>OX411281.1:20989766-21672664 GCA_948146005.1 Nomada fucata | reverse complement strand
CCGTTCGTTCTCGACTGCCTTTCGTACAAATTTTCCGGCTCTCCTCCTCCTCCTCCTCCTCCTCCCCCCTTCTCCCCGCCCACCCATGTGGGCGACGAATTATATAAATAGAAACGGGATGACGGGGGGTCGTTATCCTCTAAATTTTGTATAGATTTCATGCTACTCGGTGTCACGACGGGCACCACTTTGTACTTCAATAGAAAGCGAGAAGAGAAAATCCGAGAGATTCACTGTTTCGAACGATGCGCGGCCCGGTATTTTCTTTCACCGTGTAGATACGTTCCTGCAGAGCGGCACGGTACTTTCTTCGCGAGGATTTGAGATGCGCCTTGACATCCCGGAGACGCGCGGAGACAGCTGTTGTTCGCATTGTTGCGGCACGTTTCTAGCGATTTGCTCGCGCTATCGACACCGTTGATCGATTCGACGCCGCGAACACCAGGACAAAGGGACGTGCACGCCTACGGACACCTCCGTCCGTCGTTGTGCAAAGATGCGGACCAGAGTTTCGTGCGTACATCCACCGCGTGACGCTGCGTTTCCGCGTTGCTATGCTAATGAGAGAGTGTCGGGGACCAAGACCATCCTTCGACGAGGCATCGAGCAAACGGCTGGAGAGCGATTCGGGACACGGATTCACTCTGGAGGCCGAGCCCCGCCGTCGTTCGGGCATCTCGTCCACGCGATAGTGCGCCTTCAAATCGATATACCTACGCACGGTATTCCGCTGAACCGCGGGCCAAAAGGGAGACGCGCGTACTTCTATCGTCCACGTTGAACCCGGAGGGAAACGACCTTCTGTTATCTGGGGGGACCGTTCAAAGGCCCGACCGAAAATATCCCCCAACAGATTCGATACCGTTACGATTCAAGGCTCGTCGGACAAGTAGAATCGTCTCTTCTCTAAATATATGTACACTCGAACCGATCCACGCTCGGTGAAACCGAAAAGAGAAACCATCCTCAAAACCGAACGCCCACGCTACGCGTTCACCGGTTCAGGAAGACGAACGTCCGATCGAAATCGCGACATCGATTGTTCATTACTGGCTCCTCCCCGTCCACCGGCATCCAGGTCGACCCCCCGAGCTTTTAACCCATAACGCGGTCGGCGCAGCCTCCAGCCGCATCCTCGAAGCTCGCGATCGGCAAACGTTTTTCTATCCGGACGGTAGCTTTCCCAATCCGCGGCAGCCCCGGTCACGATTGTAACGATTGTAACGCCGCGTAAAGGGTGATCGACTGCGAGGTCGCTGGGTCGAACGCGGGGTCGTTCGTCGATTCTACTTCCTCGTGGATCTCCACCCCTTCGTCCGCTCGACGACCGTTCGCAACATTGAACTCGTCTCGTCCCGATCAGCCGGAAACTCGTTAACGAGCCCCCTCGTTATCTTTCGCCGTGATTTTGTCCCTGTGCCTGTGTCTACCTGTGTGCACCTCCGCGACCCGGGTATATAACGTTCGTTGCTTAGGCGCGCAACAGTTAGCGGCGAGGAGGGCAATGAAAAATGAAGGCAATGGAGGGAGAGAAAGGAAGGAATCGTGAACGTCGAAGGGTGGGGAGGGAGGGAGAAGGAAAGAGAAAGACACAGTTGGGCACGATGTTGGAGAACCGCGGGAAGGTCGTCCCCCTTCAGCCTTCGAAGACACACAGGTACTTTCTCCCATAGTTTTTCGGTGTCATCTTTTGCATGCTTCCTCTGCATCGGCCAGCTACAACACCTCCTCGTACTTCTACACCGAACCTGTCGGGTGTCCCCTTCGCGCCTGTACCCGGATTGTTTATACACCGCTTGGACAGTGCCACTTCGCGGTACGATACGACTCGCGGCGAAGATTCTGCTCCATGTTTAGGTGGGTCAATGGTCCGAGTGCTGGTGGAGAAACTACCGGTTGCCGGCGGGGGGGAAAAAAGTGTCTAACACCAGGGGGATGGGGAATTTATCGTTGCCTCGCGGATACCGTTATTATCGATCCGATTTCGCGATCCTGGACGTCGAACGGGCAAGGAAGCACACGGTGGCCTGTATGTGGGACGAACGCAGCTTCGCCGGCACGGCGTCCTCCTCCTCTAATAGAGAGACGAATCATTTATTTGTTTGTTTACGTAACGCGATGTGTCTCGTTACGTAAACGGGGACGGTGATCCTTGCACGTGGGAGAGGGTTTGTACTCGTGACGTTTCCAAACGTTTCCCTGTCCGTTCCGATTAACCGAGGTTACGCTTGAACAGCGATGAAAAATCTTCAGCTGTACGCGAGATTGTCCGAGAAATATCTCCACGGATCCACGAAAGAAATCTGAAATCACGAAGCACGGAGACCCGGCATCCTCCGTCTATGTCGTAAAACGTACAGAGCTAGTCTTAGACCGATTTGACCAAAGCGGGGTTTTAAGTTTCCGTTACGCCACTGTGTAATTTCACTGATTTACGATCCTCTCTCGAGACTATCGCCCCTGCGTTCGATCATCTGGCGGAGAACAAAAGGATACGGCGACCGGTCGCCGCCGCTACAGGGAAAAATATCAGAATGCCCGCTAAGCGGTTGCGTGAAATCGCAGATATATAGGTTTATCGTACAGACGGAGAGGTAGCCGAAGACGAAGAGAAGACGGGACGCGATGATCTTCGACGACGGTGACTCGCGGATGCACGTAATACGAGTTTCATCGTGTTTGACGGATGACTAATGCCGAACCGCCGCTGCAAGAAACGCTCAGTCGAGCCTACAATGTCGTTAACAACTTTGCTTGGCCTTGGTCAGGAATAGTTAACGGGCTGAACATTTTTTTTAGATTCCGTATCTGCTTCCTGCTATCCAGATTGTACAATAACTCCTTGCGCACGCGGTTTGTCATTGTCCCTGGAACGTTTATCTGGCACCCGGCGTAGATCCACAATTGCCCAGCGTATTTCGCTTCGCTTTCGTCCTGAACGTATTACTGTCAAGCTGCCGTCCGTAGCGATCCTCGAGAACTCTGCGATTCTCGACGCTAATATCGTGCCGCTAATATTTCAAGCAATTCGGATACACTTATGGCTCTGGGTAGACCCCGGTTACAGTCCCGGCGGGGATCGTCCGAGGAACATTTTGGACGACCACGTTTTTGTGCTTTCACTTCGATGCTTTCGTCCGATGAAAGTCGAGACCCTATTATTACTGTTTCCTTTTCAAATAGGTTCAGTAAACCATTAAGCGGCGCGGGGCATCTTTTGAACGGTTAGCATATATACGCAATATCCCATGCGGCACAGGATAATGGAGCCGTGCACGGACTCTACACGTCGTGTAATTTCGCAACGATCGTGTCAACGTTTATCGATTTAACGTGCATAACAGGGTTTCAAATGTTCCACGTCTAAAACAGTCCGAGGCAGCTCCGCGAAATCGGACTTACGTACCTGCGTTAAGTAATATTGCTCACTGTTCCTGCCAATTACTTACATTAAGTAATCGTAAGGGATTCCGCCGTGCGCCGCGACTTCTGATCGCGCCGACGCGGAGACAAGCGGTAATTATGCGTTTACGAGGACGCGCGTACCTACCACTTTCGCCTCTCTAATTACGGCGGAAGATAATCCTTAGCCGGCTGGATTAGTATCTAATGGGACGAACGGGAAACCGATAGACGTTCGGCTCGCCGATTGTTTATCTCACGTGCGTACGGTGCATGTCCGTTTAGCTGGTTATCGCGAGATCGCTGTACACCTCCGTTGTCGATCAATCGAAGAAAGAAAAAAGAATCTGTCCTTCGTTCACGATCACCGAGCGATGCGAAAGAATGGACACACTCGGCGGCTTTCGACACTCCGCGCGGCCGCCAACGGTAGCGAAACTGGGTGCCAGTGATGGACGAGTGATTTATATAAACATCGTCGCGGCGAGAAAAATGTAATGAAATATTGCTTCGAACGGCAATAATCTTGTTATCCGGCTGTACGATCTTGTATATCGGAGATAATAAAGGAAATAAAAATGCGGGATTGGGGAAGGGGGGGGATTCGACATAACGTCGAAGCCACGAAGAAAGAGACCAATGAAGTCACATTTCACCATGGACCGCTCGCAATGTTCGAGATATTAGATAGAGTAGAGATAGCGAGCGCGACAGTACTATATCACGATTTTAACACTTTTCCATATCGGAGAACAACTGGAGGGACATAAACCGTGCGTGTCGCTTTGTAAATCATATTTTTTTTCCCCCGGATCGCATGCGTGTCGTTGACGCTTACGGATACCCTCCTTCCTTGATCTTTTATAGTCCGTTCGCCATTAAAATGATATTCCGTGCGGTAAACCCGTTCGCACGCGGTTTCTCTTGTAAGCTTCTAAAACATTCTTGCCGCGACTCCCCGATCGGTTCTCTCCGTTTCACCAGAATTAGGTATCCTCGGCGAATGGTACACGACCTCGCTGTCCTGTACGTATAGGTCGTTTCACCTGTCACCTGTACAGAAACGAAAGAGAGAGGACACGATCGCTGGAGGCGACGAAGGAAAGGACGCGCGGGCACCAAGATCGACCGGAATCGCCGATGATACTTAGGCACCTAAATACCTTTCTTCCTTTCAAAACGTTTTCAACGCGATCGCGGGGAATAGGAACCGTGATAATCAAGATCCACATCGCGATCGATCCTCGTCCTCCCCCTCCCCTCCCATTAATACATTCGACGTTGGAAATGTCACGGCACGACCGACGAAATAATCCGACGATTAAAAGTAACCGAACGAGAATGCCCGTTCGAAAGGAAGAAAGGAAAAGAAGAAGAATTTGTACAGTGTCACGGTTCGAACGGCGCGGGGGCTCGCGTTTCACGGGCCAAGACACATTCTCCGGTATTTCGATATCGTGTTCGCGGGGCCGCTTGCGTGGGACCGGGTGGAAGATCACGGTGATTAATGGCGATTAAACGTAGAGGGAGAGAGAGGAGCTTACGGTATACGGCACGAGACCGAGCTTGGTGTAGAAAACGGCTCTAGGAGCAACAACACCGAGCGTCGCACCCTTGCGTGGCCCGCGAAATCACTCTACGCGGTATGCGTATTGTATGGTAATACCGCCCGTGTACCTACTCCAATATTTATTCCCCGCAGTTATAACGCGCTTTTACTCGAACCGACGCCATCTATCTTATCCAGAGACCTCGCGGCCTCTTCTCCTTGATCTATGGATCCTGGACCATCCGTCTGCGAGAACGTCGCTGGATTCGGTGGACAGCATTCCAGCTCTGGTACATTCGCGGGACGCAACCGGATCGTGCGTCGAAATTAATAACGGGGCGTGCTTGACGTTTGGCTTTCATCGCGCAGAGGGACGCCTCTTGTCAAAGCGACCGGGGAACGTGCAAAGAAACGCGAAACCCAGGAACGTGTTCGATTCGGCGTTAGCGATGCTCGGACGCGCGAAGAGAAAATGCTCCGCGAGTATTCTCGTCGGGTCGATGCGTTCCCGAGCGGTTCTCGCGATGTCTCCAGTGGCGAAAGGACGACGCGTTATCATCCATACACGGTATTCCGCGCGGAACACGTGTACAGGGGTGCATTCTCGGGAGGACGCAGCGGTCGACCGTGTAAGCTGCGCCAGAAGAATGTTTAGGGACACTCTTGTACGTCGCCCGTGCCAGTACATTTCCTATGCATCGTTCCGCTGTCTAACTGTGCAACCAGTTCTCGTTTCCTTCTCTCCTCCGAACGTTCCGCCGCAACCTTTCCGCGATCCCCCCGTATAAAATCCGGCCCTAATATCGCCCGCAACGACGAGCAGTAGTGCATGCACCGCGAGCGTCTCGCAAACACCTGCGTCCAGCCATAAGACGGTGGACCGAATGGATTCGAGCGTGCCATTATTAAACCCGACGGAGCATCTGTCCGCGTAACAAGATCCTGTTGGCCCATTCTTTTCCAGGAACGGTTGCATCTCGCGGGGCACGGACGGCCACCTTAACGGAGGCGGACGAAGGAAAAATTAGCAGAGTTAGAGGGAACGCAAGGGAACCGGGGACAGAGGGGGGCCGTGAAGCAGAGGAGTGAAAAGACAACGAGAGATCAGCACGAGGAGAGTAAGAGCTGAGAGCCGAGAACCGGGAGGATGGGGGACACGAGGTGAAGGGCCAGGAGGGGAGTGGGTGAGCCGACCTCTGACCCAACGAGGGGCGGCGGGGACCCAGCGGCAGCAGTGCCGCGCTGGCATAGCTCAGGCATAGGCATAGACATAGGCTTAGCGCGGCATAAACTAGCGTGCCCGCCGCGACTCGCCCGCCTTTCACTTCGAAGACGAAGGCGAACATATATACGTAGACAGGACCCGCCGTGGGGAGTGCCTCGCGCTATTATCATATTATGGCCAATTCACCGATTCCGTGCGACGACGACGACGACGACGACGACGCCGGGCGTCGTTGTCAATTCTGACCGCTCTGGAAACCGCGCCGAAACCACCATCGTCGGCCGTTCATCGCGCGATCAATTATTATACGCCCGGTCGCGTGGGGGAGGAAACGTCGATTCCTCGAAAGATTCTCCGATACGTTCTCACGCTTAACGATACAACAGTACCTACGTATACGCGCGTATATATGTATATACGTTACACGCCGCGCGAGAAACATATACAGGATTGAGAATATTCCATCAAAATGTAGAAAAAGTTTCATAAGAGGGGAAGGGACGATCGGGCACGCTCTAACCGGTCGATTATGCGCGCTAATCGCGCTGTTACTCGCGCGAGGGTTCGCCGATAGCGCGATACGGAGGTCGAAGCGATGGAGCGCGCGCGTTCGACCCCGGTTCTTACCGGTACTACTCGCGGCGAGGACACGAGCAGCCGGCGATGATAGTACAGAGTACAGAGAGTACCGCACAGTGTCGAACGCCTATACCGACCAGCCGTGGCTCTCAGGATCAGAACGGGACAGACAGAATCGAATGGGAAGAGAGAGGCAAGAACAGAGAGTACCGGTGAGAGTGCACGGCCGTAACGTACGGTACGATACGGTCGTGCCGGCATGCCCGTAGGTCGACCCGCAGCGCGACGTGTAATTATCATCTCCCAAGGGCCTATCCCACGCTATCCAACTTAAGTGGGACGCAAACGATTACTGCGTGAACGATTAGAAAGGGGCAGGAATATCGGGGGTAAAGGAACGCAGGGCCGAACTTCGGTAAAAGGTTCCGTCAGCGAATTACCCAGATAGGACGCGAACAGGATTCATCGCCGTTGCGAAGATTCAAAGGAGATTCGTTTCACCGTTCGGAGGAAGAATGCTTGGTACGCGTGACTGCGGGGGGGAACCATGCCGGATAGACGCGGATCAAACGATTCGTCCATTGCGAGACAAACCGACGCGGATTGGGAGAAATTCGCAGATTCCCGTCCTTGCTTTCATAGAGTACGATACTCGTCCCGTTAAAAGCTTAATTAACCGATTAGATTCCGGATAGCCGTGGAGCGAAACCGCGAGGCCCGGTCACGATGCGAATCCGTGATTTCAGGCGCGATGCACGAGAGGCACCCGGAAACGCGGCTCTAAAACGGCCCGTCGCGTTCGAAGAAACGAAATTGCGGCCCGATCGCGAACGGCGTCGCGTTCCCTAAAAACCTCCGAGCATATCTGCCCGTGATGCAACAGCGCAGCAACGTGCCCATTTATTTTCCCCGGCGAAAAGTAACACGCGAGCGAAACCGAACAATAAGATCGTTTAAAGAATCAAGCGCAACAACGGAGGGCGGATCGAAGCACCGGCGAACAATGTGTAAGCGTTCGCCACTTAACGGTTCTCGGAATAGCGTCATCGATGAGACTTTCCAAGTCTCTAACCCTTTAACTTTACGCAAGTGTACCTGTGACGGGCGTATTAGGATCAAGGACGGGATGAGGCAACGCGGATGATAGCCGAATGAAGAAAAAAAAAAGAAAGAAGAGGAGAGGAGAAAAAAAATGTGGAAACGAAAACGATGACATTGACAAATTCGCAGGCATTTTTCAAGCAAAGTAAGAGCCGGCGTTTCCACAGAACGCACCGCCACTTGTTGATTAGGAAAAAATTCGGTGGAACTTTGATCAGAGTGGATGATCGGAACGAGTTGCAAAACACCAACGACACGGTCGGCGTTCAGCCTTTCGTGAAAGTCTTTCGAGCTCGCGTTTGACACGAATATCGTGTCTAATTACAAGCACGTTGGCTCGAGACGATTGTTAAAGAACTGTGATACGTTTAGAGCCGACGATCGCGCGGCTATGGTAGGTGGGAACCATCGGGCAGAATCGTGCCGCAACGTTGGTGGCCGCCACCCGGTGCAACAGACCCAGAGTCACCAGATTTCCTAGCGCCCCGTTCGCTCGCTGTCTATTGTTATTCGCGATGAATAACATTCAATCACACTTTGTGCTTCATGCGCCCTTCGTTTACGTAATTTATTCTGAAGGAAGGAGAGCAGAAAAAAATTAAATATTTAAAACGATCGCGCGGCACTTCGCTCGCGTGTTAAGTATTCGTATAAACATTCTGGCACATTTGTTGCGAACTGGAATAAACCGATCGGTCCCAAAACGTTACGAGGAACGTCCAAGACATCCAGACAGATTTGATTTAAATAATTTGATCCGGTGCCTTGTGCACGGAATCGAAAGCGAGCGCATCGAGTGAAACCTGTTTCGTTATTTACAATCGGCTGACTTTTGTTCACGCCGCAGGCTCAAAGACGGCACGCGATGCTAGAAACGATTACCACCGCGACGATTAAAAAAAGATGCTTGAACCGAGCTGCTAACTATTTAATTGATCCCCTTTCCTCGGTGACGTTGTTGAATCCGTCACACGCGATTATAATAGAAGTATTGACAATGGCGTCACGGACTAACCAGATTAAAACCGGTTCAATAATATCGTCCCGTAGCAACGCGCCGAAATTAAAAATCCTCCCCTCAACCAATCGTATTACAGCGTGCCCGATGCAGCGGGATGAAAAAGCGAATGCATCTGTGTTACCCATAGGTCAACGATTAAAATTAATCGAGACCGTCAACCCGAAAACGTCGTAGCCGGCACCGCGGCCCAACGACTGCTACAGTTTTGTTATCTCAATCTATTCGTCGACACACACCTTTCGAATACCATCGAACGTCACTGATTTGACCTGCTAAATAGGAAGCGGCCCGTCGACTAATCAACCATCCGTTGCAACCCCGATCCCTCCCCCAAAAGCGTAGAAGGTAGGAGTTACTTCGCGAACGAAGCAACTGTGATTTACATTAATGGTCCTGGAATATTACAATCAATGATAATTATTCAACGATCGTGGGATCCTCCGTTGACCATCACGGTCGCCGCATAATTATCAAATCTCTCGTCGTCTTGTCGAGGAAGCGACACAGTGACAAAATTCGCTGATGCAAATTCTGTCCTCGGTGCACAAGCATCCAGTTTTCCTTCCGATTAATTATACGGACTTGAATTTGTGCAATTTCAGCATTCGAAGGGGGGGAAAAAAAATGCCGACAATTCCAAGATGAATCGACGCTCGTCCCGCGTGCCCCGTGGACGCAATCTTTCCTTGTCTCTCAAGGAAATGGAATATCGGAGCATCCCATGGCGAGAAGGGGTCTTCGACGATGCACGTGGCGCGGTGCGCTATGCACCGTAGGCAACTCGCGTCCTTTTTCCCGCAGCGCACGAAAGTTAGAGACAATAGGTACGTGGGCGCAGCATCGCGAACCCTAACCTTAGGTGATCCCATATTCCGTTCTCTGCCTTCTCTCCCGTAGAACGCTCTCATCTATCTCTCTTCCATTCGATTCCTCTTCTCGTGCTCTCACTTTTCTTTCTGCAACTCTTGTGTTAGGTCGCCTGCAAGAAGCTATCCGCCTCTCCCCCTCGCCGCCTCATTGCGCCTTACCTCACCTGCACCTTCTCAGGTATTTCTCTTTATCTCCGGAGTGGCGAGAGTGCCGCTTGCGAAATCCCAGAAGTCTGCGCCCGCCGTGCGCGCACGCCGCGCTATGCGGCCGCGTTGCAGCGTGCCACCGACGCGATTCAGGGTGGGAGATAACAGAAGCGACGATCGTAACCCTTGGAAAAGCTTCGTCGATCGGGTTTTCGAGCTTTCGAAACGATGCGACGAGATTTTCCGTAACGATTCTCGCGCGATCCACCGGTGCGAAACGGACGAACGTCATCCGCGCGACTCTGTTGCACCGGGTGAAGCGCGCCGCAACGGTACGCACCGGTTAAGATAATTGAGCGAGAAGAAATATTCGAACAGTAGCTGCCACTTGAACGCCGCAAGTGGTCGCGAGCATCAAAAATCAGCGGAGCCTGTCGCTGGACCAGTCCTGCGCCTAAACGAGTTCCGCACGATTCGAGGCGCGAGTGTCCCGGGTCGAAAGTCCAAGTTGAAATTAGCAAAGTCCCCGTCATTCGTCCCCCCTCGTTCCCCTCGTAAACAACTTCGCGGTGCCGTGGACGAGTTGCGATTGCTTTTTCGTCTTCCTCGCGCCGCAACGACAGAGGTGGATTCTATTGTTGGGGGATGCTCGCGACGTCAGAACCCAAGGCATCTGCCTTTCGCGTCCGTGGCGGCGAACTACGCATTGTTGCTAACGCGAGGAGGATTATCGCGTCAATCGGGGTGCCGGCGGAACTTTGGCCGCGTATTTGTCACGGGGCCGCGTCACGGCCAATTTCTCCCCGGCAGTCATGAATTCCTAATGCAGGCTAAATTCAGTCCCGTCGCGAATTCGTTCTCTCCTTTCGTCCGACATCCCCGTTACATAAGGCGGCCCCTGTTATCCGTCTCCGCGGCCGCGCGAGACTCCTTATTTAGAATATTTCGAAGGCACGGGCGATTCGATTATCGTTGATCGGCCGTAATCTGGCGTGGTATAATGCAAAGGGTGGCCGGGGCCAACGAATGCGGGCCACGGGAAAGCATTGTTGCGTATTAGATTTCAGGTTGGGAATACCTAGATCGGACATTCCCAGACAAAGGATCTAGAATTGAAAGTACGCGCGGCGCAATACAGACGAGATCCATAGTTTCCGAACGAAACTATCATTCGTCTGATGTTATTGTTCCACGAAAAACCATTAGGACTTGCCTCGCGTGGACGCTCCCCGAAAAATTCTCGTTTCTCACGAATCGAGTGCGCCCGTGCATGCGGAGGTTCGATCTGATTGGAAATGCCAACGATAGACGAGCACGAGCCGGAGGAGTCGCGCTCCAAGTTTCTGCGGGGGTGTCCCGATCGAGACGAATCGATGATCCCCGGGCCGATCGCCGTTACGTTCCGCAAGATGCAATTGTGCAAAAGGTAACGATCGGTTTTCTTTCCGCGTGGAATGCCGCGGAGAAGGTGCATTCTAAGCGCACCCACCGAGAACGCGGCGCGAAGCAACGCGTCGCGAGACGCAACAAGGACAATGATACAAGACCGCGACATAGAAATCTACGGGCGCGCAGAATGATTGTGCGGGTCGGTGGTGAGGTTGCCGGTGCCGTCGCAGAAGAAGGAGCGAGGATGATCGCGATAAAGAAACAATCGAACTGCGTCCCGCCCACGGCTCCGCCAACATTCAATTGTGCTTTTTCCCCTCTCTTTCATCGTTCGTTTCTATCCTCGTGCACGGGACCACGGACACATCGTGCCACTCTTAACGGTACAACCCCCGCAGAGATTGGCTCTCGCGAGTTTATTGTTCCAGACGATTCGAGCCGGATTCAGTTCGATAACAGGTAGGCATAGTTTCTTTTTCTTCTTCTCTTCCTCTTTTGTTCGCGATGCAAGTGCTAATACGCGCGTCAAGGATGGAGAGTTGAGCATCGAGGAAGAGGAAGAAAGTTCAGCCCGGGGGAGGAAAAATCGAATTGGGGATCGCGGTTCAGATGTAATCTAAGATTAGGTGGGTCGATCTGTTACGTAAGCCGAGGACTAGACTCGAGAATCGTGCGCGGTGAAACATTGTCATCGTAATGTATTCATCGTTTAACAACAGAGGAGCACTGTACGCGTGTACGATTTGCGATTAATTAGATCCGATGGAGAACTGAGAAACAGCCCCTGGGTGATACACACTAGCAGCACGCAGATTCGATTTTTCTTCGCGGAACCGCCAGCTGCTTAAAAGACGCTTCGTGGCAGGAATCTTTTCGACGAAATTATCATTCCACTGTTCTGCGTGATGCACCCTCGTCCCGCAAGAGCTCTAGCCCATCGACCTTGTCTCAGAGGAACGAAGGGATAGCAAACGTTGAGGCAACCCTTGCCCATCCTCGTTTGACGGATCTATCAGTGGGCTAACGAGGAACGTCGATAGTTAAATGAAGGGGAACGTTCATCTCGGCCTTCTAGTTGTTCTTCATCATTATCATCATCTCTACGTCCCTGTCCTCTCACCCCGACGACTCTTCCGCCGCGAAGAGGACTTTCGAAATCGACTAGTCGCGTTCGATTCGTGCCACTCGCTCTCTGCTCACGGAGCATCGGCGTTTTCCGCGACGTGCAAAGGTCATCGCAACAGGCCGCGGTGCAGGTACGCTCTCGGGAAAGAAGACGCGAGTCACCGGCGCGTACTCTTACGAGGGGAGGTCAGGTAAGGTAACTGGTAACCCGGGTTACCCTTCCCTCTTGCCTCTCACCTTCGCGTTTTATGTTGCAAACTAGTACTCGTCTTTAGTAATACTCTGTACTACCGAGTGCACGAGCTTCCATATACAAAACAGCGAGGATACCCGACGAACCAATTTCTAAACCTTCGCCGGACAGGTTAATTCAGGAAAATTCGAATGCTTGCGTGGCAAATAATTGATCGATTCCAGCCTTAGAAGTAACCGCTCTGGAGAATAATTTACCCTCTCTCGATCGTCGTGCTTGCAGTAAAACGAAGCTACAACAGTCACGAGAAAGAGGGATGAAGGGTCGAAGAAGAAACGTCCAGATATCGCGCTGCAATCGCCCGTTCTTTGGATCAAAGATGAATCTGCACGATTTTAACCCACGGCGAACATAGTACCACGCTACGAGTCTAACTGGTACGTGCCACAAAATTGGCACCGTCATCGCCGTTCTAAGCTACATCCTAACCACTTTGCAACCCCCCGCTGACCGAACGCCTTTTTCGATGCTGATTACCGTGGCGATCGCGCATTCCTGATACAGCGGCTGGAACATATTCTCTGATGTAGTAGGAACTCGTGGGAACGCCTTGTAGACACGTCTTAGGCTGTTCGTTTCAATTATACCCACGTTTCCATTACGCCAAATTCATCGAATATCCGGCCTTCGATAATTGCGTGAAAAATATATCTCCGGGGGAAACGTTGCACACCGAAGCTCGTCCAGCTTCACATGAAACTAATCGTTACTGTGAACGTTCAGTCGCGGATGAAACAATTTTAAAATAAGTTCGAGCGCGCGTAAATGCGCGAATCGAAGGAAGGCAAATATCTTGGCGATTTCTACGGAAATTGACGCGCGGCAATGTATACACGTAAAATATGAAACTAGCGTATCGTGTAGGATTGGTGATACCGGTGCAACAACTTTCTAGAGTATGGTGCAGCCAAAAAAGAGCAACCGACACCAACGACGGTGGGTGCACACGGCGGCTACCTGCTGACTAGTGGAAACGATTTCTTTGAGAATATCTGACGTTACGCAATCGTTCCGCGATTGTGCATATTCAACGTTTACAATACGGGACGGTCAGAATCGATTTCATAGGGAATTACACGGGGGCATGTCGGCAGGCCACGAGGCACGAAGCGAACCGGGAATACCGATCTGTCCACGATTTTTTCTGACCCGTGGGGATTCGATTTGCGTGACGCAATGCCCACGGCAGAATCTCCTCGCGCGAGTTTTTCAAGCGGCCTCGCCGAGCACGATACACCCGCTTGCTTTCACGCGCGATCGAAGCCACTCGTTTCGAGATCACCCTTTCCCCTAGCTGTTATGACTTCATCTCAGATCTTGCCCGGTTATGCAATTTCGTCTCGAATTTCAAAAATCGGAAGATTCTATTTAGATACGAGAAGTAAATCTGTGGTAGAAGCGTTGCGAAAAATAAATGCGAAATAAAGGCGACGGTAAAAGGATCGATGAATTGCATAGGATGACGGACGAGCGAAGAGGGGTTGGAGTAGTCGGTTGAGAGTACTGAATGGTAAGGCGGGCAAGCGTTTTATACGTGGAGGCTATATGCATGAGGATGGCGATGGTGACATCGACTGTGATTATTATATTTTATATAATAGAATAATTCGTTTCAACTGTTTTAATGCTAAAGCGAACACTGATTGATCGAAACGTATGCAAATATATTAAGTCAGAGACCGTGAATCGGTCCGTGGATTCTTTCTTTTTCTCCGCCCTCTCCCTTCTTCCGTGTGGAAGGTGCCTCTTCTGGAAAATGCCAGGTTCCCCGCACGCAGCATCCGATTATTGATTAATCGAGTTGTTGACTCCACGCTTGCAGTGAGCCTCATCGATTGAATCTTCCGTTTGAATGGGCAGGACGCGTAGGTAGACCGAGGTATATACTTAGGGAAGGGGCACAGGTGGCTCCTTTGAAGCACACTTCCTCCTTTATATAATACAATTACGAGGAAAACTAAGTTTAAAGTACTGTCGATCGGGTCGTCGCGTTCTTCGTTATTGACGAATCGTCGCCGCTTCTTCAGTTCTCCAGGAACGACACGAATTCGGTGAGCTCGTACAGCTGGTGCTCGGTAAGGTACACCTCGCTGCCGAGGTTGGGGTCCTCCTTTTCGATTTTGCAAGGCTGTACCATCGTTCCATCCACGGTCCACCCTCGTTCAACGGCAACCCGACGAGCCTCCTCCAACGTTAAGCCCGTCATCGACGCGAACACGGTTAATCCCAACGACGAGTAAGCCTTGGATATCAAAGTTATTGCTCTTTCGCGGACGTTATCTGGAAGAACGATCAAGAATTGACGGCTCAATGGGTACACCGGGAGCACATCTTCATCATCTGGGAGCCTTCACTTGTTTGGACGAACTTGTTTTCAAGAAATTTATGCTAATGAAGTGTGTTGAAATAGATCAAATTTCTGCGGCGACAATGATAAGACAAGTCATTTGGAAATGGGAAAAAGTCAACAAGTATATAGGCAGAAAAATCGGATTCAAATGAATATCAATTACTAATGTAATATATTTAAGATGTAAGGCAATACCTTTCAGGGCAATCATGATATCAGTTATGTCCTTGCTCCATTCTGAATTAAGGGCCACGTGCATCGCAGGCCAATCCCTTTGCCACATTCTCTGTCCTACCACCCATATTTGACTTAGTTCCGCATTCCCACTCTTTAGATCTGCTGGTATCCGCTTCCACAGGTACTTAGCATTACATCTGTGACGGTGATTTTTCGTGCAAATAAAAATCGATTAACATTTCACTCATGCTGGTATCGCAGGAGTGAAACATACTTGTAGGGACAAGGTACATTTATTATTGATGCAACAAAAATTAAACGTTTTTAGTCAGTTCTACTAAATTGAGAAAAAAACAAACAAATACGTCACTGAAAATATTTGTATTAAAAGGAGATAATCAATTTCGAGGAAAAAAGTACCCACGAAATTAAATATAGCAATAATGAACATAATGAACATAATAGCGCAATAAATGTGATGCGCTAAATTAGTTGGGTAAGTTAAGTATATATTATTAATAAGCTGCAACAGTGAATAAAAAATCGTGCGATAAAATATCGACGGGTTGCACGATCGAACACATTAACCGTAAAATCGACTAATTAGTCGTGAATCGTTTTTTAACAAAATAGAAACGCAACATAAAGAGAGTAACAGATAATTATAGGGTAGCTACTGTATCGAAAAAATCGCCAGTAACATCCGGTAAAAAAATTATATATTTTATCATACCTATATGTGAAACAGCAAATCGGAAAATATGTATGATCAATAATTGAAAAATACTGAAAGAATTTCAGTTCTTAATCATAGTTCAAGAATTTTGTTAAACTTCGAATAAAAACAAAACGTGTTTGCAGGTGGAGTCAGCACAAAATGTGCAGACAACAAGCAACAATATAATAGCAGAAATATGTCTGTAAAACGTGCGAGAAATCATCGTAATTAAAGATATGATTGTTTTAATTAAAACAATTATTGAATCTTTGACCAGCATTTAGGGGATGAAATGGAGTAAAGATGTGTGCACAATAGGTTCGTACTCACAGATCATTTTGATAAAGATATACAGCTAATAATTGAGCATACGTCTGTGGTGATGCAACCCCGCTTGGCGCCTATAAAAAGATATTCGAGGAATAAATATTTAAAGTATTCATTGATTTATGTTAGATGAAACCGAACGCATGATTCGGCATAACCTATATTAGCGGTTGCTCGAAGTGAACACACACCTCTAATTCGGCTTTCTCTAGTTCGCGAACAAATTTATCTACGTCGTTCAACACCATGACGAAAACTCGTTATTTCCACACTGAAAAGAGCGATATGGAAACAATTGTATTAAAAGTACACGGCACCATTGAAATATTTAACGTCAAACTAGAAATCTAAACAGCTGAAAACTAAAAACACGCTGCGCTTGCAACTCTGTAGGACCCTTTGGTAGGTGGCAGCAGCTATCGAGCGCATTCAACTTCGCGTTAATAAGTTCGATTTGAAGTTAACATTGTATTAATTAACAATGTATTTTATAGTGTTCACTTAATTGTTTCTGTTAAACCCATTTGCTGGTAGGTAGGTGGTAGGTTGGTAGGTGATTGTGTATATAAATATTGCTAATTTTGTAAGTCCTTCTCGAATTTAGTTCAAAACTTACAAGCGGAATCCATTGTAAATATCTTGAATTACTATAAAAAAACTTGGATAATAGATGCAATATGCGTTATAAAAATCGCTTCCTGTATAATCATTTAGCAAGTAATTAGGGTCACGTTTTTCAACATTACGTGGAAGACTTTCGCGCTAATTAAAATAACCGGATCTATAGTGGTAACGTTAGATGGTGCCCGTCGGATCTCGAGCTCATTTAATATCATTATATTCGCGTAGAAAAATATTTTACACATGCTGCGTACCTTTTTAAAAGTTAATTAAGAGTTCATTGAACATCCTGTGGCAGCTTATCGTCGAGATTAGACGGTCTACGATAGTAGCGTTTATGGTCCGTCACTGGTGTATTATTTCTACTGTCACGACTGTCATCGCGTTTGTATAAGTAGTTGTGTAGAGGCAAACCAACCATCGAGTAAGATGCATCGTCACGAAAAATGCAAGGGAACATAATGATTTATAATTATTAATGGTGTTACTTTTGCATTTCGGCACACCCGGCAAAGTGACATAAGCCGAAAATGGCTACTGTTAAAGTAACCGAGCAGAAAGTTATTCTGTGTGGAGAATACGGCGTCGGAAAGACTTCTATATTTAGACGTTTCGCGAACAATAGTTTCGTTGCTAGCAACGATCGAAAGTCGACACTGGGTCTCGACAATATCGACAAGGAATACGTTGTTGAAGACAGGCGAATACGAGTAATGTCTATATATATGTTCATGATCCTTGAAACCGAATTAAACGAGGCTTAATCTCTCCGCACTTCAGTTTGCATGAATTTTTATAAATAAAAATGATACGTATATGCGGGATTAATATATATTGAAATGTTATTTTAAATGTACTATCTAACGTTATTTATAGCCATCTGAAATATTTCATTTTGTTCGATGTCGCAGCTGCAACTATGGGATACGGGTGGTATGGAAAGAGTTGCATCGGTAACATCAAGCTATTACAAATTTGCAGAAGCTGCTATTTTAGTGTTCGCATTAGACAATTCGACGTCTTTTCACCTTTTATCTCAGCATTTACTTGACATTGTTACGTATGCGGAAAATGCAAAGATATTCCTTTGCGGGAATAAAAGTGACTTGGAAAGTACTGGACCTCAAGTCACGGACGCAGAAATGGAACAATTTTGGTAGGCTTGCCTCGGCGTTTCCAAATATTATTCAATGCGCAATGCTTGTCTCTATATTCATAAAAAATATTACATTGCTTCTTACAGCGAACAATGCCACAATTTAATTTCTGGCATATATAAAACATCGTGTAAAACTGGGGAGGGAATACATGAAATGTTTGAAGATATAGCACAACAGTTGGTCGAAGCTAACAGATCTCGTATGGAATTGCACGAAATGGATAAGGATAGATTTAAGATTTCATATATCGACGAAGCAGCTGACCCATCCTGTTTGTGCTAAATAATGAACATTAGAGAAGTGTGTATTGCTGACTACAACGTTTTTTTATACCTGGGAGAAACTCAACGTACAGCAATATAGTGTGAAGTAAAGGTATCTTTTTTTGTATCACATAACTGTAATGTACCTCTCACGAGGGAAAATATCGTAATACGAAAAATAAGGGCGGGGGTAGAGAGGAGGAATAATACAAAAAATTTATATATAATTATAGTCAGACCTAGAAGTCACAAAAACGAACCATTTTAAATAAACATTTATTACACAATGAAAAGTGTTTTACTTAATTCGGTTTGTTCTATTTGTGTGACTTATGGTCAATATCATTGTACCCTTAATCCATACTATCTATATAATTAGATAGTCGAGATCATGTGCCACGATGCAATTAGTGTTGAGTCCATTTAATAGTTTTCAAGTCAACTCCTTCTTGGACCATTTCCCATAATGGACTGCAAAACAAGCAATTTAAAAATCTATTAATATCTGTGTATTGCGATTAATATTTAAGGGTATTTATTCTGAATTATTCGAAACGTCCACGAAATGCCCTCCGTTTGTTATGTCTAATGCGCTTTTCATATTCGTACCCAAATTTACATAAATAAGGTAATGCATTCGTGATTTCATACCAAATAAATACATTATAACTGAACAAGTTGTATGTACCTCATTTCTCGAAGCTTCTTAACATGCTGAATCGTATTGTCGGCGGTAAAGTCAACCTCTTCGAGGGTTGTAAAGCGTCCGATACCAAATCTATAGAATCAAATAGCCATGAGTACGATTACATATACCACTACATATCACCTATCGTATATAATGTACCTAATACTGGAATGTGCGAGATCTTCAGATGCTCCAATTGCTCGTAACACATAGCTAGGTTCCAAACTAGCGCTAGTACAGGCGGAGCCGCTGCTCAAAGCAATATTCTTTAAAGCCATTAATAGAGATTCGCCTTCTACATATGCGAAGGATAAGTTTACACATCCAGGATACCAAGCTACCGGATCTCCGTTACGTACAACGTGAGATAAATTCGATGTTATCTTGTCGATCAAGCGGTTCGAAAGCATTGTGATATGTTTGTGATCATACTAGGAAGAAATAGGTATTTATTTCGATACCAGTATGTATCAAACTGTATATTGTGTTCATAATTAAATTTACCTCCATTTCCGCTTGTGCCAATTCACAAGCAGCTCCCAGACCCACTGCCAATGGTGCTGGAATGGTACCACTTCTCATACCCCTTTCTTGACCGCCTCCACTTTGTATTGCTTCCAAACGAACCCTTGGTCTTCTCCTCACATATAATGCACCAATTCCTACAAATTCATTTGAATAATAAGTAATTAAGTATCAACCATACAGTTAGGATATCTTCAATGTACCTTTTGGACCATATATCTTATGACCACTGATAGACAATAAATCGATATTCATTGCATTAACATCAATTGGAACTTTACCAACTGCTTGAGCTGCATCTGTATGAAAAAACACCTTCTTCTTTCTATAAGTGATTATTATTATTCAACACGAATCATTCCGAAAAATTATTAGTCCATAGTCCGTAATATGTTACCCCTTACCTACAAATAGCGCCAATTTCTGCAATCTGTTGCTGAACGCCAATCTCATTATGTACCATTATGATTGAAACTAAAGAGGTAGTAGGTTTAATTGCATTTTCAAACTCGTTAAGATCGATCAGGCCGTTCGGTTTCACTGGAATATACGTCACCTGAAACCCTTCTGCCTGCAAGGCCCTACAGGAATCCAATACACATTTGTGCTCCTGTATGAAGAAGAATGATGTCAGAAATTATTCTTAATAGCGCTCGATATTTTATAAATATTTGTAACCCATTAACATACTATCTGTGTTG
Source organism: Nomada fucata (assembly GCA_948146005.1). Lineage (NCBI taxonomy): Eukaryota > Metazoa > Arthropoda > Insecta > Hymenoptera > Apidae > Nomada > Nomada fucata. The sequence goes on along the minus strand of OX411281.1, from coordinate 21,652,474 downwards.
TCACAATGTGATTCTTTTTTGCTTTGTAGAACCTTGCCACACCTTTTACGGCTATGTTATTACATTCTGTTGCGCCGGATGTAAATATAATTTCTTTATTATCCGCCCCGATTAAATTGGCAACTTGCTATTGAACAGAAAGTCTGTTAAATCAACATCCTCCATTTAAGATAGCATTCTAAAACTACAAATGATATTAACCTTGCGCGCAAGTTCTACAGCTGATTCCGTTTCCCATCCGTACACATGAGTTCGGGAATGTGGGTTTCCATATAGAGATGTTAAATAGGGCATCATTTTATCCAATACTCGTGGATCCTGTATACAAATTCGGAAACTTAATTTTGTATTCCACTTGCAACATAAATGATTTAGCGTATCACACCTACCATTGGGGTAGTTGCTTGAGCATCCAAGTAAAGGGCTCTGCCTTCTATAGATCCCCTTTTGTACTCATTTGAGATAACAGCTGCAATTTAACACTTTAATTACACGCGGAAGTTAATTAAATATTACAAAAATATGCATTGCAGTGCTTACATTCATGTTCTGTTATTTCTGATAAATTCTGACCACTGATATGCACGGCACGACACTCCTTCATGCGATTTAAGGTGGACAGTAAGTTTTTCGCCGGCCGATACATCTTAATTCTTACGAAAATAACAATTTATTTTAACAATAAAAGATTTCTAGAACACAGCATGTTCTAACCTTAGGCAACCTACTGGTATAGTGTTAAGTTTTGTTTTTCGCTTTTATCTAGATAGTATTGCCTCTATCTATACAAATTCAGATAAGAAAATTACCTTACACTCGTCCGTTGCGATGAGCACGATACTGTCTGAAGGGTTTGACAATTAAATACTTATCGGCTCACTCGTTCGGAAATATATATTTACATCCGGGAAAAATTACTTAAAGTGATGCAATGCTGGTTCCAATTTTGTCTGTGCGCGTACTGCGACTGACTTATAATATATATCTACAATGTACATGTTGATGGTAGACCTTCCATCCTTTTCAATCAAACCAAGTAAAACACCCAACAAAGTAAAGACAATAAAGTGTAGTATTTGTAGAAATGGAGAAAGATTGGTTTATTAAGTACAATAAATGCGGAAAATATTTACACCAATTCGAATCCCTCTAATGTTAGAGGTAATAATTTAATTTAAGCATGAATGTTGCACAAGTATTAAACGTAAAAGTACAAATCACATATAAATATACGTTTACGTAGACGGAAAACTTCAGACGGACAATACAATATAAGCGTACAGAAGTAATCACAATAATAAAATACTGTTTAATCTAGCAGTCTATTGTCGATCTTTCGACAAATTTAAGGAATCGCCAATATCACCGATTTGTGATTGTTGCTTTTTGTGTACAGTGGTCATATCCAACATTCCACCATACTCAGACTTCGAGATCGATAAATCTTCTGTTACTGAATACTCGTTCGATCGATTCAGTTTCACGTTATCATTTTGTATGTCCAATTTCTTTCGATCGGTCGAATAATCTTCCGGTGTTACAGAAAAATTTCTGCAAGATTCTGAAGATCCAATAGTAGACTTAAATGGCGACTGAATAGGATCAACAATTGTAAAGTCGTTTGATTTACGTTCATTTCCCTCCATATCTCTGGCAGGAGACATTTTACCAATGGGACCGAACAAATTCGCAATATTACGCATATACGCGGATGGCGATGGCGACGAAGTTCTCGTAAAATCCGCGATTGGAAACGCGGAGAGTTTCGCCAAATCCGCCGTAGAAAAATTAGCTAATTTGGATAGATCAGAAAACTTGGAAATCTGCTGCGTTATATCCGCTAAAGGAAAATCGGGTGCTGTGGATGATCTTGTTTTATTAACACTGCTCTCCGTTCCGAGAGTATTGGATACTTTCGAAAAATCGGTCGGTCCAAAATCGTAATCACATTTTGCACTCTTTACAGAAACTGTAAGTTCTCCCGATTGAAAGCTTGGCATCACTTCCGATGACGATATATGCTGTTTAGATATAGGATTACCGTCCTTTAGTTGCGTGATGGACGCGGTATCCGTACCTGCAATGTCTTTTTTAATACTATCCCTAGAAGTCGATGGCTGCATCGCGAACGGTTTCGATGTAGGTGTAAGTATAGCACCATCAGATTTGAAGTTCACTGGCGTGAGGAAGACCGCTGCATTATTGGGTGCAAGCCCAACGCCTGGTGGAACCGACGGAATAAGAGATTCCGAGGTTGGCACCAGCGGAAATTTCATTGCGAGAAATTCGGACGACGTGCCATCCTCCGAACCAGGGCATATCATTTCCCTAATTACATCCCAATAAGAACCGTTCGATCTACTGCGACCCGGCAATTTCGACGCTAAAGAACACTTAAAATATGTCGATATTTTAGCACCATTGTTGTTTGCATTATTTTATTTCCATTCTTTAAGATACTTACCCTTAAACGTTCGAGATAAGTCGTATTACTATTAAAATTGGCAGTAAAATCAATACCTCCTTCGCTTCTGTAATATTCTATGCATCTTCTCTGAAGCAATGAATACATAAGAGTTCAATGAAAATCCGTTCTATGTGGAATTATTAGTTCGAATAATGACTAAATCGCTTACAATTTCTTCTAACGTGTCTTGTGATAAAAAATGCTCTTGAGATAATGTGTAGCTTAAGAGCATCGGTCTTGGGTATTCATGGGGCCTATTTTCAGGAGGCGGTAGAGACCAAAAGACATTAAAGTTTGACTCGTAACAACTGCCATCCATATTGTAAGGAGCTGAAATTATTTTACATGAGTTTGGCAGGGGGAATCTTTATTTAATACAGTAAGCTGTAAAAAATAACTCTTACAGCATATCAATCCCACGCATGGCGTGTATCCGTTGTCACTGGGTCCCTTCATTTTAATCTGATAATCTAATTGAGTGTCCACGTCTCTAAGGGATGGGGAAGCATGGGATCTAGGATGCGAATGATACCATCCAACTAAGGTCACACGCTTCCATTCCATAGCCCTAGCAATTTCAGCTTCGACAGCAGCTGCAGCCGATTTGTCTTTGCCAGAATATCGGCATGGAAAGGCAGTGGTTATAGATAGATCTAACAATTGGGAAAACGTTATTTATGGTAGATAAAAGTTGATACTTATTATATTGACTGTCAATCAAATATTTACTATGTGAATTGATATCCCAGTGGCCACCGAGGTAGCCACAAATTTCTTTGTCTGTTAAGTGGCAATGAAGATCCACTAACAGAGCTGCGGTAGTTGTTATAGTAACTAAGAAAGGCTGTATCTTGCCAAGCGTGCTAAAAGATGTGAGCTCTACCATTGTGCTCATGTCCCTGGAACAGGCATAATTCATTAGTTACATTATACTCAGGTATCTTTAATGGTTTTCTTACATGGCATGGCTTCTTATTCCAAGATTGGCATGTTTTACAGGTACCCGTATTACTTGTAGCGAAATACTTGTTTGAACCTTCTCAGGGCTATCTTCCATGGGTTCTGCAATTGGTGTATCCATTCTTGCTACCTATTTTACTTTACGAATAGTATTAGTAGCATCAATCCATGATTACTTGCTATAAACCACACAACATTGCACCCTCATAATTCATTCCAGATAAACAACACTGTTGTAGGTAAGCAGGGACACAAATAGTCTCGAGCACTTCCTCGTAAATGGTAGTAACGTATATTTTTAAAAAATTAAATTTCATGTCTCATGTTTATTCCACTCAGTTGCAGTGCAGACGAGTTATATGAATGGAGAGTAGTGGTGGAGAAATATCGAGGTCACTATCGATATTATCGATTGCAAGTTCGATATTATCGATGGCACCTTCGATATTATCGCTGGTTATTACTATCGAAAACTATCCCTAGTTATCGAAAACGTGAGTTTATTATTATATATTAATATTATTATTAAATATATAATTTGATGCTAGGTATCTGTTCTATATAAATGGAAAAAAGATTGTAGAAAATGATCTGAACGTTCACGAAGGTAGGAATTGTAATTTGAATAAAGTTAAGGCAAAACAAATATTTGTATGATGGAAATAGTTTACTTATTTTATAGTGTAACAAACATTACAAACATTTTATTACTCAGATGTGTTTATTATTACTAATAAATATATTTGCATCGCACTATCCGACTAATATCCATACTGTAATACTTGTAACAGAAAATATGCAGTTCGACACGATATTCAAAAACACCCGCCTTAAAGAAAGAGCACCACCCCCCGCCGCCCCTCACATGCACCAGCCAATTAGCGCAATCTATTTCAAAGATGTCTCTCTTTCGCCAAACGGATCTCGAAGCGATTAGACGTGTTCAGAATGATCGTCGAATTAAGGTATGTCACATAGTCCAACATATCCCGAAAGGCAAAATATTATATCAATTATTTTCATTTCCTGTCTCCTGAGAGATTTGTAGTGTTTTTTTTTTAATATCAAATCATATTTTAGTAGAAATTGAGAAAGCATTGCGTAGTAAGTGAAATCGCACATCGTGCATTTTTTGTATCTAACGCTACTTGTACATATAGATATACATTCTTCAGCCCCACATTCCATTATCTTCCAATATATTCTGCAGTCTAGCAATATTAGTAGAATATTGGTGATTCTTAATACGTTTATCTCTAATTTCAGTTCGATTCTGGTCCATGGCGTCTTTTTCGCTTGCTTTGAATCAGAAATGGCGCGAACGCGACACTTTTTGAACGGAATTGCGCAGGAGCAGAGTGCGCGGCGCCATATTGTTAAATCAACTTTTCGCTGACAGGTAAGCGTTCTTCAAATTTCTTGTTGAAATAAGTAGAATTCTAGCAATACATCTCGATTAAATTATAATTCGTACCACGTACAATACTTATACGATGTGGAGTCGTGTTGTAAACAAGTAGTAACGTAGTACAAGCAATTATTTCCGAGTCTTCCTTTGTTGTTTCTGCATGTGGTCGCGAAGCAGGTTTTTCGTGGAAAACATCCATAATATATCGCGAAACAAAAGCAGACGCTTATTAAGTAACGTAGGCGTTGAAATTTCTAGGAAACGCAAGCGATCGTAAACACAAATGGTGTTTGGCTTTATTCGGGTACCGAACATAGCCGAACGGCAAAGGACGATGACAAAGGTTGTCATTCTACTACTTGACTCCGAGATGACAACACGTATGGAAGACTTCTCAGTGAGGTGAGTTTGTAATAGCTATACTCCAATTATTTGTTTATTTGTTTGTTTGTTTATTTAACAGGATTGTAATTACCACTTCACATAATATTGCTTCCATACTAAATCTTTTATCCACTTCGTGTGCTTATACATTTGCAAATCTAATATTCACATTTTCTACAGAATTCGAGTTGATTTATTGCTTTTGTATATCACCATTATCATTACTTTCGTGCACTTGATTAATTTCCTTGTTATTCTTTGTTACAGGAGAATGATTACAAAAGTTGATTACAAGGATCAGAGTAAGCCCATAGTTACAATGATGTCTAATAATTCAATGCAACCAAGGCATGTGTACGTGAGCACTTTAATTATATTTTCTTATTGGTTTTACATGATGTGTGACTGATAGTAAGATGAGACGACAACAGCTATAATATTTATAAAAACAATTACATTTTCTATACCAATTACAATTAAATAATTGCAATTGGAATAGAATTTGTTATTTTGCAGTTTTTGCATAATGCATATGTTTTTGTGATATATTTAAAAACATATGCAATAGCTTATTGCATTGTTAATCTTATATATTTTGCTTGCATATTTGTATATTCTTAATGCATATTTGCATATTTCTAATGCATTTTTACATATTTTTCGCGCATATTTATTTTTCATACAAGTCACTGATAACAAACACTGGATAGGATGAACATGTTTTCTTTCAGAAAATTTTATGACCGCGCGCAATGCGGTCGGTAGAGTTAGTGTTTGCTTCGACGTTTTCTAGCTTTTTCAGAGCAAGTGGCTCTGTTTAAATTTTCTTTTACACTTTAGCTACATGCGATTGTAAAGTCAGTGTTTTTCGCGCACTAGTTATTAATACTATTATCAGAGCATCGGTGCTCTTTTTCAATTATTTCACACGCGAAAGTAGCATCTTAATTTGTTCGCCGATATTATCTGCGGTCACGTGCATAGCCTTTTATTTTTATTTTTTTCTTATATTCGCCATCGGAAGTAGAGTCAGTGCATCATTGAAGAGGATGTTTTATGCGACACTGTTAAAGTGAGAAATGTAAGTATCTATTAAACAATTCGCAGTTTTCTCTGAAAAAATCAATTCTGTAGACTTAACAGTAGATTTTAATGTTCTTTGCGTTTTTGTTTAGTTGCAGTTTGCACACTTCCTGATGTTTGGGTTGAGTTGAGCTGCCTCGGTGACGTTCCTTATCGACGCCAACGAGTACTTCTATTCTTCCAATCAACGAGTTGGTGAGTCGCATGCGTTTTGGTTCCTCCGGTCCCCAATCATGCCGTAGGACGATTGGTCCGAACCGGCACGGGTGACTGGTTGTATTTTATAGTACTTTGCGAGCATAGTGACTACAATTATTTTCTTGTGTATCATTTCTTATACCAGGTTAGATCTGCTTTCTTGTACACCGCGTTTTTTAATATAAAAAAAATTAAGAACCAAAGAAATATTTCTTACTCAAATTATATTTGAACAAATACTCTTGTCGGTTCCTCTATGTCGATCAAAATATATGATGAAATTAATAAATACTTTGCATAAATGTATATATTTATATTGAGGACAGTGTATATTAAGTTTATAATTGCTTTTTAATTAACTGAAATTTGTTTTCACTGTTGAACAGTGCAGAAGTCGGATACCCTCCGACTTCGTTACTGTAAGTGTTTCATGATTGTAGTAATCGTGTATTAAAAGAAATAAATATCGCGATACGTATATTAAAATCAGCATTGAGTGTTCATAGCTAATGATAGCATTTAATATTAATATTCATATCCTTTAGTCAACTCCTTTTCGTATGAAATTTATTCCACATTATGTACAGGAAGGCACTTTGTATGTGGGTAGATTTTTAAATCGGAGTAACTATCTTGAGCAATTTACTTCGATTAAGGAATCACCTGAGGCTTATTCAATAGCTTGTCAATTTTTCAAGTAAATGTTTAATTGCATTTTTTATTCTGCATTACTTATTCTGCTAAATTCAGGTTCAATGTCATTTTCCTTAAAAAATAAATTATATATCAGTCACTTTCGAGTTTTCATTGATATTTCATAAATTACAAAGTCGAATCATTTTAAAAGAAATTGAAAAAAAGAATACTATTAGCTATTGTAATTTTACATGTACTAATCATTTTTTTAGATCAGGATTTTCAGGTTTAACCCCTTCCGTGTTCATTGCCAGGAACTCACTCACGTGCCCAGGTGCTACTTGGGTGAGCGAAAGGCATTGGGCACGATGATCGTATAGTTTTTAAAATAACAATGTTTAGCGGCTGACATTTGCTAGTGTACCGTGCACGACGTATTTTCCACATTGCGTGTGTATGTGGTTAGGCCGTGGAATTGCGTCGGCTCGGGAATTTGATAAGAAATAATAAACGTATTTAGTAATATGTTTTACAATTACATATATACATTGAATACCATACGAGTTATGAAAATATGGCAAATAATAGAGTACTATACCAACCAAGTATACTTATTCGAAAGAAAATTTACAATATCTTTTAACAATCAATATTTTGCATATACGTTTACGCACATTTACGCAATGGTCGCTAGTCTTTGTCAGCCGATTTCAGGAATTGGTACGTACCCTTAGAGTGTGAACGATTGTATGCCAAACTCGGGTGTCGGAGGCGTCCCGGGACGTCTCTCTAGTGTAGGCCCTTGCACCCGGGTGTTTGAGTGAGAAACGTGGAATGATGTGTGTTTGTGTGAATGCTTTGCCATTTTTTAAATATAGGTCTAGGTAGGATAGGTAGTATACCTTCTGGTGTGCCTGATAGATATAAGTAGGTAGGGCCGGGCAGGTTGACACAGTCTCTGGTCGGGTAGGCAACATTTCGCGTGTTCAACCTGTTTCAGGAAATCTGATTTGAAAATTCGCCGGTGAAGCTGTGGCGCGAACGAAAATGCGTTCGCCTCTGGCTTTGCCTATCGATTTTTCGAATTTTTCGCGGTCGTGGTCGCGATTTGGCTTCGAAACGAACGTGACATGCTCGAGGCTGCGCGTGTAGGCGAAGATCGATTACAATTTTAATCGTAATCTTTACGATTTTCCATTATCGCAATTTTTACGATTGTATTTGGTCGTGATTCGTCCACGTGTGTTCCATTTTGTTGCGCGGTTTAGATTTTTATTTTATTTTTTTGTTTGTTTGCGAATAGAGTCTCGAGCCTAAACTAAGTTTCAGCGGGTATGGCGCTCGAAGCAAAGAAGAGGCTATATGCCGAAGAGGCCCGACAAACTGTCTCTCAAGAGGGCAACTACCAATGGCTCCGCATCCTTTGGATGGAGAGCCATTCTTTCTTACTATTTTGTCACTATGCTCGCTTTTGCACGCTGTAGTTGTAGTTTATTGTTTGGCCAGCAGCATTGCTTGGCCCACCATCATCGTATTGGGCAAATCGCGATTTTTCTTAGCGTCGCGTACAATTGAAAGCGGTTTGCAGTAGAGTTGCGAATAAAATCAAATCGCGAATGCAATTAGAGTTGCGATTAAGTATATCGTGGTTTGAATTAGAGTAGCTTTTATATTTAATTATACTTGCGATATGTATTTCCTTTTAGCGTTGCGATAATAATTTTCGCGTCCCCTTTTTACACAGGTTTCAATTAGCATTTTCAGTACCGCGATATTTTTCCATTGCAAATATTTTTCTTAGATATTCATTTAGTGTTGCGATGACAAATGATCGCGATTTTGAAGTAGCGTTGCGACCACAATGAAATGCCCAAATAGGTTCCTGAGTTACCAAAGGCACCTGTTAAAGTTGCAGAAGGTGATTGCTTTGGTAGTAGTCTTGGGTGCGACTACTTATTAGTGTTGCGAATTAAAAATGATGGGTGCTGTGAATTACTATTTTCTTTTAATATATACGAAATACTAAATGAGAGATAACAAAGCACTATACGCGATTGACTTTGCAAGTAATGCAATAAGAGATAATCCACTTACGGTTTTCAATCGGGCTCATAACAAGTGGACGATAATTAATAGTAGAGTACCCCTCTGTCTATTTATTATTCTCATTTGCCTCTCACCTTTTTATTAACACTAAAAACGAGTTGTTTCATCTTAGTATCTATGTAAATGTTTCTACTTGCAATTCATAATTATTATTCAGCATATTTGCATTTGGGAAGAACATGCTCCCTTTGTACTACTGTACTATTTTTTCACAATTACTAATCTCATAAATAAGTTTGTTACAGATTCATGAAGTTAAAGAAGATGTCAATATAATAGAAGAGTACCTCAAGTAAATTGCAACATGTAAGTAATCAGAAGCTCAAAAGGTATGATGTATGGATCAAATAACTCGAAGGAAATCATATGATTCGAAGGAAATGGTAGAAACAATCGGCCTATCATACCTAACAAATGTCACTAAATTCTTATAAACTTTGATGTGTTTCAGGTTGGAGGATCACGATTTTAGTGAAAAAAGATTCCCTATAAAATATACCTTTTCCCTTTCTTTATATCCCTTTAGGTTTTCAGTCAAGCGGGTTATTCTTCAATTAAATTAGCTTTTCAGTTAGGTAGGCAATGTTTAAGTTAAGATAAATTTTTAGACAGGCTGGTGTTTTTCTGTGTTTCAGGTGCATGATCAGAACTTCCTCGAAAGAACTAAATTAAATCATTTTTTAAATAGGCTGGCAATTTTCAAATAAAATTAGCTTTTTAGTCAGGTAGAATGATTTAAGTTAAGATTTAATGTACCTTAAGTATATGTGGATTTGTTTGAACTACGTGCATGCTAATTTATATTATAATCTTTACTCTTTAGTTGAAGTCAGGTCTAACAGAATTTTTATTTTCAGCTTTCGCCATAACTGATCATTTCAATACATCCTATTTACTTAAACTGACTATGAGCTAATGTGCATTATAATCTTTATCTTTTACTTCAAAAGGTGCAACAGAATTTTCATTTTCAGCTTTCGTTCCAATTGTTTATTTTAATACATTTCACTTACTTTAACACTGTATATTCTTATTTATATTATAAACTTGACTTTTTCATTGACTCAGGTTTAATACAACTTTTATGTTTAGCTGCCGCTAAATTCATTTATCTTAATATATCTTTCGTAAGTTTGTAAATAATAATATTTATAAATAGATAGTGGTTTGGCCGCGGCTGGGGCCGCGCGGGTCTCCATTCGCAGCAACCTCCTCGTGGTGAGACCTGGGCAATCGACGCTATTCGTCATACATTTACCAATTCTATGAATTATTCTTCTGCGATACAATTGTTAAGTACATGACAAAAGCGTCGAGCGAATTGGCTGCGAATTTAGGAATAGACAAATCGGCTAATTTGTCGCTGGCCCGGGAATTCGGACCGAAAAAAGACATTAGCTGATTCGTCTATTCCTATATCTCGTCGGTGCTTTTGACACGGGCATCGACGAGATATAATAATTTATATATCTCGTTTGTGGAAATTGCTTCCCTGATCCCCCTTCGCCCTGGCATTCACTTATATTCACACAATTGGATGACTCCTGTCCCCAACACTACGTAATAAATAGTACCGCTTCAACTTATCACTGTTCATGAGCAGAGGACGCTCGAATCACTGTCGGATTTCTTAGTCGGTATGGCAGTCACGTTGTGCCACGAAAGTCCATAAGGTGATTTGTCTATTCGTATATCTCGTCTGTGACCATGAAATCCAGAAAGTTGCTTTCGAAGTTACAGAAATCTACTCGAGGTGCAGAAAATGCGAGATGGCGCCACCTGTCTTTTCTTCATATAAGAATAAAAATGATATATCTGGCCCGTTGATGGTATTCCTTTAACTACGAGATTGGAAATGAAGGGTATAAAAATGAACTACTCAGCAGCGATTGTTTTGTTGCTGTAGCTTTGTCCAGTTGTCCGCAATCGTCACTGAAATTATTTAATTATTTAGTTCATTTCAACCGTTTCTAAGAAATCCTTAACTGGGAGTTCTATTTGACTGAAAATAAGCATCTACTAGCCGAATGACGAAAAGATTCTCCCGAAATTTCAACGAAAACTTTCTTCAGCGCATAACTCATATTTCATTTCTACGACGCAGAGATAAACTGTAAGTATAGCCAATCCCATTGACGGGGTATTAATGTATGGCCGTGGGCAAACAGCGGAGGTGCTAGATTAGGTGACTATGGCGTTCAGAATTTTCGGGGAAATTGCTAGGGTTGTGAGTGGAGAAAACAGAGGTCTAGCAGGGAATGGCCTATGTGCCCGGAAAAAGATATTTCTAGAGGGAAGCAAATAACGTTCCCAAAGGCTTTGTTTATTTCCTATATTTTCCTGTTCGTGATTAATTAATAAAGACATACCTTGATCTCGTATCATTGTACTTACACAACACACAATAATTTGTAAATTTTTTACTAAGAGCGTCAAGTTTTCAAAGCAATTAATCGTCACGAGTCACTCCGACCCCAAAGTTCGATTCGGCTGGAAATGTCCAGAAAATTCTAACGGTTTGACGTAAACGTGGAATTTATTTCACGAACGGGTTCAGTTTTCCGAATAATTCACAGGTTCGCCTCGCGTTTCGCGTTTCGATACGCGGAAATAGTATTGCTGCGCAGGAAACAGACGGAAACAAATCAATCGGCAACGAATGAAATCAAACGAATGCACAGAGACCCTTCAGACATTCGACGAGCACCACCTTGATCTTTGTTTTTCCCCTTGCCAAAGGGGTTGCCACGGTTGACCGGGGCGCGAGGGCGAGGAGGTGGGGTCAGGTTGAAAGATGAAAAATAGGAACGAGCTGGTCGCAGCAGCGTGACACCCATTTTTCTGTTCACCCTCTGTTTTCCGACTGCTTCTTCCCATTCGTCCCTCTGTTTTTCTCTTTTTTCCATTCTTTTTGTTCGCTTGACACTTTCGCGACACAGTCACGCTCCACTAACGACGGACGGTCTCGTTCCGTGTTAGACAATTGCGGGAGAAGCAGCGGACCCTTTTTATCCGTTGCTGCGACAAATTATTACGATCAGTCGGCATCGTGTTCGAACTAAGTAATTATTTCGTACTCACTCGTTGCCGAACGATTCGAAAACGTCGGCGATTCCGGCATTAATTTCCGTCCGGGTCGATCTGTGCCGTTGATAAAAATTTGAGGCTGGTACCGAAATAAAAAAATTTTAATTTTCGGCTGCGGTTGGATTCGGATGTACGGTGGTAGTCGTTCAGCTGGATTCGACGTCCTTACAAAAAGGTCCATTTAAGCGTTCGAACGACTCGCTGCTGGCAACGGTGTTCCGGATAAATTCAGTTTAAGTGTCCTTCCGACGCCGCCGTTCGATTCACCGTGTTCAGTTCAAAGAAGTAATGGCAGGAGGAATACTCCACGAGCAAGTGTTCTCGTTCGCGGTGAGAATTCGTTTCGACGAATTCATCTTATCCATTTCCTCACGGCGCGTCGCGGCGCCGCGCGAGTCTCGGCCGGGAAAGAAAACGTGGAAAAAAAAAAGGTACAGAGTGGATCGTAGAAAGCGTGAGAGGACACAGAGTATCCGGACGCATATGAAATTCGCCGGCGGAGGACGCGAAAAAACATTCGTCACTGTTTTATTTGAGGAAGCGCATGGCAGATGTTGCCAGCCCCGGGGTTTTATGAAACTTCAAGCCCGGCTTCGCCGCTTTCGCTTTGAGCATCTCACTCCGGTTTCATTTAATCCGTGAAATTTTCGCGAATTTTTACACGTTATTAACCTCCCGACTAAAATATTCAAGCACAAAACGCGCTAATCGTAATCGAAGCGGGGCACTCCACGTCGCTTTGAAAATAATCCTCCTCTGTTACATCGTCTAGATAAATTACGCAAAACCCCGGGGTGCCATTAACGTCGAAGAGGGCCATCTGAAATTCTTTCTCCGGGGCCAGTGTAACGAACGCGAAATCAATTTCAGCGACTGTTAACCCCGGGGATTAAACTGTTCTCTTCCTCAGAATCCGTGGATCACGGACAGCTAATAACCAATGGATCACGCAATTGTCCGTTCGCACCCTGGATCTCGAGTCTCGGGGATCAATTACATTTCGCTGGAGCAGGAGTACGAAAAAGTAAGAGAAGAAACGAGACAGGGATAGATTCAACGCGGTTCGCCGGAAGTGACTTCTTTGGGAGGGAATCGCTTTGAGGGCCGGCGCGTCGGCGAGCTTTGACCGTGGAAAACGGTTCGAGGCTCGGGAGCGAAGACAGAAAGCGGGGAAAATAGAAAAAATGGCGAGCTATATGAAGTCCGGGTCCCTCGGGGTGACGTCGAAAAGAGTACAGGGCCGTGGCCACGGGGACGAAGCTGGCGAAAAGGGACGAATCTGGATGGGCGAGAGGGTGGAATTGAATTCGCTGCCGGTAACGGGGGTGGAACGGCGCCATTATTAATTTACGGGGATCAAAGGCGGTGTCATGCGACGCTAATTAGTCGCATGGGCGCAACGTGACGGCGGGTACGGTCGCGTGTGGGTTTCGAATGGTCGGATATATTTCTACGAAAGGCCGAACGAAAATCTAATTATGAATTGGATCCCGGTGCCAAGCGGGTTTTAATGATTTTCGAATTGCTGTTACGGCGCGGCCGAATGATCCGCATATCGGACTCCCTTGTAGTCTCGCAGCTGCGGAGATCTTTGACTATCTACTCGGCGATGAAATCCGCGCGGGTTTTATTTAACGCGAAATGAATTTATGCGCTTTACGCGGACGCTTCGTTTCATTGATTCGGCCGTACCATTCGAAGTACGGCAACGAATGGGTTCGCAGCCGGAATTCTTTCGCACAATTTTTCGGTCGAGGTTGAAAAATATAGGCGATGTTTTCTGCCCGTAGATAGGGATTCATCGAGGGGTCCTTTTATTTTAGATTGGTCCAATCTATAGTCCGCCGATGCGCGGCACGACAATTTGATCGCGTGCTTAGATAACAGAGCGGACACGCCGACTGAAGAAATAATGGAGCAATCAGGGTGACAGAGGGCGAAACAATCTGGAATTTGTTGCCGCCGTTGAGCTCCTCTTTTTTCTTGTTTTTCAGCCGGCCAGCTTCGACCGGACGAACCGGAAATTACAGCGCGGCGGCCTTCGATTTCTCCCATCTCCGGCGTAGGGTCGCGGCGCGAGTTCGCTTCCAGGTGACCGGGATAAACCGCGGCGCGCAATCTTAGAAAACGATAACGAGACGATTGGCGTGTTTCCTCGGTGAGATTCGTGCCTCCGATTCCCCTCCGTTCTCCTCTTATCGTCTCGCTGTTTCCACTTTTTTTTTTTTCTTTTGTTAACCGGTGATCCGATTTCTACTAACTTTCAATTTCCTTCAATATAATTTTCTTACTCTCTTCCATCGTTAGATATTCGATTAATATCGCGGATCGTTTTATTCGACGTCCGGACAAGTTAGGGGATATTATTCTGAAATTTTTTTAAAAAGTTCCATAACTCCAGCGCCGGCGGTCATTTATCACGTGCCATCGGACAGTATTCGGGCCGCTTTCGTGAATCACGAACAAGTTGAAGTTCGCGGAGGCTCACCTTTCCCCTTAATAAATCAGCATCGACGAGGACGTTACATTTTTTTTCTTCCTGCGATATTTCGAACACTCTCGGGGAATATCATATGCCGTTTGTGTAGCATTTTTCTCACGTTTCCCCCTTGATGTTACAGCACAGTAGAGCACGGGAAAAATTTCGCAGCTGGAAATATTTCGGACGGCCGCGAACGTGCGTCCATAATTCTTGCTAAATTGAATTCGTTCGGTGTCCCCGCGTTCGCCATCAATGCGTCGTCAGAAGGAAAATACGATTTCGGTGTAAATGAAACCGTGACGAACGAAATCGAACTGTGGGACGAACGTAGTCAGCCGAACGAAGCTTCGCCGGCGACATGTATTAATTTTCATAATTGCAATATCCAGCTGAGAACCGCTCTGTCAGCGCCAGTCGATAATAAATTACCGTCGAACGAGGCTAAGATTACAGCATAGGCACGCCGACCTTTTTTTTGGCCGATCCTTTCGCCGTATAATTAATTCTCAACCTGCGACGGACTAGGAAGGGGTGAAAGCTCGGCCAACGGTGCCTCGATGGATAGAGAACGGCGGAGAACTCATCCCGTTGATGCAAAAGGGAACCTCACTAATTCCAGTTGGTCCAACTTTCACGTCGTTCTGCATATAATTTGCGACTTCATTACTTTCTCGTCTAACTCCGCGGAATTTGCATTGTGCCACGCCGGCAGGTTAAATGAAACGAACAGAAATATCTCAACCGTTTGACAGGAACGGCTTCGGGTCCGTCGAGAAGTTCAATGTTCCCGAAACTCTCGCCGCCCCCGCAGTGATGCTTTATTTCGAGCGGAATTCCGTTACGACGCTCGCCGGGTCGTGAAAGAATTTTCGACGTTGTTGTGGAACTGTCAACGCGCGCTGTCGCTCGCGTATCGAACCTTCTAGAATTGCGCGATATTGTTTGGAAACGAAGGGGAACACGGTGCATCGGGGTGGGCGACGCGAAACGTTGGAAATTCGTCGCTGTTATCGAAAAAAACGTGTCGACGGAAAGAAAACGCGAGCGTACGAGTAACCAGCGACACCGTGAGTTTCGGGCAACGATTTCAAAGTTTCGAGAAAGGCGATCGCCGGTGACAGACTTGGCAACAATTCTTGCCGGCACCGAGGCGGATGAAATGTATTTTTTTTTTTAACCTCGCCTGCTCGCCAACGATAGGTTACACCAGGAGGGCCATCGTTTCATTACGGCCCATTGTGCTCGCGCTTTTGGGTACGGTAGTCGTTTCATTTGGGAGGCGCGACGCAACGACCCCCTTCGCCCTGAAATTTCGCTGTAATTGCAGACAAATTAATGTCACCGGATGAGCACGCTCCGCGGCGTTGATTGCTACGTTCACCACGTATCCGGGGACACAGTAACCAGCGATCGACTGTACGAAAACTGTGTGCGAAACGTTGTCACGCGTCAGTGCATGCGTCTGCATAATGCATCGTTCTGGTTAGATTTCAATTTTTCGAGTTCATAAAAAAAAAGGAGGGTTGTACAGACCCCTTGATGAGTTTCATTATTTATGGAGGATTGCGAAATTTGATGGAACACCGGGAAGAATTTTTCTTCACGTCGGTTCAATCTGTTGTCGCGAACAGAATTGCTTTATTTACTGCGCGTGAGTTATCGATTAGAAATCAAACGATAGCAGTCGATTGGTCGAAACATTTTTAATACATTTCATCCACGATGGACGAAAATATTTTACGCACTATTTACGGCGCCGTATGACTGCATACTTGAAAAAAAAATCGGGCCGACTTTAGACCCGCCAGGTTTTGGACATTCTCCTTGCAAGTGCACCGTTGGGACTTTGATATCGGTTTCTATTAAATTCTCCGGCGAATTCCCCTGGCCGCATAGAAAGGAAATTGCGAATCTTGAATTGACCCGGGCACCGACCGTCGTCAGAGGTTTAAGGGTCAGCGCGACGTCACAGAATGGACCGGGGCAAGACGATGGTCGAGTGTACGATGAATAAATTACGAGGACAGTGACACGAAACCGGCGAGATGAGTGCCCAAGATACTGGACCGCTCTATTTTTGAACTTAGTTGGCTCTTCCCTCGACTGATCCACTTTTTCTATTCCCCTTGCAATTGTCCTGCCCGAATCTCCGACAAATATGTACACTACCGTCGCACCTCTGTCTTCAACAATATTGATCGTTTCTATTTTTCATACCAGTGGGCTAAGAAATACACGAACATTTTTAGAAGCCTCTGAACAATTGCTCGCCGTTCCAATGGCATTAGACGAAGTCATAAATAGCCGAATAAATATTGACGCGAATCAAGCTGCACTGCTGTATACGCCGTAGAACGTGCAATTTGTTCGCATCGCGTACAAGTACACTTCAAATCAAATTAACAGACGCGAACGGAAATAAAGATCGACGGATGAGCGCGAAGTACCCACACGCGCAGACTGTTATTTACGCGTAATCGTGATGTACAAACGAATGCAACGATATACAGAAAAGAAACTGAAGAAAATAACCCAACATCGCCAGGAACATCGAAGAGGGCCAACACGCGTCAGACAAATTCCGCGCGGCGTTTATCCAAACAATTCCTATTTCAGGGCTCTCTCTCTCTTTCTCTCGCGCACGCGGCGATTCCGATTTCACGCGAGCTGCGCTAAATCACGGACGACGCTCCAACGTCTAGCGACCCAGAAATTAAAGTATTCCATTCCCGGTTAACGTCTTCGACGCACGATCCCGCTTCGCCTCGCTCGTTAAGCAACCCTCAAGGTCCTAGGCCATCCAGTTCCGTCGTGACGCGTTGCGCTTCTCATCAGCGCGGAAACGCCCGTCAGGATCCTCCGCACAGAATCTTCGGGCTTCGTCCGGCGTACCGCGGGCGTTCCGTCTGGTTATTCCTTCCGGTACACGTCACGCCGGTCGACCATGCCACCCTCGTCGTGCACGCTAAATCATTGCTAACACGCGTGTCACGAGTGGACCTCAAAGTTACGGCGTTCGATGCAGACCCGTGCACCCCCGTTCGTTACAATGTACGTGATCTTCATACGTACGGGAGATGGAGGTCGCAGCGTGTGTTGCTTGCCAGAGTGCCTGCAGAGACTCGAGATGGAATCGATCTCGCGGCGGGATACATACTATGAAATAGAGACACGCCGGTTCGACGAGGTTCGCAGGGGTGTTGTGGGGTGTGCTCGAGGCACACGCGTCGAGGACGGCGAGGAAAGTGTCGCGCGTAATACCTGGGGAGAGACCGCCGAAGACTTCTCTCGTGCACCGCGGAATCGTTTCTACGATAGTTTGCGCCGCGGAGTGCTTCAGCGCGAACTTTCCTCCGTCGCGTAATAACTTCGGACCCATATTCATATTCATAAATGGCGCATGCATATTCACAATAAATTTCCCCGCGGAACTGGTGCGCCGGAAAGCGTACATTACTTCCTGGGCAAATTGAAAGCTTTTCCGCGGCGGTTGCGTGGATGCCGCCGGGGCGGCGAAACGCGCAACGCAACCGTCCCTCGTGGACGAGGGAACTGTCGATTTCAGGTGGCCGGGTGCTTGACCTAATGGCTGCGTTTCTGGCACCGTTGATGGTTCTCCTTGCCGTTCCTCTCCGATTCGAGGCGGGGCTTTGTTTCCTCGGACCTTTGTATCGGGGCGAATTGAATTAATTGTTCGTCGGCGTTGCTACAAATATTCGAAACATTAGAGGAGAACGGCGAGCAGGTCGTTTCAGCGATCGATAAGGATGATTTACGGGACGGTAACTTCTTGAGCAGTTTAAGGGCGGTATCGATTGGTAAAGCAATCTCGAATCAACCTCGATGAACCGTGGGAGTTGATCTTTCATTGTGCTTTTTTCCTTTCACCGTAGGGTTCGCGCTTCCTTTTCTTTTGTGTTTCCCTTTTCCCTGAGACAACTGACGACCAAAGTATCCTGTCTCGAATACCGTGGAACTTTTCTCTGGGCATGTAGGCGATCTCCAATCGCCCGGACCCAATAAATCGCTGGTGTTCCTTCACCCTCGGGCACAGCCCCTGTCTTCCTTCCGCACCTGACTTATTTGCCCTTAACATCCTCCCACGTTTACCCCCCATTGCCGTGTCTTCCTCTTCCCCCGTGTTTCGATTATGCTGGCCTCGCCGTCCGTCTCCGCGTTCCTTCGTCTCTGCTCCGTTCACGCAGTGGACCTCTGAATTCTTTCGCAAGAGAAAGATCGAGCTAGCGGACAGCGTCTCGTGGCGTGGAACAGGGGAATAGGAGTTGCGCGTGTGAAACAAAGACGAGGGGAGCTTAAGGGGACGAGAGTTATGATACTGTACCGGCCGTAGAAGGGTGGTCAACGTCAGGAAGAAAGATGAAAATAGGAGAGTTTGCTATTTGCCGATGGGGTCGCAGGTGACAGTGAGATAGCGGAGGAAAAGTGGTAAAAATGAACGCAGGATGTAAAATATAAGAAACACGGTGGAGGATTAATGAACGAGAATATTACCGCGGACGTGAGGAATTGTTCAAGATCAAAAGAGCAATCGCGTAAAGCGCGGTGAAATAAAAGAACTCGTCCGAGGGAGGGAAAACGGTACAAAGGATCTGTAATTCAGCAGGGAGAAAAATAAAATGGTGGTGCGTAAAGGTCAATAGTCAAAGGGGGTTGAAGACCCAGTTGAAGACGAGCAATAAAAGGGGGGGACAATAAAATAAATCAACGAACGCGGTTGCAGATAAAAAAAAAAGAAAGAACGAGGTCACCGGATAAGAAACTGAAGCGGCACAGAGTGTACAGAATACTGAGGGCAAAGGTAGCAAAAGGGTTAAGAGGAAATATAGAAAGTGGTGTAGAAACACAGGAAAAAAAAGAAGGAAAAAAGAAGGAAACGAAAGCACGTATAGCGAAGAAAGAAGACGAGAACTCAGGAAAGGGTAGTGACAAGACGGGGTAGCGTTGGAAGGAAAGAGGTTTTCGTCGAGTGGCGCGACAAGGAGGGGTTGCCTATGGTTGGAAGTGGGGATAGCTGGTGAAGCAGCGCACGGTTACTCTCCACCATGCCACTCAGTCGTCCGCGCACCTTCGTTGGACGAGGTGTTCGTGTTCGGTGTTGAATTTTCTACTTGGCGTAGCGAGTGAAAGGATCGTCAGATTGTCATTCGTCAATCAGCTGATCCCCCCTGACTAGTGGTGCAACGACCTGCAATCATTGACCGCATCGTAGACGCAATCGACGACGTCCATCAACCCCTTTCGTCCCTTGGTATCAACGAGTCGGTGAGTGAAGTCGTTTCGTTCGGGCAAACTTCTTTCGAGCGTCGAATATATTTCGAATTATCCTCTGTACATTGGCGACAACGCGCAGCGAATCAAGGTACCAGAGTGCGAGGAGAATAAAATGGAAACCTGATGCGAATGGATAGATACGTCGTCTCGACGATGTGGTACTTTGGTTCGGAGTTAGGAAACATTGTTTTCGATTATTTGTCAGGACGGGGGCGCGTTGAAAGATGCGGTGGCTGCATATTTGTCTTGCTTCGAGAAGGAAGCACGAGCTTTGCGCTGTTTTCTTTTCCTTCCCTCGTTTTTCATCGGCGTGCGAGGGAAGCAATCGATACCCGATTCTCGAGATGTAACCAAGGACGCGCCACGGCTTATCCGCAGCGGCACGTTAGAAATGAATAGGCTGCGCACCGTGGATATTATTAATTCGCACGGCTATCGGCACATTGGTTGTCATACGTTTTCCACCACCGAATCGCTCGAACGCTACGCGATATTATAGCGCTAACCTCGAGCGATCGTCGCAGTGGCCGCTGCGTAAGTAAAACAATAGCAGACAGCCGACTTTGCGGCGCGATGAAAAACTGGGAATGTAATTGTTGCGCAATGTGTTTCTTCTGTTACACTTCGCAGGAGCACGTTTGTTTTGCTCGTGCTGGCAGGAAACGGAGTTAAGCCGAGCCTTGTTGCCTTCGTTCCATCGTACATACAATGTGATCAATACTCGATTCCCCGCGTAATCCATTCGCTGAGTCATAAATTTGCGAGCAAATCGATTTATCCTTTGGTTGCTGTATTTATGGAATAGGACGGTTCTCTCGTCCACTCGCGGATGGTATTAATAAATGAACATTTTTACGAGGGGGCGCGATGCATTTTAATACGCAGCAACGCTATCGTTACAATCTTCTGCAACGTTTCTCCGCGCTGTTTGCAACCCTTTTACGGCGCCAGTCAGAGTGCAATTTCTCCTATCATGGTGCAGTGCCCGGGCTCTTTACAGCCGCTGCAGAATCGCATTCTCGTCTCTTTCACAGCGGCGAAACTATGCTTGGTCGGTATTGGCGAAACACGCCCGGAAACGTGCAGAATTGATGCGCGAAATTTTGGCTGGTGGCAAGCCGTAAAAGTCATTGTAATTTCTCCAAGTGCTCGGCCACGTGCAGTCTAATTAACGATACCTAGACGGGTCAAACGGTAATAGAGAAATTCTGCTCCTCGGCTTGCAATTGTTTCAAGCACGGAAATGTTTCTACCATCATTTGAAGGATCATAGGATTTTCGACGCGGTATTTTATTTCTCTTCCGACTACAATATATCCATTTCGTGTCCGGTTATTATTCAGGGAAGTATTTTATTATTTCGCTCGGTCGTTGTTCGAGAATGTTTACGTAGAGGAAGGGGGCAGGAAGCGAACATCAAGCGCTCCCAGGCTTGCTATTAATTATATCCGTGCTTCCTAAACATAAATTCGTCTACGATACCTTTCCAACTTGCACAAATTTGCGGTCGCGTTAGTTCCCGGTCGCACGGCTCGCTTATATCTGGATGTATAACGGGGAACAGCGCGGCATCATTTTAACTGGCGATGTTCATCCACTTGAAACTAACTTTCTTTTCTTCAGATAGCTTTTATTATTCCTTTATACGAGATACGGGAGTAGAGTTGGGATGATCATACGGGGAGGTTGTTACGGTGGGTATAAAAATTTCTGCAACAACGATTTCTTCATAAGGGTTGAAGTACCACAACTTTGTGGCCGCGGCTTGTAAAGATGTCTAGAAATAAAAAGAGGAAAGTCGGGAAGAAGTTGCAACACTTTTTGCGCGAAAGAACATAATGAACTTTAATAAGAGAAACATATTTCGTTCGGGTCGGAAAGTACCGCAGTCAGATCGTTTTTAATTGTTAAATTCTCCGAGCAGCAGAACTGAGGATGCATATAGAAAAATAATGTTCTCACCTGTGTCTTTTAAATTCACGATTCACCGCTCCCACGCGATTTCTTTTTTCTTCGAGGTAAAAGTTTAGCGACGGTAAATGTTTCGATTTGGACGCTTTTCACAGGATTACCGTATCAACATAAGTGACCACTGATTAAACAGCCTCTTTTTTTTTTTATCGCCAAGCATGTGGCCGGATCGTCGAAAGAATTTCCACGTTCTACGTAACGTCGGACCTCCAAGCGTGTACCAAGGGTCTAATGAACGGTTCGTACGAGGGTCGAATCGGAAAGAGTAGTTCAGTTTGGTTGTCGCCCGGTAGAAATTGTTCCTGAGTTATACCGCGTTCAACTATCTCTCTTGTCTTACGGTCTACGGGGTCTATGTACATTGAACTTTTCGAAGTTTCCGCTCGACAGAGGACGCGTGACGTGGTGAACAAGAAGTGGCGATCAATCAGCATTAAGGTCGGGGCTGTTTGATGAGAAAGAGATGGAAATGAGCATGCACCCGAGTGAGATATCGTTAGATTTCATAGAAGATAAAAATATTCAGACGCGAATGTCGATTGCAAAAGATCGGTCGAAATTATTGTTGAAAAGTTCGTTCGTACCCTTGTGCATTAATTGCTTGTTCGATAAACGCGAATGGGACTATTGCTCGAAGCGCGAACAGTATATGACGTAATGTTTTTATTTCATTCATTTTGATTTAATTAAAATTTCTCCTCGGTTCCGACGGTTCCAGTACAAAGAATGAATACATTTCCCGTAACGAACTTCCCCCGCTATAGCGCACAAGTCGTTCTTATTATAAAAATGGAATTTTCGTTAAATATCTCGTATGGAATGTTTATTAATTAAGCGACCACGGGTTTTACCCGTGCGTCCCTTTTCGCGTTTATTTTTCACATCGCCTATCCCTCCGTTATTCCTTATTATTCCGCCATGTTTTCCATTACCGCTTATTATCAAATAAATTCTCGTCGAGTCCGCCGTTATCGTGACGCGAATATTAATGGCAAATTAGGAGCATTAAATTCCAGCAGACAGTCCCTTTCAGAAGGAAGCGTGGACGCCAATGTTTTTTGCCGAATTATATCACGTTTGCCCAACGAGTTATGATGATGAATATATATATATATATACATTTAATGGAACCGTTTTATTCGACGAATATAAACGATACAAACACGCAATATCCTACATGAAAAAGTATTCCGGAAATAGTTCTGTATCAGAGATGTGTTTCATACTAATCCCGAATAGGTACTTACGTTGTGCTTTTGGATGATTTCTATCCTCCTGTTTTTTTGTTTTTTTTAAATCAATTACTATATTCCGAGAAGAATAACAGCTTGTCATTCGTATTGAAATGTTATGCGATCATTAGCGACAAAAAATGCGTGGCAATTACGTCAGTTGCATGCCAGGCTGCAATATATCTCGGTGGATTTCACTGGTTGCGATCATTATATACGGCAGTTCGTCTTGTTACGAGAAATTACAACCATTTTTATTCCCGCTGAAATACAGACCGTAGAATAAATGAGACGAATTAAATGTTTCGTACGAACGACCGAACGAGGGCGCGTACATTTCAGTCCTACGATATTTAACAAAAAAATTTTAATCGTGAAAGATTTGACAAAAAAACGTCAAACCTTGTATATACACCTCCCTCGACCACTCTCCACTTTTACGCACACGTAACATTTATCACGCCGCGTGAATCGATACAATGGTACACGATATAAAATAGAATTAGGGGACTACCGGACCGGAAGGAAACTGTGCTCGCCATATTTTCCCTTTCTACGCCGCGGGGGGTGTCATTAAGTGGGCTTTGAAAGAGAAAGAGGAGAGAAAAGAGTCCAATACTCTTAGCTCAACGAAACGCCGAAGGACGGGACGGGACGGGAAACGGTTTGTCGGGAAAAGGGTGGGAAAAGGTGGGAAAAGGAACGGGCACAGTTCGAATGAGAATCGAGTGCTCGCGAGGCCGAAAGTATGCGGCGGTTGTAAAAAGGGCCGCGGAATAAGAAACGAATGCAAAGTAGCAGCGAGACGAGAGTCGTGTCCAAAGATTTACCGTGCAGAAGTCCTCGCTTGCTGTCCGTTTGTCTGTTTGTCCAACCCCCCTCTTGACGACTTTCTCTCTCTCTCTCTCTTTCTTTTTCTCCTGCCACCCTTTACTCCCGAGGCGTACATTTATGTTATGCAAATGCGATTCTCCTATTCCGGGGAGAGGAATATAAGAGAGACGGAGAGAAAGAGCGACACCGCGACCGACTGGCGAGCGGGAAATGAAATTCATGAGTGATAGTTTGACTTATTCCGAGATTTTTCAACGTCACATTTCCCCCGAGAAATTTGTTCCTAGAGGGAGTATCTCTTGGTACCCCTGGCGGCCACCCTTAAGCAGCATCCGTTTTAGTGCTCCGATCTTTCAAGATAAGTATCTCTCCTAGTTGCCTCTTTATTTATTTACATATTTCTCTCGCCGCTATATGTACAGTCTCAATAGGATTCGATAGATCCAATCTTTCTTCTTCTTTTTTTTCTTTTTTTTTAAAGGCAAGGAGATTAGTTTCTCGGGGTTCCCTTTGCTATTTCGTGACGGTCGATTTATGATAGTCTGACGTTCTATTTGAAGTGGCAAGCTATGCGTAGTATATAGGCTGTCGTTTTTAAAAAGATCGAATGAAAATCGAAAGGTCAGGTGGAAGCGGCCCACACGAGACGGGGAACGTCACGAACATCAAGCGGAAAAAGGTCGGTTTAAAGTGGAAGAAGCAATTTGCAGGCCATCGCCTGTATTTCCATACCTGTCAGAAGCAAACGTGCTGCTTACGTCACGTTTCGATCGTGATCTTCGACCCCGGTCCGCTTGTCTGTCTGCTTTAAATACGACCTAAATAAAGGGGGCGAGGGCACCAAGTGGGCTGGGTATGAAAATTTATGAGAAGCTCGTTGACGAGTCGCCAGGTGATTAAGTAATTAAGAAAATAGCCACTTATAAATATTCAGTTACTTGCCGGGTTAAGACGAACCAGAAATAATCTCGTCGCGGGGGAAAGTTCTCCGGTAGAACTCGAATCACTAGAGTTACCATCCCGATTCGTTAAAATATTTATATCCGCCTCTGCACCAAGTTTCGCATATTTTCGCCGACACTTTCTCGGTCGAAGATCTTGAAAAATCGTCTTCCTATTATCTCTGATTTAGATGGGTAATATTAGTTTCAATTATGTACGTGCAATTTGTAGGAGCTCGGCTCAGCGGAACGGTCATGATTCCGCAGTTCCACCCCCCCTATTCATTAATTTCCAACAGCAGAACAGAAAGCAAAATTCCATGGAGTTCCATTAGCGCGGCGTCCCTAATTCCGTCCTCAATACGAACGCAATTCCTCTCGATCCGAAGGCGGCCTGCCCAGATTCATCTTTCATTCTCCTCGGCGGATAGCCCATTTCCATGTGCGTACTCCCGTTTAATCTTCAATCCCGTTGCGAACGTCGTGAAACGTTCCGGCAAATATATCGGGAATAAGTCTATCCTCTGTCTCCGTTCCTCTTCTATATCATCTACCTTGCCGTTGAAATCAGAGCGCCATTCTCGTTCCGCGGAGTCGGAACTAAACGAACCACCCATTTTTCTTTCGTTTAGTCTCCCCTTTGGATTTCCATCCGCGCCAGATCCGGCGTCGAGCATGTTAGCAGCTTCTTGTCCCAAGGAAATCGGATAATCCTGCGAATTCGTTATGCTCAGCCCCGGCTCTCTATCTCTCTCTCTCTCTCCGCGTGGCGTTAGCGTGTGGCGTGGCGAGAGGGTGATTTGCATAAATTTTCCACGGCTGGGAATGAAATTGCTCGTGAAGCGACGGCGGAGCCTCTTTCCGCCCTATTTGAAGCCTGCACTCGCAATCAGGACGTAGGCGACGTACGCAGTACCGTCCGTGCCGTTTACCGAGCTTTCCACCGAGCGTTAACGTTTCGCAAATAAGTCGGACGCGGGTGAAATCTGAATCTGTCGTGGCCCTTCGCCGACCCGCGTGCACGAGGACGCGGCAATGGTTCATCCGGTCCCGGGTTGTAAATTCAATATTGCCACGGGGATTCGAGGATTTCCACGATTCTTCCCGTCGTAACCGCGAGCAAGTTATTTCGCACGGGGATAATTCGGTTTCACGCGCGATCGATGCTTTCCAGGGTCGACGATATTGAAATTGTCCGGGTGTACAGGTAATGATTCCCGGTAATAATAAACGCGCGAGCGAATGGAATAACTTCTTCGACGGGGTGACACCAACGCGACGAGCAATAGATCGCAGTGTTACAGCGGTACAAAGGGCTGTTCCCAATGCAAAATTTCGTTACCCAATTAATTGGGTTTAATGTGCACCCATACGTCGACCCGGCCGCGCGATAAACAGAACGTTTTCGTTGATTGTTTAAACGGGCCGCGGATTATCGCGCGCGCGGTTTCATTATATGAATGAAGCAACGTCGCGACGCTACGTCGGACGAGGCTTCATTTCCACAAGACATAATCCATTTCGTACACGTTTTTCCGTCGACGAGCCCCCGCCATATTAGCCGGTAATCCAGCTACAGACACGTTGTCGGCTTTGCGATTTAATACTTGTCACGGTAGTTCCCACGTACTCGCGACCGTAATTGTTAGTTAACACGTTCAAATTTATAAGCCGCATTATCGTGCATTCTATTCTATATAGCGTTAATTTTTTTAAATTACGCACAAAAAGGATGATAAACGAATAGTGAATCATCTAACTGTTTTTGTGTCTCGTTAAAATTCTTACTTTGGGTGTCCCCTTAACGCGACTGTTTCGGTCTTGGCCGTTTAATTAAGGCGTCTGTCGAACGTTGCTCAGAATTTCCCAATGAAAATTCGAGATATCCCATTTTTTTTAAAATAAAACTTCCAGCTGTCTGTTGCATAACGCTTTACATAATAGTAATTACTGCTTCGCATTGTTTCTTCTTCACTTTTCCCGCGAGGCACGAGTCCAATTAGAACTACCAACTTCTTTCACTGTTAACTAAAATACCGAAAACAAGAGAGAGAGAGAGAGTGAGGCTCGATCGTCCATGCTCTTAGACAGGCGCGTCTAATTACGATACTACGATAAGGAATCGCGATCTTCCGTAACAGGAGGAATTTGAAAATTCCTATAGCCGATGATCAAGATAGGATACAAATCCTCGTTACCGCGTGTGTTCGCGTGGTCGTTTCGAATAACTCATTAGCACCGAGCGCGCACCGGAGCACTCTCGTTTAACATCGCTCCAGAAAGCAAGCAAGGGGCCAAATTAATTGATGCTCCTCGGTCGCTTCAATTACGATACGTAATTACCGGTTATTCGTTATCGGTTCATTTACGTCTGCGTTCGGGACGCGAGTCGATGAGACGGCGACAGCGCACGGTATTATTCGGAAAAAGCGAACGGAGGAAGGGAAAAAAAAAAATTGGAAAGGGAGTGGTGACTCTGCCTTCGTATCGCACGCGACACAACCCTCGCGGAAATATTATTTCGCGGGGGTAAAGTAGGTTGAGCCGTTAAAGTGTCGTTATAAAGGGAGAAACTCTCGCTGGAAGAAATGACGATACGAGCGGGTGAAGCTCCATGGTAATTGGCGAGGCGCGTTCGCGTGAGCGCCGGATGAAATTGAATGTTGGAAAGCGGAGTGTCTTTTCCCGAGCGATGTTATTACGGATAAGAAAAGCGGCACGCGATGAATGCCAGACGCGTGTGCATAGATGAATTCCGCTCAAAGATACGCCGTTTCTCAAACACCCCGGAAGCTCTATTTCGAGGAATCGGTTCTGATCCTTTGCTTGCTCGGTCCCTTCCCTTCTGACCGCACTTTGCATTCCATTGACTGGATTGTTTGGCCTCATAATATTGTACTCGCCACCTGGTCACAAACGAAAGAAATACGACATTTAAACGAAGATCGCTCGTAATGCTTGGCGTCTCTCAACAAAGCGAAAAGTTCGTAAAATTGTTAGAATGAAAAACGAAATATCCATGCTTCAGTGATTACACCGCGAACAGATCGTCCTTCCGGCGCCAAACTTTGCATCTTCTCGGGAAGGGATACCAATTTTACACTGGCCGACCGCAAACGAGGAGGCCCGTTTCACGGTCGTGGCGTAATTAAAGCGTCGTAATTAAACCACAGTGGTCGAAGGAGAGCGGGTTACGGGAAAAGATGGGAAAAAGGGGGTCGCCCAAAAAGGTCAGCTTTCGCGAGCGCGTTCAACATCGGCCCGGCGAAGTGGCACGGTGCAATCAGCATTCGTTTGAAAGAAATTACTCTCCGAGCCACGCGCGGGGCTAGCGCGTACGAGCAATACGTACGCTTGCGAGAATTCCGTGCTTTCTTGTTCCGCGCGAACCTCTTGGAAATTCGAGGATTCGGATGCCCCGTTGGCGGTTGATCCTTTTTCGTCCGGGTTCCGTTCGAACTGCGGCTGGTTTGCTTCGAGCTGCTCGCCGAAGGAGCTTAGCCAGGGGGAGAAAACGCGAGACAGAGGGACGGAGGTGGAGGCATTACAAAGCCCGGCGAAAGAATGTAATCTCGCACGAGCTCTGCGTATGCTTGAAAAATAAAAGCACGGAGAGCAGGGTGGCTCAACTGTGGAGCGAACGCGCGTTTTGCAGAAAATAGATTGCATTAGTACGTCGAGAGATAGGAGACGGAGGGGGTGAAAAGCCAAATAGGTGAAGGGGCGGCAGGAAGGGCAGCGAGGGGATAGAGGGGGTTAAATATACGAGAGTAAATCGAAAGGGAGGAAACGGAGCAAGAGCAAGGGGAGAGACAAAAGGGAAGAGTACAAGTTTTCCGCGGGGTCCACGTTTATTCCTCGCTACGCACAGCTTGCAGAAGCATTAGGATCGCACTGCAGTCTACAGCTTTTGCTCTACTAAGCACAAGAGCGCGTGTTTACCTCCTTTTAACCTGGAGAGCCTCGCTCTGGGAATGCGAGATGTACCTCCATCGTTTCTTTCTCTCGTCTTTTCTACTGCCGCATAGCTGAGTTCCTCTTTCTCCTTTCTTTTTCTTCCTTTCACTTTTTTCGTTTCTTTTTCCCTTTTTTTTTTGGAAAACCTCGCCAGGTGCTGCGCCGAGCCTCGCTCTCGTACCTCGCACGTAAAGTAACGAGTCGCGGATGAATTGTCGCGCTTGTCTCGCGCTCGAACAATAAGACAGTCTGGGGTGACAGCTTCGTCGTACGCGCGAGGATGGAACGAAACGGGGCGGTTCCACGAATTTATTCTTGCCCCCCCAATCTTTCGATTGCCTCCGGTTATTGGCGAGCATCTGTGAAACGGTCGGCTCTCCGAGCACCTGCCTTTTGAACGCCGACGATATTAGTCACGCTTAGACTCTGCCCTTCGAAACTTGTTCAGCTTCGGCTCGCACGTCTCCCGTTTCTCGTCTTATTGCGTAGTTTTCTTTTCTTTTACTTTTTTTTTTCTTCTTTTTACTGGCAACGAAACAACCCTCCGAGCGATCATCGCTTGTAGCCTGTGTCGAGAGCTTAATGGCGAAACTCGTTGTTATTCGTGCACGGGGGTTGAAACGGCCGGCAAGAACGCCTCTGGAATTGGGTCGTGCTCGTTTAAACTTTCATCCTGCTGAAGTTCGCCGGTTAGTCTTTTTCTGTCTGCGCTAAGACGTCGCTGTGATGCCGAGGAGGATTAGATATGTGTCTGGAACAAACGCCGCGGGCGATGTTAAAAGAATTCGCGATCGTGACCGACCGAGATGTATCTCGGTTCCTCTATGACTTTCTTGGTCACCACTTTTATTTCATAGAGAAGCACGCGGACAACAAGTAGGACACGGTAGAAATAAAGCGACGTCTGATGGGTTGCGGCGAAGTTCTTTATTCGTTGCATTAAAATATTTTTAAAGCAAGGGTCGATCTATTATCGCGTATTGATTCATTGGTTCGGTACAGTTTAAAGAACGACGGGCTCGAGGGTATTTATTCCAGGAGCATTTCAATTCTGGACGGTTAGCTAGTTATTCGAAAATCTGTTTATCGAAATTTTGTATCGAATCGAGTATCGGGATATCTGCGCGAACGTCTAGGCGCTGGGCGTCGCGGGACGCGTGCATATATAATGGTTCTAGGGTTGCACGGTAGAAACTGTACGGGAATCCCTTAATTTAGCGAAAGCCCTGACACAACTGGCCGGCTTACGGAGGGATTAAAACACGCGGGGAATTTATAAAGCCGAGCTTCTCGCCATTCTCCTTTACCGTTCACCTCCGTTCGCCTTGCTCCCTTTAATCCGCCCCCTCCCCTCTGTCTGGTTTAGCTTTCGTCTTTGTTACCAATCCTACTTGTTCGTATTCGAAGCTCTTTAAGTTAGCTAACAAGTCCTCCACGCGCAAGCAGTATCGCAAAGCTTTCGTTTATAGAATTTGATCCGCTTTGATAATTATGTGTCTGAATGCATTTTTACGGCGTCGCCGCTTTTAACGTGTACTAATTGCTTCGCCAAACGTAATATTGCCCTTTCAATGAAACTTAAAGCGCGCAAGACAAAGAACTGGTTATAGAGAGGGGGTAAAAATCGGGGGTTGAATATCCAGAGAGACAGTCCCGTCTCCCCCTAGCGAGATCATTCTTTTCTCCTACGCTTTAAGAGCGCAATTTCTCGCAGCTCTTGTCGCTCGATTTTGAGCGAGACTCTCCTTCCCCTTTGGGAACCTTTAAAAATTTATCTAGTTTCACTGATACGCGCGTCCCTCGTTTCTATTTTTCCACCCCGGATAGTATCCTCCACTCACAGGATGGTTAGATATGCGTCCAGTTTGTAAAGTGGGCATACAATTTGATTTTATGTATGTGAATCGGATGAATGATAAATAAACTATCCGAGATAGAAGGAGGAAGATTTGGCAGTCCTCGTCGCTACTTCCAAGATACGATCTTAGGGGTGCACTCGGAAGAAAGGGTCGCTTTCTGTCAGAGGAAACTAGGTTACCGAGAAAAGTGTCTCGATCTTGTATCTTCAAGTGTCTTGTCGTTTTAGTCCACGCGACTTCAGGGATGTCTCATTACTTGATTCAAGTTATTGCCATTTTTACCATACACCTTCGTCAGAAGAAAAGTTATTCATTTGCTGCGCAGCGAGAAATTTGGAGAAAGAAGATTTCTTAGATCTCGCGAAGAGGGGAAGAATACCGGGGAACGGAATAATACGAAAACGAACAGAACAACGGACAGTCCTCTGTGACATCAACACGAGCGACAATTTTTCTCGTTTACGGTAAAAGCACAATTTTTCTTCGTGCGCCGCGGACCGATACGAACTGTCTCGCACTTCCGAATGCCCCGCCTCGTTTGCAAAGGTACCGGCGGCGAGACTCTGAATCTGTGCAGTGAATCGAATTCATTCGCAAAAGTGCTGCATAGAAAGAGGAACTCGGTCACCTCTGCTTCTCGCCCTCTGTTTCGTCCGCTCGACACCGTGGACGAATATTAATTTCCATCGATGAGCGGGCCCTTTCGAAAAACGACGATTCCATTGGCAACACGCGGCGAATTCGAACCGTGGAACGTGGAAACGATGACAGGTTGCACGGCGGATCGAATGGTTTTCCTCACTCTGGAGATGAGAATTTCGAGTTACTGCTTCAAGGGAGATCGTTGTTCGTTATTGCGGAATACTTTCTGAACACGTGCAGTTTCCGAGCGTTCGCTTCTATTGGACGGTACACGCGTCCCCTTTAAACTTGGCGACGAGAAGCTTGAAGTTTTATCATCGCCATAAAAATCTGAGGTGGATTGATTACACCTGGCCGGACGATCTCTGCCGAGTTAACATTCTTCGCTTTTATTATTAAAATGATTAATCGTTTCATCGATAGCTATTAACCGGTTCTTCCTCCATCTCGCCGTTGCGCTATATCGACGGGCTTGAATTGTTTTTAAACTTTCAATCGAAACGGCGTCATCAATCGATTTCCATAGGGGACGGTTGATATCCCACGTTCTATATAGGATGTTTAGCGGTTGCGCACCGATATTAAATTCTTCCGACTGTGTCTGCATTCCGGGAATTACTCGAATACCCCGCCCCGTGCCAGGAAAATTCTACGCTTTATTTCTCCAGGTTAAGTCAAATATTTGTGCTCGACCTTTCCATCGAACTGTGCTTTCGCTCCGAAGATCGTCACAGCCGGTTCTTTTTAATCAATCACGGCAGACGGAATAAACGAACGACGATATTTCTCTTGTCCTGTTATTCTTGGAAGTGTTTTAATAAACTTCCAACGATCCGCCGAGTCTTTGCAACAGTCGACGGTATCCCGTTGCCTTAATTAAGAGAGTATCCCAAAAAAAAAAAAAACAAACAATGTTGTCCACGTTTGCAGCGAATGGCTTAATTGTACCCAATCGCGATCTCAGTATCATGGTAGCTGGCGTTTGAAATTTTTCCACGCTTTTCCGGGGCTTAATCTCGGGCCAGGCTGTCGCATTTTTCAATTAAATCCTCCATGCAAATTGGCTCCAGCCTGGGCCGGAAACCGGGCTGTGCTGCCCCAAGCTGGACATTCATCGTCCGACTGAAATTTCATTTTGTCTCGCCGCTGTGTCGCCGTGACGTACGTAAAAACACTCCCACGTAAACATACATACGTATATACGCGTGTCGGTGTTAGCGGCAAGGATCGAACGAGAATGTATACGTGACGAGGATATATGCGTGTATATATAAAAGACTCGTACATGGGCGGACGTGTAGGAATAGACCGGCCATTAAGCTTCGTCTTGGTGATTGAAGGGACATAAAGGAAATTGTCCCGGTTGCCGCTGGACGCTCCTTTATTACATCGTGTTTGCTTTCTGGAGCCGTTCGCGATTTAGTCTCTGGCCTCCAGGAACGACGTAGGCATCGAATAATTTCTGGATAATGTCGGCTAATAAGTAACGGAGAAGAGCGGTGAACAACAATCGGAGTTGCAATCCGGCTGCATTAAATATGGAATTAACGTTTCGTTTACTGGACCGGTCGCGACTATTTACCCTCTGCGCGGTACTAATTCTTCGCGGCGCGCCGGTAAATCCTTCGGTGAAATATTTTCGAGTCGGATCTAGTACGGAAAGTCGCGTCGAGGTGTTTTTATTTTATTACGTTCGCTTGTTTCGATTAATGGCGAGCGGGTTCGTCGTTTCGACTCGGTATCGACTGTTTTATCGTTCAGTTATTTTGAATCATCGCGCGTAGTTTTGTTTGGGCGATTTGGCGAATGAATTTATTCACGCGAACGATGGGTAATAATATTTTGACGGTAATCCCCTGGGAACGGTAATATTTCCGTATTAATTAACGTAGCTCCGCGGGATTTATGTTTAATTTAATTAATTATTCTGGACGCGCCTGGTAATGTGCGAAATTTGCATGACGATTTAATCAGAGATTCTGTTCGTTATTTTTCGCCTTGCAATTTATTTCAAAATTCCCCCCAAACCGACATTTGCGTGTAGAAAAATGTCGGGCGTAAAATCTGCACAAACGAATAAATAAATCTGCCGCGACGAATCGTAATAAGTTCGATGTTTGCGGCCGTGAATGTGTCGAACTTCAATCCATCGGATTGTAAATAGACCGATCGAATCTCCACACCCAGTAAAAGGATCCGCGACTGAAGGGACTTGAGACGGGTTTCCGTGGAGAAGTTTGATGAATCCACCCTACAAACAGCTTCGAATTGCAATTGGATCGGGAACAGGTTGTCCTGGTTAACTTGCCGCATCCGGCGTCTGTCTTTGTCCGGGTCTTACACTATCTGACGGTCCGGTTTGTTTAGCGACTTCCCCGATGGCGTAGCTGTTCAATCAATTCTGCGTCTTTGTTCGTAAACAGTTCTCGCTTTCCTTGCTTCTTTGTTCACATCAAGAGACACGGGATAGTCTTCTGGTTAGCGTATCACCCTGTTGGATCAAGCGAAATCCCGTTGAACGAAGTTAAATGTTAAATCCAGCCGGTGTTTAATCGAATTTTAAGTAAGATTG
The DNA here is from genome assembly GCA_948146005.1 of Nomada fucata. Lineage (NCBI taxonomy): Eukaryota > Metazoa > Arthropoda > Insecta > Hymenoptera > Apidae > Nomada > Nomada fucata. The sequence continues at coordinate 21,618,363 of OX411281.1, read as the reverse complement.
GATCCGTCGATTTTTAGCGCAATCTGTTTAATCGTTGCGCGGATTTACTTTCGTGAAATCTGATTTCGCGTTCAGAGAATTTTATTACAATGATATGGAAATTTAGAACAATCAGTTTCGTTTCGGTTCAGTGGCGCAAAACTTAGGGGGCGTGTAGCGCGACGAGCCTATGGTTCGGAGCGAGCGGAAGCCGTGCGAAATCTTGTGCATAATTTTGCGGAAGCTCATAGCTCGAGGAGTCATGGCCAAAGTCACACGCGATCCACGCGTGCTCGTGAAGACCCCATGTAAAGCCTACGTGAACAGTGTGCGTGGGTTCACACGGGGATTAAGGGACCCCGGGCAAATATGGCGAAAGTTCACGCGTGATTTGCGAGGGCTCCAGCGAGCACACAACGAAAGCTTACGTATGATTCACGAAATCCCCGAGTACTTTGCGAAAAGTAACGTTTACTCAATGAAAAGCTCGCTGGGGCACGTCGAAGATGTATTTATACGCGGCGGATGCTGCTCCTCGTGCGCCAGGTGCTGTTGCACGTTTGCACGCTGTGTATAATATTTTTAGAGATAAATAGGGGAAGAAATTGTTTCTTATCTTTTAGAATTTTTGACTTTGCGAGAATCTCCGCTTTGACGGTAACATTTTTGGACTGCTCGAGTAATTAATAGCAGTGAATCGCAGCAATATATAGCGACGAGGTGCGGGAGAGTTATTTTGTATTGACAATACCGCGCCCATTAAACAATTACTTACTCACTGGCCGACCAGAGCGTGTCTCTGATTTTATCCACTCCCCTTGTTGCCGTTTCTGTTAGAGAGGCAACTATTTAATCTCGGTCATGGGACCGTTTCGCTTCTCAGTTTCTCAGATGTCGCTCGTCCAGAATCTGGAAAAAAGCTCGCAGAGGATTCAACGGGAAAGCACTGCATGTGGCCGCGGTGACGAGGTAATTAGGTTTTACTGTCGCGAAAACGTGTAGAAACTGTGAAGTGTACGGCGAAATTTGCCCAAATGGAACATCTTTTCGGTTGTTCCTACGTGTTCCGTGAAAAGCACTCTCCCCTTGATCTCCGCTTCGTGCGATTCGCCTGCTTTGAATTTAATCCGCCGGCAGTGCCACGGTGAAGTGAAAAGTACAAATTTTTGAAGATTCTTGAGACCCGGCTGGTTTAATTGGCCACCGTCGACTCTTAAATCGAAGTCGTTGGACTAATTGAAAGACTTCACGCCGGACGAGAACGAATTGTAATTTTCGTATTAATCCGTAATGTCGGTCGTTCATTTTTAATAAATCGACTATTGACTGACCGATCGATCCACCTTAATTAATCAATATTTCCCCTGTTATCATTGAACTATTTAAACGGCCCGTGCATGCGATTAAGTTGAAAATCTCTTCCGCTGTTTTTTTTTTAAATGTTTTGTCAATAGCGCGAAGAGGCTGCATTCACTCTTCTGTGCCATGTCACACGAAACGATCCTTTGATATCGAAGGGCGTTCGAACACGAAAATTCGTGCTCGACGTGTGGGTTCGCAAACACTTTTAACTGTCGACACGGTCGCCAAAGTGCCTTGTGTTTTCCCCGTTGTCAGTCGCGGTCCATCTTGCCTGCGATATTCTCCTCCTGGCGTGTCTGTATGGTGCACGTGTAATGGCTGGTTAAAGTATCGGTCGTACATAAATAGATTTTACACCGTTGCTGCTTTCTTCTCGTTGCTGTACGCCGTCTATTTTTTCTGGACGTCGGCTATCGGGTTTCTCAGGGTTATTTGTTCTCGAGTCGGTCCCGTTCGAATCGTAACGACGAAACGAGGGGAACGCAAGGGGAAAAAAGGAAAAGAATCAATTCCGTCGTGTCTCGAGAACGAGCAATTATTCATATTCCTGTTCTTCCTATCGTTCGCACTTGTGAGCTCTCGTTCGTCGTTCCATTCTCTCCGCGGCAAATTTTTACCCGGTGTCGCGAAAATTGTTTGCCGCGAACGCACAACGCGAGAGGTAAAGCGTTGTTCGATTTAAATTCAACATAACACTGAACTCAAATTCACCACGGCAATATCGGCCTCCCGTGGATGCACTTTGCAACGTATTGAACCATTTTTCTTTTTCTCTTTTTACGGCTTCATTACTTCGTCGAGTATTCGCTTTCACGAGCGTTACGCGGCGAGGCCTGAATATTCCAGTAGTCGTTCGTAATGCGTAAGAGCTTTGTCCTTCGTTGTCGGGGAATTAGTTACCCGGGAATTTTTTAATAAAATTACAAGTACAGCAAGTTTAGTGGCATTGAACACGCATTCCTTTATAATGCACGCGAAACGTTCGTTATCTGGCGAAATCATTGCACGTAGAATCATTGGTTAAACTCTCGGAGGTTTAGTTAATTCAACATTATTTTCAATACTATTTTCGAAAAGCATGGATGGTCGAATTTATTCAGGCTATCGCGAGATATTCTCGCGCTAATGCACGCCCAAGATTCGTCCCGATTGATTTGTCAGGCCCACTCGGAATCAGGGAATGTCGTCTTAGAGAAATTGAGACCGAGCGCAGTAGTATAGGTCGGCGTTGCGTCGGACACGTAATGGAACAATGCATACGGCTTTGGACAACACGACGAAACAAAGCGCAACGCTACGGGCAATGCAGTGGCGAGGCAAACCGTGGCAAGGTACCGTCATTACGGTTAGAAACAGCCAGGAACGCCACCGGCAGCCCGTGCAGAATCGTTTCTCCACGTTGCAGGTCGACCTAGAATCGTCTTTTTAAATAATGCCGACTTCTGTCCACGCGAAGTCCAGCCGTTACGACTTTCGAACGTTCCGCCGCAGAAGTTCACGGTCGTAGTTTCGAAAATGCATCGCTTTCGGGCCGATTCGATCAATATCTTTGAGAGAAGTCCGTTCGATCCTTCATTGGCCCTCGGGAAAACGTTTGCTATATGGTTCTAATCATCGAAGAAAATTTTGAAGCAAAACATGCACGACAGGTGTTTGGAATATTCGCCTTTACGAATGGAATATCCCTCGCAACGTTTCTGCATCGCTTTTATTCAAAGTTGCCAGTCGACTCGGTGTTATCGCGTCGCCAAACAGAGGCTCGATGACGCAAAGCTTTAAATATAAGACGCAGCGAAGGGAGTCGAATCTTTCTGGTACGGTCTGGCAGTTCCATCGGCAGATCGATCCTCGGTGTTGTGGCAGCACAGGGACGCATGTGGTTCCACGCAGAGAATGCCAGGCCATGAATTAACTCTCATTGCATAAAGCAGATGCCAGAATCGTTACTCAGAGGGATGGTACGTCTCGTCGGTCCATTTGCAACTGGCCAACGCGCAACTCTCATGAGTCACCTCGTTAGATCGTGCGTACAGGCTGTGCAACCCAATTCGTCTCGTATCTAAATGCTTCATTGTGTACGTCGCAAATACAGAGGAACTATGTTTGCGTTCGTCACAGACGATTTACCGGCGCTCCAGCATTGCCTCGTACCCGTCTATGCGTGCACGGGGAAATCGTGGTAATGCTTAACAAGCGTTAAACAAATTAAATGCCCCGTGTCCAAGCTTGTACATTCACGCGCACATCGCACACTCTTCTGCGCTATTTGCCGAATCATATTTGCCAAAATTGTTGCAGACGTTGCAGTGACGTATTCCGTTGAATTTCTGAGTTCCATTATCTCGCGTGACATTGAAGAACTGCTACTGAGAGTGTATCAGATGAAAATAAAAGAGAACCGATCCCGCGAGTGCCTATTAAGACCACTCCGAACTCCATCGATTGCAATAGTCTTGCCGCTTCGATTGTAGGCCCTGACAGCTATTATACCTCCATTAGGCTTCTGAATAATTCACAAATCGGGCGTCTTAGTGATGCTCACTCCCCGTGGCCAGAGGCCCGTTGAGACCAGGTACTTCTTGGGGCGCTAGCCGGACCGAGCGAGATAAGATAGCGTTCCGTTAGATGTCAGATAAAAATAGATCCCGCCGTAAAGGTTCAGAATTATCCCTCGTCCACCCCGTGTCTGGGAACTTCCATTATCCATTTTTTTTCGTCGCATTATTCGCAGTTCAATTTCTCGGCCGACATTGTCGCTCTTGCGATGGCCGCAAACTCTCGTGGCTGAACAGAGACGGGGCGCATTCTACTTTCCTCGCTCTCCCCCCACCATAAATCCACCCTCCGTTTTCCAAGCTTCCTCGTGTCTCCTGTAACTTCGTTTCGTTCCCTTCACTTTGATATTCCGCGTCGAACGCACGGCTTTCGTTCGTGTTTCCGCGGCGCACCTTGCCCACGAACGCCACGACAACCGGGGGAAACTTAATTAATATTAACCCCGTGCACACGTATCGGCGGAAGGAAAACTTCGGCCTTCCACCGTGAGCGTGCGCGTGGTTTTATGTTAATACGCATTCGTGTTAAACAAGAGGAAAGGTTGGTAAAATGGGACCGAGCTTTTCTTCATCCCCTGAACGCAATCCGCCCCTTGTCTTTCTTGCCTGTCTTCTAACCACGTACGGTCGACTCGGAAAGTAAGTTAAGTAATAAAGTGTAGTAAGTAACGAAAAGTAAGCGTAGTAATAATTGTAACGTATATGTTATTATTATTACGTATGCTCGTATGGTTCAATGTATTCTTTGCAGTATAAGTACACGCAAAACTATGTTACAAAAATTTTCATACATCGTCTTCATTTCCGGGGCGACTGTGTGTATTATACTTCTCCTCTGGTTCCGCTAGTTGTTACTTCTATTTCTGTTTCTTTCTTCCTCTCTGTCGCCCTGGTCTTTTTACTCGCTGCATCTGGGCTACGTTGATTTCCCCGTTTTTCCTCATTGTTCGGGAGCATGGTCGCTTTATGCATCTTCCTGCTGGTTTGTCGAACGACGAGGTGATACGCAGAAGCCCCTTTTCTTGCCCGTGTACCATTCGTTTTTAATTAGACCTCGGAACAGCGCCATCGAGAATATTTTGTCTTCCCTTCGTGAAACTTTCGCGGCGTCTTAAGGGGTGCCATTTCAAATTTCCTGTCGGTACAAAAGCGTTCCCTTGAACAGTGAAACCTCGTCCATTTTAGAGCCAGCGTCGTCGATTGCAACGCAGAATAAGTCGGTTCTCGGCGGGGCACAAGGCGGGGCCAATCGAGGCGCGCAGAGGTCAGAAAAATGATAAGAAAAGGGGGACGAAAGTAATAGGGGCGAGCAGGTGGTGAATATTGCTGCGATACTTGGCCGATTCAACGTTATAGCATTACGCGGCAGCAACGCAATGGCGTGTACATAGAGGTTAATGTTTTACGAGGTCGGCCGCACCGTTTGCGAAGGTTCCCGATGCCCTAACAGATAATGTACCGTCGACGATTGCATCGTCGACGTTTCATTTCCATTGCAAATCTTTATTGCCCGGACGGTTGTGGCTGCCGGTCAGTTTTATCAGGCGCTCTTCCTCGTCCCTATTTTTTTTTCTCCCTTTCGCCATGCTGGAATGGCATAGGTATGCTTCCACCCTATCGTCCTTCTGACAATAGGATCGATTCGTTAAGTTTCTTCTTCCCGTTGTGCTTTGCCTTATCCTTGGCCGTTTCGTTCCTCCTTTATTTTTCACGATTCGAGATACTCCGCGATCGTCATGCCGCAAAGACTCTCAGGATTTGTCAGAAACGTTTCAATCGTTCCTTTCAACTGTTCGTCGATAATTGCCACTGGGCGTTCGTGCAGAGTTATATGTATAACGAGAAAAATAGATCTTAGTTAATCAACGAATTAAATCCCCTTAGAATTATAGAGTTAATATGGAGGCTAAATAGTATAGGCGGCTCGTGAAACGTTTCGTAATTAACAGTAATTTAGGTGAATACGAAATATGGGTTAGATAGGATCCGAGGAAAGTAGAGGATTGTAATTTTCATACATCGCTAAGAGTTCCATTCAGCTGCTTTGCGCGCGATACCCTCAACGGAAGTGCCACACATATCTTCAAAATAGGAATTGCAGATATTCTAGAGAATATCCCGGGAACTCTAGAGGAGGATATTAAAGATGTATGCCGTGTCCGTAAGAGGATATTGATATTCCTTCTCGAGTTAGTCGCGGATTTTTTCCGTCGAGGATGCTTCGAACGGCGTTGCTTAAAGTTCAAAACCCCCCGCGTCGGATCGACGTAATATCTCGAAGGCTCGACATCTTGTATGTCCAGCCCTTGATTCGACGAGTGGAAGGGAAATCGGTTCGTCTTTTCGCGACGCTAAGAGGAAAGGAGATACATGAAAAATATATGGCGAACAGAGGAAACGAAAGAAAACGCGGTTGTCCCGTACCGCTGCGTCACGTTTGTCGCGCACGAGGCGAAATACTCTCGTATGCAGGGTGCAATCTTCTGAACCAAAGGATAATTCCTAGTTTACGATTCGAAGCGAGGGAAAAAATGTCCCATTGAAAATTTCATACCTCAGCCGGGCCGTTCCGACAGCGAAGTTGTTGAATTTCCCATTGTTGAGCGGCGACTGTGCCATTCGCTCGATTAAAAATTTCCATTTACTTCTCTCAGTAAATTTTCCACCGGCCCCCATGCAGCACGCAGTTTTCCGTTCGCTCTTTTAACGGCGGAAGAAATTTCCCCGGTTCTGATCGGAATCGCGAAGTTAGGTAAATTTGCACGACAAAAAGTGGTCCGCCTTGGCAGTTATCAGAATTCGATAACCGTTATTCTTTTATTTCGCGAACGACACAGGGAGCACGGAATTGCGATTCCTGTACACGTATGTACACTTTACCCGTGGCGTGCACAAAATTGTCTGCCCTCTCGCACGCAGAGAAGTGTGTCCCCTCTATCCCCGCGCTGCACGGAACCGCGTTAAGCAATGAATATACACGGGAAAACGCTGGGAATATAGGGGTAACGGGATCTAAAAGTCATTTTAACCCGTTCCTTCTCCGGCCGCCCCTCTTCCGTGCCTTGCGCTGCTGGTGGCAGAATTTTAATTCAACCACGATGGCCGCCGGATAAACTGGATGGGTTCGATGGTTACGAGGTTTTTGGCTCAAGGCTTTCGACAATCCGACGGAAGTTCGTTTCATCCCTGCCCTTATCCCTCGGCTGACCTTATTCCACCCGCGGCATTAGCGGAAGAAATGTGGTGAAAGTTTTGCATCCGGTATTCAGCTCTCGCAGGCTCGCGCGAGAAGTGTTTGGCCGCGGAAAAGTTTTCTCCCGTTGAATATTTGTGACGGGGTTTTCGATGGTGCGCGGTGAATTGGCCTCCCGGAAGTTTTCCCCCCGTTGTTCCTTTATTCCTGCCCGCTGACCGATTAATTGGCAGTCTGACCGGGGGAAAATTAATATATCATCCGCGGGCTGAACCATTATTATTACGGGGGGGGGGGGGGGGAGCTGTATCGATGAAATTATTTTTCGCTCCGCTTCTCGTCGACTTTTTCAAATTGTTTAACGTTACGGTCCGCTCGCTATTCAACGTTTTCCGCCAGTTCGAATAATAAATGAGTTCGCAAGAGTTCCTAACTTTGCGAACCGCGCGAGGAATTCGCAAAATTAAAGGCGAACCCTGGATTAACGGAGGTCGAATTAACGGAATTTTATTGTATCGCCCGCTGTGTAGAACGGAAAGAAATGGCGAAGCTTTCTTAATCCGAACTAATTGGCGGTGGAACTATTCGGAATTAAACTGAGAATCGTATTAATGGCCGCGCAATTAATGAAGCCCCGCAACAGTATATATTCTGGCATAGTTTTGACCCTCTAGAATAAACCGAGAAAATTCCAATCGCTGTTTCCCTGCTCTCATCGAAGAACTTTTCAGTGAACGAAACAAACGAAGAATCTAAAGGGTGGTTGTTAAATGTTACGATATGGTTGTCAGCAAGTTGGGCTTCCCAATATTAGCGTTGCAACTCGACGCGATGGAGGTTCCCACGTTTCCAAAGACACGTTTTCTCTGGAACGCGCGACCACAATGAAGCCACTGTCTGTCGGCAAAGTAGCTCCTGATATTTGCCGATAAATTCAAACGTACTCACAACTCACGACCGTCTATCCCGTGAGCCACGCCCGACGCACGTGGTCCGACAGAAAATCGTTAAGGATGCTGGATAGACGCGACGAAGGGTCCTTGGGGATCGCATAATCGCGTACAGAGTGCCACGATTCAGCTTGACATTCTTTCATGCCGTGATACGCTTATAGAATGCCCTGCATTCAGGTTTTCCTAATGTCCGAAGAGATTCTCCGAATAATAACGGAATATGTAACAGCACTGCGAAGTGGAATGTTCAATTGCTGGTCAGACGCAGTTGGAATGTTCCTGGAAATATTGTTCAGAGTATAATCATCAGTAATTCGCGATTACAGAACGTTGTTGTACTCGGCAGTTATCGTTCGATCAACCGGGGCAATGTTTCTCGACAATTGTAACGGGATAGTGGAACTCCAGAATTGAATTCAGTTTAGGGGGAAAAGTTTCGAACTAATTCATATTTTCCTGGAAACGCGAGGGGAAAGTATTCAGCGAATTCACAATCGTTCTCGATCTAAATTCCGCCTACTAATCTTCATTCCGCGGCGAAGAGATCGATGGCGCCCGCCTTTCCGTTCGCCCCGGGATCATTTGTAATTCGGTCGTGCGAGTGAGTCTCGTCTCGTGATGCCTGAATCAATTACACTCTGGGAGTGAGACGCGTCCTCGGAATGATGTCGATTCCGACGACGAGGATTTTTGTCTCTCGAAGAATACGGGCGGAATACAGGACGAATATTTCTAGGATCGTGCACCGAGCAGCGGCAGAGTTGATTATGCGTGTCCACGCGCTCGTCGAACAAAGAGGGCAGAACGAACCGGAGAAGATGACACGACGGTCAGAGCGAGAGATTCGATTCTGTCCGACTTTGAGGCATCCCCAAGAGAATCCGTGCCGAGCAGGATACCTCTGCCCCGTTTGGTGATCGTACTCTTTCTCTTGTCTATGGTACACCTACGTGTCGGGAATATATACGGCCACCTTGCAGGGGGGGATCAAGGAGACGAGTAAGCCCGAAGTAAATCTATCGTTCGGACTTAGTTATGTAAAGTCTTGCTCTCTGCTCGCGACTCCGTTCGCGCGTTTGACTTGGAAATCCGAGGAATACGTTACGCTGGATCACCGTGGATGCGCACTCGTCGGTGAAACGAAGAAAGAATTCGCGTCTTCCGCGTTCAAGTAATTTCCATCTGCTAATCCTTCGCCCAGTGATTCGTGTGGAATCGAACGTTTCGTCGTAACAAATTCGAGGGACGCGAATAAAGTATGCGCAAGATCTCGATTGAGAAGCGGATCGATAGATTTCGCGATACTCGATGCCCGAAATATCTCTTCGACGCCTGCGAGAATAGCGGCAAGCTCGCTTTTTACCGCGGTCGAGTAGAATGGGCCAGTCACGAGTCAGACACTGATGAGCCTCTATGTAGGGCAGCTGCGAAGCATATGGCGCGTTTATTTGCACGACAGACGAAGGCGATTGGCGGCAGGTTTAACGAAGGCGGTGTCGGCTGTGATAACATTAACGGGCAATTCGGGAAATTCGATCACAAAGCGGTCGAATTTGTCGCGCCGCTCGACTCCCGCTCCCTTTCAAAACATTCCGCCGATTGCGGTGGACAGAAATTGATTTCCTGCGCGAATGCGGCGTGCTTCGAAACAAGAACGGCCGCAGGCAATTACTTCGTGACAAATAATAAAGCGACACACAGCTGTATTCGTCATTATCGCGGCGCTGTTCGCGAGCGTTCGACGCGCGGTCACCTCGATAATAGGCCCGGACGTAATCCTGAACGCCGCGATTATGAGTCGCGTGTACTCGACGGAGTGATCGAATTTTGGCAGTGGAACGAGGCGGCGGGATATATCTATAGCGTTCGCAGAACTGGAAAACTGGGAACGAAAGTTGTTGCAGTAATTGCTTGATTGGAACACTCCAGCCGTACGAGAAAATAGTAATAAATGAAATTTATCGATCGATCGTTGAGTCTCGTACGCGCGAAGCAATGTCAACTTATTCGTGTCACGAGCTACCTTTTTATTATAATTAAAGACTCCGCGCGCCGCGTTACGACGATCCGTGTCCCATCAAAGCAACGTTCAATCGGCCTTCCACGGGATTCCAAAGTCGAAGGCGATCAGTATCAGCGTTCATCTCGCTCCTTTCCCTATTTTCCCTCTCTACGTCTACGCGCTGCAAATCACTTTGATATCCCTCGGGAGTATAACGAAGCAAATCCGCGAGACCCTCTATCATCGGCTGGACGGAGGCTCGACCGGACTTCTTCGTCGCCTGATTGCGATAGAAATGCGACGTCATAGAAGAAAGGGAATTCCCCGGGCGATCGTAACGAGCGATAGTTTTAGTGGCCCTCTGATACTCGGACGTAATCGGTTCGCCTCATTAAGAAAACTGTCGTCAATCGAAATTCCATTTCGCGTGATCCCTCGTGATCACCGAGACATTTGTCGATTGGGGACTTTCTTACTTGACGCGGTGATTGAGTAGAATTTATTTGACACGAATGACGCGGTTACAAATTTCTTGTTTCGCACGCAATATTGCCGACAACGATATTCATCGCCGACGTCGGCCGATCGTTGGAAAGGAACTTTCATTGAAGCTACTTTTTTTCCCGGCATACAAGCGTTCAAGAATTTCCACCGCGATTTGCATTACACTCCGGAGATTTAATTAAGAAATTCCGCGCGCCTCTCTTATCGACGTAGAAATTTCGAATCACGAAATTCACTCGATCGACACCTTCGAATCGACTCAATGAAAAATAGTAAATAATTGAACAAAAACGGGAAGACTATTCAGCGGAACGTTCGACGTTATTTTTCCGTGAAGCGTTAAATGCGCATAAGTGGCATGCCAACGATGCCGCGGCTATTAATGTCGAGAAAAATCGTGTCATTGAAACGCGAGCAATCGTTATTGTCGATTTTCATGCGAGTCCGCACAATGGAGCATCGTCTGTACGGCGATTGTGCCGTCGAGAACTGGGTGAAACAAAGTTCGAAACTTGTCAAAACACATTTTATGCGGGTAATTGAAACGTGGCGATGTAGCGCATCCATTCTTGAAGTGGGGTGTCTTGAAGTTACCTCCCCCTCGGTGGCTGTGAAATTTCGCGTCGCTGATATTAATCCGAGGCGTTTGTTGGACGTATCCAGGATTAGCTTCCATTCCTCGTATCGCTCTGTCGATCAGCCACCCATTACTAACCTTATCGAACGATCTCGATTTCGTGTTCTAACCGGACACAGATAGCAAGCCCCCAGCAGAATTCAGGGAAATTACATTTGACTTCGTCATTTCTTATTGCAACACATCCTCCGACGAATCGATATTTCTGTAGTTATCTTTTCGCTCGGAAAGAAATATATTCGAGGAAATGCTGGCACTGTCGCGCCTCTAATTTTATCGTGTCAAGTGTTCTACTTTGAAGCATTATATTTCCGAAATCAAGGATCATCTCTTTCCTCCTCTTTTTTCTTTTTACACAGTGCTCCAAAGATATTACACTGTTCTCATTATGATCTGTATTATTCTCTTTCGATTCGCGGTTAATGAACGCTCGGCGATGTTCAGTCTCCTTGAAGGAGCGAATCCCCCTCAGAAAGATATCGTTTAAAGAAAAGAAGTTGCGGGCCGGAGAGCCGTCTTTCTGTTTCTCCACCGCCGCTCTCTTTCCCTTCTTCATCGGTGTCCATCTCGAGGGTAACAGATTACCTGGCTCTTGAAATTCATCCGGCGATGACTCGGCGGCGGATGTACTCTAAGGTAAAGCCATTAGAGGTGTCTCGGGGGCGGGAAAGACGTCGGGAGAAAGTTTCTTGTTGCTGAAGAGCTTCGTGAACCAAAGTGGATCGTAAATGGGCCGCGGGAGAATTGGATGCATTCAGAAACAACGATTCGTTGATGCAGTTTCCGCTGCCAGTCTGTTTTCGCGTTGATTACTAGCAATTTCACGCGCACGGAATAGCGGCGGCGTATTTCTGACGTCGGGCAAACGAAGCATTGTTGAGACACGCACTTCAGATAGACGAAGGCAAAGAGATGTAAAATAATTGAGGAAGAAATTCTGTCTCTTCTTTATGTATTTATTTAACGTCGCATCGACCTTTTGGTCGTTAGCGACTCCTCGGGGTGGGGTTATATTTCCTGGTATAGTTTGGTGTCCCATCGCGTGGTCCTGCGACGTTAAGGCTCTGCGAGGATCCAGATTGTGTATCGCTCTTCGATCACGGTACTTTACGCGTTCGAATAAACGGTGATTTATTGTCGGTGCCTGGTTAAACAGGTTGCAGATGGGTGGCTCCGTTTTTTTCGAATAGGTGTGCATGGATTATTTTGCAGTGTCCCGTTCCGAGTCTTGTCGCGATTACACTCCCCCCTCTCCTTCATGGAAGAAGTTCCGTACGGTGTAGTGAGATTTCGAGCAACAATACGTCAAGTATATTACACTTCTTGCTTGACATTTTTCAATCGAACGAACTATCGTTTTCGTTGCAACCCGACACCGTCGTCAGTTCTCGTTCGCGTGCAAGTACATTGCAATTCTACCTCGGTGGCCATGGCGAAATCAATTATTTCATTCGATCAGAATTAAACACGTCACGCGCACGATAAATCCCGTGAATTTCATTTCGTTCGTCCCCGCTTCGATCCGCGGCCGTGGCAATAATATTGCGTTGCGTAATGCGACGACAATGGCGCCCCGGTCGAAGAAAACTTCCCTCGGTTGAACGCTTTTCTCCTTCGGCGGGGACCAAGCTCTCGCGTGTATCGCGGAAAGTAATGGCACGGGGGACGAAGGAATTCTCTGTAAGCTTTGTGCTCGTTCGTGCGCGTGCACTCGTCGCCGTGGAAAGTCTGTCAAAAGTTTGCGACGCGACGCTTCGAGCGTTGGCTGCCTGTACATTTCCACGGTTTCGAGATAACTTCTTCTCGAACTCGTTCGTTTGTCTCCCCCCCCCCCCACCGCGTTTCCGAGCGTTTCCCCGTTTTTCCGAAGACTTTCCGTCCGAACGGAACGATTCGCAACGCGCGTCACGAACGTTCGGAGGCGACGTTCGCGCGGAACAATTACGCGACGCCTCGAAGAACAACGGCGCTCCGCTCGATGTCTCCGCGTTCGTGCCGGAAGGGTCCCATGCATTTGGGGCGATCGAGAATTCTCGATAATCGAAGATCGAACGGCGTCGACTTCGCGGCGGTATGGAAATTCGCGTGGAATTTTCCTGCCGTTGGTCACGGCGAATTTTATTCGCTGAAAATGCGATCATCGCGTGCATTTTTCTCGATATCACGATTTTTATAGCCGCCGTCGACGCGACGTTTTGGGTTTGTTCGTTCGCGTCGCGCGGACGAATAGACGCGGAGAAGATCTGCCGTCGAAGCGGGAGATCCTTTGAGTTTCGCGACAGTCATTTTTAAGCTTCGTCCCGCTCGAATTTTCTGGATATACCGATTTCAGAGGCCTCTCCAAATACGGAATGCCGCGATAAATTGCTCGCGAAACACGGTCAAAGAAGTGGAGGAGGGTTTACGAACTTCTCTTGTCTGGGAAACTAGTGTACAAGCTATCATGGATACGATTTAAATGATTTTTCGAGGAACTTCTTACGTATTTCGATCTGAAGCTACCTATATTTTATTAATTTTATTAATTTTATCTGAAAGAAAGGAAGGAAAGAATTGATCGAGAAAGACAAAGTTCGCGTCGCGAGGGTTATAGTTTAATATCGGTATATTTCTCGTCCCACGACTGATATAAATTTATTCTGAATACTAATGAGCCCGCTGTGAGTAATGTCGGATTTACGTTTGATAAAACCTTCCTCGCCTTTTTATGGCACATTCCTGTATCGGGAATAGCCAGAGCGCAACGGGGGTATGAATGACCTCGCAAGAAAACCCGTTCGTTTCGCGTATCGAAACGGCCCGCTCGCATAATTCCCCTATAAATATCGAGTCCGAGCACGATGCGATTTAGCCGCGAATTTGCACTGGAAGACTTATAGGTATGCACTTACGTGAAGTGCATTTTATCAGCCGCAAACAAATGTATTCCCAGCGGATGGATCTTTCTAATAAAATTGTCGAACGTCGGACGCTAATTTTCATACAGCCGGATCATTGGTATGCGCCTTTGTATAATTTACACGTCGCGTTATAAATAACGCACCCTGTTGTTCATTCACAGTTTGGTATTGATTAACATGGCGTTCGATACGCTATGTTATTCCCTTTGGATGCAACAATACCCGAGCGCCATATATTAATCAATTCTGTAATCCCGCGATATGTTTAAAATAAATATGCGCGCACCGGGAAATGCTATAGAAAGCGTCCGCACTCGCGTTTAGTTTGTACGTTTGAATATAAAGGGTGGTTGGGAGAGGTCGCGCGATAGCAATTTTATCATCGGAAATGGAAGGCGGCGGTCGTAGTTACGAGCAAGAGGGCCGATCGATTACCATCAACGTCGGAAATATTTATGGCGCAGTAAAAGTTGCAATTGCAAACGGTGCCCCGTCGAAAACGGACGAGGTCGGGGAACGCGTTCGACGAAAATAGCGGAGAAAAAATGGCAGCTGCGGAAGGAACGTACGCGAACCGTAAGCAACGAGCAAGTTTTTTTCCTCGTTGGTTGATGGAACAGTGGGAAAAATAAATAGACGGAAAACGATGGAACATTGAGGCGGATAAAAACTAATAGAGGAGGGAAATTCTTGTGTCTCGCGTTTACCAGGTATATTCGGATGTTGTCCTCGTCGTAGTCCCTCTTCTTCATTTATTCAGAAGTATTTCACGCCCAGGTAGAAAACGCTGTCGAGGGAATTATAATTAATTCTGACTCGCCGAGAAGAAGAAAAGATGGAAAAGAAAGTAAAGGGGGAGGAGAAGCGAAGTAACCTTTTGTTGTCTTTCCTTCCGTGTTCTTTTTCCGCTGTTTCGTCCCCTGCATTCAATTATGCCAGCGCAAATTTATTCGAGCCCCTCGCCATTTTCGAGATTCGACGGTACAGCGATCGAAGGGCGGACGATATTTCGAAGGAAAAGTGTTCCTTTAATTTTGTGGAGGTGTATACGTAGTGCAACGTAATTGCTATTAGTGGGGAAGCATTTCAAGTTCGTTAGGTAATTACTATGTAATTTCATACGGAGACCGATAAAATACCGAATTAAAATACTCCTCGCGGGAACCGAAAATTTGAGAGGTTTCGTACGAAATGCGTTACGGCGGTTCCATCAATCTCGCGCTTCCTATATCGATACCCGGTATCGAGGGAACTTATTGATAGATTGCATTTACGCGGTCGCCGCTAGTTCGATTTCCCTCGAAAGTGAACGTCGGATATCGCGCGACAGAAAGAGAACTGAGATTGGAAGGTAAAGGTCGGGATGAAATTTATTCCCGTTAAATCGGGGGTCGTCCAACGCTAAACGAGGGATCGAGTTCGCGAGCGATCGAATTACCGGCTGGCTGGCGCAAAGCGGTGAAAATTTTTATCAAATTTAACGACGCGCCGAAAGAAGAAGAAGGGGCGCTGCTCGGGGGTAGAAATACACGGCGGGGCTGCGAAAATCCGGTGCGAGCTATGGAGAACGTAAAACGATGCCTCGATAACAAGCAAGGCAAGCACGAAACATATAGTACATTACCTCTGCCCGATTTCGATGCGAAAATTCCCGGCAGCTCTTGGATTAAAATCATTTCCGAACGAAAAGGGAAAAGTGTACGCAACGTGTTTACGCGTGATTCGTATCAAGCTTCGCGAAGTCCGTCCCGTAAATCTGTCCTATGAAAACGCGATTAACGTTGGAACTCCGCGTCAGATTTAATATTTAACCACGGCGAAACGATCAGGTATATTTGGTACGAGATTGGGAATAAAAAGGATACGAATATCGGGCGGCAAATTGTACGATGATGATGGAAGAACTAGGCGAGCGAGAAATCGATACGATCTGCCGTTCCGCGAAACTTGTGATCACCGAAATGGCTGGTAATAATTCTGTGATTACCATTGGGGAGGATTTCACCGGGGAGCTCGGCTCCGGGAATCCCAGGCGGAGGGATGATTTTGCATTTGCACCACGAATATCCCCAAGGTAACCCAGGCTCGAGAAACACCAACAGCGGAATAATACTCCCTCCTGTCAGACTGCTTTGTCAAACAAACGAAGTTGCCATATTCACTCCGTGCACGCTGCCTTGATTCCAGCAAGATTGTGTTGCTTCTCTTCTGCTTTGTCTTTTATCATTTCCTCCGTGTGCTCACTATTTTATTCCCTGAAAGGAAAGTAGGTTGCTCAATCGATCAATATTTATTCACGATATTACGGTACGTGTAATGATGTGCATTACCAAATTAATAATGTCTGAAATGTTGTACAGGGTGGGATTAACATAATCGGCTGAAACTGCCATGTTTCACTAATTGGAGGGTCCATGACAGAATACTGTCTAAATTAAAAATTGAATTCATCCATGGATGAATACTGTTGCACAGTCCACGTTAGTGACCATGTACTGTTTAATTTCTGATGTTCCGTTCGTATATCTCGTCGGGCAGAGTAAACAGACTAAATAATTGGAACGAAATAAAATGATTAATCGACGTAATTAAGTGGAGCATCACGGGGGGCAGGGATCTCGCGTGTCACGCCATCAGCAACGAAAGAGAAGAAAGAGATAGAGGAATTATTAACGACGTCGTCTCGCTTCTCGACGAGCACGATTCCTCTCGTATTAAACATGAGACTCTTTCTGCACCCCGCGATACAATTTCGTTTGTCCCCTTCTGCGATCCGGGCCGGGGCAAATATTATCACAACGTTCGCCGATATTTGCCGCGGGAACACTTTTCTACGTACGAACGGCGGATCGAGATCGCGTGAAAATTAGAAAATCCATGATGCTCCTCGGGATTTCTGGGCGAGAGGTCTTTGTTGCACCGATTTCCGCGAAAATAGGGGTAATTGATTCGGGGAATCCATTCTCCGGAGCATTCTCCGCTGTCCAAGCTAAGCCTCCGAGCTTAAGGAGCTTTCTATGGCCGCGATACTGTGATATAGAAACGCCGACTAATACCACCGCGTCGTATATGACGCCGGTAAAACCGTCGAAATTTATTCCACCTGCATTCTTCGAATTAATTGCCGCAAAAAGATACCTGCCCCTCGGATTCTCCGCGTTCTCTTTTTCACCTTCCTTCGCACCGAATCCCCCACCCGTCAGCGAGTCCATTATCCGTCCACCTTTCAAACGAAGTGGGAACAAAAACCCCTACAAAATTGGAGGGCGAAGCTATGGTAACCAAACCGGCGAGAAACGTTGACCTCATCGGTTAAGCGTCGAATTGCTTTTCACGGCGAGGATAGATTGGCCGGCAACGTCCACGCAGCGAGTTTCGTCAGGTAAAAATCGACGATGCCCACGGCGCCACGGGCCAAACGAATCGATCGTTCGTGGAGAGTGTGCGGTTCGTTATAGCGGTCCAGGAACGCGAGAAAAATTGAAGAGGCGCGTGAATTGGAACACGTGGGGGGCCCCAATAAAGTGCGAGACCCGGGTGCGAAGTTGTCGGACACGTGGGGCGGAAGTGTTGAAAGACACGGGTCGAAGTGTCCCGTCTTCGTTCAGCTGGAAGCTTTTATCGTTCCGGATGTTGGGGCAAGATTTTCTCGCCGAACGCGGCAGAAGCGACGTCGATTGTGTCTTTGCTCGCGAATTTTTCTACCCGGTTCTTCCGCTCGATTAATCTTTATCGATTAGCTCCGCCCTGTCCGTCGTTCTCTTTTTAACGATCGCGGCGAGAAACCGCAATCTCGGCGACAAAGCGGATTGACAGGAACAGAAACACGTTCGAGACTCTGCGAAGTTGCGGGCGATTCGTCGTCGACCGAGAAAGTAACCGATGCATAATTGTCGACGTAAACGTCGGTGAAGATTCTCGCCAAGATCAGGGCGAGCTTCTGTTCTCGCCATTCATTAACGCCTCTCGAAGAGCAGCGTGACAAGGAAGTCAAGTTTACTGTGCTATCCACGGATATTTGTAGCTGTCTCTTCGACAGAATTGCCTAAATTAAATATACGTGCAAGTGCAATCGAACGTTTAGAACGTGGGAAGATAATTATTTTTGGATGAATTATTTCAATATTTTCGAAGAAATTTTTCCTTCTGAAGGAAAAATAAAGAAAATTAAAAATCTGCTCGAGGTTCGCATTGTTAAGATAACAGAAAGGCGATATAATTTACTGCTGATCATCCCGTAAGATAATAATAATCCCCGTTTCGTAACTACGTGGGTGGGGCTCATCGATGCCAGGCAAATTTCTAGATTAATCTCAAGGAGAATCTAATTAGTCCACGAACAATGGCTGTGACAGAGAGAAACGACGTGGATAGTAGCAACCGCGACGATCAGTCATTGCTTGCTTGTCAGTTGGCAACCTCTATCGCTTTTACCGCGGGCCTGTCTAATCTATTCCTAGTTCCTATTATCCTCCATCATTCATTGAGGTAGCAGTCCCTCAACGACGAGTAAGATTCAACAGACCGGTCGAATTTTTAAACCAGAGTACTCTTCGCAACGGCAATTCGATCGACAAATTTCTTGCCGTGAAATTGCGCTCGCTTTCAGGCCAGCTCGGCAAGAACGTTGCTCCTTTGATCGTCGATGTCGTTCCTTCCACGCTGAAAACTGTAACTGCATACAAGTCCAGAGAAACTTAACTTTGTTTTACGGGTGACGAGAAAGAACTAACAAGAACTCGACGGTTGCAGTATCGCGTCAGGAACTGTGGATCGGCAAACTTCTCGATGGTTTTACAGCCCGGTTCCCTTTGCCGTGGCCATTCGATTCAATATTGTCAAAGGTTTACTACTCACCGAAGCTCGCTTTCTTTACCCGGACGTTCTTTCGATCATGGGTCGCGGACCAGACGGGAACGTTTAGAAAACTGCTTGGGCCAGCTTCCTTTTACTTTTGTCGTCGACTTCCATCAATAAAAATGAATAGGGGAAGCGGAATAAAACTCTGAACGTGGTTCCGCGTATACGGGTACTCCGTGTACGTCTCGTGAAACGATATCAATTAATAATGCACAATCAATCAACGTTACTTATTTGGAGATAATTGATTAGCCTCTCGTGGAAAATGCTATTGACGGATATTTCAGTTTAGTTGCGCGTCGAATTGTTAATTTCTAAATTTCGTACCGAACGACACCTTTCGCCGGTTATTCCGCAGAAATTAATCTAGCATCAGCGGTCGAGATTTAAAATCAGCATACGAATTTATCGAATTAAGCGAATGGCCTGGCTGAGGTATATGCGACCGGCGAGGCGCGACTCACTGCTTGGCTTAAATTAACGGGGTAAAATATAATTAAGCGGACGGTCAGGTTTAATCTTCGTCGTGGAACTGATGAATGATTACACGATCCCGTAATGCAGAGAGAGCGTACGCGAGGACCGGATAGCGGTGGATATTAATGTATCATTTATACGGCTTAGCGCACCTCGTAATTATATCTGCGATCGTGATACACGGGTTTCGTTGTGCTGGTCGCAACCGCGTGTCCCTGCTGGAGTCGAATAAGAATCTACCTCGAAATAACCTGGCAGAACGTTTTTCATACAGTATTAATGTAATGCAATGGGTAACTCTTGCAGTGTTGATCTTCAAATAATTTCGAAGCTTCGACGAGCAATTTTGAATAATAGAGAAGCAGAAGCGTTGGGAATCTTTCGGCTTTTCGGATAGCGTGAAGAATAGCGACGGGGAGGAAGGAAACATTTTGGAACGTTTCCAGGGAATTTCACCCTTTTGGCAGTAATTGAAGCGTATTTTCCTGGTTACCGGGGGGAAAATGCGGGTAGATTTTTTCCTGGACGGTCAGGTTCGTCTGATAGCGCCACGGTATCTCGACGGTAACGGATGCGAAATTTTTACCGCGACAACTTTCCCACGATTTTCCCTCTTCCCTCGACGACCCCATGGAATTTATACGACGCGAAAAACTTTTCGCTGACGGCCGCGGTTGTACTCTCTCGGCCCCTTTGCAATTCATAGGCTATTCCCATCGGTGAACGAGAACGAAACAATAAAACTATCCCTGATCATTTAATAATAAGATCTTGCACGAAGAATATTAATTCCGCACATATATATTAAAATTTTAGCCACGTTAATCCTTCCAAATAGATAACTCCATAAGTATACGCGTAGTCTAGCAGCAGAGCAAGTTATTCTCCGGGTATTACAACGATTTACATCGTATTAAGTACCCAAGGTGGGCCTGAAATTGGGTAGAAACTTGTTGCAAGTTAATGTTGTACATCTGAAAATAATCCGGCCACATTTACCCCCCTTAATTCCTTATCCGCGAAAATGGAGCGAGCTCCAACGAGTCGAGTCATTCGATCCCGAGGAAAATTACATTCCTGCCGAAACGTAATTGGATCCGCAACATTTAATTCGTACCATTTAAAGTCAGCACCGAATTTGAAGGAATTGTACTTGCGTCGCATTCATATGTCGAAGCTCGTTCACGTAGAACAGTGTATGCTGTTCGTCGTCGTTCGAGTCGAACATCGTAATCGGGGTTAAACGGTGCACAGTTGATTCGATCGCGTTTATCCGGCCGCGTTTTCAACCATTCGATTGTCCCTTAAACAGATCGTTCGCTCGCGCCTTTAGTTCAGCCGCGATAGATCAAAGAAGCGGCAGATAAATTTCCCTGGCAGCTCATAATAAAGCAGTTCGTTCTCCACTTTATTCTCCCGTTCCGGATTCGTTCTATCTCCCGTTTCCATCTTCGTTCAGCGCCAGTCCTCGACCTCCGCCAGTCAACTTCTTCTAGTTCGTCTCGAGACCTCCATCTCGACCCCTTTACCGGCGAACTCGCTTCAAATTGCCCCTGGAAATCTCATTTCTATCTTCCGCCCCGTCCGCTCGGAACCAATTCTTGCCGAAAAAAGGGTTGCACGGCGTTACCAGCGGGCACAAAGCTTGCACATTGGATTCCGTGTCACGCGGCACGGATGACGCGAACGGAATGAGAGGGTTCACCTGTCCCCGGCTTCGTTGCGAAACGGGAGGACGGCAAGCTTCAAAATACATAGTGATTTCAGTCGCGGAGAAAATTACGCACGGTTCGCACAGAAGATGGAAATGTGGACGAATTTCGAGAAAAAGTTACCTGCGCCTTTCCGGTCACCGCATCGAGCGCAAAATTTCTTCGAGGGAGATGAGCGAAGGAGAGCGAAAGTAGAGGTTTTGCGCTTGAAAATGAACCAAGGGCGAATGATGTACGACTTCTTTTTACCATTTTATTTCAACGATCTAAGGTGCGCCATGGGCAGCGTGCGCGGTCCACGTTAAACCGCGATAAAATCGCCGACAAATATTGTACATCAATTTTTTCTGTGGTCGCGACGAAAGGGGAGACTTCGATCCTCGAGTCCATGGTGATATTTGAGCTGCGTGGAAGATTTTGTTAATTCCACAGGGGCCTTTCATTTTGAAGTGAATTATAATCAGATTAATAATCTACCGATTTCGCAGGAGAACCGATAGTGCTCGTGTATGCACGATTGTCCAAACTACAACAGAGTCATTGTAAAGTAAAGCCGCGTTGGTAAATCATTCGCTGTGTCGTGCCTCGGGTTTCCACTTAACCTTAAAACGCGAGATTCTCGTTTGAGCTTGGAAGATTGATCGCAGTTGTTTTGTTCTTTTGCAGGAAGTAGCTGAGCACTCCCGGGAGAACACGATTCGGTCTAGAAACACAAGGGAGAACGAGGCAAGTCCAGAAAGACGGGGGAGTGTGATTGAATAACCGTGGGAGCTTAAATAGGTATTGTGGGTCAAGGTGAGACTGGTTCCGTCTGGAGTTCGCGGAAATTTCAGACTTTGATCTTCTAGATTCATTATTGCAAATTAACGCCTTCAGGACGCATCGTAGAAACTGAATATTTCTGGATATGTACAGATATTTTTGTGATTATATCAAACTTCGGCTAAGTTTTGTACGGCACAAATGATAGGACAAATGTTGCAACCACTTACAAAGAAATTTGACAGTACCCATTTTCTACGATTGCTGTATTCGTTCGAGTTTCGCGAAAAATTTCAACCGCGTACGACATCACGAATTTGGAACTAAATTTGTATCTCTCTTGCCAATTAATTTCCACTCGCCGGTTCCTCAAGAAAGTTTGAACAAGGCCCGGGATAATTTCTCGCGACGTGTAACATTGCAGTTAGATAGGGTCGGGACAACAGTGGCGCAGGGGGTGACAGTGGTTGTTCTGAAAATCCTAGAAACCCTCGGGGTCGGATAGCATGTTCGTGATGGCATTTCAAGTTCGTCTAAGCAGAAACAGAGTCGTTTCGAAGTTAACTCGGATTAATTCTGAAAGTTCCCATGAGCTAACCCTCGAAGGGTGGACCCACGATGTCGAGCTTCCGCTTAGACAAGCTCGGGTCGTTATTAAATTTAGCCGCCTAAGATTCCTGGTTTTCTGCCCCCTGCCAAATTTCTTTTGCTATCTGTGATCTAAGAGTCTAAGGAATATTGCTTCGATAGGCTTAATACAATATTATGGATATAGAAGAAACGTTTAATAAGAGTTGCTAGATAACTTCTTTTTATTAAAAATAACTTAGCTAAGGAATAGAAAATCATAATTTCCTAAACATTACAAATGATCCTGAAAGCTTCTCTTCTTTGCCAACAGTATTCCGACAAATATTAGCTAGCTGGAATTGATAGTCGTCCAATTTGTACGATAAATTAACGCGGTGCCTTTCTCCGATTGATCACATTGTTGGTTCGTGATCTATTCGTAGGCAAGAAATCGACAGAAGTTGAGGTACCCTGGAGCACGGTGCTCGTGTTTCACACATGCCTGTACGTATATCCGTGCATGCACGGGAATCGAGGTGGAACGAAATTTCAGACCCGGAAATTCCGTCGATCTAATACCCCGGGGGGCAAGAAATTGCAAACAAGATCTTCTCGTCGCCACCTGAAATTAATCCTTTGCGCGCAACAGATGAGACGTCGCTGCGCCGGGGCTTTTCTCTTATCTTTTGAATCGTAGCCGGATAACGGTCAGTCTGGAAATGAAGGAAATCAGCTTGAGGGGGCGAACGATAACGATCATAATTGGGTGGCGAAAAGTGGAAAATTTTCCTGCCCGTTTTTTTACAATGTCCTCGAGCCGCAAACTAGATACTCCGTTCGATCATGTTTTCCTCGAATTCTTCGAGTTACCTTTTCAAACGTAATCTCGTTCGTTAGAATCGCGGGCATTACTCGAAGAAATAAGACGGGTTACTTTGGCCAAAGTTACGAGAAGCTCTCGGAACAAGTAAGAGGGGTAGATATTTTCCAGGCGAGCAGATTCTGATTCCAACAGAATTACACGAGCCGCTGAATTCTAATCCGACTGGCGAAGCCCCACCTGTTTCGTCTTTTTCCTACGCACGAGTCTGTCGTCGTGCACACTTCCATTATTATTCCCTTTCTTTATAAAATTCATGAAACTCGTGTAATAGTTCGTTGATTTCGCATAGCTTCAGTTGACAGCTTGTCGATGTAAGAACTTATTCGTCGTAGCGTGGCCTTGTTTCCCTCGAATTTCAGGATATCATTTAATTTCCTCTCCTCGTATCTGTCACATCAAAGTGTCATTTCGTTTCCCCAATTCGTAGTTTGCACAGCGGCAGCTTCGTTTCACTGTCGAGGACCAATGGGACTTCGTCTGTTTTATTAAACGAACAAACAACTCCCATTTCTCCTGCGCAATTATTTCGTCTGGCCGGGTATCGCCGCGCTTCTGACAGCTATTATCTGAAACAGGAATCGTCTGAACTCTGGCACTGTCTTCTCTGACCTGACGCAAATTTGCGTCGCGTGCCCAGACGGTGCGTCAGCGTTTTTTTTTTAAGTACTTTTACAATTACGTGCACGCATTTCCACGAAATAATACAGGTCACCGGTGCTGCGATACATTCGGGAGTTAAAAATTTTAAACACCATATCTTGTGACTCCATTGACCTATCGACGCGAAAGAAAACTAATTTTGAAGAGCGCTCTTTCCTCCATCCCCCGCGTGAATTTTTATCCAAACATTCATCGTTTGTTTTCGCGTATTTCGCGAATTAACTTCGTGTTATCTTCACCGTTCGGTTTAATCATTGCTATGTTAATATTTTTATAAGCGATTACAACGGTGCGAGTAATGACTATTCGGATACTAATTGAATTTATATCTTTGTTTTTTAATCGCCAGAGGATCGAACGAGACTCCAGTTTTCCATCGTTGGCCTGCGTCGTTCCCTCTCGACAGTGGCGGGTCGTTAAAATGACGTTAGTGCCCTTACCTACGGGATATTCCCAGTTGTTCGCTCACCCCCGGGAAATTGTTCGTGAAAACTCGCCGTACATAAAACCCTTTCCAGCGCGGGAGGCCCGGCAGCGTCGAATAAATTTCTCGAAAGCTGCACGATACTTATTCGACGTCCCCCCCAATCCCCCTCTCCCCACCGGTAGAACTGTACGGGCCCATTGATCACGACAAAGTTCCCATCGAACGCGAAAAACATTCGCCCCTATCCAACCCCGTTCGCCATTTCCTCCGCGAAATAACGAGGCGAATCAGATAACGTTGCACAGAGCGCCGATTGAATTTTTTCAACCCGACCGAATCCGGTTCGATGTTGCACTCTCTTTTGCGCGGAATTCCGTGAAATTATTCGACGTTGACGCGCCGCTTGGCAATCTAATTTTTGGAGAACAAACAAAACGTCATCGTTCCAATCCGATGCCCGGTGACCGGCGAATTGAGAAACATTGTACGCGCAGCTGTTACAAATGGAGCGGCCGTTAGCGCTCGATGAAATGTTTCCAATTTAAATCGTAATTCTACGAGTGAATACGTCACAATCGAAACGCGCGACAAAATACACAGAGCCGTCCACCTTGGTACGCGTCAGAGAGCGCTCGAGCGTACGACATTTAAGAAGACACGGATAACTTTCAGACCACTCGTTTCACGCGATAACAGCGACCACCGCCGCAAAGTTTGCAACTTTAATCATAGTTGGCGGACGTTGCTCCAGTTTCGCAGGGGTCGATGGTATTCGTGGAACGAAATACGTTTCGATGGGAGCCGCTAAGAAGGTAGAATGCCATTTCGATGGCACTTTACCGTCGAAACTCGTCAAAAGCGAAACGATCCTCCGCCGGAGCGTTGGAAATTATTCGAGGCGGAGATTTCGTTGCCGCTTCAATCTCGAGCGGCCTTGCAGAGTTGCGATAGCGTGGAAACGTTTCAGAAATAAGCGCAAAACGAACGGGCGGGCTGCGCGGATTGAAACAATCGAATGAAACGCTTCTTCAGAAAATATACGCGGAAAGAAAAATAATTGTCGCCGGCCATTGTACTCTAATGATTGTAGTAGCCGCGTACTTTCGTGAGGTTTACACGATACACAAGCCAGCCCTTCGTGGCACTTAAGAATGGTTTTTCAGCAGCCAGGCCCCATGCCCGCCGCTGCAGCTGTGTCAAACATTATGCAGGCAAGCAAAAGCCACTTGAAATGCAAATGTTTGCAGCGGGCGCAATTAAGGCCCTCGCAAAGTGGAAACAACGAGCGAGTTCAGTTGTTGGTTCGGCGCCCATTGTCGAAAAAATATGGCCTCTCGTTCGAGGGGCATCGAGGACCCATTGGATAGATGTGCAGTGCAGCATTTATGTTTTTCAAGACATTCTCGGCACGGGGCAGAAACTGTTTGCGCGAGTCCTATTAGAAAAATAGCAAAAGTGCGTGGATGTAAGAGAGGAGAGTACTTTTTCGCACATTGATTCGAACAGAGAAATTCCAACGGATTGAACAACGAAAGAATCACTTTCGACCAGTTTTCATAGTTCGAGTGATTTTTATTCGAGGAAACTCGAAAGTCCATTGAAAGAGGGACTTGTCGGCAAATTTGGTCCGTATCGTCCACAGGTTTAACAGGATAAATCCTTTATAAACGAGAACGCGGAATTCCTGCGAATATCTGGATGAAAAATTGATCGGGTCGGAAACGGCGACGCAACGAAGGATCAAAGAGTGTACAAAAATATTGCGGCAATTTTAGTAACGTTGCAAAGATTCTTTTGTAGTCAGTGTTGTTAGCTGCGGATAGAAAGCATTGTTTCGACGAGCGTATCGGATTTGTTTGGTGCAATGGAACGATATTTACAGGAGGCGACGTCTACTGATAAAAATATACATGCATACACGTGTAATGCGTACGTGCAGAAACGGGAACTCTTTCAAGGGGAGACGAACTTTTGTGCGAAGCTTTGAAAAAAGTACTATAAAAAAAGATAAACCATTCGCAACGAAAACTGGAACGAACACGTTTGATCGTTTGCCGAGAAAATTGGATTCCCCTACCTGGAAAACGCGTACGAATAAAATTGAAATGACGGGATCATTCGTCGACATAATTCACAATTTCGTGAAATGAATGATGGCAGTTATCGTCGATGTTCGTTCTGCTTTAATCTTCCGCCAAAATGCATTTTTATTCTGCTGCGATTAAGAAACAATACCCCCCTCCTCCCGCCCCTCCCCCGAAATAGAAATAATAACCCTTTACAAAGGTAATCGGCCCACCATCGAATTTCATAACTTGTCCCAAACAAAATCGGCCGACGATGAACGAAGAAATTATACATAACTTCGTTCTTTGTCATTTTCAAATATCAACTTTTTCCCCTTGACCCTCGACGCGTAACGAATTAACGTTGGCGAGCACGGCCCGACCCGTTTTAATTTTCCATTTCCACGGGACCAGGAAACAAGCGAACATCCCACGTTGCCTCGGTAGCAACCTTCACCTCGAGGGAGCGATCTCGTCCCAGCAATTATTTACGAAGCGATCGCGGACCGCCACGATCGACTCCATTAAATTCATTGAAGCAACTCGGGACCCAGTTCGATTTCACCTGTCTGTTTTAGAAAAAAAAAAAAAAAAAAGAACTCTAGCCCTTCTTTTTCCGGATGGTTGGACGCGTGTTTACCCGGGGATGGGGCAGAGGAAATACGTGACGCGTTGCCGGGACGAGCGGAGCAACACCACGGAGAGACATTTCCATCACAAAGACCATCGCTCTCGGCGGATCAAGCCGCGGAGACGCTACTCGAATATGTATGGCGAGGCGAAAGGGGCCAGCAGGACTCGAACTCTCGATGATCTCCGTTGTGGATATTCATCAGGTGCACGGGTCTATCGCTTCCTGGAGTTCAGGTGCTTGGTAGTTCAGGGATCAACTCGTCGAGCGCTTATGGAGATCGAGAGACTTGGAATGTATAGTTGGTCGCCGGCTATCATTCTGATAGAACAAGGGGATTTCTATTCAACGCTGGAAATATACAGGGTGGGCGGGATATCGTAGCACAACCGGGCGGGGTGCGATTCTACGTCAAGGAGTAAGTCGAAAATATGGAATGAAATTTGTTCGCTTGGAGACTTCTTTGGGGGAGAAATCGGTTTCGACAATCGACGCTCGGTACACGTGCACGCGACCAAGTTTCCACTCAAACTTCTTAGTTCCTATCGGACTACCGATATGGTCTGCAGTGATATCCATTGAGTCAAAAACCGAGTAGACTTATAAAGTCGATTTTCTGAATAACGGAGGAGCGGATGAGAAAATGTTGTACACCAAATTATTTTCTTCCTTTTTTAAAGTAGAATCAACCCCTGCCGCGGTTGTACCACGATTTCCGACCCACCCTGTGTAGAATCCTATTGCTCCCGAGACGGCAGATTCTACAGAATCTTTTAACCGAAGAATTACGTAGGTTCCGAAGGAAGAGTTTCGGCAGTCTCTGTTCTCTCAAGTGATATAATAAAGTCGAGAGACCTGTAATAGAGAATTCTTTTTTCCCTCTCGTCGTATATACACGCTCGAAGAGATCGAATAAAAGTATGCGAATGAAACGGAGCAACGTTTCGAGGCTTCCTTAAGGAATCCTTCAAATCGAATTTTCCATCGCGTTACTTGAAACGTTTATACTATAATCATCCTTTCTCTTCTGGAACAATCGCACGTATCCGCAACGGAGTATCCATTCTCTGTTACTCAGCGTTTTCCAGGCAGTTGGTTAAATACGGAAACGCATTCGAATAACGCGAAACAACGCAACCGACGAGAATATACGTAGACGCGGCTGAAGGATTTTCCACGGCGCTGATTGTGAATTCCGCGTGTAACTCAAGGCGGATAATTAGTTGGAATTATTCGGCAAATATCGAATGCAACTTCGCGATAACAACGTTTAATCCAACGCTGATTCTATCCGTGCCTCGAGAAAACGTTGCATCAAGAGGGATGATCGTAAACGGTCGCGAAGAAGAGATTCTTCCGGCGAGGGGAAACGCTGGACGATTTATCAAAGGTTCGGATCATCCCCATGGAACGTGTGTTATCAGCGTTACAAAACGTTTCTGTATGGTCATCAACGAATCGAATATGGCGGTCATGGAGAAAGGAGGCATGAGTTATGTGAGCGTCTCGCAACCCTCGTGAAATCGTAATGCAGCATCGATGGCTCTTCGACTGCCTGTCCAGTCGTTCCCCGTTCCATTGGGATTTCGTTTCGTGGACGACTGAAACGGGGGCCATAATAAACGGAAGATCGAGTGTACCCGAGAACGTCCAGGAATAGTTTAAGAAAGGAGAGACAGAGTACATCGTTCGATGGGATCAATTTTATTTGCACGTGTTTACGCGCCGTGAACAACGAAATCCGCAAAGTTCCGAGGCACGTTCACTTTGCTCGCGGAATGTTTGCGCAATTTTGACACTGATAGAAATCGGGGGGGGATCGCGAGAAGTACGTATGAGCTGAAATGGCAAGAATATTCGTGGATTCCGCGAGAGGGGGAACTGGTCCGCAGTGGAATCATGTTGCAGCATCCCCCGGTGGAACTTAACGTGACCATCGTGCGAAATCCCAGTATGACTGTACAGAGAGCGACGATAACCTTGAAGAACGAACATTTCCCAGGCATCGCAGACCTTTTTGCCGATGTATCGCACTATTTCTCACTTTGATAATTCCCCACAGAACCGAATACCTCTGGAGTGGTTCCCCGATGCTCGAGATGTTTAATTCAATTCTCGAAATGTATTCTGTAAAGTCGGTTTCTCTTTCACGCTTTTGATGCGTTCGAAGTTTCTAAGTAATACCGATTTTTATTCCATTTGTTGCGTTACAATTTTGCAGAGATTATCACGTTAATTGAATCAAACGATCGACAATTTTTTCTTTCAATACGTCCAAGCTCGGCTTCAACCTATTTTTGGCCGCTAAATTATTTACATCGGCCGTGAATGTTATCAATGCCAATCGTTCGGAGGTATTCTGGCATCACGGGTTATCCCACGTTCACGACTGATCGAAGGCAATTTAATTTAATGTACATTCAATGTTTGAATCCACTTAATATTAATCGTGGCAGCTCGCAACGTCCATTATACCGTATAACTGCGCGTTTTCGCGTCGTCGCGACGCTTTTAAACCGTTTCATAAATGGAGAATTTCCTATCTGCAACGGAACGATACCGATTTATCTCGACGTTCCGCTTGAATGCACGCATAAAAATATTAAAAAAGAGAAAAGATCGCACCTAGCACACCGGCGCGCGACACAAAAGCTTCTCCATTGCGAGGGGGGATTCTTTTTCTTTTTTTTTGTTCCTTTTTTTCGCTCGCCGGTCGATCGATTTATTATATTCGAACACTACGAGCTGGTCGTATGAATTTCATACGTACAAGCGTACAATGCCAATTAAAACATTGATAGTTACAATAAATTCCAACTGATCGCGTTCAAGTGATTCTTTGATAATAAGAATTTATAGCTGCCCCCTTGATAATTCGTTCGAACAGTTGATATCACCTGTTGATGAACGTAGTGCCTCGGATGAACGTTAATGAATATTCTTACAATTATATTAATGTGCATGACGCGGCACGACTATCGAAACAGGTCGCAGCGTTCTGCAACGGGCAACCGTTTAGAATTTACTGCCGGATCTCCGAGTGGAACTATGTGGCCATTTTCAATTTTATCACGCTCAAAGGAGGCCTCGAATTGATATGCAGTCCAGAGTAAATGATTGTTAAATAATTTACAAGTTGTTGTGCCCTGGAGGAACAATTAGCAGGAGGGTTTATTTATTAATCGATTTATTTTGAATGACAGAATTTATGTTATCGCGGACGAGCCAATTATTGGCACACAGTGTTCCAGAAGCCCGAGTATCAACGTGCTTCGAAACGAAAACCTCTCCGAGGAAATTATACACAGAGGTTCCTGCGAATCTTATTTGGAATCCGATGGCCTAACTATGGACCGATCATTCTACGTTCTTTCCGATATCCAGATCTTGCAGGTACACGATGAAAGGTTGAAAATAATTATCGATCCACCGAAGAAAATAAACTGTCTGATTTATTGTGCTCAGTGCGCCATGACGATTTTAAGAAAATGCGACGACGAACCAGGAGCAAGGTTTCGTAATTTATTTGTAAAAACTGCCCCGATATACGGTCGCGAGTTAAAAGATATCGACAGACAGGCGAAGATTTTATTGAAGGGTGAGTCGAACGAAATTTAAATAATTGAATTCGCAATAATTGCTCGTCGGAAAGTTTTATTTATCGCGCGCGCAGCTGACACCTTTAGTTCCCAACGAAAAATCTTTTCCCTCATCTGGCTAATCTTTTTTTTATTTGAAACCGTGGAGGCAGAGGGTCCTTTAAGCACCGACAAGCAGATAGAACAAATTCATTGAACGTTCCACGGATATTCAAACTTTTGAAAAACCGAACCACTACCTGTTCTTGCGACATTTCTGAGAGTCGTAAACGCGTACCTCAGTTCGATTGCTCTTTACTTCGAATAAAACCTGTCCCGTTTTCGCTGTTCGCAAACATTCACGCGAACGTATCGAACTCCGTCCCAGAAACACGCAAACAATCGGGACCCTGCAATCAGCCCGAAGTGGCCAATCGTTTTTATAGCAAGTCCCATTTTTCCGGCTGTCGCAATTACTGGTTAACGCACTCCGCTGGCGGACACGCGAGACGTTTTTTGCGAGCAATAAAACACCGGAAAGGTCGTTCGAACGTAACAGTAAAATATAGTCGAAGAATAATTGCTCGGCCAGAGTTCATCCTTCACGAAGTAGAAGAAGTATATATAAAAGGGGAAGGACGATGGTTGCGGAAACTTGAATAAATCGATTCTGTGGCTGCGTACCGTTTAAGTTCCGCGTTTATAGCTTCCATTATCGCGTTTCCTTGCATGGCAAACTCATCGAGACTTCAATTAAGAATTGGACGTCAAATTGTTCAAATCATTCGCGTCCTCTTTGGTTCTTTTCTACCGCGGAACGTTGCAACAGGGAATCGTTTCCCGTTGAATCTTGGAACCGGGTTCCAACCAAGCGCTCCACATTCTTCAATATCGCGAGGAAAATTGAATGCTGTCATTTCCAGTCTCTCTTCGCGATAGGGGTTGCATTTGATTCCGTTGTGTTCGTCAACGAGCGATTTCTTTCGCGTTGCCCGAAACGAAACTCGTTTCCCTTGCGTATTTCCAAGAAATGTTTTGTCAACCGAGAGGAGTAATTGCTCTCGCGGTTTTGCACTCCCCTGTTCAGCCTACGTTTTAATCGCGTCCCGCTGCCCGCGTCGAAATGCGAACAGAAACACTTGTATCCGAAAACGGGGCGCGTTGTATTCTCGAAATTTCGTATTATGATCTCGCATGAAAACTGGCAGATGTTGGATTATTAAAATTTGACCCGGCCGATGGAAGTTCGTTTAATTAAGTATAATGTATACGTGTATAATAAACCAGACAGCTTTATAGGAGTCTGTGTAACGAGGTTAATCTCGGCCTGGCCGAGATCAGCCGCCCCTCGTAAAGGAATTTTAGTGTCGGCCTTTGCTCGGAGACGTGCGATGGATTATCCTGTTTCCTTATCGGTATTCTTGGTCGCTTATCTTGGCACGAGCCGCGTACAAAGGATGAGTTTCCATTACGGTAACGAACCGTCTTGTTCGCGTAGGTTTCCCGAAACACAAAGAGAAGCCCTTACAGGAACCGTTTCCGGAAGTGAGGAAGAACCGGTCGTTGCCTATCAGCGCAGGTTCAAAGAAGAGGAAAAAATAGAATTGATATACGAAATTCCCTTGCATATTTCTCGGAATCGTTAGCAATATGAAAGGATATTCTATGTAAAAATATAGAGCGTAAAAATCAATCGGAATTTCCAAAAATTATTTCCTCGCAAAGTAATCAACTTGATCGATAATAAATTCGTTTAAGAATTGTATGGAAGAATAATTCTATTGAAAAATATAGATATATGCGAAAGTCAGTGTTCGCGTGTGGCATGGATGTTGTATAAAAAAAAAAACCTACGTATATGCACAGTGTCAGTACACTCGTCTGGCGCTAATGATCATTAAGAAGGCTGACAAAAGTCAGTGGGCCCGTCGAGCACTAGAACTTTACTGAAGCATTTCATTTCGCTTTTTCCTTTTGTTAATCTTTTTCAACCTTTTTTTTTTTGTTGAGTGCCATCTTTGCCTCTCCAGTGTCTGACGCTTTTATATGTCACTGATCTCGTCTCATGTTTAATACCGAACCCCCTCACGGTCTGTCCCTGTCTCTTTCAGGCCTCAAAGACGTCTCGCTGAAATTTCATGTCGCGCGATCGCGTTCCATTATCGCTAAGTAGTCCATGTAACCGGGGGGATAAATTTTGCTAAACCAAGAGAATATTTCGCGAGAGAAAAATTCTTTTCCCGGTTAATCCTGTCTGCAGCCGGGGGAACAAATGGCCGGTGGTTTTTGCACCCGGAGTGACCGGGATAACGCCGTTCGTATTTCAAGCACCCTGGTCGGTCTGTTAAAAAATATGAATTCAATGCAAAGCCCAATTAGAAATTTAAGTCCCTCCTCGTGCTGAACGGCACCGTCCTGGGGTATATTTCGGCGCGATTCATTGACAATCAGCACAACAGTTCGAATACACACGCGTTCAGGTACACGGAAACGTTTCGAACGAGACACGCTCGTCAAATACGGGACTGTCGGAAAGTTATAGCAATCGCGAGCGCCAGGCACTTAAATGCGCAACCCTTTTAATTCTCAACGCGTCTCCCTTATAAAAGCGACGCAGAATCAACAAGGAAACGCTCACGAAAATTAGCTCTCCACCGCGTTGCTCGCTTCGAAAAATCGAACAAAAGCGTCTAACCGACTGAAACTGTAGCACAAGTTAGCCGCTTTAACATTCGAGATCTTCTCGCTGGTAGTCGACCGCACTTGCACTCTATCCGCGTGTGCATCTATAGATGGCACGACGCAGCTGTTACCGATGCAACGTGACGTCGATGGGCCGTATGCAACGTGACGTCGATCCGCCCTCGTTAGAGAAGCGGTTTCTGGAATGCCGCGTCCACGCGTACGAATGTACACGCGTCCAACTAGGTTTGAACGCGGTTTGGCAGGGAATTCGCCGGTGCGTCCCTCGTCTTTCGTCGACGTCAGCAATTTAACGCCGGCACTTTGATCCCCGGGGCGTGCACGTACAAGAGGATCACCCGTTTCGATGGCGATTCGATGCAACAAATTGTAACGGTCAGCGGGATATAAATTGTCGCCCGAACGTATTCCTGCTTGCGGCTTCAATATTTTTCCCGGCCCGAGAGTTCTCGTTTGATCGAAAATCCGTGCGCGGATTTAACGCGAAACGGATAACGTTCCCTTCGGTCATACTTACCCCTTGGCTGGCTGTTCAGCCGTTCGAGTTGGCAAGAAAATTACGTTCGACCGGTTTGTTCCCGACGAAAAAGCCGAGCATCGGATAAGAATGGACACATCGTGCAATTTCTCTGGGGGGCGCGGGGGGGGGGGCATGGCTAACACGGTGCGGGTCCCTGTTTATACCGCTGGTCCACGGGGACACGGACCCGATTATGGCTCTTCGACGAAGGTTATGGGGCCGTGAAAATAAAGTGTCGATATAAGTCGGCGTTAAAGGGTCGGGATTTCTCGGGGATAACAATGTTTTCTAAAAATTACATTTACTCCGAGCGCGAGTGGAATTGTAATTGCGAGTAAAATGGCGAAACGATTTTCTATTATCGCGCTTGAAGTGCGTCGGATAGAATCGAAGTATCCACGCTGGGAAATTCGGCTTCGTGACTGAGCGGTTCGCCGGCCAATAACCATTCGGATTTTTCCCGAAATTGAACCGCGTAAATTGTCCGAACGCTGCATTGAACCGGCCGAAATTGGTCGTCGGGGATACCGGTAGCTAGGCATAAAGGTCGACCGTTTGCAATTGAAAGAGCTTATTACCCCAATCAAGTATTATTACCTCTTTGCGCGAGGCCTGCCTCTTGTGCAATGGATTTTCTAACTACGCCATTCCGCTGCCACCGAATTTGTATGGAACGAATCGATGTTCGAAGCTTCTGGTGTAACTGAATCTCGTTTACGAACCGAATTAACATGTACCTTATTTGAACAAATTTGGGAAGAAATATACGCATATATCGTTTCCCCTCATTTTTATTATACATTAATCTGTATAGACACGAAACGAATAAAATATACGTCCAGGTAATTCTCGATGCAAATATTATGATCGCAAATAGAGCAAAGGAAGAGTTCTCGCGAGCACTCAATTAGCCAAGCATTTACGTTCACCGTGAAGCACTTTCATCTTCGTTCAACTGATTCGATTTCACTTTGTTATCACGGTTAATTCGATTCACTGCAGAGTGTCGGGGTTCCCGATACTTTCGCCGTGAATGCCCGACGAAATCGTTCCTCGTGGATGACTGGGCTCGCCGGTTGGCCGGGGGAACGGTATATGTATCTCGGGGAAATATCAAAAGCACGTGCGATTGACTCCCCCCGTGTCCGGGCACGGAAACGTTGCACGGCTTCGTCAACACTTGCTATTGACATTTTTCAATAGAAGGCAGAGGAAGTCGAGCTTTCGACACTTTTTTGTTTTTTCGGCCGTCTGTCTGTCGCAAGTTTTCGTAACGGTACCGAATTTTCTATTTTTCGGTGCTACACATCTGGCGGGGCAGACGGTACACGCGGTATGCACGAACGAATACAATGTTGCATGGTCTCCGGGCAATTTTTGATGGAAATTTTTCGCCGGCTGGACAAACGACGAGGGATTCCATGATACACCGTTGGACGAGAGTCGCTTTTTGTTAAATATTTTTGCGTAGACACGGTTGGACGCGAAAATGAATAAATTCGTGGGAATTTATCTGGTCGATCTGAAATTCCTGTTCCGAACGAAAGTGTCGCAGCCACTGAAACTCTGCGATGAATCGAGTGTAAAGGTTAACGCGCCTTATGGTTCGAAAGCAACGACTTGAGTACCGGCGATTCATAAGAGCCGAGTTACCGCTGCAACGAAATGTAACAATTGGCTCGTATTTTTAACCGGCGCTGCGGGGTGTTCATTTTTCGTTTTCATATTTTTCTTCGCGAATACGAGCACGGCACGTTTTCATTGCTGCGCCATCACGGAACATTCGAGCGCGTTCCCCTGCAATTATTGTACAACGCGTTTAATTACCCTGAGCATCGGAACGCGAACAATTTCCGTATATTCAGAACAACGAATCTCCAAAGAGCAGCTCCATCGAAGTCATTTTTACAGGATAACCGAGTATCAAGTATAACTTTACTAAAACGGAATTACCTTTCGCAATTCTCCAGCCCATTCTATTATCAAACTGCTGATATCCAGTCATCAGAATCACCAGCTAACTTGGTAATCCGTGAAATGATCAAACCATCGCATTACCTGAACGAGCCCGTTACAAAATCACGAACTTTCCCCGCAAAGTTACCGAGGTTCCAACGAGACCGAGGACATTTCTCCGCCGTCGCTCTGTACGAACACAAGCCTATCCGAAATTCTGACAATTGCCAGGCTCCCCAAGGGGCCTGAGAATATGGCAGGCGGTGCAGTTTCAGCTCGCCAATCTACCGTCGGTGGAGGGAACCACCGATGTCACCTCCACGCCGCCGAATCAATAGGACCGGTCAATCGGTACTTAACGATTTGGATAACCGCAAGTGTGGAACGTAGCGTCCATATTCTCTCGGAATTGTCGAACCGGGTCCAGCTCTGCGCTCGCAGTTTCACGTACACAACGGTGACAAGCGTGCACGGACGTTCGTCTGCCTCTGCGCGTGTTGATCGCGCGTTGCACGTACCCGGAGAACATTATTGCGAGGCTTTTCACCGTCGTTCGTGATCCGTTTGCGTAGCTGACCCCCGCGAAATTTCAATTATTAGGTAATGCAGGGTCGGTAACAAGATAAACGGCCGGCGCATCATTCGAATTTAATTTGCAACGCGAGCCGATTTAATCTCCCTTTTGCCCTCTGGCCGAGTTCGATCCGACGTCGCGATTGGCCCGGCCTGAATTAAACTGTTCGAGTTGCCATACCGGCCGATAAAACGTGCCCGGGATATCATTTTAATTACGCAGAATCGGCCGATCGATAATCGGGAGCCGGTCGGGCCTGATCAGCGGGACGACTTGGGATTAATTCGGGTGCTCGGTTGCACCCCGCCGTGAACCTCGAGTCCTTCTTGCGTGGTTTATGGTAAATTCGTACGACGGAATGATGCAGAGGGTGCGCGCGAGATCGGAGAGTAAGGTATTCGACGAGGAATCGATGTGCATAGGGATAATAGTTGTTATCGCGGTATTAGAATGAAATACAGTCGTTATGGTGGCACATGCGTAGGTGTACTCATTTCGTAGGTAAAACTTTGTAGATCGCGCTCGAGCAATGAAACAGGAATTCACACGGTGATACGTTTCAGGTAATTCATGAGAAATTCGCGCAGGAAAGATGTAGTACGAGCGGCACTCACGGGGGGCCGGATTATTGTCGGACCTACCCCTGAAATTTCCGCCAGTATATTTCGTTTCAGTTTTCATTCGCGTTATTCTACTTCAACGGCGATGTTTCATTTCGCCCAGTTCTACCCTTCTTTCCTCTGGCAAACTTGGTCTAATTTAAAATTCATACAGACTGGAAACTGTTTCCTCTTTACTCGGGCCGTTAGACTGAAAGATCGCGCGATATAACGCAATAACGATACCACGCTCGCAATCTTTTTTGTTTATTTCGTTTGAACGCATTCTCCTCGAGTATCCGACGTTGGTTCGAGAATTAAATATCAAGCGGTCCGACTGCGACATGTATCTGTCGTTTAATCGATCAAACAGAAACATTTTGCTCATAATTTATCAAACGTTCTGTCGCGTGCACGTGGCGTGTCGCGTAGTCGTGGCAACAAAAGGGATATATCAGGGATCGTGGTGGATGAGAAAGAAAAATATACGAGGGGGAAAAGCCTCCGGATCTTGTCAAGCAGACAGGCATCTGTTTGTCCGAGAATGTCTCGTATAAAATTCCGTACGGTACACCATACATCATTTCCTTGCTGCACCCTTTCCGGTCGTTGGCGTTCTTCTTTTATTCATGTCCATAAATATACAGCGCGAGGACAATTGATTCTAGCATCGCGGGTGGGAAAAAATCAACCCTTTAGTCAAATAGAAGTAATCAAGCGAGGTTGAAACCGGCGTGAAAATTCCACGGACGAACATCATTTCAATCGTTACGGAGGCCTTGCGAACAAATTCATGGGCACCGCGGAGAATGTTTTCAACCCGAGGCTCGGGGATGAAACGCGAGCCGTTTAGGAGAAATATTCTTCCTAGGCACTCGTTGCGTTTTGCGCGAGTGGCGTCGTTCCGCGGCTACGTTTTTGCAGAAGGTCCTTCTGAATAAATGGTACCGCACTACGGCCAGATGATCTTCAGACTCTCCGGAACACAGCAGACCTCGCAACGAACGGTCTATGATGCTTTTTGCCGGCCGGCGCTACAAGTCGGTTACACCGTTTCTTGTTTCGCGTACTCGTTAAAATTTAAACACTTGGACCGGCGAGATACACGACGTTGCATTCTCTCGCGACGCTAAACAGCACAGTGTTTTACAGCGCTGTATCAAGAAACGTCGAATGCTAAATATTCCGCGACACGAGGATATTGAATGCTCGTTAATTGCAAGGGGGCTAAAGATATTTTCGAGATATGCAGATTATTGTCGAACCTTTGCTCAGCATTTTCAACGTGTCCGAGGAATTACAGGAGGAGATTTTTAGTCATCCGAAAGTTCGGAGTTACCGCTGCACATAAAATCCACGGTACAGCGTGTGTACAACATAGCGAGTGGTAACTACTATTACTCGGCCCATAAAACCGCCCTTTTCCAAACGGAGGGAAATAGAAATTAGATGGGAAAGCAGAGTTTTAAAGGGCGGCAGTTACCCGCGATCCGCTTCCACGCCACGAGCAATTTGACAGATTACGTCGCTAAAGGGAAGCAGGCTGGATCAAAGTAGCGCTGCGTGCGCGTATGCGTCGGCCAGCAGTAAACTTTTGATAATTGCTATCCACGCGATCGTCGAATCCAACGGAAATCGTTTCTCCAACACCATCTTCGGTCGGGTTCCATTTAGATCGAGCTTGTTAGAGATCCCACTTGATATTCAGTCCGCGGTGGTTGGTGGAAATTAAAAAGAGGTCCAGCCGGGGGGCATGATTTTCATCGGAATTTCTCCGCGCAGCTTCTCCGAATGAGTAATTATCGTTCGTTCATGCTTAATGGAAGCTCTGTGCGAAACAATGCGGCAGGGAAGAGCATCGATCGATTCCGCGCGGCGTTTCCTAGTTCGATTGAATATTTTCTACTGAAGGGGAGTAATTAACGCCTGCGGCGAGCGAAGGCTTCGGGGTATCTAGGCTGCCAGTTGAAATCACTGCTCGAGGACCGTCGAGGGTTCTCACTAGGTAATTGGTTCGCCCTTCGAGGGCCAAGCTTCCGGTGTTAACGAAAAGATGCCGCTTCGCGGAAGGCGTAGAATTGGTCCTCGAGGAACCACGCTAAGTATAGTGCGAACGGGGATCCGGGACTATCGAAAATTTATTCTGAAATCGTCTGTAAAGATGTTCTCTGATCGCGATTGTTCCGCGGCGTTGAGTTCAGTTCATCGGGACAGCGGTCAATGGACGTTGTCGATAATCTTATTAGTTGGAAACGGTGCTCGAACCGTGTCATAGCCCACGTTGATTCCTATTGAATCGTTCGATTTAACGCGAAATAACGCTCGAGGGGTATTAAGATATATCGCGGACGATGATACTCGCGGATGGATTAACGCGTTGTTCACTGATTTTCGTTTTCCTCGGTTGTTTCTTTGCCCGTCTAATTAGATCGAAAGTGAAGTCGAGATGCGCGAGCCGCGGGACAATCGTGGAATGGTGAAATGGTATGCGCAATTAGGCTCGTGTTCAGTTGAAGGAGTTTCATACGTAGTTGGAGGAACTGACATCCACGTTCCAACACTTCTATTTTCCATGTGGAGGTTCAGGTGAACTGTGTCAAGAGTAATCTAATTATTGGCCAGCGACTCAGACCGCATTTTCCCCGGAAGTTCGAAGGGTTCTTCTGCCTGATCGGAATTAAGATCCGCTCTGGTTCTTTGTTCGATTTTCCCATCTATATTCTGGTCATTATTTGGGCCATCGGCGCGGAGAGGAATTCATTCGCGGATTATTCGATGGAAACTCGTGACGACGGTCATAGTAATCTTAATTTTACGAAGGGACAAAAGTCGCATTCGCGCGGTGTGCAATTTTTCGTAAATCGTCGAATTCCCGCGAGGCAGTGCGGGTTTCGTAGCATTCGGGTGGAGTAAGGGGAGGCCGGTTTTAAACTTCACGTAGTTCCGGTAAACGTTATTCTTTCGTTAAAATAACGATTAATATTCACGAGGGATGAATTGGTTAAATTAAGTCTCCTGTCAATCACGGTTCACCGCGTTAAAATGTTTATCGATGGCCGTCTCGTTGGTATTCTATTGACGGTCCCTCGATCAATCACTCTCTAATTTGATTACCTTGTTTATTTCCGCAGACTGATATGCCTATTATAATTAACGTCCAATTACGATTAGATTAGGGTAGTGCCGTTTATGGATAATTACATCGCGATCTGATAATAACCGGGGCGCAGCATTAATGAGGAAATGCGTGCACGCACGACAATGCCTTTTCGTTCGGGGAATCACCCGGTAATTGTAGGGAAATTCGATCGTGAAATTCAGGTCACGCGGCACACGACGATTAGTACTAACAGAGTGACTCATTAGCAAAAACTTTTATCCCCTCGAAACATGGACCATTTCTATTACGATACCAGGAACGATCTATTTCACAATAATTTTTTTTTTAACACAAAGGCCTCAATTTCTCCGAAATGTTTGAATGCATTTTGATCAGTTCAATAGTGTATCCGCCATAGGGTAGATTTATTTTCCTAATAAATCTCGGAAATTCTTGTTTATTCACAGAATGGTACAACATTTCCATGTTTATTTCTCGACGAGCAGGGAAATGATTTTCTGCGTGCCTATTAATGGACTTGTTTAACTACAAATGGGGGCGGGGGGGGGGGGGGGGGGCTTGAAATGCTCGTTCACAGAAGACGGCAGATCCATTGTAAATGCACAATCTGCAATGATTCACGCAACGGTACAAGCTTTCAGTTTCAAACCGAATTCGCGCGTGTTAACGCGAGCCGCGTTGGCACGGAATCAGAGCCAATTACACGGGAACTCGATTACCGAACACTCAGGATCGTCCATTGCAGTTAATTGTGCGTTTCGTTAGGGAGCACTTTGCGACGCACTCGTGCAGCAGATAAAAACTGGATCGCGTGCTCTATAACTCGATACTTTCACCTCTTCGTCGCATCGAACCCGAAATATGATCCTCCCAAATCATGGGGCCCCCGTACCAATTTTCTATTCCAAATTACCTCCCCGAAAGTTAATGCATCATTATCCCCAAATATCTCACTACACGGTTCAAGGCTCCTCGTTGCGCAATCAGACCGCATTCGCACTTCTCTCGTTACGAACTGCACAACGCGTGCACCGGAGAACGATAAGATCCCGGCGAAAAAGCAGAACAAAAAGGGGCGAAAACGCTCCGAAACGCGAGCAGAACGAAGACCAGCTTGGTTATCAGCTTCGCGTTAGCTGGAAAATACCGGTTCAACGTCTGTTCGATACCAGACATGTTTTTTGGGCCAGCTTCATACTTCTGTACGGCTGCACCTACGCGTGGACAAGTGTGCGACGAGTGCGCGCACCGTTGCTGCCAATGTGCGCGCATATTCGTTCGCGGATGCACACGCCGTTCGATATAAAGGGGTACACGCATTGAAATACGTAACGATGCCGCCCGTTGCATGATCGCACCTAGCGCAGACATTGTTAGCACAGCGCACGCGAGGGTACACAATGTGCCACGCGCGGGCATAAATCATTGCGGTGAAGGGTGGTGAAGGGAGCATGACGCTGCGTTTGTTATGATAGAATCCGGCGACGTTGTGGGTGGATGGAAATGGAGGATGCGTGGGATGCTGGTTGACTTGTCCGTGTATCGCGCGATTATGGAAACGCGTCGAAATGAATTGGCGCCCGCTAATTACGGACGCTACGTTACGCAGTTGACTGAGAGAAATAATCCCTTGGTAATTGTGGGGGTA
Organism: Nomada fucata; assembly: GCA_948146005.1. Taxonomy (NCBI): domain Eukaryota; kingdom Metazoa; phylum Arthropoda; class Insecta; order Hymenoptera; family Apidae; genus Nomada; species Nomada fucata. Next base: position 21,576,531 of record OX411281.1, on the reverse strand, counting down.
GTTTTCCCCGACGATTGTAATGCACACAGTCGCCCCGGAAACTAAGCTGACGGTTGGTATTTTTCAGCAAGTGAGAACGATGTACGTAAATCGTTTTACGCACTTATATTATAGAGAATACATAGAAACGTGTAAACATACATTAAAACAATAATGTATATATTGTAATTATTATTATACATTTAAACTATTGGTAAGAGCGTTAACTTACTTTCCTAGGCGACTGTATATATCGTTTTTTTGTCGTCAATAGGCAATAACCATTCTTACATTATTTATCGAGACCGATATTATATAAATAATTTTGTTTGATTACATAATTTTATTCCGTCCGGTTGAATTATTCATTTCTTCAATTCTTTCGTGCGCTACGTTTGTGAAATTTTCCGCGGGGGCAATAGATTCTGAAATTACCGTTCTCCGAATTGCCAAAGTCTTACAAAAGACTGTACAATTACTCCCGAGGAAGCTTTAATTCTCTCGCATAGCGGCGCGGGGTTGAAAGGATAAATCACGGAGGTGGCGAAAGAGCAAGGATATTATTGTGACAGCAGTCGGATGCCAGATAGTGGAAACGTAGGAAACGCGCACGAGCGAACTCCAGTGCAACCCTTCGAGAAAGGGTGAGGGTTACACACGTATACGGGTCATTTTACGTGAGTGCGAACGAGGCCAGGGTAGGAAGAAAGAACCGACAGAAAGGGGCGAGAGGGAGATTTATGCGATTGAACTGGTACACGGTTACAAATCAGTTATCGCTTAAATAACTCTTCCTTCTAGATGGAGATCTACTTTGTCTCGAGAGAAAAAAGGTTGCTTCCTTGCACTCGTTTGCAATATTCCGAGCAACTGCCTATAATTACTATCTTGATCAATCATACTATACGAATAAAATATTTTATGCCTCGAAGTATCACAATTCGTTGTACAATTTACGATGAAACGATTCCTGTGACGCTTTGAAACGGGCTGACAAAAATAATTGTATTATTTGATATCCCTATAGAAAAAGTAATTTCGAACCCCTGGTTCCGATGTTCTTTAATTAATCATTGTAATGCAACGCTACGAGCAATGCCACGTGGAAATCAGTCGCGCGATATGGCACGTTATATTTGATATCGACGTAAAGGTAGTATTAACAATACATCAGTTAATAATATAATATTTCATATTCGATCAGCCTTGACTTCATATCCGATACATCAATCGTTTAGTTTGTTCGAAATGTATCAATGATCGATAGGGAGTCGATCTATGGTTTTACTTACTTTAATAATAATTACGGGTACGTTCATCCAACGCGCGTCAACGTTGCGCGAACATACGTGTTCGCCGTCCGATGTTCGACTGTGATCTGATTTCACTTGCACGGTGCTACATAATTTAAGTTTCGAATTTCTGGCTGGTTGATCCTCCTTTCGTTTCCGTCGCGTGCTGCATTTTCTTGCCAGCTTCCCTCCTTTCCTGCTTTCCTCTGCTTTTGTTATCTCTTATTTTCTTCGGGGAATTCTCCCCTCAAAATTTCGACGTTCCTCGTCTCGCTGTTTTGTGTTTCTTGTTGATACTGGCCGTGTTGTTAAATCGACTAGCGCTTGCAACTTTTCGTTCTTTTCATTTTGCCCAAGTAGAACGAAAGTTCTCGAAGCATCAGGCGAACGAGGAACAGAAGTTCTTGCCTACGTAAATTCTCCAACGAAAATGTTTTCCAAAGATATTAGTTTCAAAGGGAAGCATTGTTGCAAGAACTGTAACTTTGATGCCGTCTTTTTAAGTAAGGCGAAACGAACCCGGTATTCACTCGCGCAGTATGATGCAGACGCGTTACTGCAGCCCGATTATTACCGCGGTCATTTGCACGGCGAATTTGCAGAAACACAGATTACAACGACAAAGGAAACCATATTCGGCGTGCACGCGTTTGCATGTTATTTAATCCGAGACAATGCATGAACGAAACGGCAATGGAATTATGCAAATTCAATTATAGAAGTGTCATTAATTTTCCGTCCACAATCCCCTATACAGCTGATTAAAATATAAAAATACTGCACAAGTAATATTAATTGAATTAATGTTACAACCCTTGGAAATCCAAAATTCGTAGTATATCGAAATGATTAAATTGCACCTTGGAGCAAGGTCCACGGTTCTCTATATTTTATAACTTTCCTCTCCCCCCCCCCCCCGTCGAATAACTATACACGCCATATAATCGCTAAACGAAGTAACTAGAACAAATGGAACGGCCAACCGTTTCTGAACAGCAGTCTGATAATACGTAGCCTGATTCTATATGCGGAGTGTCCGGAATTCCGATTTAACCCTGGTCCACTACAGTCTCGGGGCTATTATAAAATGGACACGCCGGCAAATAGAAAAAGGTGACGGGCAACAGATACAGTTTCATCCATTGGCACGATTCGGATCCGTCGACGAAACGATTGGAAAGCGACAACGCGGTCGAGGAATTAATAACATGCGGAAAAGTAGAGCGACGTGAACGGGTCGTAAGTTATTTCTAGGCCGTTGATGACAAGTTTGCCCCCGACCCCATCTTTTTTGTACCAAAGAAATTGACCCCGTCAGCCAGGCGTCAAATAATAATTCGCGTTCAATTTATTGCCCCGTGTTGCGACGCGTCCATCGACGATTACCTGTACCCGTCGACGCGTGGCACAACGTTCTCCGAGCGGGCGATCGAAACTTTCCCAATTAAACGTTATCTTCGAGCGTCGTTTTCGGGGTTCCGGCCGGCAGGAACCAACCCGCAGATTGCGCGATGTCTACCAGACGGAAGTTGTTTAATTTATCGTCCGGCACAGACAAGAGGGGCCAACAATGCTCGGACGACGGGACACCAACGTCGTGCTGATATCTTGGAAACGACGCGTCGCAACGTCGTGTTATCTGGAAGTCTCTTTGTGTCGCGGATCGAACCAGCACGGATGGACGGTCAGTGGAGGAAACGTGGGGCGCACCAGTGACGGAATATTCGTGGATATAAGACGGCGACGTAGCAGGGTGTAAATTTCCGTCGCTGAAACGTAAACTGAAGCCAGGAACTCTATTGTTCTGGAACGTATCCCTTAAGACAATGGCGGGTGTTGTAATCCGGTTGGTCTGTAATACTTCGATGTCCCATTGGGAAAGATGGTGAATGGATGGGATGTGAGAGGCGTCGGTGTAACCAGTGATACTGAAGGGAATTTGATTCACTGCCCTTCGGATATTCAGTGGATTTCTTGTACATTGGGGGTGGAAATTTGAGGCGGTGCAACAGTATCGCCGGAAATGGAAAATAATTATCCAGAGGTAACAATAGCCACGGAGAATGAATTCAAGGAAATTACAAATTAAGAGAATCCTCGGAAAAATATTCGATCAAATATTTCGCGAGAAGGGATTACAAGATTGAATGACGCATTGTTCTCCGGTACGCAATGCGTTTCTATTGAATTACATTGAAAAATCAATACTGCGACATTTCCGTATAAATGCGACATCAATTTATTGTCCACGAGTATCGGTACTCGTAATTCCAGTGGTGAATCGAACTTTCTGCGACTATTTATGCTCGCCCTAAATCGAAATCGTTCATACATCGATAAAGTACGAACGAACGGTCCGGTTCGTGAAGATTAGTGGAAACGTCGGTGACAATGCATTCGCGGGTTGATAAGTTGTTTGACAACGATGTTCCGCGGCATTTATTCCCGTACCATGTCGAACTGCCAGAGACATTCTCCTTAGGAATGCTCAAACGAGAGGTTCATTGTGTTCGTCACAATGGGACACCACTCCTGCTCCATTACTGCGCATCCCAGCTTCATGATAGAACTGGCACATTTATCAGCGGTGCACAACAAATAACAAACTCTGTAGCCGACTGCGTTCGAAACGGCCGCGAAACGGTTTACCTTTTTAATTTCAACATCTCCGATCTCTAATCCCTTCTGATTATTCCTATCCGAGAGCGTAGATGCATTTTATGATTACCGTGTTTCATGTGGGTCATTCTTAAATGAACCGGCAGGAAAACATAGAAGATGTAATAAAACATTATAATTTATGGAACTCGACGTACAACTCTGAAAGATATTGTTTCCAGAACGCGGACGTTATTTTGAAGAGAATCGAAGCAGGTGTAAAATTTTTAATCGAAGTAAGTGGAGTAAGTCGGTGGAGCACAGGGAAGGCATAAATTAGGGACGATCCTAAAAACTAAGAAACGTTTTACGACCGTGTCCGGAACAGAATTCTACTTGCTAAACAGGCAACGGTTTCCAGTATCGGGGGTCGAAGGGAGATTCCAGTGGAACGGGATGGTTGGTTGCCTAATCCGCCGATACATCAGATTTACGCGGGCACCGATGACGCCATTGCTTCAAATTCGTAGCCAGACATTGTACTGTGCGTGTAGAGAAACGAGGCTGCATACACGGGGAACAGTCACAGCCAGGGGGTTACGAAGTTCTAAGTAGCTTAAGCTTGGTTGTCTGTACGACACGCCGAGGGAAAACATCGAGCTGCAGGCGTGAAAGCTGATTCCATGGCGTTGGAAAGAAATTACGTAACGTGTACCCTGGATAAATCTTTCGCCGACCTTATTTTTTCTCTCGATTTACTTTACTCCCATTCGTTGTTGAAAAATATGCGCCGCGGGATCGGGCTGAAATTAATGTAGGAACAGCGATTCAACCGTAAGCAATCTTGCCAATTGTTTCTATCGCGATTTTATACTTCGTATTTTATAATAAATACATTAATTACATTAGTAACGATGGAAATTATATTGTTCAGAAAATATTAATAAATGTACGGAAAATGGATTATTTGCTTGGAATTCAAACACAGACAGAGCTTTCCGGCCGTTCTGTTATTTAGAATAATCAAATTATCGCAATCAGAATCGCAAGTGGAAGCAGAGTCAGATCAGACTCGTCTTCCTTCTACCGATGGATTATATATAATCGAACTTTCGTATACAAATATTTACCGAACGATATAATTTCCATCGTTACCAGTGCGATTCGGATAAGCACACGTGTACGAGTAGAATGGTAAAAAGGTGCAGTCGTAGAATCGTAAACCTTGAGATGATATTATCGAACAGAACTTTCCGGCGGATCTAAAATTTTCATCAACATACCGCAAAGAAATTTAATCTCTCTATTAAGACGTCTCTCAGGAGTAGACTTTCCTACTCTCTCTCATCCGTTATCGCCTAGCTATTCACGAACGCCTACGTCCTCTATTCTGCGCGTACTGAATACACTTTTCTGTTTCTTTCTTTCTGTTTTTTACCAAACAGAGAAACAATAAACGCGTAGCTTTGATGCGAAAACGTGTCGACTAGCGGGTGCTATTGAACGGCTGAATACCGGGTGTCCCTCTTTAAAAGCAGCCTCCATCACGTCTAATTAGAATTTATCGGTAAATCGATGCCTCGTTTCCCCAACAGAGTGACCCGATTTTCAGTTGAACGTGATACAAACTCAACCTGGACGATTCACTCGTAAATCTACCGAATATTCCCCGGTTGCTTCCTGCAGAACGGAAGTGCTAGGAAATTTTGCAGAGCGAGGAGCTCAGCTGGTAACACGAGCTGAACTTTCTTGTCTGAACCAATTATCAGCGCACTTAAGCGTACTTCGAACTTTCCGCCGGGAACGACATAAACTCGTAATACCTGCGATTTAAACTGCACCAGGATCTCGATGCTACGTACAATGTTTCAGGGCATTGTGCCCAGCTTATCTCGTATATGAAGGATCGTAATCACTGACCAGTGGTAACGTTCTTAGCAAATGTCTTGTTGGAAGCGCTGTGAAGTATTGCCTGATATTGTAGAGGGCAATAGGAATTTTCGTACGAAATTTTTAGGGTTCACGGGGTGACGGATAAAAATTTAACTCGGTTGATATTCGTTCAGTTGAAGTAAGGGATTTATTGTTAGTCTTATTGGACACACAGGTATGGTATTAAGAATCGTGGGGAGAAATTGTTGTACTATGTTTCAGTAGTTCTGGTTCGACTGTACAAACGTCAAGGTAAATTGTTACGACTGAAAAGATTTGTACACGACGGTGTGAAGGAGAAAGCCTGAATCCCCCAACAGTATTTCCACGCTGTCTACATTCTCAAAGGTTATCCACCCCTCGAGTTGCATCAAGCCCATTACATTCAGACGCGGAGCCCCGCGGAAGCCCTTCGGCCGGCCTGGAAGCACGTCACTTTGGGGAAAACGAAACCACTTTCAGAACGCTCGAGGGTGACCACGAGGAGTCTTAAAGAGAGGAGAAAGAAACGAAACGAACGTAAGAACGGGAAGAAACCGGATTCACAGGCATCGAGGTAAAGCCTCTACGTGACAATGCACGAAATTATTGTTCCATTTTAATGAGACAAAGGAAGAAGCAAAGCTTCCCTTAATATGCAGTGGAACGACGTGCAGTCGAAGTGAAACGTGGTCGATGACGAGCCGGTGTCACGCGTCCGAATAATTGCCTGCCCTATTAATTTATTAATTAAGTCCATCGAACAGGCGAGGACGAAAAGGAACAAAAAAAAAGACCCCCAGAAACGAGCGGAACGAATACGATTACGGGGGACGTCGCGCGGTTATTTCCTCGGCCTGGAAAACTTACTCGAGATTATCCTTGCCCGGGAAGAAAAGTCTCCGGGCTTTATCGTGCCTGGCTTTTGATTTATCCTGGCTGAATCGGCGACTGCTCCATTGTCGCGAGCGATCGTATCTCGTGGAGTTACAGCGGTGTCACGCTGTTCGTTTGAAAAAAATCAACGCCCACCGTTCCTTTGTACCAGAAACGCGAATCTTTCTGTCGTTCTGCTCGTCCAACGATAATAAACGCGGACGGTGCGCGCGCGATTTAAAATTCCGCGCACCAAAGGGAAAAATTTTGTCATTGGTGAAGGATGGAAACGAGTTTCATCGGCAGACGACTCACTCGGTTGTTCAGGCGGGGCCACTTGACGCGGTATGAACGCACGGAAACAGTGTTAATGCACATCCATTTCGCGTTATTGTCACCGAACGAAGTTCGCCAGCGAGACGCAGAGCCGTAATGCAGTTTAATTGCATCGGGCGTTTCGCGTGTGCAACCCGCGTTATCGGACGCTTCGCCGTGGAAAGTTGGAAGAGTATAAACGTCGCCGAGATGCAGTTTCGACCTCGCGATAAATAAGACGAAACGATTACCTGGCTCGACGCAAATGATAATTGAACGTGGCGCTGTGCCTTCGATGCGGTCCGTTCTATTGATCGGCGCGAAATCATCGACGAATCGTTCTGGTAAACAAGGTTCTACTTGTCGAACGAAAAAATTGCGGTACAGTGCACGGCAATAGAACGAGAAGAGGAATCGGGGGAGTGCAGCCTTTTTAATATTCATCGGGAACGATTTAACATTATAATTCTTGAAGTTGGAGCCTTCAGTCGAAACTTGGCGAGTCCTGTGAAGGATGTTTCTCTTATTACTTCGCTCTCGTTTATTTTTCGCGGCGGCACGTCTTTTCGCGAATCTGAATTGCAAATTGCGATACACGGTGCGATTAAATATTGCTGAAGTTTTGGAAAGATAATCAACACGTTCAGCATAATAGTCATAGTTATGGAATGGGGCAATCTGTTCACGAAATTATGAGCGAAGTTTCGCCTGAAGAATACAGGAAGTTTACAGCATCCCTTCGCCATAAGGGTGAAACTAAGGGCGGAAACTAACCATGATGTTCGTGGCATGAGGGACCTCTTACATGCTACAGGGTGTTCATAAACTCTACAACTACCCAGTTCCATCGTATTTTCTCCTTCGGTCTCTTAATCACTGTACGAAAGATGTAACAGTAATAATTCTGCCGGGTTGTTCTCAACAAATTTAAAAGGTCCCGGGGACTGCGTCAACATTTAACACATCCTTTTATTCAGCGGCGTGATCAATGTATGCGAATGAAGAAGCATCGGTCCAATCGATCGCTTCACACGTAATTAGTAATTTCTTGTGGTATCTCGCTTCGAGAGATCAACCGTCTTCTCGTTGCGCATCTCGTTATGAATGTTAGGTAACGTGGAAAATGGGAAGCTATTGGTTTCGTGAATATTTGATACGTTAATTTTCTCCAATGATCGTGTGCTCCCTCGAGCCTCAAGAATTGCGAACCTGTCCACCTTCCCTTTAACCAAAAAGGGGGTAGGGGCAGGCTACGCGAGGATAGAAGGGAAAGGGAGGTAGCTTGCGAAAAATGTATATACAGTAACGCTGGGAAAGGTTATGAGATCGTTCCAGCGTGCTGTCTACTTTATATTCTCGTCTGTATTCCGGGTTATGAACTCGTCCTTTTTCCTTGCGGAGCGTCTTTCAGGTGTGTACGTAGCCGAGAAGCATTCGGAAAAACGTGCATCCCGCCGCAGAAACAGGAAAGGAGACATGCGAAGAATAGAAAACAAAATGAGAGAGAGGGAGAGAGTGAGGCAAACGTTCGAGAGGAACGAAGAAATAGCTGTTACAAATATATACATAAATATACGGGAATACAGACGAATAAAGGTGGTTGAAGGAAGGGACGGAGAGGAATGGTGGATGATAAAAATAAGGAAAAATATCGGGACAGACGGGCGAGCTGCATTGGACGGACGGTTCGTGTTCAGCTACGAGTCTTCCGTTCCTCCGTACCTCTTTTGTACTCAGATTTCTCAACGGAGGAACAAGGAAAAATAAACAGGAAAATACCGCGAATAATGAGCTTTATTCGGTTTAAAGGGGAAATCTGCTTTAAAGGAATGCAAGGAGATTTCCTTTGCGACGGATTATTCGATTATCGTCGATGTTGATTACTCGTTGAAACAGTATTATTCTGATCGATCTGATAACGTGAAATTACGTGCACAAATTAGGGATGCACGAACAAATACACGTTGCGAGGCTAAGCCTGGATATTGCGCGTCCCCTGCATCCTGGGAGCGATAACGTAGATAGTGTCACTCGTCTAGCTAATTACTAGTCGCCAACTATACGACTCCTGGGACCTGGTTCATGAATGAAGTGTACACGTGTCGCCGTGGTACATGGATGGATGGTACAGTGTACAGAAGCTGGCGATCTTGATGCCAGTATAATATACGAATAAAGATTTATGTATGCTGGTCCTCTGTCTTCGTGTAAAATATCTGGAACTATGCTGAATCTTCTAACTGACGTTATTCTATTGTTATTATTTTTTTAATATATACGTTTTAATATTTAATGTACGCTGCTCAACGAAACTTAAGGATCGCTGCATCGTGACGGAAAAGATTGCCGATCTTCGGGGCTCTCGTAACTTTATGAAACTTATCGTTGCGATTATATTTCGGTGATTATGTGTTCGTTAGATTTCGGAACTGTAACGGTGTGGTTGTTCTTTGATACACCCGATATTTAAACGAACCGGATAGATTGCATCGCGTTCAAAGTTAACAGAAATTATAGATCAGCCGAAAAACCGCACGCCAATAACTCCAATGTACATATATCGAGGGAGAGAGAACAAAAATATCATCGCGATATCGGAAAAAATAACGGCGACGGCCTCGTTTACTTTTGCACCCGGGGAAGCGTTTTTCGGTGGCGAATTTCACTCCCCTGTCCTCCTTTACTTTCGTACATAGTCCATTTTATACATCTACGTCGATAGATATGTGTTAGGCTCGTCGAATCAACTCGAGATTCGTTCAACGTTCGAATTGCCAGGTTCGGGGGGAGTCAGAGATAAACACCAGGCAATATTAATTGAAGAAATTCCACTGCCAAGAATTTCTCCGTCGCATTATTCCGCCGAAATTCACGTTCAAATTGCAACGGCAATTCCACTCGTTAATTCATTCGATGGGGGTACTGAAGTCCAAAGAGTTGCGGTGTACGTTCGCCAGTGATACTTCTGGGTCCAATCACAGCGAAGGAAACCACCGTTCTCCGTTTTCCAGGTGATATTGGCGATCGGACAGAGTGGCGCGGTTACACGCCGGCTACACGTATACACGGGAGCGCATCCATGTGTACTGCACAGTTTTCGCGCTTCGCCGGCCACAATTTTTCTTCTCCGGTCGCCCGGCGGCATAGTTTTCTCAGCGATTGGCAACTCGAGTGGTGGCGCGGACAGTCCTGCGGGAAACTCCGCAAGCGAAACTTCGGTCTGCGAGGACGATTGGTTTCCTGCTGAAAACAGCTTTCAGACACCAATTACCAGTTCGCCGGTTCCGTTAAGGTTACGACCGAGCGGCGGCCACTCGAGCGACAGCTGAAATTCCTGTCAGAATTTTCCTACTGTTCTCTCGCGAGCTCCCGTACCGAAATTAGGAGACGCGCAAATAGCTACGCCATTATCTGGGGAATGCCAGCACCCGGCGCTCGTCTTTCCGCGGCGGTCGACGAATGAAGAGCGAAGTAACGATAACGAAGCCGAAATTGTTCCATTAATTATCCCCGCGAAAATATTCCGCGAGATATTCAACACTCCGGTTAACGCGCGACGTTGAAAGCGTGTTATTGCAGAGTTTTATCAAACATTTGTGTTAACGATTAGAATTGTTGATAGAGGTGTCGCGGGAAAGAGTGGTCGACGGATATTGTACGGAAGAGCGCGGAGATGAGGAACGCGGTTGGGAATTCATTATGCCGTAATGGTGGCAAGGGTAGCCGGAGTTTCGGATAAGAGGGAACATCCGGAAAAGAAGGATTCTCCGTCAGGGAATTTACGAGCAATTTCGTTTCACTGTTACACGCGAATGCTTAAACCGCGTTCGAGAATCCCTTATTTATTTCTGCGGGGCAGCGATTACGGCGACGTATCCCGCAGAACAGGCCGCGGATCTTGCGAATTAATGAATGCTACAATAGAACGAAAATGTAACAGCGGCGAGAAACGAAATCGCCGTGGGGAATAAAATCGGCGCGTTATCAGAATCGGCGGCTCGGGTAACAGAATTCGATATTTCCAACGATTCGCCAAGCAAACAACAGGCGGATGTATGAAATTTTTCAGGGAAAATACAGAAATCGAGAGAGAAATATCAAGATGAATATTGCATATCCCCGGCGTGGCCCGTTTTTCTGTAAACATTTCCAAACTGATCGATTGATCCAAGCGGCCGCGTATTAAACGAATTAATACGATAAAAACATAGTTCGAACGGGGCGGCGAGATAAAAGTTACCACGGCGCAAGGATTTTACGATTCCAGTTTGTAGCCGACATTTTGCATAAGCCGCACACGCTCGCCCCTCTCTTATTTGCTCTCGCGTGGTCTGCGGTGCATACGTTCTCGCCGCGTGTGCCTGCACCATGTACACGCGAATATAGCCTGCAACCCTGTGCTATGCAGCCCGGGACGGCATTATGCGTTTGTCGCACGTGCGCCCTTACCCCAATGACCGGTTGCCCCACCCAGTGGTGAAAATAAAGAAATCGCAACTGGTCGTGGGGAAATGAAAAATTAGTTTCGTTGGTATTATTTTGTTGACGAATCGAAGTCCCCCCCGATTGATTTGTAATGTAACCTGAGCAAAGTTTTCAAGGCGAGACGGTGAAATTCTTTGTTTTAAATCGAACCTGTCACCGTATGGAGTCGAGGATTTTAACGAAAATATTTTGGGAATTTTAATTGGAACTTGAATAAGAGAACGAAACGGCTGACGTGTTTCTTCTGTTTCAGGCTCGCAGAACGTCGGTCGTCAGAACGATGTGAGAAGAATATATGGGTGAACACCAAACGGGCAAGGAAGATTCGACGAAATCACGAACACGTGGCGAGACGTGAAGCGGGGTGAGTTTCGCCCCAATTAAATATATTTTAAACAATAAGTTTCGTTGTTACACGGCCGAGTTTGGTCTACCGGAAAGAGTGGAACACGATGCTCGGAATCGACGAAGATGTATGTTAGACAATCCATTAGCCGGGATCGTACCCTGGACGGTAAACAAAAAAAATTGGATTCTGGGACGAAAGTTGGCCAGAGGCTATCGGTCGTGAAAGCTCGGGGGGGCCAGAGATAAACGGCAATGGCATTCGGATAAATAAAATTCCCTTGCAACCCCGTCGAGGACGGAATTCGTCCGAGTGTCGCAAACGTTCAACAACATTCCAAGTGACATTAAAGCGAGGCACGCCTCGCCGTCAGGACGATACGAGGAACGGCGGCGATAAAAAGGGAAGACTTGGATTGAAAATATACGCACGGAGGAGTGGAAAGTTCGGTGATAATCGGGCGTGGCGGCATTTTTCTCCCCTTTGTGAATCAATTTCGTCGGATTCCGGACGCAGGAGAGTGGGGTCGAGCCGCGCGCCACTAAGGCACAATTCGGAATTCTTCCGCGAATCGCCGTGAAAGGGGCAATTCTATCTGGAATCGCGAACCACGAATTTTCTCTCGAAGTATCCGCAAACTCGCAGACAGAAAGGCGACAGAGCGAACGCTCGAAGAAGATTAGAGCGCGGCTGCCGTCGCCGCCCGCGCCGTTTGGAAAAAGCGGTCCGCTCGATCTGGCCGGCACAAAAGGACCAAGAGCGCGGCAGCGGGAGGGAGGAAGGAATTGAGAAGGAATCGATGGAGAAGGCGAGGCAGGGAAGAACGATTGGAAAATACAGAACGAGACAAAGACGGCGGTTTGGTGGCTGCCGCCACCGATTCGCCGATGCTGGATGTTCCCTGGCTTTCGGCTCTCGTCAAAGGATGAAAATTGAACCACAGGAAGCTGGAACACGTCGACGTGAACGTTGAACTTTTCCGCTGCGAGTTGATAGGAAATTCAGCGAAGAGAAATAAAGGGGAAAATAAAAGGAGATATAAAGGGAAAGATAAAAGGAAGAATAAAAGGAAATAGTTTTAAACGTAGCAAGAATAATGAAGCAAATAGGGATGGCATCGGCCCTAATTTTTTATGCATCCGGAATACCTTATTTTATAGCCCTGCCATAGTACGTTAATAAAAGCAAAGTTTCCCTTCTTGAACGGAAGCGCGTAGTCATAGGAAGTTGGGCGTCTCGTGGCGAGAAACGTCGATCTTGTATTAATGAGCTAACAGCTAACTGATGGTTGAATATACTCTAGAATCGTTCTATTTATAGTAAAAAGCAAGTAGGCACGATCGAAGCGATAAAAGGGGAGTTTTTGCTTCTCTAATGGAAGAACGGTGTAATAGAAACCATCGCTGTTCCACGTGGCTCGTCTTCGAGTATCTTGAGCAGCTATTTCATCTTTCAGAAAACCTGAAATGGATCTGGCGTATGAAAGGAAGTTTCCCTCGGGGTGTAGATAATATCGAGACCGTTTATTTCAACCATACGCACCAGCGTGAAAGTATAATCACAATAATATTCATTGTCCTTTACTGCAGAATGATCATAATAGAATAGAAACGAAACCGATCGGATTGCACGATGATAAAAGATTTTGATCGCCCACGATGCTTCCCCTGAGAAGGTTTATTTAATTAATCGCAAATTTCCCAGGAAATTTTCTGGTTCACGGGCGTTTCAGTGACAGGGCGGTTACGGTAAAGGAAAACCTGAAACGACCAGCTGGCGCTTGACGTTTCAAACGAAGCTGCAAAATTAATCATACGTCGTCACACGGTGCAACGATGACGCTCTCTCTCTCTTTCTCTCCCTGACTTGCAGCTGAACGCAAAGATAAAACAATATTCATCGGATCGTATTTGTACCTGTGATCGTGAACATAGCACGTTGTCACGCTGTGCACGAGGACTCAGGCGTATTATTACGCGCAACGAAACATTCCTGTCGGCGCTGTGGTTGCGGAAAATTTAATTAAAACGCATCCCGACCGTGCACGTGAGTCTTACGCGGGCAACTCGCGCTGATAACGAGATCCCGCGACGGCCAGTGTTCTCCTTTTGCCGTGGCCAGATGTTTAATTGAGGGGAAAGGTGGAACGAATGTTGTGAAACATTGTTGCGAGAAGGATAAAATTGTTCGGACTGGGCCCTGGCTATAATTCTTCCGTATCAGTTGGACCGAAGACATTTTTTACGGGTATTTCATTACTTGGAGAAGCAGTCTACGGGGGAATAATTTATGCTGGGATGTACGGCGAAGAATAATGTTAATTATAAAGAATTTACTGCGAACGTAATACGCGGTGGAAGTAACGTTCAAGTAGATAAGGTCAACGCGTAGTCGGACGTTGCTTCTATTTTGACAGACGGAAGTGAAATTTGCCAAGAAGCTGTTAACGCTTGGAATGCGAGCAATTCGTTTCATTGCGTGTCCGATGTCTGAGTTTCATTAGGAGCTTTTTAATATGAAAGGAATTACATTGGCTAAAGATTCATGTCAGTGATCATAATCGCGTAGCGGTTGAGGAAGATCATCCAATCAAGGATTCCCTTTGATGGATTCGCTTGAGCTTCTTTAATAATTACCCGCCAGCCAGTGAATTACCGTGAAAACCAGATTATTACGAAGGGAAAAGTTTCGTACTTAGTAGAGTGCTTACTATATCGGGACGGGAAGATTCAATTCGCTGGTAATAATGTGCAGATAACGAGACTCGCTGGCGGAAAGCGCTGCTTATTGGTTCCACTGTAATTCCGTTATTATCATTTCTACGAGGAATTCGTCACACGATCGTCGGAATATTCTAATTAAACGAAAAATTCATTTTCAGCCATTTGGAGGATTTCGTTTGGCGTATTTAAGTTATTCATTTGATGTCGTTTTGGACAATTTATAAACCGTCTCGTAACATATTCGCTCGTATAATTTCCCGGGTATTCGACGAGAAAGTAATTCGATAAAATAATTCTTAATAATATTTGACGGGACTGTTATTCGAGAAGTAATTGGAATGAAAAATGATTTGAAATGTATAAAAATTAATTTCAGCTTAAACGGTCATTTCTGGAAATTGTTTCGTTTAATTTCAGCGTTGAGCCTGCTATGCGTAAAGAAATTCTCCGGCAGCGGAACCATGTTGGAAGCACCGCCCGGAAGTCGCGAGGACCTCGTGGAGGCAGCAAGAACACCTTGCACACCCACAGGTTAGTTTATTTTGCATATCCTCGCAAACTTCGACCAGAAACCCGATGGTATCCCGATTTAAATGTTAAGCCAGTGAATTAAACGGGGAATAATTTTAATTGCTCGAGGAAATTCTCAACCGCATTTAATATTAATGATAACGACGCTGAGATATTTCAGACTGTATGTATCGATCTTGTGCTTTTCATAAAGTTTAAATGGAGACGCAGTGTCCCCGCAGTAAATCCGGCAGGCATCTAAACTCGCAGGAGTATGCAGAACTTTCGAATCAGTCGTAAATTTCACCGATAAATAACGAAAACGGAGAAAATACTGTCGCGCTGTTAGCGTGGCCCCGCGGAAGTTTATCCTCGCGGCGCATTTCCATTCGTATCAATTCCAAGGCCAGCGGGTTCGCAGTTTTTACACCGGGCCAATAAATTTCGATCCGCGGGGTGTACATAGTAATTTCAGTTCGTCGATCGTTAAAACGAGATAGACGTCGCTGGACGTTTCGCGTCTGACTGCAAAAAAGAACAAAAATGCCCCCTGCCCGTGGTAACGAGTCCTAAAGTATTCCAAATTGCCGGCGATCAACCCAGTTTCCATTTCGTAATTAAAGTTTCAGCCACCTGTACACGCTTCGATGTGCAAACGGAATATCTTCTGACTATCCTTGTTCCCCGTCCTTTTCGCGATTCAACGTGGTCTCGTCCCCGTTCGCGTCCATACGCGTCACACCGAGACACGAATTGTCCGCGGAATTATTCATCGATCATTTTAATCTGCAAAAATTGTCCCATCAGAGTGACCCGCTTATCGTCTATCGTTCACGGTGCACGACCAGCGTCTCGGCGTCGAAGCTGAATGAGAAAAGAACAGGGGGGTTCGATCGATGATTCTCACTTCCTGACAGAATTATTATCGCCTCGGGCCTATACGGGCAACAGAGAATCAACGGGCGTTTCTTTTTATCTCAATAAACCGTCGGTATCGCCGACGATCGACGATCCGACTTTACGCAGTGTCAGCTGCGGGGCAGACACTTTTTGTCGACCGATAGAACGGCCAATTTTCAGTCTCATACTGTTACATTGATTTCACGTGGCAATCAACTGGTGGAAATTACGTGGTCGCGCGTAGAGGGTATAGAATGAAAGTGCGACAGCGTCGAATGAATAAAGCAGCAAGCCGAAAGACACCTACGGAATTAGGAAAGCGTTATTAAGTTCAAGGACAAGATAGGCAGCGCTAAAAATAAGGTAACCTTTCCCTCGCGACATCAGAAGTTACAGGCGGGGGGAGGCGAAACGATAGAAACTCGCTGGCAGCTAACTTCGTCCAAGTAGAAAGGGACGGCGTTGGTCAGACGCGACGTATCAGCCGGCTCGCGAGGTTGCATCTTTATTTATAACCGGGAACCTCAATTTCGTATCGCGGCACGACTGTGAAAGTTTGATAGGATCGTTAGCGATTCATGAACGGGATGAACATGTTTATTTTCGACAATTCTGTGCCAAGGAACGACGTTAATACCCTTTGACATCCGTTCACCGTCGCTGCCACTACGTTCATTAATTAGGAACATTGCGATCCGCTTATTCGTAACCCGATTCATAAGTTGAAAGACGGCTACGCCCTCAAGGAGATTGGAAGCCGCACGCATCGCGATATCGTTTGATCGAGAGAGGGTCGAAAGAGTTCGAAGGCTGCCCAGCTTGGTCTTAGCCATCGAGACAGTAATTGACACCACTTTCACGGCTAAACCGCTTTCCAATTTTCTCCTTATTTTCACGACGTAATAACGTAGCGAGCTTGACGGAGTTTAGTCGGGCAGGGGGTGTAGGGGGTTGGGGGGGGGAGTCGTTGAATGAGGAGGGGTGCTTGCTTCCACAGCGGGGCCAGTAATGGCTACGTATATATAGATATTTCTTTACAAGGTGGTGAGATAAGCTCTCATTGGCGACCGAAGCGTAATCACTATGGCTTCCTGAAATAGCCCGAACCTTCGCCCCTTCGCCCCTTTCGATCTTGCCATTTCCCTTTCCTGGGATCCTTGGCAGAGGAAGGCCGATCGGCATTGAAGGCCCTCACGTAAACATGATACCGTCATTGATAACTTGATGCACGGTCTTCTATTATAAGGAACTCGCGCAGCCCTGCGTACTAACTTATAGAATTTGTTCGAATAAAATGAATTGTACGGTCAGGACAAAATGGTGCGGTTAATGAAATTTATGTTTCGCAATATTGAGGCAATAAGAAATTTTTTATATTCATAACTTTTCGTTCAAAAATCCGGTATATTTATATATTTATTTATTTCCATCCATTCGTGAATATAATTCGGAATTTTTAGAACGGCCAATGTTTGCAGAGTTCCGATTAATAATTTAATTCCACATGAAGAAGTGGGCTGCATATTTTAGGCCTTTTCTCGTGGCACTTCGATGCGCTCCGCTTGAAAATTCCCAGTTTCTGTCGACGGTTTAGACGTTTATGCCTCTCTGTATCGATTAAGAATCACCATAATTTTATACACCGTTGCCGTTTGACTAGACAATACCAACTTAATAATTACAATACTTTCGTGGCTCATTAACGAGCCGATAAATGCCCAAGGAACGTCACGTCTATTCTAGTTCCAGGTGGTTCTGTCAAACCAGCCCACCCATATAAATTTTGAGAAGTTTAATTCCGCGTAATTGCCTAAGTTTTCGACGTAGCCTGCGGCCAGGGAATCGATGGGAGCAGGGACAGAAATAAAGGATAGAACAGTGGGACGAAGCGAAAGCTGCCGGAAAGTTTGTAAGGCCGAAGCTTTTTTAAAGTTTCCCATGGCGCCAGCCTTTTGTCGAACGATCGTTATTTATTTTTCTACGAACGGAGGAGACGACCGATCGAAGGTTGGATTGTCGCGGGGAATAAAAGGGGGATGGGAAAAACTGGGCTACTGTTCGATGGTAACGACGACATTTTGATTTATGGCTGGAAAATGGAAATCTCGCGTTAGGAACTTGCCTGGGCCGAGTCCCATGGGGTGGCCAGACTTTTGGGCGCGGTTCAAATGGCATCGAATGGATATTCAGCCTTCTTTTCTCTCGTTCCACTAGTGACAGCGTAAAAGAAGTCCTAAAAAATGTAGTCTGGTTCAACGATGTCGCAAAATGTGACCCGGTCATATGGATCGGTAACGTTCGTATAACTTCATTATTGCACTGTGCTCGAATTTTTGCCAATCAGTAGAGTCCACGATCCGACATCGATATTTATTTGCCCGCCACGCGCAAGTAACAGAGAGGCGTTTTATACCATTTTTCCAATCGCGCACAATTGCGATCGCAATTGCGATCAGTTACAGAAACATTGTCAAGACGTGTTTCGTCGCATGCACGAGCGGAAACGTTGCCTGTCGGTGTTGCCGTTGACATCTCGACCGAAGTAAAGCGTATTCCACGCAAAGGAACGCGATAACAGAATCCAATTAGGCGACACTTGGCCGTAGCGGTCGGTCATGAAGCTCGGTGTAAGAAAGGGGCACCGCCTTGTTAAAAGTAAGTCGGCAGCTTCGCTAGGGCCACCGCTTGAACTTTTACCCTGTTTCGCGGAGAAACAGCTAGTCACTCCTGGTCGACGGAAATAAAAGAAGTTTATTTCCCCCTTCTTTTTCTTGCCCCCTCCTAATTTCCGAATATTGCTCGACCTTATTGCTTATAACGTCGACTGCGTCGGGCAACGAAACATTGGAGTCAAAGGCATGCGAAGGGGTTCGGCGACGGTCGGGGTCGCAAGCTTATGCAGCGTTCGGAAGAAAAGACGGGAAAGTTGACCTCATTAATAAAAGATCGGGCAAGCCAGAGTACCATTGCGCCGTTAAGAGCTTATTATGTCAACCTGCAGGTTTATTACGGACGGAGATTTATGGCACGCACTCCAATAACAGCGGGCCTTCGAGTTGAATACGAGAACGCTTGATTCAGCACGCCGATCCCGCAAGGAATCAGCGCGTTTCCTTGGCCGCCTACGCCTCGGTACATCCATCTGCTGGACGTTTAAAGAAAACTGGGAAACGAATTCGCACAGGTTCGCGGACAAAGAATTCGTTACGGTGAAATGGAAAATATCGATACCACGCATTTATTTATTCGCATTCGCCCAAGGCAGCAAGCGCGCCCGCTATCGAAATGCACGAGATCGGGTTTGAACGGTGCGCCTCTGTAAATTCACCGAGGGGCAGAGCGTGACATAGAACAAACTGTGAATCATTTATCGGTCCGTGCTAACCGCGTCTGCACAATATCGCCCGTCGCTGAATTCCTCGAGCTTCCGTTTGTGATTGGCGAATGTCATACGTCGTCTGATTGCTTTGAGGAAGTTGGATAGAAGCGCGGGAAGGAAATCGGGTTGGGAAAGCTTGAAGCCCAATCAATAGTCTTTGATGAACGGCCCGATGGATATCGGCACACCGGTGGTATGATTCGGTCTGGTCTATGAATTATTTAACGCTGGCCAAGTGGCTGTCGGTGTATTTACCTTCGAGCCGAGTCAGTTCTGCTATTAACAGCAGTAGTCGACGCACATCCGCGTGTAGTTGATGCTTGCGCAAATTTTAGGAGATTTCTTCCATACAAATTGAACGAAACGGACGGAAATAAAGTTTGCTCAAATTTTTCGGAAATTTCGAAGCGCCGTCTATGTAAAAGTTATTGAATTTAATTGCAAAAAATGAAGATGGTTTATCGTGGACTTGGTTCGTGACCGATATGTACGATAAAACGGGATGCAGAAACTTGTATAGTGCATCCGTTAATAACAAGAATATCGGGTATAATGCGCTTCTACGTTTCAAGCTATCAAGGAATCTCGGTTGACTTCGCCCCCTTGACCTATTGCTTCTCTCGATATCAAACGCCGCAACTTGCCACGCTCTATTACTCCGACAAAATCAATCTCCGTGCACGGTGGTCGCTTTTGAGTTACGCGACCGCGTAATGGACCATGGAAATGAGTTCATTGTGACCCTAAATCTTCTCGGTGATTTTCATTTGTATGCCAAACTTTATAGCAGTCACTCATAGCGCAGGGGCGAAATGGAAATAAACAATTTATTCGACGAGGAAATTGTTTGAACGAAACTGCCATAGATTTTCGAGTGAATGTGCCCCCTGCGACAAATAAATCGCAGTAAAGCAATCTTAGTCCGAATCGAGAGGAAACTTTCGAGTCAGAGCGGCGCATGCGTAATTATTTGTCCGGGACAAGATTTCTGCTTGTTCCGGACTCCAAGGGCTAACAGGTATCCGTAAACACGGAAACCGTTGATACCCGTGGAACGTGGGGAAATTACGTTTCTACACTGACAATAATTCCTTCCATTCCCAAGTGGCTCGTATCGACTTCCGAGTGAAATAAAACATTTCGCAACTCTGACGCGGGGCAATCGCGAAATACTTGACACAGAACAATTTCCAACCTTTTTCGTCCCGCAATATCATAGCGATGCCCCGTTCGCTAAATACGAAAGGACACTTTCGTCGCGGATACAATTCGTTGCGGAAATGAAATTTAACGTCGACCGCCCAATTGCAACAGCACAGAGAAATCGATGCAAACAGGGCGTCCTCGAAATCGTTCGTCGATCGCGCCCGTCAAATTAATATCAGTCGCGCTGCGAATTAGCTGTCCAATTTCCCGTCTGTCGATTGGTTTCTCCGCGTGAACTCGGCGTCCTGCCCGACTACCGCGGTCGCGTCTTTCCGCAAGCAAACGAGGGCAACGACAAACAACTCTCGACGATGTTATTCGCGGCTAAACCGCGGGGCAGGGCAGTGCAAAAATTTCCGCCGACGCGACGCGACGATGCAGGGCCTAGGCCTGTCAGGAGCGCCGCTGCGCTTCAGCATAATTTATTCAACGTTGTAGAGGACCGTGCTTGGATCGCGGTGGCATCCGGCCTTCCTAATGCAATATTGATTCGATTTCGGTGCACGACGTGCTAGGCCGCGGCGCGCAATTTGCATACGGAACTACGCCGCTCGCGAAAACGGTCCGCAGCCGGCGTCGTAGCTTCGCACAACGGTGTCGCGGCACTGTTTGCCATTTGATTGCGCGGAAATTGCGTCGGCCAGACGACGTACGCGTAGATGGCAGGCTTGATTTCCTCGATTCAAGGTTCGTCGGTTCGGTGACGGACGCAGAACGAGGACCAATGGTCGTTTTCTGTGCTGGATGGCAAGGTTTCGAGTGTATCTGTTCATCGTGTTCTTCTTCGTATCGTTTCGACGAACTTCGGGTGAAAGTTGGAGACAGCGGGGGAACGACGCTTTGAGTGTAGATTTTTATTTTTTGTCCAATGGTGTACTGATCGTTTTAATCGCTGGTTCCGGTTTCGTTAAGGTGTGATGCGTGATTTTCGAAGATTCTCGGAGAGAACCATGAATGCGGACCGCGATCGTACCATTAATTTATTCGAGATTTAACTTTCCAGTGACGATTTCTTTTTAAAAAGGTGTGACATTTGTTTGCTGTTTCTTGTGCAATGAAGTTTACTAAGGAATTGTGGAAAAAATAATTGGAAATATTCCAACGGTTTCGACCGACGTTACGCAGGGCTGATTTGCATCCAGAATCTTTTCCATAAAAGTTATGTATTTTCGGACTTGAATTTTCTTGGCGAGATGTTTGCCATTGTGAAACATTTTCATCTCCATTTTATGTTTCTGAGACAGGGCTCAATAAGCGTATAATCGCGTTTTGTTTTTTGTATGACGAGATTCTCTTCTTCAGACGAGGAGAATGTATTATTAAGAAACATATTTCTAAGAAAAACGTAGCTGGCGTCTATTCACGTCTCTCGTATATATTGTTAGACTTGCGAGGGCGTATGCATACGCCTTTCGTAGTGATAGGGTTGAGCAGTGTTATAATTATAGCTGAGTTTAATAATATTTGCGGTAAACTTCGTTCCTATCATTCACGTGCGCAGTCGACGTTTTAATAAAGTGAGACGAAGTAGCGTGTAAAAGATTTTATCATCAGGAGCGCAGCTAATGAACGCCGCCGTAATAAGAACTGCCTGCTCGTTTAAGCCCCCATTAAAGGAGGGGGTGAAGAAATTTTAGCGCAACGACGAACAGTTTTACGGGGCTTTCGCTCTAACGGATGAAGAATAAACGCGATAAACGAAAACGTCAGAAGGAGGACGCAATTATCTTGGACATTTCCGAAAATCTTTCCCCCGGCAAATTGTATCACGAAAGTTTCTTCGCCGCGTTCCAGCGGTGGCCAATTGAACGGCGGGGAGGAGAGACGAAACAGAAACGACCGAGGGATGGGCGGTGAAAAGTTTGGCAAAAAGAAAAAAAAGGAAAGGACAACAAAGTTGCCGGGTGCTGTCGCGAAATTTTCCAAGCCCGCCAGGTCGGACCAATTAACATGCAGAAGTAAAACTTAGGAAAGTTCCCGGTGCTGCATAAAATTTGCATCTACATGGGGAATTACAAGCGGGCTTCGAACTACCGGATGCAAAGTAAACTCGTGTATTGTTTGCGCGCGGGCAGAATGACGCAAATAGCCGGCAGCTTGATGAATTTTCGTCGCGTTCGACGATTCTAACGACGACGCGGCCAACGCGGAGACGAACTTCGCGAACGGGACGGACGGAGGAATCGCGCGAGTCGGCGAGCGGTTTTTAACGACGCGCGGCGAGCGTTAAAGGAACGTATTTCGCGTTCGGCGTTGATGCGAGCTTTTGGTGAACGACGTCCCGCCGAACGGACAGGGAAAATCAAACGTATCCAGCTGTCGCTGTGTCGCAGCGACGCCAAATTGCCCGTGAACGAGCGGTGTGATTGCTATTAGCGTGGCGAGGAGACGGCGAGGCTCGCAATTATGGCCGGCGGTTCGTTACTACTGGAACCGCGATTAATTGGACGAGTTTGCGGATCAGTAGAGCGGATGTTTGCGAGGCATTAAATGGGCTCGCTAGAGTACGATCATCGTAGCCGAATACTTCGGATCGCGGCCGTCGTTATAGTATTAATTCGCTGCACCGCCCTCGCCTCGTGTTCCTTGGACGGCGTCTACGAACAATTTACGATCTTGGTTCGCACGTAATTGGCTCGCAATCTGGATGTAACCGCGCGGTCAATTACGTGACTCCCCGTTTTCGGCTAATTATGCCGTCGATAAGAATACTAATACGCCGCTGCAAATATCTTCGCGCAGCTGTTCGACGAAAAAAGGGGAAATAAATATGAATTACTATCGATTGATCGTCGATTGTTCGCACAGCTCCTCGTTGTATCGTTTTCGATATTTATCGTCGCTCTTTGCAGGCATAACTGTCACGGTACGCAACGATTCGCAATAATAAATCTCATTTTCGCCGTCATATCACGATTGCTCGAACGTTCGCGTACATTTTACCGCTAGTCACGCGAGAGAGAGAGGGAGAGCGAGATAGCGAGGCGAAAAATAATGGCAATAAATTCACGGGAACGAAACTGCGGGATGAGGCGAATGGGTCAGCATAGGAAAGTAATTAGCAATAAATCCTGTGCAGTCTGATGTACACCGCTTTCTTCATGCGCCGCTGGATAACTCATAGCGCAGGTTTCGTTGGAATGTGAAACGCAGCTACGAAGATGAATGTGCCTGCAGTTGGTACGATAAGGAAAGGGGGGCAGCAGGGAGAAGTAGTGGAACACGTGAGGGAACGATCGCGACGCGTTGGTATGCGTTCGACTTTTTTGAGATTGCTAGAGATATCTTTGTATTTCGACAAAAATAGATTCGTCGATTCCATGAACTTTCCTTATCGCCTAATATTATGGTATTAAAAGATTGTGACGGACTCAGAAGTAAAAATAAGACCCGCGTCCGACCAATGCCGTCCCTTTCTACTGAATACTTTAATTCTCAATAGCTATTTAGCTTTACGTACTATTACAACGAGGCCGAGTTCTACCCCAATGAGACGATTCGTGAAACACTACCAGATATCGAATCAAAGACCGCACGGATTTGAACGATAATTAATGTTCGTCATAGAAATGAAACGGATGCCACACACACAAGCGTGCGCGCGCGCCCCCGCGAAGTATAAAGTGAATGGGAACGAGTAACAACGTTACACAGAGTGTACGTGTTCATTCGATGGCGGCCATTCACGCAGAACAGTTGCCGGAATAAATTCATTCATTATTTCCGGCTCGATTGTGCACGGCTCGTGCAAAAGCTACGGTCGGAATTAGCTGACCGGAAACTGGTCCTCCGTAAAACGAATCGCGCTACCGAAAAAATTCAGCTTTTTCCGGAACACTCGTTGAATCGTGGAATACGCAAACAGTAATTGCTTGTCCGCCGCTCGCGTGTATTTTTAAACGTCACAGAGTGGTTTAATTAATGGAAACCTAACGGACGAAAGTATTTCATTGCGTGGCGAAGATCTCGTAACGATACAAATTCGTCTCATAGTCTTATTCGCGTCTGTAGAAATTCATAAAAACTTAAATGCGCCGCTGTTAATCAATTTCTCGAAACCTTCTGTCATTTGGACAGCATTGTTATTCGAAGTTCCGTAGCAGTTTTCTCCCGGTATATAATACGTGGTTCTGTGTTTGGCGGCGCAAGTGGAACAGGACCGTGCCCGATCAGACAAGTCGAACTACACGTATCCAATCTAGATAATCTGTTTGTTACGGTACTCGACTCGGCAAGCAGAATTACGTTACTCGTAAGACACGTCTAATACCATTAAATCGATCGAACATGGTCGATGAAAATTCCAAGCTCCAAAATTATATTCTTTTTCATTGGAAATAACGAAATCGCTGTCCGCCAGAGATCAATATTCAATAACACGCGAATCTATAGAATTTTCGCAAACATCATCGATCTTCCCCGATCGGCCCCGTCCGGCCGATAAAATAAGTTGGTCTCGTTTGAAAAATTATCGATTGTCCCGCGGCAAATGATCGACGCGCAACTACGAAACGCGAGTAGTCCCTTCCAAAGCGTGAACGATGAACGAAATATCGGTCTATGTGCCGCGGATGGCCTTCGAATGCGATAGATTCCTCGGACGAAATATTCATCTGGTCGTGTGCACGGCGGAGTAGGTATAAGGGTGGCGGAACGAGTAGGACAAAAGACCTTTCGCATGGAAATGAATCGCGATCGAGGCCGAGAGTGGCTCTTCTGCGGCTATCTGTCGTTCATCGACAGACAGCCGCACAGACCCGGCTAATAATTCTGAAAAATTGTCCCGTTCCCTGAGCTCGGTCTGAGATTTCAGCGCGTAAATCGTGCTCGTTGCTGGATTCCACGTGATATATCGGTGTTTGCAGGTGTTCCCCGTGAGGCATCACGCTCGTATATTCTCCGGGCATTGGTGTCGAACGCCTCTGCCGTTGCACGATTTTTCCGTCATTTTCAACCCCGCGTTTCGTATTCTAATTCTTCCGTTTCGCCGGACGTTTTATTGCCTTTTTTTCGACGTTCGAATTTTATTACACGTATTTATAAATCGGTATCTTAATACTGGCCGGCGGATCGATCTTCTGGGCGACGAAGTTTCAGCCACGGGACTGCGTCTGATTATTTTTCCATCGTTCAGCGCTCCTATTCCATAATCGACCGCCGCAAGAAAGTTCGTTAAAGTCTTGGGAAAAATTGTGTTAACGCCGAAGTTAGGGGGTCCGGTAACTAACCGCGCATTAAACGGAAAACTAGTTTCACTTGATGACGCGGCGAGAAAACTTGATAAGCAATCATTTTCCCATATCTCGGGTGTATTGGAATATTTCGTGCGCTAACAGGTACGCTGAAATATTTCTTTGTGCTAGTCGTAGAAATATCGGAGAATACAAAGATGAAACGTACCTATGGCGTTCCAATAAGAAATGCGTGAAACAATACGCGTCCGCAAGAACTTTACGATCGCGTCATTCAATTTTCTCCGCCCTCTCGAATACGAATGGCAAACGAGGGACGCGTTTGATAAGAAGCTTTTGGGTAACTCAGCCGTAATTGGAACATCGAGGTAGCGCAGCTGGCTAACTATGCATAGCATTAGTATTCCGCGTTGCTGTTGCCAATGGTTGGATCCAATTTAATGTTCTGCTCGCTCCTTGGATTTCAGATCTGGACACGATGTTATATGGATACACGAACAACATATACGTGCTGGACCACACTCCTGAAACCCTGCCGGTGAGTACGATTTTAGAACAAGCCAGTTAGTCGCGGCTCTTACTCTTCGCTTCGTTCCCCCGTGTACGCGCGTTTAAGTCGATTGTGGGAATTGTAATTGCATGCCACGTTTCGCGCCGACAAATTAATACGAATTAATGCGGATATTAAGTCGGTATTTCGTTGGGAATAGGGACCGGCGCTGTCGAATGGAAGGTGGAAAAAAATGGAAGTGAGAGAAACGGTAGTTTAACAAACTCATAAAAATTTTATTAATAAAATTTGATTACCAACAATATTACAATATTTCTATTTTACAGAGGGAATAAATAATTAATTACTATTTTACGAAATTCTTGCATTTTTCAATCCACGACTCGCAGCTGTAAGAAAATTAAATACCGGAAGGTATCGATCAGATCTATTGCATGTATATCGGAGGCGTCTATTTTGACGTGGAACACACAGTAGCGAAAAATTGAACGCCTCGGCGTTCGTCCTGGAAGTTAATTAAATTCAACAATACCGGATCGCGCGACTTCGTTTCCAATCAAAAACCGCAAGCCGAGCATTTTGATTAACAGTCGAATCTAATAAAGATCGCGTGCGTACCTGCGGGGCTCGGGGTGAAAATTTGAAAATTTTGACATGTTTCCGCTCATTGTGACCGAAGCAACGAAGTACGTACGTAAATTCCGCGAATAAATTAATTCGATACGTGGTGCAATATTAACGAAGTGTAAATTGCCGGAAAAATGAAACACAGAACGCAACGTGCGAGTCAACCTTTTAACAAAATTGGGGCATCCCCCCCTGTTCACGAACAACGATACGGAAGGAAGGGGCGAAATTGGCATTATCTATGCGAACGGCACTAAACGACGGTTCCATTCTGCGAGCGATGGTTCAAGTAAATAATTGATGGGTCAGTTTCACGGTGGACGCCGTTTTATGCCAAGCAATCCACTATTCTACGGATCAGATTAATCACCGGTTAAACGGTGTACACGGCGTGCATATCATTGTCGAGCGAACGGAGCTATTCACTTAATTATCGGCGACCAGCTGCGGAGAAAAAACAGAAACGAAATCGTTGGAGCGAAACGCCGACTGCGTTCATGAATTAAGTGGAATAACCGACCAACGAATGAAGCTCGCTCGTTCGGCGACAGTAGGTGGGATACGAAACGACGTCGAAACGGAAGTTGAATCGAGCGAAATATTGAATCCCTTGATCGCGTGGACAAATAACGCGGACGAATGATAATCGAGAACCCCCGTTTACAAAGAGTATCATTTGACGCGTGACAAAATTGTATAATAATCTTCTGCTAGAAATTGCTGTTTCAAAAGAAAACGTACAAACAGGCGATTCGGGCGGTTTCAAAGCGTCAAAGGAAACTGCCGGGTAAATACGAGGCACGGAATCGAGGTGGAAAATTGTTGGAAAATCTTTATTGGGAACCGCATGCCGTCGAAAATTAACTAGAAGGTTCGGTGGTCTGTGATCGTGGCACTGTGTCTTTTCGTCGGGACTTTCGTTACCGGAGATGTGGCAAAAGGGGACGGGAAAGGTTCGCTCTCGCTACCAGTGATGTCTCTGTGTCAAGTAGTACAGGTCAACGTATGCGGACGAGTCGAAACTTATCCCATCGCGGTAAACATTTTAGCTATTGACGGAAGGGTTAAGTGCTCTCAGTTCGTCGCCCGTTTAGCCACGATATTTCGCGTTTCTCCGTAATCACGTCTATTTACTCGTATTCAGCTTGAATCCAAGATATGTATCGACGGATGTGGATGCTTGCGCTTCTATATTTGAGTGTGCACCGGTTATTCGTGTATACGGATACGTGTATGTACAGGATGTTTCGTGTACACTGTACACAAGGCTGAATGTAATTTGGTGGAACCTCGCGGGGATGGGGTTTCCCGGTTCCATGGTGGCATAGACATCGAATTTCCGGCATCTCGCGGCGACGTATTGAATCGATCAATCAGTCGCGTTTACCGTAATTAAATATTCGCGATAAAGTGTTCGGGAAAGCGTTGAAACGGGCAACCGATTATAGTTCGACCCGTGGCCCCTTGCGCGTCGTCGAATAAATTCATCTCGTTGCAATTACGTGGACCGGCTTGACGTACGAACAATTTTTCCATTGCGCTCGCGTCACGGGAAATTACCAGCGGAAGCTGACCGGTGTGTTTGCACGGGAAACGAGCTTTCTGGCGGATTGTTTGAACGTCATTATTGGTTGTTTACCACGATCGTATGGCATTGTGCGCATTTCACGGGAACACCTGCAAGAAGACAAATCGTTTTTAATGCTTGGCGAAAATCGAGGAAAACGAATATGAATATTCGTTGCGGCGGGCAAAAGTTTATTTCATAGCTGGAAGCAGGCATTTCGCAAATGCGAACCGTACGTTTTCGAGCGCAAATTTCAGTGGCGAGAAACTTGTTCCGTCGAAGAATAGCGCACGGAAACTTGATCGGAAGTAACTTTATTCCGGAATACGCGTCTGGATAAATATCTTTCTGTTGCGCGTTACAGAAACGAGTCTGCGTCTGGTTTCGCGTTCGTAGCTTCAATAAACCAGCCGGTTATATCCCCTTATTTTCGCAGAAGCAAAAACGAACAAACCGTTCGTATTATCTTCGCCAACGGTGGAAACGTGTAGGTTCTTTCCGCGCTTAATGGGAAACTATAGTGAAGTTTCGATCCGTAATGGCGCTTAACCGTGGCGCAACGTGATTCTTTCGCCGGGTTGATTGAGACGAAACGTTATACCTTTCACGTTTATACGGGATGTCCGAGTGTTCGCGTGGAACATGAAACTTCCATCAATGTTTCGTTGAATTCCAAGGTGTTCGATCACGCTTCCGCCGGCGCAGTAGAAATTCCATGGAAAAAGGAAACGGTCAGCGTTAACTTGTCGTTTCTAGCGAGCTATTCATCAGCTGTGAAGTACTGCGGGAAGTTCGTGCGAGGAAATACGAGAAAGTAGACTGCGTTTCTCGTGGGAGCACCTTGGACTCCGTCCGCCAGTACACCCGGTACATCGAATCAGTTTCGTACTTGTTATCTGCCGGCATTTCATCCCTTCGCCATTTCCTGTCTGCTCCTTTGTCTGCCGTCCCGAAACCTGAAAACGACGTCCCATGCTGGACTTGTCCTTAGTCACGGAAATAAAGATTGGACCGATTTGTGGAAGAGACAAATTTTCTCGCCGGTTTCGGATGCAAAATTTGTTCCTCGCGTTGAACGTTTCACCCTGGGACGTTAATTGATTAAGGGCAATTAATATTTCTTTCCTCAATCGAATTACATTACTACAACATTTTTCAATTAAATGTCGATGTTTTCACAAGGTTATTCAGATACAAATTTCGTCCAGAGTTGAAACGATTTTCAATTAGAAACTTTCAGGCGACTTTGCAACTTTCTAATTGGAAAAGTATGAGTTAATTTCACGAACTTTCCGACATTGCTGAACGAACTTGAACGCTACAATTTTTCCCAGCAACCAGAGTATCGTTTTTTTTTCTTCTTCCCAATATATTTCCAAGGGATTCAATCTAATCGCAGCTGTCCACCGGCGCCACGAAATGGCCGGCTTACCGATGAAACTTAAATCAACGCCGAGTAGTTCATTCCGGGGCGACTTAAACTTTGACCGTCCAGCCAAATATTAACTCTCCGCTGGCTGAAGAATTCCATCTTTCCTCTCTAACCAAGGGAAACTGCTCTTCCTGGATTCATTGTTGGAACTTCAAATACTTGAACGGTCTCTGGACAAAGTTCCGGCCGGGGCTTGTAAAAATCATTGAAATAAACCACGGTGACATTTAAATCTCCAGATTTCTGATTGCGAGCCAATAGATTCTCATAGAATTTCTTTTATCGTTCTGAATTCTTGTTCCAGCGGAGAAACATCCATTAAAACCCCCCACCGAGAAGTGGAGCATTTCCAACGGAAGATTTCGTGTTGCCGAACCAAACTCTAAAAGCGCGTCCCGCTGCCCGGCGATGTTTATGGCTGGTAATAGTTCGAAAGTCTCGGGCTCCAGGGCGAAAAAGCTTTTAACTCGCGTGTATTTTCCGAACCCACTTCGATTGCACGGTTTCGTCGAGATTTCACAATTTTCCCCCTTGGTCGAAGCCATTCGAACGGGACACGATCGCGATAAAACAATTACAACGCGGGCTCGTCCCTGAATTATCGCCTGCAAAATATGTATTTAGTAACGTAACACGCCGTTGCGAGCTTGCATTTGACTAATTGGCACGCCCGTTATCGATTGTATCTTCAATTAATGAAAACGACCCGGTCGAAATAATTTGATGGAGAAATGGACATTTTTGATAAATGTTCGTCGTCGTACTTCGTTGCACGCAATTCCCCGAAATCATTGCAAAATAAATGTAATGCAAAATGCGATAGAGCATAATACTACGAAATCGAAGTAAACTGGCGCGTGTACAAATACTGTTCATGCCGCGAATGCACAAATAACGTATTTACCTGCGAGAATAATTTCAATACAGTTGAAACATATATCGTCACGTAGCGCTGAATTTTTTCCAACCGCCCGCCGAGTTGCCGTCGCGGGTAAAAATCACTCCGTCTTCCTGACGAGCCCCTTCGCACGTAAGTCGGATCGTTCCAATTATTTTCTTCCAGGAAAACGATCTTCACGTTCGCGTTGTAATAGCGTTCGCTGCGATCGTTTGTTCCGCGCGCCCGGTTGGAGTGATTTTAATGATTCGGCGCTGATAATTAAGAACGCCGATTCTCGCCGTCCGTTAAATTCAATCAACCGTGTGCCTCCTATCCACGAAACGTTCTCGTTTCGTTATCGTGCGCTCGAAGCGACGCAGGTTGTCTGAGAACTATTTTTCGCGACTTGTCCCGTCTCTCGAAAATTACCGTCCCTTTTGATCGAACGTTAAAGCGGTCCGAAGTGGGGTGTAATTTCTAATTTCCACGGGCACACTCGGGACGGCTTGTTGCAGCGTGAAAGAAATTAGTGAAAGAGTTATACGAGTACTCCTCGAGGAACTCTAATTAACAGGACGAACGGCGTTTGAAAAATCGCATGTCTCGAACTTGAATCCGAAGATGGAGGTCTTTTGAAAATCCTTCGGATAGAAATATTACGGGCGAGAGAAATCCTACCGTGCACTTCGTTATTACTTTAATTGTCCCGAACCACATTGCGTGAAAAGACGTAGAAGGAGGAGCGAACGGTCAAAGAACTTTTTTGCCTTCTACTTTGATAACTCGCCGTAGTTGGAGAATTTCTCGCCGACACTTTTCCCTACCGGTTCGTCGCGGTAATAGCAGGGAGACATGGGGTTCTCGGTGTGACGGTACTCGTCGCGGCATCGTTAGAAAAATCTCTCTTCCACGGTGGGCGTGTTCGCGATGGAAAAGTCTCAAAGAATCCTCGCCTATATGAAACGAATGAGACAGCAGACGAGGGAAGGACGTACTCGCGAGCACGTCTTACCTCGTTAAGAGAATAATGGCCTACCGGGGGCAACCGACGAGTTCCTCCCGCGATACTCTAACGAGTCAACGATACAGACGTAGAATGCCCACCATGGACACCCTTAACAATACCCAATCAACCCTGGCAGTTCGTAGATAACAATTAGACATGCCACCGGGGTCTTAAATGATTTCTCGATTATCTGTTGAAACCTAATCGTGATCAGTCTTGATAATCTTTTGGTTATTTTTAAAAGTATTATATTAATCGCTGTGGGGCAATTATTATTTGCGCGATCATTTACCCCGTATATATGTATACATTACAGTTTTTGTAACTTATTTAAAGAAGATAATAGACTTTCGAATTCCCTTTGCGTTTCGTGGCGTCAACGGTGGCGTCTCCTATAACACGGTATTTTCTGTGAAACAATCTGTCGTGTTACAGGAGGGTTATCCGTAGATTGTAGAATTATTACTTTTTACTGACAAATGTAACGTGATATGATTACAGGATATGGACATGCTGCAACTGTTCGCCTCGCCAGCGGGTCGTGCATTGCTCACCACTGACAATCGACGGAGAGGGTCGACGTCGACCTCCTCCTTGTCTCGAGAGTCCTCCTCGAGGCTGAAGAGAGGCAGAATACCATCGGGCACAGTCAGCGCGCCGACCACACCGCCGAGGCAACGTAAATCAAGCGCAGAACTGTACAAAGAGGCTGTCGAGATCCTTGGTCTTACCTGTTCTCTGACTGATAGCTGCCGATGCATCGATTGCCAGGTGAGGGCAAGCAATTAAAAAACATTCTGTCTTCCGTTGCCGTGGAGAAATGTGTACATCTCGTAGATTTTTATAGTCAATGCAGAACGATTTGTCAAAGATACTTTAAGAAAACGAACGCTTGGTTTACCTTCGATCGATCGAGGAAGGGAATTAACGAAATAATCCTCGTATTTTGTTTGATCTCGAATCGGGAGATAGGAGTGGCACTTGAACGAAGAGACTTGGAAATAAAAAATTCAATTTCCACTTCTATACCCCGCAGCCATTTTGGCGTGCAACGCGTAATCGCGTCTATTCATAGGAGCGCTCTGCGAGCCGCGTGCAATTACGGTGAATCGGTGGGAATGATCTTGGAAATCAAGGTGATATTCTCTCGATTTCAGAAATAATTGGCCAACCTCTGTGCACCAATTATTAGCCGGAGCGGGGCGGTTTCATTGATTGCCCGTTTCCCACTGCGACGCGTAAATATTTCTTTGTCCCAGTTCTGCGGGCGGCCGTGCCGTCGGCCGACGTTCCCGTTTCGGAGAACCATTTGAAGGAAACGAAACGCGGACGCGGGTGTACGGGTTTAATTAAAAAATTTTATCGCGCATCGATTAACCCGGCGATATTTCCGCCTCGCAGAAATTTCGTTGCCCGCCGACGCGGTTGCGCCGTTCGGTACACTAACGAGATTCGGTCCCGTTTTCGTGAACGGTCACGCACGCGAAAACGTTAACGAGACCTGTCTGCTTTCGGGCGCGCGTCTTTCAGACTTGCGACAAAGATCCATTCTTCGGGCGTTTACGGTCAGAGAATCTCTCGCGTCGAGCCACCAAGGCTGAAAAGCAGTTTAGCATTGAACATCCAAGGTTAACACATTTTACTTTTGCGCGGACCCTCGCGGGCTGGAACCTTCGACCTTTCGATTGTTAGCTTTTAGAGCCGAATTACTTTACCGGGAGGAAACTCGACGTGGAAATTCTTTCGCCTCGAGTACGTAACGAAGAATGCTTTTTATTCTTAAAGCTCCGTGTTAATAAGCGCCGACGTCAGACCTTGAATATAACCAAGGTTTTTGTGTGTCCCGCGTTCCGATATATCATTTTAGATTGCAACTCCCGAAATGTACACACTTCTCTGTGACAAACTCTTGTACTTGCGATAATCCACTATAAGCTGACTGTCAACTTATTTCTATCTAGTGTTATTTCCGTTCGTTTCAGAGCAATTATTTCGATTGCGAGGAGGATTTCGGCGATGCGAGAACGGAATTGGCTGCGGGGACTCCCATTCTGCTGGACCATGCTTTGTCGCATCCGTTGACGTGTTCCATACAGTAGCAGCCGAACGGCTCGTTCCGTAATCGACCTTGCGTTAGTCTGCTCTGTCGCTCGACGAACCGGACGTCACGGAGGTGTCGAGGATCCATTGAGGATGCCGAATCTAGGAGGAAGCGGACACCTTCGACGTGTGCGCGCCGCCTCGAGCTGAAGAAACACGAGCAAGGAGGATCACTTGTATTGTAATCAAACTAAGATGGCTTTTCGATTATCATTTTGGCGAGGCGAAAGGAAACGAGGGGGAAGAAAAAAAATTGTGAACATTCGCTGCGCCGCAAAACAGCGCGGAGGTGTTGCTAATTCTAAAGAATGCTTCTCAGATATTCTCGCGCCCTCTTCCAACGTTGATTGCGTTAATTGTTTTGTAACGGATTGTATGCACGTGTACAGAAAGGAATAAAAGATTACGTCACGGTGGATGGGAGATGAAACGTTGAAGAACGGTTACGAACGATACAGGTAAAAGCACGATAACCCAAAGATTTTTTGTATATTTCGATTGCGTTCAGTTGCAAGACGGTTCGCGTAAGAATTATTTCTTGCCCCGCACAGACAGACGTTGGATTCGAGACGCGACCTCATGTGATTCATTCTCTTCTCGTTCTATAACGAATATAACATTGCGAACGACAAATATATAATTTGTGGACAATATTTAACAGGATAAGTCACGCTACAATTGTTTCTCCTCCATTTGTATGTGAACGAAACGCAGGCTTACGTACCTAGAGCATGTATGCACAGACGCTCCGCGAGTGTGCAACAGAAATTCGTTGATAGAAAGGTTTAAAGGAAGAAAAACGAAATAAAAAGGGAAAAAAAATCGAAACTCATCAGGTTTCACGTTTTTATTGTATATTTCTATATATATTGTCATGAATATGCGATCCATCATGATATTAAATTTCGAGCAAAAAGGGTACGCAAGCAAGAATAAATATATGATAAATGCAACAGAGGAATAGTAGCAACAATACGCTCGTTTGGCTCAAATTGGACGAATTTATTTATGGATGCGAAACGACACATGCCAAATAAAAAATACGCCAAATTTCTAATGTAATTAGACGATAAGGGTATTATTATTAATAATAATAATAGTAACAATAATTATAAATAAACGATAACCCTAATAATAATAATAATTTCGATCTAGTCAGGAAGTGTAACATGATTAAGACGTTTAATAGGTGATTATTTAAATGGTTTGTCGACATACACGATGTGAGGATTATATATATATATATATTATACATATTATATACATACGTGTATACATACATGCACGTTATATTTACTATATTACGCGTTTTATTATTATACTTATTCGATTAAGTCTAGTAGGGTATACACGTTGTTGAACGTTTTGAGCTCCCGAACAGAACCAAAACGAGAGAAAATCGAAGTGACATGAAAAATATATTGAAGAGATAGTAGACGAAAAGAACTGCACGCGAACAGAGAAATAGTACACTCAGTTGATGCATAGAATTTATACGTGCAACGTCGGTACGAACGCCGTGCACGCACGATTCAGTTTTACAAAGCTAACTTTTTCGCCAAGTGTTTCGCGTTTAAATTATCAACACGTCGACTGCCGCTATCCATTTTCACTGACGATGGGGACATCGTTCATTTTAATAAGGATTCGGTGTTACATATTTCTTAAATGTTCAGAGTTAAGTTAAACTGCGACCGCGAGTTCTTCTACTCCACTATAATATCGCGAAGTGTTTTTTCGAAAATTCCAAACTTCGTTCTCTTGGCTAACAAGAAAGTCTCGTACGTCTGAATATTTCTATATTTGAACAAAGAAATTTCTAACTGGGCGCTCGACAGGTGATCACGTAACCCGTAACTATCATATAAACGACGTAACGATAAACGAAGCTGGGCCTGAGTTCCGTAGCATCGTGAATGGTACTGGAAGCATATAAAAATGAGAACAAACGAACGGGAAGTGTACGAGATAGTACAAAATGAGCTGGACGTTTTCGTGATTGATTGTGCATTGTAAGAACGGAATGAGAGTGTGATCATGCTACGTGTAAATCTTCGTTGAAATATAAATAAAAAAAGAAGAAAAAAAAGGGATGATGAGAAATCGCGTTCAAGAATGCAAGTGCCAAACTAAAGTTTAATCGTGCGACGCTCGTCAGCTTAGTGATTCACTATCGAAGTCTCCTCTTAAACTATCCAATAGATTATGAATAAAAAAGAAAACAATATGCGACGATAGGACAGAATACCCATGAATTTTACTAAACGATCTTTTTAACTCGTTAAATGTATCATGCTTCCCTTTCGCGCGGGGGAGACGTGCAGCTACCTTGTCGCCAAGCTTTGTCAGGTGTTCGACGAAACGAAACGGAACGAGACAGGAACAGGTCTATCATTCGTAATTAAATTCGTAATAAATTTCCAAACGGTCCGGACAAATTTTGTACACCGTCGAAAATAATTCTACGCCATTTTGAGCCTCTTGTTGCGTTACTTGCGAATGTGATTAATTTGATTTTTCACAACGAGAAGCATTATCGAGAGGAGAGGAGCCCGATATATTTCAATGAATCCATGACCTTTCTCCACGCTCGTGGATAGTTTACAGTTTTTACGTATCGCTGCCAACTTTTTCAGTCAATCTTCTTAACGAGTACAACGCTAATTGCGAATTGTTTTTAATACGACGAACAATAAGACTTCACCGTAGTTTTCGTTGCGACGTGATTATTTGTCTACCGGAGTGCGACGATGTAGGAAGACGTTTGTATAATTAGAGTATTACTACCGACGTTATTACGTGTAGATAGACGGGAAGCCAAGTGATCTTTAAGCGACTAGACATGAACGGAAGAAGGTCGACGAAACGATAGATCATTGTTAGCCTCGTTGATCGCTAAATTGTTGAAATCATTGAAATGTCGATATTGTTGATATCTCCACCTTTCTTCCGTTGGTTCTACTTGATAAACCTCGCATTTCCCACCCCCTTTACGGGAAAATTCAAGCAGCCAATCGACATTTAGGTCGTTCGTTTCCCCGCGACCGTCGCGTCGCATTGGCTTTCTCTCATCGACGAAAGTAAAAGCGCAATTAAGTAATCATTTTTCCGAATATTCGAGGGACGCGTGACTCTTGCAAGAGATGTAATGAATAACAATAATAACAAAGAGGACAAAGAACGCGGCTTCTAATCGTTTTATAGTAATGTAAGCCGAGGAGGAATGATTCTTGCAATATGCGGCGACGTACTCTTGGATATGGTTATCAATTAAAATACGAGGAAATATAGTTCCACGTGGTTTCATTTAACATACCCCCGTAGCATAACATAATCCGATATAAAATATGACAAATTTCAATCTTTTGCACAGACTGCAAGCGTCAGAAACATTTTTCTTCCGTTTTCTCTACATATATTCAGTAAAAAAAAAATATTGCTAACCTTCTAAAAAAATTTCGCAACTGAAATCGATCAAATCGTGTACCATCAGTAGTCGTAGCGGTGGTTTTCGGTACCAGCAAGTGGGTAGCAGCTCATTCCCCTTCGTACTAGCAGGGAACAAGCTAGATAGTTCACACAAGACTCGCGTAGCTCGATATTTGAGAGATGTTACCATCTCTCGGCAAACAGGCCCGATCGATAGCTCGAAATTTCGTCGCTCGGCAGACAATCGTGGAGGAATCTTCGTTTCCCTCGCGCAAGCTTCGAACCACGATATCTAAAAACCAATGCCCAAGAAAATTCAGGCGAGCTTAACAAAAATATCAACCAATTTCCTCGCCCGATGTTCATCACGTCCACCATCACGTTGCACAGAGCGAACAATAAAAATGAATGAAAAAGAAGGAAAAGCATCGACTAATACACGATACAAAATTTATTACCAATCCTTTATTTCATCGTTTCCAACAATTCCGTGCAACCACTTCAATTAAATCGACGAAAAATGACTTCTCGTCGCCCAGTAATTTCCTGCGTATCGCAAACTCTCCGACGATATACCGTGCGCCAATAAACTCACGATGGAAAACGAATATTTCCCCACCCCCTACCTCCTACCCTGTAGTCCGTCATAGACAGATATATCGAGAGACAGTAAAGACAGGCAGTAAATAGAAGCCAGGATGCAAATTGAATTCGCCGTCCCGGCAAGACGATACTCTTATTTCTCTCAGGAGCCAAGTGCGAGTGGTTGAGGAAGGGGCGTGAGTGGATAGATAGGTGTCCTCCTCGTCGTCGTGGAAGGATACCTTGGGGAGCACCGCTTATATCGAGTTAGAGCCGTTTGAATACCGACGCGATCTCGTTGGATGGGGGTGTCGTCGTTCGAGATATCGAAGGATCAAAAGTTGATACCCAACCGCCTCCCGCGGCCCCAGCCGTTGCTTATACGATTATCCGTAGACCTCCTGCTCGCAGTTTCTGCCAACCGGTCGCGAGTAGGAAGGGGGGGGTTGCTTTTTCCTTACCCCTTCGGCATTCTGTGTCTGTCCTCGTCTGCCCGGCGGTAGGATCGACGGCGCGTTAAGCTCGATGCAGTCGTCCTGCGCGACGCGTAGAATACCTAAGATCCTTGTCCTCGTATACCGGATAGTGGAACACACAGAGAGGTTCAACTCCTACGGTTGGAATGACGTGTAGCACGCATAAAGTATTCCTGGGAGGCGATCCATTTCTAAACTGAGTTACGGCCGCTACGTGGTCCAGGTAGGCATCGATACGTCCGCGAGGACACCCGCGAAATTATGCACCGGGGACGGGAAGGCCTGGTTGATTCCATTTGAGTTTTCTTGCGCGGCGAACGACGACGCAGGAACGGTAATGGGCGTAGTTCCTTTAATTTCTTTACGCGATTAGATTAAAGTAATTAGATTGAATCGTTTTCGGTTCCGAAAAGATATATGGAACGCGCGGTATTATTGTTATTATTGAAACGCGAAAGTAAAAGTGCAGGAACAGAACGTACGCGGAGAAGAGAAATTAAAAAATACATTAGAGTCCATGTGATTCCGAGATCCAAGATCGTTATTATCGTTCGAAGTTCATTGTAGAAAGTAATATTTGCACGAGGCTGTTCTTTAGCTGCGGTA
Source organism: Nomada fucata (assembly GCA_948146005.1). NCBI lineage: Eukaryota > Metazoa > Arthropoda > Insecta > Hymenoptera > Apidae > Nomada > Nomada fucata. Next base: position 21,537,603 of record OX411281.1, on the reverse strand, counting down.
ATTTGTCAACGAGGTATCGTTAGAAACCGGGTTTTAAGATTAATTCGCAAGGAATTCTGCATCGGTGTAAAAACCGGCGAGACCGATAGTTGCAAATTCAGGGAAGTGGAATCGCGTGTGCGCGCAGATTAATCACACGCGGGGGGATTTGAAATCTATCGACGTGCAAACGTTGAAACGCGGTCTTGCCGGAAAGACTGGTCCCGTTCGAGCATCAATGATGCAACTAAAGGAGATACACGACGACACGAACGGCCGCGATGCTCGTCCTCGAGGGTCGATTTCGTCCTGGTGAACGGGACATCGTTGAGCGAATAATCACTTTTCGAAAGTATCCTTCTATTCGTTTGCCAATAGGCCGCGCTACTGTCCGATCATTTATTCAAGATCGGTAATGAATCGTCGCCCCTGGGGAACGTCGTCATCGCCCACGTATCCTCGCATCGATAGACCTATTTCTCGGTTACTTTACTGATCCCGTAACGTCACCCGTGAACGTTGGAACGCGCAGAAACATTTCCTAAACACTCTTCCGCTTCGTAGAAGTGCGCCAAGTTGAAGAAAATTTGTGAAATACAAATATTCGTTTTGCTGCCGTTCGACGACAATTTTAGAGTAATTAATATGAACAATATATCAGCATGATATGCGATAACAAAATATTCTTCTAAATTTAAATAATAATACTTACCGGTTCGTTCTAATCGAGAGTGAAAAAACTCGTAATTGAGTTGCTGGGAAATTAGATGGATCTCGATGTTTAAATTCAGACCGGGCCAGGTAAGAATTGGATCGACCTTGGGGATTATTGAGTCAGTCGAAGCCAAGACGCCTGATGGATCGGTTCGGTTCGTGCGACATTCCCTTTTCTATCTTCCGGGAACCGGTACCATTTGTTTCATTCCTCGTACCCTGTTGCCGGGCTATTTGTTTAAACTCTGTCGACGTAAGACAGAGTCCAGTCGTTATTGGAAAAGCCCGTTGACAAATGGAACGTCTGCTGACAGTCTGCCACGCGGTCTAGTATCTTCGACGCTCTTGGAAATAATACGTTCACCGTTCAAACATGACGCGAATTTAGTAAAATTATTATCATCGCGTTGAGCAGATCGCGGCTACGTTTAAAATTCGATGTGGCAAAAATGAGAAAGAAATGAAAAGGGTGCGTGTAATTGGAAGAAAGATCCACGATGCCAGAGTCTGCACGAGGCGACGAATATGGAATTAGCGTGTGCCATGCATCGGGGCAAATTGGATAAAACGCGGGTTCTAATCTCCTTCTCAAAAATTCCATTAACCGTACGCTTGGACAACGCGACGCGGGCAATTATTTGAAATTGACGTTTTTTTAATCCACAACAAAGTACAACCGTTTTTGACTGACAGGAAAATCCCCAAGCGAAAACGAGATTATGCCCTCGCGTGTGAAATAGGATTTCCGTGAGTGCGACAAGTATTGCTTTATCTACTCCATTCGTATGTGTATTCCGTTGGATACGTGTATATATATTATTAATCCATTGACACGAGCTTAGAAAAAATGTTTGCTTAAACTGCAAAACATTGAAGCGAAACGAAATTACAGAAAGAGCAAATTATTAAATAACGCCTCAATGTAAAGCATCAATTTTATCAAAGAAAAAGTTGTTGGACAAATTCATTACTTCAAATCACTTTCGATTGAACTTCCTCAGGGATTACAGGATAGAGAAACGGAATTTTAGAATAAAAATTAAATTTCAAGCCAATTGTAACGCACATTTCGTATATATATATATATATATTTCCGTTGAATTCTCTCGACGATCGCGTTTATCGGTTGCCCGTTCTCCGTCACTAGACTCGGCACGAAGTCGATTCCGTTCCACAGCGCATCACTCAGGGATGACAGGAACGAGACCGGTTACGACATTCTCCAGTTTCCAACAATTTGGCGACACCGTCGCGTTCAACTGCACTCCGCCCCAGTTATTGCAAAGTAACATGTAGAACGAGGCTGTAAATAATGTAGGATACCGGCTAGATATGATACACGCGTACCGGGATCCGGCTGAACGCGCACGAATACGCTCCGAAGAATCGAGACACGTGAAATAAAAGGCAAAGTGGAGAGGACCGCGGTGAGACGGGTGCAGGACGGTCGAAGGTAAGCAAGAGGGAGGGCAGAGGGTGATTCCCGGTATGCAAAAGATGATCCAAGGTGCCATATTTCAAAGTGAGGTGTCCTCCGAGGAGCCGTGAATACCTTAATAGCCATAAGGTGTATCCGCATGTGCAATGCTATACACACCCCTTCTTTCCCCGTACACGTATTCGAACCTCCTCCACCCATTTCCGCGGGCGAAACGACACAGTCCTGTACGGCCGTTTTCCGTTTCGGATATGACGTGGCCCCTCGAACAACCTTCGCCCCCGGAAACTGGACCGGTTATATCGTGGAAAATTGCGGGGAACGCTGGAAACACTCGAAATTGGTACATCCGGGTGGCCCCGGTATGCAACGGGAATTGCACCCGTCCTGATACTTGTTGGAATCGTCTCGTTCGTCCGGCAATCTTCTTGATGTTCGACGCTTATCGCGCGGCCTGAACGGGCAGAACGGCGGTGAAATTGCGGGACCACTTAATATTCGCGAAATAAACTCGCCCCCTGAATGTTCAATTCGTTAAAAAAAATGTATAGAAGAATGTTTGATTCCAGCGGGATGAGAAAATTGTTTCGCCAGCCAGGAACAAACAGTTCGATGCGCGTAGCATATTATAACGTGGAACTTAATATATTCGGGCACTGATGTACTGTTTTTAATAATAACTCTGAACGTAATTATTGACCAGCCTAATTCGATTGTTTCACGAACAGGTACAGATGAAAATCGACCATGGGGAGAGACCATCGGGATTCGCCATCGAGCGAGCAGAATCGGGTTGGCGGCCGTTCGGGAAGATTCCTGGCGTACCTGTCCAGAGGAAATGAACAGGCTCAATAAATCTGAGCAACGACACGGTGCTCCCAGTAATCACGTCATTACGCGAGCGGGCGAACGAATGCGTGTCCGCCCATCGTCTCGCGCTATTTAATAATGAGAGGCTCTCTATTACTCAATAGCTACTAGAGAAGGGGGACGAAACGTTAGCATGGCGAGAGAGAGAAAGAGAGAGTGAGGGAGAGAGAGGGGGGAGTAGAATTTTCGGTTCTACTCCGTTCACGGTGCAATCGGTTAATCACCGCTGTCTCATCCCCATTCCTGAGACACGATTTAAGCGGGCAGCGTGTTCCAGCCACCCCCGCGAGTCCCCATATCAATTAATCTTGCCCAGAATGCAATAACTGTCCAATCTGCCCCCGTGGCTGCGTCATGGTGTCGTGCAGTCAGCGGTGTAACGCTCTCCTTTCTCCCGCCACCCCTTGCATCCCCTGTCCTCTGTCTTTCTACCATTCCGCGCTTGTTTTTCCCCCGTCGCTGCAATTCTGCAATGATACGCAGCATTGTCGCTGCTGCGAAACTGGCGAGAACGTACTCGGAAACGGGTCTTGGGAAAATCTTACGCCGAAAGGATCCTTTTATCTGGAGGACTCGACAAGTGATGAGCACGGAAATATGGCGAGGGGACAGTTAGCGGGGGAAGTGGAGTCGGCGAAGGGTCGAGTGTACTCCAGGAACGAAACTCGCCAGAAAACATATTGGGCCGTTAAGGGATTTGCCGTTAAGGGGTAGCCCGCTTAATTGGCACTGCCGTTTAACCATGAATTACACCGGGTGGATCGTGGAGGCTGAAACGAGCGTGACCCGAAGTAGCCAGATTCTCTGGTCGATGATTGATCGCGGTCGTAGTTCGATCGCGATCTCCGATCGTTGTATCGTTATCGGGCGAATTTTCCTTGCGCCACACAAACGGAGGACAAATGAGGGAAAGGTGGATCGAAATCGTCGTGTGAAATCTGTAAAACGACGGTGGCGTTGGCAAGCGTGTAAAGCGAGCGAGACGCAAAAAGAGTTCGACGAAAGGGTTTGGAATAACATTTCGTTTTATTTAAATAACGATGATATAAACTTCGTCGGAATTTCTCGGATCTATCGCGGAAATTCGAAACGCGCGTTTCGGTGAAAGTGTGAGGGATTGATCGTGCCACTGATAAAGAGTTACAAATGGTAACAGCATTTATTGTTAATAATAATATTAATAATAATAATGACAATAATATTAAGAGCGAGTTCTCTAATTACAATAATTACAATAATGATAGGAATGGTACAACAATAAAAAAAAACTTCAGTAGCGTGAAGAGAGAAAGAATACAATTGTTTCACGGCGAAACATCGGGGTGTGTTTCATCCCCCTCTGTTAGAACGGGTCGGTTCCGTGCGCCTTATTTTTTTTTATTTTCGTTATCTCGTCTCTATTTATAATATTTATAGCCTCGACTCGGTTTTGTAATTTTATTTCTAGTCGTATTTATATATGTATATATTTATACGCTTAGGCTAGGCGAGATACAGTCTATGTGCTATGTACAAGTGTTGTTTTTTTTATTTTTTGGTCACAGTTGCAACTTTGGAGTGGGTGATGCCCTTTCTTGAACGATAGGTGCTGAAGATATGCACAATACAGTACGTTCCTCGTACTTTCGTACACCTTATTCATTAGCGGCAATCGAACGAGCCCGATCAAAATTCGAACGTAATAAAACTCATTTAATGTCGCGAACCTTTACTACCGAACCCAAAACGACACGCGAACCGCAATTTCGCGCGCCGCGCGACGAAGGAACGGGCTCGTTTAATTGTCGTTCAATGAACACCGTGTAAACGTCTACTTAATAAGAGAAGTACAGTGAACGATTATCAATACTTAACGAACGATTCAACACGGAGAGTAACGACACTCGAAACGAAGTAATTCATCCCCGGATGAACAATTATACCGGGCGCCAATTTACCTCTGACCTGTCGCAGTGTCCACTAAAAATGTCCGACGTCTCGGCGAAAATCGCGAAAGTCTCGCCCAAGAAAAAGGAGGGCCTGTCTCGTTGTATAATAGTACTTTCTTGCACGCGCTTTGGTATGGAATGTACAGCTTCGGTAAACGATCATCCGTTTATATCACTTTGCGCACTCGTTCGTGTTCAACCCCCCCATCTGGAATAACTTACTGGAATGTACGGTTGCATTCCGATCGAACGAACTCCAACGTCGTCCTCGAGTAAGAGTCACATTGCACTGGCAGAGAAAAAGAACGAAACGAACGCGCCAACCGTTGTCTCGAACTATTTAAATAATAAATACAGAGTTCGTCGAATGTACAATTGAATGCACGCGTCCTAGAGAAACGGATGTCTTCGCACCGACGACGGGGAGAATGAAACCTTTCGCGGCCGAAGGTGTTCATCGATTGCACCATTGCGAAACGATTCGATTAACGTTATCGAATTGTTCCTCTCGGAGGATACATATACAGTTTATTCATTTATTTATTTGCCTTCCCTCATGATTCGAGAATTCACTGCAGCATGGGCGGGTTGCCGCTTGGAATCGAATTTTGTCCGGGAATCGACGAGATCGCCGGTCGTTGCGGCGTGCTCAGATCGGCGTGCTGAGTCTCCCTGTGCCTTCTCAGGTCGACCTTTCGTTGGAAAGCTCGGCCGCAAAGCTCGCAGGCGAACGGCTTGAAGCCCGTGTGCTTCCTCGAATGCGTGATCAGGTTGCTGCTTTGGGAGAACGCCTTGCCGCACACTTGGCACTTGTGCGGTTTTTCGCCTGCAACAGAAACGGCGAAACATTTGTGAGCAAGATTGTAGTCAAGCGGGAACCAAATATAAGGAAATCTGGCGTTGAAGGATTAATCATTACCGTTTTACGAACGAGTTACAATTCAAGTGAAAAATCAAGCTTTCAAAGTCTCTCGATAGTTCACTACTTGTCAACACAGCGCGACGAAACTCGTGAATATAATCGCCGACAGGCGAAACCATTGAACGAATTTATTACGCGTATCGTCGCCACGGAACGCTTCCAAAATAATCGATTAAATCGTCCCGTCGATACTCTAAATATTAACAATGATGCCAATGATGATAGTAAAACGTTGAAGATGAACAATCGGTGCCTGAAAATCACGTTACATCCTGGCGTGAAATGTAAAAAGGAAAACATCGGCCAAGCACAGCGGCGACTTTAAAAGTCGATTGAAATCTCCCCGGCGCTAGTCAAGCTATTCACACTTACGGACACCGACATTCTGACGCTGAGGAGCGTTAATTCGAAGGCAGTCCGACCCTTAACCAACATCGTAGAGACAGTATCTCCTAGTACAAGTCTGAACGAAGCACGACAGATACTCCTGCAGAAGGTGGAGGTGTTTTAGGGGGTGGTATCACGGATGCGGGGCACGCCCGGTCAAGATTTCCTCCCAAGCGAGAATCTCAGCCTCCCCGGCGGCGTGGCAGAGAGAAGAGTTCGCGGCAGACAGGATGCAGGGTCGGAGGGGGTGGTGTAACCGGGGCTGGGTTACAGAGTGGGGGAACGTGCACAGGGGTGGTTGAAACAGGTAGGGTAGCCGTTCGTTTCTCTCGTGGCGGCCGGGAGTTCTGATTGGTGACCGTGGGCGGCTCCAACCCTTGTGTTTCCATGACTACCGGGGATAACCCGGCGGTCGACTGTGAAAGAACGAGAAAGATAGATCAAACGGGGTTGCTGGAGAACGAGAAAGAGGTCGACCAATGAAGAGAGGAGTGACAGAAAGAGCGAGGGGATTGATTTTAGTGTTCGAGGAAGGGAGACAGTCCGATCCGTCGGTTGACGAGAGAGAAGACAAAAAATGGGGTGGGGGACAAAAAGGGTTCAGGGCAGAGGAAGAATTTCGTGAACGACGGGGATGGACGATGCGATAGGGGACGGCGGAGATGAGGGGTGGAGGGCTGAAGCAATGTGAACTATGTTGGCGGAGGGCAGCACGGAGCAGTTAATGGACTCTCTCATACGTTCGTGCGTCCACTCCTACCGTAGGTCTGTCCGGAGAACACCGCGCAGTGGATACAGGAAGCACACACGCAAGCGTGCACACAGGGAATCGAGATCACCGCGAGGTGGTGGGTGGATCCATAAACAACTCGTTAGCCGAGCCTTCAATCTCGCCCCGCCGATACGAGCGGGACGTCGATCACCTTTGCGATTATACCCGATCGTTATCTTGATTTCTTCTCGGCGAGACCGGCTGGAATTTTGATTTTCTCGTGCGCCGCTTGGTGGCGAGCGTTTCTTTGGAAACGGGGGTTGCAATTATTTGGAACTGAGTGGACGCGAGTGAAAGCATTAGCGGAAGCGATGGAAGGAATTTCGGGAATATACCGTCGTCCAATAACTCTGCTTCGATTGTTCGGTTCCGTCGATATAAATAATCCGCGGAAAAGAAGAGGATAGAATTGACATGAAGGGATAACCGAATGATTATCGGACGAGGAAAGCGAAATAATATAAAGCAGCAAATCGCAAAAGGGAAAAGCTAAAGGGACGAAGGCTTGCCGTGGGGAGGAAATGTCTTGGAATGATTTAAATTTTGCACGGATAACCGCAACGATTCAGAAACACTTAAAATCGGGATTCAAGGGAGGATTCAGGGTTAAGGGTGAGTCGTCAAGGGCGTGCAGTCGGAATTCGCCGGGGCCTCCGCTCGATGAAATTCCACAGAGTTCTCTTAGCCGAATGAAACGGCAGAATGAATAGAATTTTCGCGGCATTAAGCCAGCGGCTGGAGAACCGGGGAGAAATGAGAGCGGAGAACGAAACCGTGGAGTACTGTTTGGAATTTACGTGGGCATAAAATCAAAAACTACCCCGCGCCTTTTGTTCGCCTGCTCGCTGTAAATTGTTTCCCAATCAGAAAGAAGAAGAAGAAAAAGCAGAATCGCGCCGAACGTTTACAAAGCACTCGTCAAACAGACAAAACCAGTATCGCTAAAAGAAAAACGATTTTTTTGGTAAAACCGTAAATCTACCATTTATGAACTGCGCGCAGACAATTCCATCCCGAATTATGACGATTCTCGGCAGCAAAGACGTTTCCACGAAAGTTCAATCTCCCGAGTATTCGTTGGAGCGAATTTCGACTCAGCTGAAGAATTTCCGTATCACGAGAAATAGCGGCGGAGCTGAAGCTTGCGAGCAGGGATGTCTCAGGGAATTTACGCGGCCATAAAAATCAAGAACCGTCGGTGCTCTCGCACCGAGGTTGCCCTTTTCCTCTTTATCTCCTAGAGAGACCCAGCCACCGTGGCTCCGGTGCTTCGTCTATGACGTAAACGCACACCGCTGCATTCTACGTTTCTCCTAGCCATTTTTGGCCACCGTCTTTGTTGCTCCCAGCCGAACACGTACATGTTCGCGGTGTTCACCGTCACACCCCTCGGGTACACTATCGCGCAGCGAACCTACACGCACGGGCACGCTGGCAAACATTTTCTCCGTTCGTACAAGGACGTGGTTCCAAAGCAAAACAGGAGACCTGGTCAAAGATTTAACCCGGCTGCCAGTACAGATTCTGTGCTCTCAATTTTTCAAACGGAACTTCTAGAAACGGGAACGAGCGGAAGAGGGATAAGCAAGGAAGTCGAAGCTGAGAGCCCCTGAGGTTTAAGACGCCATTACACCCCCGGGCTGTCGGCCGACGCCCCTAAAACTATATTAAACTCCAGGAAATCTTGCGAGGGTCCTCTCTCTCCTTCGCTAATTCCCTCCCTTCTTCGCGTTCCTTCTGCCTGCCCCCAGCAGACAGTGCCCACTAGAAACATCATCCCCCATGTGATCCTTCAACCCTCTGTCCGCGTGGAGGAACTCTCCGAGAGCGGAAAACCAAGACGGTAGTTTGATCGTTTCCTCTGTCGAGAGGAGTAACTTTTTGGTCGTCCCTCTACTCAATGGTTTTGTTTTACTGATATTTTTCTAACAGCGGAATAATTCCCCCCCTTCTCCGAGTGCTTGTAAATATAATAATCTGACAACTGTTAACAACGTTAGGGGATGTAAAATATTCATAATATCTTCTAGCAGATTCCTCTTATAAATGGACCTAAGTAAATTCAATGGAATTTATAGAATTATTTGCGAACTTGTCCGTTGCATTGGATTGATTCGAATTGAAATTCGAGTCAGAAGGAGGAATTTTCCTGACAGTTCTGTTTGAATTTCAGGGATGGAACACCGGCGCGGAGGAGTGGCCAGAAAAGAGAGAGGAAGGTGAGCCGGACTCTGGCTGAGGCATTGATTTCCTCTCGTCTTCATCGACCACGTTCCGACCCTCTGGGGGGCGTCCCTACCCTCTAACTGAAATCCTCGCGAGAGCCGGGAGAAAGAGAAAATCGAAGGAAAGTAGCATATCTCATATTTCATATCGGGGGCAGCATGGATTTTCTTGCGCGTCTGCAAAGCTCAGCGTAAGCGTTATCCGGGAACGCCGAGCGGATCTTTGCCGGCGAGCTTCGCCTCTGTCACACGGAACAGGAAACAGAATCCTGGTATTCTCATTCGAAATCCTGCTACACATTTTCTTCCTCCCGAACGAAAAGATTCCTCGATGAAATTGTACGAACATTCCATTTATTCTTCTACAACACTTTCTAATACGTTTCCGTTTGAATTACAAGCGTCGTGCCATTAGACAGGCTCCTCTTTGAAACAGCGCAACTCGACAATATTATATAATAACCGAGGAAATTTTCCAGGAGAACCGGGAGAACTATTTCTGCGACCGGTGCCAATTAATCAGCAATTGACTGGATCCAACTGAAACTGGCCGATCCGACAATTGTTCGAGAAACTATCCACGGACTGTCGGATCCACAAGCAATTATCCTTCTACTTCCCTGAACCGTAACAATTCTGACGCAGTGAGAATCCAGCTGCGATTAACGCAGCCTTATATCAACCGACGCACAGAACAACCATCGATCTCTTTAAATTTCTTGTCGTTCCAGAATTCGACAACTTCGCCCGTCCAGCGGCGTTCAGTCTGGGACTGTTACCAGCCCCAAGGGTCCGGCGGGTCCAACAACGCGGTTGTACATATTTACTGTTTCACGCGTACACGAGTAGTCAGCAATGGATGAAGCGGCCAGCTAAAACGCCAACACGGTGCGAAACGTTGTCGTACCGACTACGACGACAACTACGAGCCGCTATGCGTGTCGAGTTTTACATGTCACCGCGTACGCGGAGGGTACATCGTTTGCACTACCGATACGGATACAGGGCGGACGCGTGGAGCGGGTGGGTGCAGGGGTCGCCAATGACGGGAGCACAGCCCTGGGAATTTGCAGCGGTCGGGCTGCAGCTGGAAATGTTTTGCACGGTACTGATATTCAGCCCCGACGACGACGAAATGCCTGGTAAACACGAAAAAATCGCCGAGCCGTCGGTTTTTAGGGATGAAAAATATCGTCGTTTCGGGGGCGTCCGTTCCGGCGAAAGCTTTTTAATAATCGTTACACGTTGACGGACGATTCTCGACGGGAATTATCGGCAAAGAAATGGGGCAATTCATTTCCTGAGATACGCAGGGCTATCTCGCTAACGCTAATTAATTACCAGGTTAATTATACGCGGATGAAATTCGTAAAAATGCGAAACGTTATAGCCATTCGATATTGGAACGATTCAGAGCAATTTTTTAACAGATCGAATTAATGAAGAAGTTACAGAAAATGTTGGCGACAACAGGAAGATTGAACAAGTTTGGCTTACTCTGTTATTCATATTACAATACAGATGCGTTTGTGGTTGCCAGAACTTGGCCGTCGTAAAACCAGAAGGGAGAAAGCTTGTTTCGGGCTAAGCAAGGAAGAAACACGATACCCGAGGTAAGTCTGTTAGCTCCTTAGTGCTCTCGGTATACCGCAGGGATCCGCGGTAATAATCCTCTCCTGGACGATCACGGCGGATGTATGGCTATTAAATTATTACAGCGTCGATCAACATTAGGAATCGTGACAAATCCGATCTGAGCGCGAAGGGCCTTCTGCTGGCCTGCTTTCCGTGGCCGTCGCGCACCTTAATTGACAATTGTGACTCAGAACGACTTTCTTTTATCCGCCCATTGAGATTGCCCCGTCGGGGAAACCGTTAATAACCCGCGCCCCTTATCGATGCGAACGAAATACCGTAACCGTTCGAGGAAATCGGATCGTCTACGATAGATAAAATATTGTAGATACGATTCGTCTCGATTGGCACGAGGCGTAAAGGACACTTAGCATGATCGCGATAAGAGAAATCATTGCTTCTAATGCGTTAAGTGAACTTCAGTTCGATCATCGAGATACGGATAAAACGAAAGAAAGCTTCGATAAAGTTTTGCGATACAAGAAAGAAGTTGAACAATTTATCGCGTCGACGGTTAACGTAATGTCAGACGGCGTCCAATTGTTTCAATGTCACTACTGCCGGGGCGAATGAAGATATTAATCGCGCAAAAGTTGTTCCCGGGTGCCCAGCAATTTCAACGAAGTGAAATCCTCCGCGAAAGAATTGAATGCGAAACGTAACATGCTCGAATGATATCCGACGCGGATATCGTCAGAGTCCAAAGTGAAAAGTGATGGAAAGATTTCAACGTGCCGACTTATTTCTTTCCTGCCTATTAGCCGGTCTCAAGGGGCATAACACCTGTGCACACGGCTGCATCGATGCAACGCTAACATTCTACGCCCAGTTAATTTCAAGCCCCGTGGCAGGGGCTTGCCGGTTCGAGCTGCGGCATAGGCGGATAGGTGGAGAAACGAAAAAGGAGAATACAGAGGGATGAGTAGCGAGATATGGCAGGCTGGGCGAAGGGGGCGTGATGACGTGCCTCTGGCATGTCGATATCCCTGGAAATTTAATCATGCCGCTTCACTATGAACACTGTGCACCACTTGCCGCTATATGGATGATGTCTTGGTTCCGCGGAACGTTATCCCGACGAATTTGCATGTTTAATGCGGTATCGGTTGCTTATGTACCGCCTCACCTTCATGACATTAAATACAGCGTCGCGAGGTCTAACGAACGAGGAGCTTGTACCTGTTAACACCTTTCCAGTAATGGTTCCCTTTCCCGTCCAATATTGCGAGGCCATTATACTGTGCAATATCTTCGATGAGGAATCGCTCCAACTAATCTCCAATGGGAACGAAGTCAATTCAACAAGGAGAACGTCACCGTGATTATCGGGCCCCGACTGCTTAACAAAAATGCAACGCGCACCGCGCACCGCAAAGGTGACACGTCTCGCACGCGAACTATTATTCCACTAGCGGAAGGGACGCGTTCGGCGTCGCTAACGAGCCGTAAAGACGAAAACGGGACGAAAGACAGGAAGGTGGAATGAAAGGCGGTCCTCGGAGCATGTCGCGAAGTTTAAACAGCTTAGAGGGATGTTGCGGCGCCCCCGATGCTTGGGGCGTCAAGTCAGCTGGAAACCTCTAATAGCCCCGTCTAGTCTGCATGGAAAGGAGAGGGATAAACCGGGGGACGGACAAAGATAGAGGCCGGAGGCGTACGCGGCCACAAAGGTGGTTGTGTAGGTTGCACGCTTGTATCTTTGCCGGGTATATGATAACCGCACCCTCGAGGTGAGTTTGAGGGAGACGTTCGGCCAGGTATCCCTACATTAGAGCCACCGCTAAATTCATAATACGCCAGCGGAACACGTCTGTATCTCTTTCGTGTTTATAGAGTTACATCGTTTAGCCATGAAACCGTCCCTCGGACCGCAAACCGGAAAACCCGTGTGCAGCAAGTGAATTCATTGTGCATGGGTCTCCCGATGCGCCGAAGAATTGTCAGCGTGAAATTATTTGCACAGCGATAAGGGTGCGGTATCTTTAAGAAGTAATTGGCGGTGCGTTCCGTTTGATTCAATGCGCAGTCACGTTTTTGTTATCGTTGCTGTTTCGGCCACAGTTTTAATTAAAATAGAACAGCGACTGTTTGCAGTGTCTCGGCTCATTTAATATTATTCGTTTCATTTGCGGAGTGTTACGCTGAAAATCGAGAAATGTTTCGATCGTATTTGCCCCCGGGTCAATCGAAATAAAACGCCGGAACGTAGTACGAACGCCCCGGGAAATCGTGCACGGGGAAATCGATGACGATTTACGACGAGCGTGATTGAACCTCTAAAAAGGAGAGCCATCTCTTTGCAAGTGAAGTGCGCAGCATCTCGGGAAGTATAAACATAGAATCTATATAGGCTCGTCCACGCGGTGAGATCGGGAAGTGTACAGACGGTATTCTAACCCCTCGCCGATCTTCATCCCTATCCGACTTCACTTACAGTGGGCAGGTTGTGTTTATTGTGAAAACATTCGAGATCCACTGTTGTGCGTTCGATCGTACAGGCAAGTAGGCTTTGTGTGTTTAAGTGCGCATGCACCGTGCAACACGATTGCCACGATACCAAAAAGACACGGGTTCTGATCGAAAACATTTCCCTTTAATTACTAACCATGGTAATCGGGATCGTACTCGTGTAATCGATCGCGAAACTATTCAAACCGTTTAACCGAATTTTTGAAAGATTTTTTAAAGCATCGATATTTAATTGAATTTGCGTTCCCTCCCGCAGGAATTTGCTAACCCTTTGTATCGTTAAATTATTCGATCTTTATTTGCGTTCCATCGATGCCCTACCTTCATCTCAATTGCCTTAATTATTGTACTCTATTTTAATACCCCCTTCGTTCTATGCCGCAGCAGCGGCACTAATAGTAACACATAAACGAATAAAAAGTTTGCCAGCTAATATTTCAAGAACTTTTGCGAAAAGGCACCGCGAATACCAGCATCAAAGAATGATCGACTATCAATAGCGTGTCGCTAACCCGCCTCAATTATTCGCCAGCAGTTCCACGTTTCCACGCCAAACGAAACTCATCACCCACACTCCGGGCTCTCCCAAATCATTAAGCTCCTCGCGCCACTCGAGCTGGCGAACTTCAAAGAGCAATATTTTCCCCGGGCTGGGACGCGCAGGATCATCAGAAATAGATAAGTCGAATGTTTTCTCATCGGTGGCGGGAGTGTGCGGCCACTTGTCGGTCTGTCACCGTTCCATCCGAGCCATCCACCGGCTCGTCAACCCCTTGTGGCCGGACCCCGGGCCGTGCACTTGACTGGTAGACCAAAACGTAGACCAAAAGGCGCAGCTAAAAGCGAAGGTAACGCGAAGTTACCCGCTCGACCCCTCGCAGCCATTCCAGCTGCTGGCTCGCGCACGAACAATATTTGCAGAGCTCTTATTCCCGCACTTCCCAACCCCGTAAGCGCCGCTTCAACCCTGCCCTCCCGCCGCCCCCCTCCTCCTCCCCATCCTCCTCCTCTCCCCCCCTGTATACGCTCCACCAAGCCACCGTTTCTCTCGCCACCCCTCGTGTGCACCAGCAACCACCTACCTACCTACCTAATAATGATTTTACGTTACGCCATGCCGGTCCCCTGGGAATCCGACGGTGCCGCACCCTTATTGCACATGGCCCGTGTTCACGACGAAGGGAATACAGCAAAAGGGGGACAGGGGGTTACTGGAAAGAGAGGACTGATTATCATTAGCAGCAGAGTCCCAGAACACCCTTGGCTCGCTGCTTGACGCACGTACGCACGCCACCTCGAGGTCGTGACAGTGAGGGATTTTTATGTTACGAATTGGGGGCTGAACAGATACCATCGATATATACGGTATAATTTTAATTGAGCCGGTTAACGGTGAATCGATACGAGGACGGTGATCGTTTGACGGGAAGGTAACGTTCTAGTTAAACGGGGACGGAGAATTTTTCGGCTGGACAGGGATAGGTGAACGACAGCGGTATTCCATGTATCCGTGGAAGATTGCCAACGACGTCGGACGGCGGGATGAATTTTTCATCCCCCTGAATAATGAATTAAATGTTCCGTGGCGACCCTCGAGGAGGCGGTGCGTGAACGCGGACAACGGAGGCGCGTGGACAACGGACGGAAGGTCCCGTTAGGTTGTTACAAGTCTACAGGAAGTGACCATCGATTTGTATCCTCTTTCGCCGAGTCCTTCTTCGGTTGTTTCGCCGAAACGAGGGTGAATGAGAGGGAGGCGAACGGCAGTCAAAGCGACAAGGTGAAGGAGAAGGAGGAGCATGGGTATGGGGGGCAAGGTGATAATTTGATAAGACATTGGGAGGGTTGCCATGGAGACGATACAAAACCCAGACCCCCGAGTGGAACACTCCGTCGGTTTCTCTAGCTTCCTTCCACCCTCGCAAGAACCTGCTGCTCCTTCAGGAGCAACGCTC
The DNA here is from genome assembly GCA_948146005.1 of Nomada fucata. Classification (NCBI taxonomy): domain Eukaryota; kingdom Metazoa; phylum Arthropoda; class Insecta; order Hymenoptera; family Apidae; genus Nomada; species Nomada fucata. Next base: position 21,522,309 of record OX411281.1, on the reverse strand, counting down.
CATCAGCCGTGAGACACCTAAGTGTCAAGTGTCCCAAGACTCACCCACTCACCTACGACTACCTGAGGGATGCGCCATGACATGGGCTGGTCTTCGACACTCGACAGAGACACTAGCTGTCGAACGCAAACACGAAACGGAGGAGGAAAAATGTTTTTCACCGTTCAACGTCAAATCGATTTTCGAATTCAAATGTTACAGCGATCGTTGATTAACCTTGAACGCCTATGTCGGATAAAATATTCCAATTTATTTATAGGCGCGTTATATCGAAATAGAAGGTCCGATAAGATAGAAAAGTAATCGAGGAGGGATCAGTGTTGCCGCGATTCGAAAGTTTGATTGGCGATTTACGAAATAGGATTTCTACGCGCACGATGGTTACGTCCATAGAGATGAAGGGACGTGTCCGTGTTTCCCACGGACAATTTTCGTCATAGAAAAATTCCATTCGAAGATTGCAGGTCCGGTGTGTCAGTGTAGGTCGCGATAGAAAAGAAGAAGATAGAATGATAGGCACCCCGAAAGACATTACGATTATTACCGAGTGAAGTTCGCAATGAGGGGCTCGCCACCCCTAAAATGCACTGGCCACATGTGCCCCGATCCGACTGGATCCTCTTGCTTACGAGAAGACTCCGTCCAGACGGTTAACTGCATTATTTATTATACGAAGTTGCCCTGCTAATTGATCCCCAGCGCCCCTATTGCGATCAACCTAAACGTGGAATTTCTCGTCCACGATTGCGAACATTAAATGCGAATCAATACAATCGCAATTGCTTCGAATTTGATTATTTTCCTGAATTCGTGGAAAGATATTCTCCAGGCCTTGTAAAACAATTATCTCCGCATGAATTTTTCAATAATTTCCACGTTGTGCGATGCTTAAATCGTTACTATTAAATTGTTTCACTTTGAAAATGGTTCGACCGCGTTTAACTAAAAAAAAAATCACTCACCGGTATGTATGTAGGTGTGCTTCTTCATGTCGCTCTTCTGATGGAACCTCTTCCCGCAGAACTGACAGGGGTACGGTCTCGTGTCCGAATGAATTAAAAGATGAGTACTTAAAGTGCTGGAACGTTTGAACGCTTTGCCACACTGCTTGCACTCGAACACCTTCTCCGCGGAATGCACGGCCCTGTGTTGCGTAAGGCTGATTTCATGGCCGAACGTTTTATTGCACAGCTCGCAGGCGAACGGTCTCTTCCCATTGTGAGATCTCCTTGCGTGCACCTATAAAAGCGACGTTTCGTCTGTGAAACTTTTTCAAACCATTGGGCTCGCAAAGACAGGAACAGCTTGACTTTCGCGAGCATCATCGGTCACGCGTATAAATTAATTTCACCTCTAACAAACCCGCGGATTACATTTAAAAAAAAACCCCGTAATTCGCCCGGAACCGAATCGACAAAGTAATTAACGAATATACTGTTAGAAATTCGGAAAATTGAATATCGCGTGCTCCATAAAAAACCCGGAATGATTGTACAAGAATGAATAAAACCATTGGCTGGTGGGAAAAATTAATTAAAAAATATAATAGGCGTCCATTACGAGTATCGAATTCCATCGGCCATCGGGCGGAAAACAAATTACAGCGATTTCATTAAACCCACCTCAAGACCGTGCGGTGTGCTGAACATCTTGTCGCACTTGACACAGCTGTACACATCGCCAAGCGGATGATGATGGAGCCCGTGCGCGGTGTGAGTCGAGTGCAGTCCAGGGTGACCCGGATGAACTCCGCGCAGCAACGGGTGCAGGTGTGGTGGTAACAGATGATGGGGAAGGAGCTGGGGGTGTAGGTAGGACAGAGGATGATGAGGATGGGGTGGTAACAAGCCCCCTTGTAAATGAAGAGGTGGATACAGCATGGAGGATCCTGGCGGAGGTGGATGTGCCCCGATCGACGCTGTGTCTCTATGCGGCGAGGCGTTTTGCAGGTGAGCCGACGGTGGATCCGGCCTGAGCAGAGCGGACACGCTGAAAGTGTCGCCGGATTTTTTCGGCGGATTCGAGGAGGGCGACGTCGCGACGCTTGTAGGCGAAGGGGTCGTCGATGATCGCGGCGGACTCGACGTGGCGTCGCGATCGTCCTCGTCACCGACCTCTTCCACGTCCACGTCGACCTCTTCCTCGTCCACGTCGACGTCCACCTCGGTGTCCCGGCGATCCGACGGCGGAGAGTCTGGACAAGGAGAATAGGACGGGGATGGACTCCTCGTGGCCGGTGAGCCCACTAAACGACCCACGCCGAAGGACAATCGTTCTGGAACAGAAATGTCGTCCGCCGTTGCAGTGGAATATTCTACAATAGTCGCGAGGTGTCTCGCAAAGAGGAAGGAACACGAGGGCTGAGTCACGTATGCTGGGAGGCGATGTAGTAGAATCGGAGGACCATGGAAAATTCGGTTGCTCCTGGCAGAGGTAGCCGGCTGAATAAGATTTGAGTCACGTACCGGGTCCCTTTTTTCCCTGACTGATACGAAGGCGGAGAGAGCGAAGGGTTAACGAGGCATCGCGGGGAAAAATCGAGGCTCGCGCATCTACGAAAAGAATGTTTCCCTCGGGACACTTCCTACAATTCGACCGCCAACGTTGACTCTTATTCGATAAACGTTGACAAACAAATAGACTGCAGATCGGTCGAAAAGTTTCCTCGTGGAAGAAACGGCGAAGATCGATCGTCCGGTGAATATTGTACTCGAGGTAAAGTATCGTGTCGGACGATGTGTATTTAAATCAGAACAATAGCCATGCGACACGTCAACGATCGATCATCGACGCGACAATCAGTGAAACATATCTGGCCGGACGAAATCACTCTCGATCGAGTCATCGTCTTGAGCGTATCGCGCGTGCGGTATTTCTAATAATCGGGAACGATCTCGTGAGCAGTGATTTACGACGAGTGCCGTTCAGTGAATCGGCCGCCTCTGGCCCGGTATGAATAAGGGACGATCCGCGTACCCGCCACCCTTCATGGGGGCACAATATCAATCCAACTCTCGTAGGATGCACGGTGTACACCCAGTATATTATATTTATAATCCGTGCGCGTGACACGCGGTCACGTGCCTGACTGTATGATGCACCGGTGTCGGTTAATCGCGTTTAAAGCTCTCCGCTGTCCCTATTCTTGAAGGGCCGATTATTATCGTGTCTCCTGGTGGCTTTGCAATCGAATCAAAATACGTCACGAGCCTCGATAGGCTGGGCTAATGTAATGAAAATCGGGCGCGACCACGCGAAAGGAAGAGGAAACGCATCGGCCGAAATAAACATTTTTCCGCGAGAAACGATTCGTCCTATCTTTTCTTTTTGTTTTGTTTTTTTTTAAATAAATCAAGAATATATTACCAGCGAAAAGCGTTCGATTATTCTTGTAGAATTTGCTGGTTTATCGTCGCAGATAAGAACCAGATAAACATATCTATTGTAGATTACTTAATACTCTGTCCCATTGGTACAAACAGGTTAATCTGTTATTAAATTTACTCATGAAAATATATACGTATAATTAATCCTCATCTAACGAAACAGATAACCAATTTAATTATGATATTGTTCAGCCACTCTGAACCACCGATACACTCTAAAATCTCTCGTATACACGCCGTGTATCTCGAGGGGATACGGGCTGACGGTCGAATGGAAGAATAAAAAAAATATATATATATACAGAGGCGAGAGTTGTAATAATTGGGAAAGCAAAAGGTAGAACACGAGTCCTGGACAAAAGTGAGAAGAAAAAGATGGAGGAAGTCCGGACAGATGTGACTCGAAACAAGATAGGAAGAACTGCTTACGCAAATGCTACGTCTGGCTCTGCTGGAATGCGGTAAAAACTGACGGTGCAAACCGGCGAGAAAAACCGTCACCATCGTGCCAACCGTCCGGCAGATGGGTTACTTTTGCTCCGGGTTCGGCAGTGCTTGCATACGCTTGCACGCTTCTACACGCGTATTCACGTGAAACGTACATCTGGAGCCCGATGCAGGATTCGCTTCACGTTTCCAGCGGCAGAATTTCTATTAGGGATCGTACCGTGCCAGCCTTGAAAAAAAAACAAAAAAAAAAGGGAAGAAAAAACGGAAATTCGAGAAACCCGTCCCACGAAATTATTGTTTCACGAGAAAACGCCCCGGTCGAGCTTTTATAATGCACCGATCGGAAAGGGGAGCACTCGTTGAAAGTATTCTTCTCCTCCGCTCGGGAAACGCGATTCTTTAAATATATTTAGGCGCGACAGGACCGCCACCGTCGAGGAGTTCGCGATTTCTAACCGCGACACGCAAGGATCAGAATCGTTACGAATTTGATTTCGACGAACGGAATTTGCGTTCAACTTGGAATTGCGCCAGGAACGACCATGATTTCCCTCGAAGTTGCGAGACAATTTACGGAGACGCAACAACGGATCCGCAAGTAGCATCTAGAAGGAGAGCCGTGACAAGGGATGACAATGACGGCGATGCCGAAGATGCTTGTGGACGTGGATTAATAAAGGAAGGCCAAGCCGGGGGAACAATTAGATCGAGTTAACGGCAAAACTTTAATCTTCTGTCGTCCGTCAGTCGTTTACTGCGTAGCGATCTGCCGCTATTAAAGCCGTTACACACTTCACCGTTTCCAAGCCCCTTCCGTCTTGCCTGTTTGTCAACGATTCGAATGGAACTACGACTCGCGCAGCGGTGGCGGTACATCAATCGATCCAAGTGACAGGAAGATGTGGGTTTTCAGAAACGATTTTCTCATCCTCGTGTCGCTGCCTATTTAATTCTAATCACCGCGTGCCTCCGAATGGAAACAAGATCCTTAACCGTGATAACCCTCGAAGCGCAACGAGGAAAAGCAAAATAAACGGGGAGGGGGGGCAGGGAGCGGGTAAAAATCTCCGACTTCTGAAACGAAAGGTCCAATAAGGAACGCTCACGGCAGTGGATTGAGTTAAGCCTCTCCCGTTCGATCGAAGGAATCTCTAATTAAAAATAAGTTTATCGATCGTCGTCCGATCTTATCACCGCTGAATACGGTTGAAACAATTGGGCCGCCACTTATCAACACGCCCGTAGCACTTCGTTCGTACCCGGCAGGAGTATCGTCGAATTGTCGAATTGTCGAATAAAATAATAAGAGGAGTGCTAGATTCTCGAACATCCGTCGCGACGATTGTCTAGGTGCGCGCGGCTTAATGAACGGTCACGTGCAACCAGAAGATGTCGGAAGACAGGGCGAGCTGTACGCGCGAGCGTTTAACATGACAAGACGTTGCTAATTCAGGGTAGGTAGAACTGAGAGGCCGACCGTCGCGCGAGTACAAAGGGGCCGACGCGACGCGTCCGAATCCCTGTGCCGCGTCTCTAATCCGCTCCAATTGGGACGGCAGGAGTTAGAAGGGCCGATGTCCCTCCGCGGTATGACGCGTGCTACCATTTATCCCAATCATCGGACAACCGGTTCTCCTTAACGATCGACAAATAAAAAGCTGCTCGTCGTTCGGCCTGAGGAGGAAGCCGAGGGAGGCAACAGGCCGCGTCGTCCGCACCCCTCCGCGGCGCCCGCGACCCTTTGACGCATCAAAACACCATTAGGCAAACGGATTCGCGGTTTCCGGGACCGGGTTGTAGAAATTCGATTCTTCCGCTTGGAATCGCGGCAGCGGATCGCATTGGTTCCGTTACGATGCCCGTGGATCCGCGAGACCGAGCTAATCTCGACATCGCGATGCTCGTTGCGAAATCGGGGGGCTTTGAAGCCTCGTATCTTTTATCGCCCGTCGCGGCGATACGCGTTAATTACCCTAAAATCGATCAGGTAGCGTGTGCAACTTCTGATCCGTCGTCGGTAAACTTGTTCGCGGCTCGTCGGAATCGTTCGTTCCGCAGGCTTCTTGAAATAATCGTCAATGAACTTCCACGTACCTGAATGACTTTTCGGAAGTGGCGGTAGGTTCGTGACCTCGTTGGGATTTCCGAAGGGTGCCCATAGTCTGGGGAACATTAGACGCACGTTGCATCCTCCTGTAAGGAAAGGAAAAAAAAGAGATCGCCATGAAATATGCCGGCTGGCAAGAATCGTGCGACAAAGCGCCGGCCAAATGTTACGTGAAATCCACGGAAGGATACGATGGGAAGGGGGGAGCCGGTAAACGGGTCGCGCATATTTCTGAATCGTTCGTGCATCATTATTCGCGTCGTCGCGCTGCCGGTCCAGCCGCTAACGCGGAACCGACGTCTTTAGCGCTGACAAATTTTGTATTCCCTGTTCGTGCGAAAGATCAACCCCTCGACAAGAGCGTCTTTATTAGAAAGAAGGGTGGCCCTTCTCTATTTATCAACCTTGCCCCGGCCATTACTCGCTCTCTTTCGCCGTGGCTGCATTCCTATCCGCGAACGTCCGCCATTCGTTTTCCCTGCCCCCCTTTGATCGACACCGGCGGCTCGCTGGAATTCGAACTTTGCACCGGAGACTGCAATCGTGCGTTATCGCGGGGATCGAATCAAAGTGCACGATGATTGCAAAATTCACCTTGTCTTAAGGTGGCGTAAACTTTTTCCATCTCGGGGAAGAATTAAATAAAGAGGATGGAAAAGAAATTGTTTTATACATACATATATGTATATGTGTGTACGTATATCGGCAAAGACGTGCACAATGAAATCCCGCAATCAAACGGCTTATCGAGATTTGATTCTGTTATTGCGTTTCACGGAATCGAACGGGTTCTTTCTTGGCCGAGGAGCGGCTGAAATCGATCATCGACACGTACGTATCAAGAACGTTCGAAGGAGAAAAATGGAAGAGCGGAAACGGGAAAAACAGTAAGAAAGACGGAATGAAATCCGTAATCCGGGCAATATAGTACCGGCCGGGATAATCTCAGATAGCGACGAGAGATTAGCGCGCCACACCGCAAAGGCTATCTCATTCTCGCAGGATTATCAGAAATAAATCATATTTTCCTATAAAGCGAGCACACCACGCGGTCGAGATAAGATGACCGCGCGTTTAGGTGCACAACTAACATCGATACCGCGTGTGTACACATTGTGCAGGTAATACGTGTTTGTTGCCCGTGAGCATCGGCGATATTATCGCCGTTTGTTCGCGGTAACGTTTATCCTGCGCGCCGTCTCTTCCGCGCTATCGTTCGCCGGTAAAATCTATAAACGGTTAATCCTACAGCGTGATTTCCGAAGGGAAATCTTCGGGGCATTTTTCACCCGGGCCACCTGTGTACAAATTCGTCGACAAACACGGGACGCGAGGTGTACCTTTGCTCGAGCAACAAGCGCAACGGATAGTCCGGTGACTCGCTTAACAATCCTTGAATCCTATTTCATCCTTCGAATGAATATAATGTGTACATACTTTTCTAACCAATATGTATCGAACGTAGTATGCGTGCCATTCGTACGGTTTTCTTCGATTGTCCACAAGAAAGATCCCCAAATCTTACGAATCGAAATATCTCAACCCTCGTCGCGGCCAATTACCCCTTCAAAACGTATCCTCTAGACGAGACATTAAGTAATAGCATCCACCGCGAAGAAGAGGCAACCCTCTCCTGCCTATCACCTGGCAATTATCGCATAAACCGTTTAGGTCGATACCTACGCGCTTGATATTATTGCGTTAGCTATTAGCCCTATTAGCAGTATTAGTATAGCCAGACATCTAATGCTTGTCCCTCCCCTCTCACCTGTTGAACGACCACTCTTGTGTGCCCTTTACGCACCTGTACGCACCCACGTACGCTCTCTCTCTCTCTCTCTCTCTCTCTCTCTCTCTCTCTCTCTCTCATTCCCTCTTTCTCTATCGCGCGTGAAAGGGATTGCCCGTGTACGCGAGACATTCGATTTTACGCGTGTACATGCACTTACTAACCCAGAGTCAATGGCGATCCGTGCATGCACGCGCACGCACACATGCCCGCGAATGCACGCGGGGTGTCTGTTCAGGTGTCAGCGTGGATTCAAGGGCGTGAACGACGCGGTGCAGGGATAATAGGCAGGTAATAGATAGCATGATGACAGGCGACAACGGGATGAATGTCAGGGGTGAGGCGCGAATCCGCGAGAGGGATGCTGGCACGATTCGAGAGTAGTTTGATACGGCCGAGGGAAATGTGATATTGCGCTGTTGCACGTTTCGTGTTCGTCTCTGTATTTTGTAAGGCCGATAGATTTTTCGGGGGGAGACATGTTCGTTCGCATAGGGGTTGATTTATCGAAGATTTTAATCTGTGGGTACTTTTAATGTTCCGGAATTTATATGCTTCACTTTACAGAGTGAACTCGTAGGCGAACTTGACTGTAGAATTTATTGCTTTGTCAACATGAGGGTTGACGGGGGATTGATGTACGCGCAGCTAATTGAAGCATAATTCGAGAACGGGGACGATCGTGGAAATTAGGGGCTGGCAAGGTTTCAGCGATTTTAAACCGAAAGATCTGCCCGAATATAATGCACGAACGGACTCGTTATCCTTTCAACGATCATCGGGCCGAATTGCAAATATTATTCAATGATACAGAGGAATATTTTGTAAGCGTGTATCGACCGAATTATCGTACCTTCAGTGTCCACGGGAACCTGGGGGTTCTCCTGATGATTTTCATTGTTATTCGCCTCCGGTGACAATGCCTGCTGGTGCACCAACGACGTGGCCGACTGCTTCGGCTTGACGACACGAAAAGCTGACGCTTCCGCGACACCCCTGCGCGAAAAGTCCAGAGGACCCACCCCGACAGGCGAGTGTTGCTGCTGCACTTCCATCATCGTGGCCAACAGTTCGATCACTTTTTTCCTTACAACAATCCTCCCCTCACTGTACACGACACACGCTCCCCGTTCAAGGAGCGCGTTACACCACTACGCTGTCGGCAAACCGTTCACCCATGTATCTTCCTACTCCAGCAACGAACAACAATACGGAAAAGCACTGTTCCTCTTCAAGGATCCTCGCCGAAGATCATCCCCACCCAGGAACCCTTCTAGATGCCCATTCAAGTCGCCCCAAAAAAGTTTGACACCTCTCCGAATGTCGACCCCTCGAAACCGTTTTTTTTCCTTCCTTTTTTTCTTTACTCAACGCCAAACAACAGGAACTCGATGAACGACGTCGCGTATCGAGAAGGGCCAAGCTTCCGTTTGTCGAAGACACTGATTTCCGTGCGGCCCATCGGCCGGACAGGTCAGGAACGGCGAGCACCGGCACCCGGGGATGTGAGAGACGTTATAGCGGGTGCCTCGACGCCGACTGTTGTTAACGGGTCTGATAGTGGAGGAACTCCCATGCGATGACGGACGAAAGTCGCGGGTTAGACTGAGAGAAAGAGAGGGGGGTGAACGCACACGATCTCGATTATCCAGTACAGAAGAGAGGAAGAGAGAAAGACATAGGCTTCGGAGCAGGAACACCCACACAGATGTTGGATGCATGCCGGGATTTTCGATGGAGACTCCGCCTCCTAGGCACGCCCTCTTCGTCCCTACTCCACCCCCACGAAACCACTCACCATGGCCCTGATCACCCACACATACGTACGCTTTGGATACCGCCGGGGCACACAAGCGAATCGACGTCTCCTCCGAGCCGACGCTACCGTACGCTACCAACCGCCAACATACACGTTACTTTTCCGTTGAGCGTGTGCGTGCGCGAACGTGGACACGCTCGCTCGTCTTCCAGGTGTGCGTGCGGGTGTTCCTCTTGCTCGTGTTGATGCGCGCGTGAACTTGTGACCGTGCACGCGTACGTGCGTGCACGTGTAGGTGTGCGCGACTGTGTGGGTGCGCGCAGAGCACAGGCAACTGCGAATGGACACGGGAGACGGTGTGCAACGCTCTCTCACCTCCGGTTGCAGCATTATGTGGAACCACTCGGCCACCCTGATTCTACTCTTGACTCCACTGATTGATATTTGTGCGCGCCCGCTCTACACGTCCGAAAGTAAATGCACTCTGCAGACGTTGTTGTATGTCTCCTTGCGCGCCTCCTACACGATACAGATACGTGTGTTTGGCGAATTTGCGGACGAGGCTCGCCGGCGTGAAAGACGACAGACAGGCCGGCGGATAATTGACCGGGCGATTGTTTCGAGGATCAGGACGGTAGAAGGGGTGAACGCCGATGGATTAATGAGGATTGATAACTCTACTTTGCGATCAGTTGTTTTTTCACCGTTCGCCAACACTGAACGGAGTTGGCGCATGTTTGTTTCTTCTTTCCCTCGAGATTACGGAGGTTTCCTTTATACTAGTCGTATATTATGCGTACTTAGGCGCATCGAAGTAGGAGCGAAAACAAAGCGGAAAGGAAACTACGCCGCGCTGTTAGATCAATCACGCTGCATTAATTTCGATTCATTTTTGGCGGACGCGATAAAGAGCGGACTTTAAGAGCGAAATTATCGTCGACTCGAGGATTTCGGGCATTTGATTTTTCTCGGTAAGGAGTTTATCGTGGTGCGCAGTTCGTTCGACTGTTGCGATAATCTACATTTTTGTTCGAACGCGTTGCGAAACGTTCTCACTACGCGTTTCGTCCAAAATTTTCTCCGGTCACATGTATCATTATGTTCTTCATTCGTGGACCGATCCAACAGGATCCGTTGCAGCTTCACCGATTACGTCGATCATCTCATCACGAAACAGATTATCTACCAATGAACCTTTCGCGTCCCACTACTTTGCCTCCGAATAATTATCCGCGAATGCTAAACAGAATATGAAATATTTCCCTCGGCAGCGCAATTCTAAAAAAAAGAACGTTTCCCAATTATTCGAAAAATATATCAACGCTACGGTCGAAATTATTACGTGTCTGACGGGGTCGCCGATACAGCTGCAGCAGCCCCGCGAAGGCGGAGGGCACTCTAACGGAATGTAGGAGCACACCCTTAACTATTCACGAATCGTCAGACGACCGAGGCACGGGGAAACGTTCGTCGGCGAGGAAGGCATGCACGTAGACGAAAGAAGTGTCATCAGGGGCGTAGCTTGTTGCGAGACGAGATGTACGTCGTCAGGCAAAAACGACAAATCGCATCAATCATACTCACTCACTCGTATCTTGTCGCGGTACATTTTCCCCGAAGTATCTGGGGTTCGCCCCGGCCCGTTCTATCTTCGCATGGGAAAATTGCTTAGTCTCTTATCGTGAAAATGGAGAAGAACTTGCCAGTGGACGTGATCGTACCGACGAGCATATTTCAGGGAATCGGAGGAAAGAAAAGTGGCAAGGGTGCAGGTATTATTTCCTTCCGTATATATTTGCGTACTGTGTCCTTTTAAATTTCTATGGTGTACAACGTATAAAGTGATGGGGGAAGGGGGGCGAGAAAATTGATTACCGATATCAAGTTTGCATTATCGGGGGAATACACCGGGGATACAAAATCGCGTGGAATAGCGAACGTTTCGAAGATACGTACTTTATCAGTTTTCTTATTCATCGGTTCACTTCACGCACGGCTCTCATCCGAACCTACCCACGTTTGTTTGTTCAAGTATATACCGGACGTGATTTACAGGCTGTAAGATAACTTAATCCGTCAGCACACAAATGGACATCGAGCGGCGAGGCGAGCGTCAAGCACGCCTCGCTTCGTCACGGTTCTCGTCGTCGAATCAAGTATTGTTCCTGAACGGGCAGCCTTGAGTCCATCAAAATCGTCCGCGGTACATTTCGAAATGATGTCCGCGCTAAGAACGGCCGTGCGAATGTGCGATGGAATAGCGAATATCTGCTATTCCATCTTCTCGCGAAACGAGATTTTTCACGAAGCGAGCAGTCTCGTCGATTAATTAACAATTCGCCAAAAATTTCGGCCGCTCGATTAATCCATCCAGAGTGATAGATATATAGAGTGATAGATACGTAGAGAATGTGTTTTCACGTCAACGAAATAGATAACCGTTCAAGTGTATCGATAATTTATTATACATATCGAGCCTCCTCGTTCTGATCGTAATTACGGTTGCAACGCTTACTCTCCCTTATTCGCGATAATGTGTGAAAGATGTATGGAGAAGATAGGAGAAGATGGAGAAAAAAAATTGAAGAAAAGACATCGAGAAAATAGATAAATTTGCTGCGCAATCGTTGACAATATTTGTGTCAAAATTTCGTTCTACTCTCGCAAAAATTTTTGCAAAACGATCCCTGAAAACTTTCTGCCGACAAATCGCGCATCTACCTTGACAAAGTAGTTCAATGCGCCGGATACAGGGGACGAGTGGCTGGCGCCACGAATTTAACACTTGATTGTCCCGTCGAACAATTGTTTCGCCGGTATTATAGCTGCCTCGCGTTTGTGTCTCCTCGGGGCGGAGACGGGTGGACGTGCAGGATGAGTCACTCCTCAATCGACGAGAAAACATATTAGCGATTGTCTTTACCAATTGGGGGATGTGGGTGATGGTTATCGCCGGGCAGAAAACGATACGTGAAACACGTCTACACGCGGTGAACAATATAATTCTTGATATTACCCGTTCGTGAAACAGCCGCGCGCCTGGCATGTGGGCAGACGTGAACGCACGCAGAGGACTGCGCGTGGAAACGCAGATGGACCCCTGCGGGTAGGCGAATGATCGTTTTACGGTAAGCGTTCGCTATCTGGAAACAGATACGCCGTAATTGGAAAGAATTGGCCTAATTGAAACCGATTAATCCTCCTCCTGATGAATCTTTCGCGCGTGGATCGAAGAATCGGTGATTTCGATCCGTGCCGTTTCGTTGGGAAATCGAGTTAAGGGAACGACGAGCGGGGCGCGTATCGTTGAACGCTTTGTTCGCGAAAACAGGAAACGACGCGGCGAGGAAGAAAATCTCTTCCCGGTGCGATACGGGCGACGATGAAAGAACTCGCGGTCCGGATTACCGAGGCTTCGACGTTATCAGATGTCGGGGACACGATTTCGAAACGGATAATTTGTTGTCGGCCGATCGAATCTGCATAACAAGACGATAATGTTAACAACATTACGAGTGCATTAGAGAGTGGTCCCGATGATTCGTCGAAGCGACGTCTCTTATCTAATCTTCGAGACGACGGACGGAACGGGCCACGATTTATGTAAATCCGCGAAGATCGATGGATCATCGACGTCGAGCGTTCTTAAATGCCGGATTCATCGATCGCGGCGAGGCCGTTGTTTCGTTCCTTTAGGCGAAAACATTCTGGTCGGAGAATTTCATTCGGTTCGATCTTGTCGACGCGTAGCTCGCGCTCCGCTATTGTTCCGGATAATATCATTGCGGGCCAACGGCGAATCACTATCGTGACGTAGACGTAATCGTTGCTCCGTTTAATGAATTAACCTGGACCGCAGTCGGTCTTCGATCGTCGAACGACCGAATTCCCTGCGCGATCGTAACAGTTTGCGTTATCGTACGTACGCTGAGAAATGAACAATCTCATTGTTGTATCGTGTTGAATCATTATATCCCAATAGGATGCATCAGGCCATGAAGTCGTGGGCCGATTGGATTTTCATAGAAGAGGGTATTTCGAGCGCACGAAGGCACGCCTTGACTCCCGTGCTATGGGAGTTGGCATATGGTACGGCATGGTGCACAGTATCCACCGTGATAGAAGGAGAGGAATCGCGGCGGCAGCAGGCAGAGGAAAAGGGAGAGAAACATTTAACGCGGGACAAACGAGCGTGACCGGAGTCGGGGGCTCTATTGTACACACGTATGGAGACCTTCACGGCGAGTTTCGAAGGGGTATGTAATCCCCCATAATATACAGACATATGCACCGACGAATACAGCCACCCTCGAGCACAGGATCCCTGTGGGCTGATATTTAGGGCCGGTATTCATTAGCTGTTTCACGCTAGGATACGAGAGGCGGGCGCGGAAAAGAGAAACGGCAAATGACCGACAGAGTGACGGAGATGCGAGAAACGGTGACCTGGGCTGACGGTCTCGATGATAACCGTTCAAAAGGGTACTTCGATGCCCCGTAACGTTGCTACCCTCCGCAGTGATCTATGATTTCATTTCGACACGAAGCAGAGAGAATCGAGATTGAGATGCTTGGTAGCATTAATCAGAGTGACCCCCCGGAAAATCATGTACAATTTATTAACACCGTACGGGCAAGTACGCGTTCCTCTGTGTCGCGACAAAAACGCCAGCCCCAGCTAGCATTCCGCGGAACATTACGAATCGTCGCCGCTGCCGGTTAACGATCACCGTCACTTTGATCGACTCGTGACCGGTTTCTCTCGGTGCAATCGAGGTCCCACGAAATTCTGGACAGGGGGCACCGGATCGCAATTGGCAAGAGGACCCGCCTCCTCCTGCGCTCCTAAACTTCGGGATTACGTCAGTGGCTGAACGAGGCAGACGAGAGAGGCATATCCGGTTGGCTTAGATTGACTTGGCGCCAAGCGCTGCGCGTACGGCTGCCGGAATTAAATGATTATTAGGTTATACACGACAGTCGGAACGAACTGCGAACAAGGAGAGCGGATCGGAACACGCCGGTCGATGGTGGAACGAAAGAGGACGGAGAACGTAGACGACCAAGTGGCCGGGGGTTGGCATCTCGGTAGGAAGCCGAAAGTAAAACCCGCATGAGCTGCTCTGTCACCTAAAGACCCACTTTGACCGTCCGACTGCTCAGCCTCGAGCAATGCCCATACAAACCAATTGAACGGTGGGCCCCCGACCCCCGTCGGGGCAGAAATTAGGAAACCGGGCGAAACGATTAATTTTTATAAGTGTACACGTCGCGACACGGCGGTTATTACCGTTCGTGGAAGCCGGCTATTCCGGAATAGCTAACGATCAACGGGGAAAAATGGATGAACCGAGTTTATCCGGAACGAATGAATTTATCGTCGCTGTTGATTGAAACGAATTATCACGAACGCGAGCACGAACAGACCGCGGAGCCGTCCGCTCGTGGAATAAGAGACGCCCGCCCGGAATGATAATTATTTCGTTGATGAATTCGCCCACGATAAACGATTACGCGAGAAACGATAATCGCAATTGGCGCGAGGCGGGGCGATATCGGCCAGATTTTCCGCTATACGTCGTCGATCTGATAATCGTCGATGACTTGCAATGTAATCCGTCGGGCAGACAGAAAACAAGACGACAGATACGATAATTGTTCGACGTCGAGTCCTCTCGGCCGACGAGAAATGCCCAGGGCTGTCCTTCCGGAGCGTGCGTGCATACATCTCGAACAGCGCACACGTACACCGCGTATTCGCGCACACGTGTAACCCGCCAGAGTGAACCAGATCAAACGCAGTTTTACCAAACGGCTGCGCCTCCCTGCCTCATCTGAATTGATAATATCGACGTCAGCATATCAAAGACCTACCCCTGCACGGCCCGTCTATCCCGGGCGTACATCTTCGCAAGCCACGCGAGGCTCGCCGGGGGAAAGCGGAAGCTCTGTTCGCCGTATTTAAAGTGAAAGACAACGGTAAAGAGCGGCGGTGGATTCGCTCGATTCAAATAAGATCGCCGGTCGCGAAGATACGCGATCTTGTGGGAACCCAGACATCCCCCGTCGCCTACGGGTTACCACAGCCGGGAGTTTCCCGTCGAACGATTTCAGGTACACTCAGGCAGCTTGTCTCGCGCGATCCTTTCCGAAAAATGTTCAACAGAGACGGACGAATATTTTATCCCTACGAATTTGAATGAGAATCGTGGAAGTCTTCCTAGAACGTTCCTCGGTTGGCTCCGGTTCGCGGCAACGTCGACGCGATTTTTACCCACGTTCGTGATTATAAAATTCACTACGCGTCTACCCGCGGCAGCTCACCGCGCGAGGGCTGCTGTTTATCCAAGTTTGCCCGGGTATGGCCGCGGTGGAATCGGACGTTACAATCTCTGCCGTCTGGCTGGCAGAACGCTTCCGTTAAAATAACGCCGTATTATCGGGAGACGATGCCACCTGAGCCGCTAAAAGCATCGGTGCCGACGCGGCCGTAAGGGTGCCCAGAGATTCGAGATTTACATCCCGCGGGCGAGACTCCCGGCTGCTACAGAAAATTCTGCGGCCAGGATTTTGCGATCGCGTCGGATCGTGTCGCGTCCTCGCGATGCACGCCGGGCAGGAATTGAATTCCGTGACGCGACGCTCGCTCGTTCGACAGCCGCGAAAATGTCGACGATTCGAGCAATCGCGTCAATGAATCCGATTGATCGCAGATCAATGGGTCGTTGCCGCCGGACGATCGACTAATCTCGGGGGTCAAACGACGCCGGTCAAGTCGGACTTCCTTCGTCAGTTAACCCCGACGCTATTCTCAATCTCGACTCTGACTCATCCCCGTCATCGTCATCGTTGACTTCGCTCGCGTCTCTCCTCCTTCATCGGGCGAACCTTCTGACGGGCGATGTCGTAGGAAAGGAGGCGCGTGTTCGCCGTAAAGCCACGGCGATGATGTAATATATTTTCCAAACTGACCCCGGCACTTTTCGTGCCAGCGATGCAGAAGCGCTAATGCCTTCGTTCGGCCGCGCGCCCCTGAAACGTTGGCCGCGCGCACGAAAAATCGTTAATTACAACGTTGCGTATATTTTACAAAATCACCGGTGCTTCCTGAACGCAAAACGCGTTGGCGTCGAATACCGTGCACGAACAATAGATAACCGAAGCGGTCGGAAATACCTTGGGACAAGCACGAATTATCTAAAATCCGAGTTTTTCGTTCGCGTACGACGTAGCCGTTTAATTTCGCGATACATATTCCAACGAAGTTACCAGACCGAGGACCGATATTAACTGTCCGTAATACGAAACCCTCTTTACTCCCGAGATGATACGTGGAATAGAGTCGGCGGGCAAAGTCGTAAACGACGTTAAAGGGGGTGAGGAACAAAGGGGTGGTGATTCGTGGCTCGCCTATGTTTGCCGAGCAATCAAGCCCAATCATTAACCCCTGGAAGCATCGGCGGATCGAACGTGAGCACACGTTGCATGAATAAACTGGCCACGTACGCGACGCTTAGCCGCCGCGTCTACGTACATGTATATATAGTATAGAGAATTGTTGCGACGGCTCGTGGACAGGAAGTCCAGCTAATCAGGGGTAGTGAGTGGCAAACAGGGGTGCGGTTATGCCCGTCGGGGGTACCTAGTGCAGTACACCAGGGATTCGAGGTCGGATCGTCGAACGACGCGAGGTATCGTCGAAGACGAGAAGAAGGAACGGCTCGTTCGTCCAATAGTGGCCTGGCCCTGTCCACGGTTACGGATCGGTTAATTTAATTAGTCGTCAGTCTTTGATTAGTTCGAAATGTTCGGTGGGGAGGAGGACGTTCTTTCACCTAGATATCGAGCGTCTTTCCTTTCGTCGTTCCTCTGTTCGTCGACTATCGCGGTGCGCCTTGTCCCCGGCTGCTTTGGTTTTAATTAAATTTCTCCGCCCCGTCCAGGTTCTGCCGGGCCCCGCGTGATAAACTGGAAAGATAAAGAAATCCTCGTGGAATATGTCCGCGCTGATAAAACTTGGTCCTGGAAGGAATCGTCCGCGTAATTTATGGACAGAAATTCTACTTAGCACTGTAAATAATTAATTCTTTTCCCCGTTCCGTTTCCTCTTCTCGTTCGCGGAGAGGACGAATGGAACGGGGACACGGCGGACAGGATTGTTGGTCGAAAGCCGGAGGCCGCGAGCGATAAATAATACCGACGTTCCATAACCGTTTCTCGCGCCGAACAAATGGAAGGGCGCGAGCCCATTACCCGGAGGGCTTTTTTTTCCTCCTCGTTTTATCCCCCGGCGATGGGGCAGCGGATGAACGAAGAAAGAGTGGCGCGTTAGAGCCGCGAACGATAATAATAAGGCTGGTAATTCGCAGTTTGACGTGCCCTTACGCAACCCACGACTTAACTTTTCGTGCTTTCTTCTGCCCGCCGTCTTCCCGATGTCTCCCCAGCGTGCTCGGGATCGCCAATTAAAAACCGACCACCTGGACAGAGGGGGTCCCGGAGAGGCGTGTCTCTCCTCGCGGGGTGGAAAAATCGTGGCAGTGATTAGTACTTGACGGGCCACTTAGGGTAAATTAATTTTTCACGGGAGACGCGATGCGCCGCCGAGCGAAAACGAATTCTCTTGTCACTTTACGGAATTGCATCGCGACACGTGGACACCGGGCGCACGAAAATGGAGGAACGTCCGCCGGCTAGCAAAAAAGGGGAAGGAAGATAAGCTCGATCCCCTTTGACAGCG
Source organism: Nomada fucata (assembly GCA_948146005.1). NCBI lineage: Eukaryota > Metazoa > Arthropoda > Insecta > Hymenoptera > Apidae > Nomada > Nomada fucata. Next base: position 21,504,078 of record OX411281.1, on the reverse strand, counting down.
CGCGATATCCGGTTAATCGTTTCGACGTTTTTAATTTCAATTGAACAAACGCGCGGAAACGAAGTGGATTTGTAGGAGAACGAACGCGGAGGGACAACGGGTAATTTACGAATCTGGATGATTGCTCGCGGGAACAGCGAAAGGGGGCAGGGGGCGGGTGGGCATACGTGTGAACCGGTCGGCGTCGACGTAAAAACGCTCGCGTTCAGCTAATTTAAACGAAATTGTCGGAATAAACGGAACTGCATGCATCCCGTCGCTCCAGATGTTTCGTAAATGAATCCTGCCGCGGCCGCTGCGAGTCTGCCATACTCTCGCGGCCCGACAGCTAATTGCCCTCCGCCGTAGCCCAGGGAATCGTGACACAGAAAAAGAATGATAGCTCCCGTATCTCCCCTTATGAAAATACCACTATCATTTTGCTCCTTCCGCAGACTCCTGTCTTTCTCGCGAACTTTTGCTCTGTTATCAAATTCCCGTTACACGCGCCGATGCCTTCACCCTCCCCACCCGGAGAACGAAAAGACTGATTCACTCTTGGCGGGGATGAAAAATTCGCGGTGGAACGGAACGCGTTCTCTCTGGCGGACTGTGCCAAACTGTGAAATCAATAGAAACGTCTGTGAAATATTATCGCTACGTTTCTCTCGCCGGCGTAAAGAATATACACACGCACAGACGGAGACGAAAGTGTTCGTTCGATACAGATACGAGTATCGGGGTATCTTAAACTCGGTTGAGGAAACGAATTACAGGAATCCAAGATTGTTGGAAAGTACAATTTCCCGTGGAAGCAGGAATTTATTCGGCAATCTGTTAACAACAAAGCCGATCAATTAATCCCCGATGTACAGAAATTGATTGATCGACGATACAGCATATCCTTCGCGAAGGAAACCTGTCCAGCGTACGCAATGAAAAACCAAAATCCGAACGTCCATCGCGGCGAAATTTATTCCCCCTGAAATTTCATTAAAACCTCCAAGCCCGAGCGATATCTTGTTCCAGCAGGCTAGACGAAGCTTAATTAAACCAGACTAGTGGGGGATCCGGTGCTGACCACGGCGTATGGTCAACTGGTACGTCATAAAGAAAGAAAAAAACCTCGTGATTCAACTCCACGCATGCCGGAAACATTTCGGTAACCCCTGACTGAACAAACACGGAGCAAAAACGAAACGGGGAAAACCTCTACCGCAGCGAAAACCGAAATGGAACGATCTTCGCGCTGCCCTCGCGGTTACATTCCAAGAGAGCGGAAAGGATTCGTTTCCGCGTGCACGGCGGAATCCGGGTCGAAGTTCACCGTCTGCCAAGCTTTTCGCGTATCCGTTTCGAGCCGCGGCGCAACACGGTTTACCTTGGGAGGATGCGGCGGTGGAAACGGGGCTTAATTAAAACGAGGAACGAGGAGGTTCGTGTGCGTTATCATCGAGCCCGCCGCATCGTATAACGGCGTGTTTAAATAATTCGCCCGAAAACCCGACCAGACACGGTGGTCAGCAACGGTGGTCAGCAACGTTGGTGGACCCGTGGATCCGAACCACGGTTATTAACTGACCAGGATGAACGAGACACGGGGGACCCGGCCGAGTGTGGTGAACACAAACTGGCGGATATAGACGCAGCCTTCTCGAATTCTGTTGCCTGAAAGGATTGATGAGCACCGGCCGTTGCCGAACGAAACGCATTTCGGCCTGTATCGCGCTCGCGTGAAACCGAACGCCGCGGACAAACGAACACGGCCGTTGCAATTGAATTAACGTCGTAACCGACTGACAAAACGCGCGCGCCCGCGTATACGTTGCCATCGTGAGAAGAATTTCGATCATTGAAACTCCATCGGGTTGAATATTTAACCGTCGATCTTCGTAGCTGGTGGTGGTGGGCGTTGTTAAATTCGCGCATAGAGGGGAACGGAATCAATGATAATTTGAAAGGAGCCGGGAATTGTATTCCGGATGATCGCGACCCTTCGTCAGTCGCGGGGGTGGGGCAAGGGAAAAAAAATAGATAAGAGGGACAAAGACGGAGACGTCGGAGGCGAGTTGAGAGAAACCACCCCGAGCAAAGTCAACCGAGGATCTATCGCTCTCCGGGGAGTAACTGGATCGTGCGGAGTCGGAGATAGAGACCGACTGAAAAAAGGTACGACGGAAAAGGAGAGACAGAAAGGGAGAGAGAAAGCGAGAGAGAGAGGGAGAGGAAAAGCGGTGGAATTGAATCGAATTGGACCAACGGCGCTAGCGTGTTCACAGGCAGTTCGTCCAAGGATATTTGTTCCGCATACGTACAGTACAGGACCTTTAGAGACCCCGACGCGGCGTGTAACGAGTACGAAGGACGAAGATATAAAACACCGGTCGGTCTGGGGCACGCGGTGCATGCGAGTATTAAGTCCACGTGGAGAGTCACGCTCGTCCCGTGAGACACGAACCTGGAGATGGGTGCGACCGTTCCCCGGAGATGCTCCGCAGCACGCCCACGCTGGCTAATTGTTTAAAATCAGATCGCGCCGAAACGGCAGGAATAATTAACCGGTGACGTAACGCTCGTTGCCCGCGGATGCGTGATTTGACTCGTGGCCATCGATCGCGACTGACACAGTTTCTTCTTTGATTAATTAGAGCCCCGTCGGAATTGAATCACCGTCGCGATACGAGGTTCAATAATCACGGGCGTGTTACGAAATATTCACGCAGGGTTCCGGCGATATTTTCGTTTCGCGTTTAATATCGATGCCGAGGGTGCGATTCGATGCACGACGGCGACAACGACGAACGACGCGGATATGATCCGCCAGTCTTTCATTATCGTTGCAGTCGTTTCGATGCAACCGCCGCCAAGCCAACGCGATGCGTTATTGTCGCGCGACGCATCGCGATTGCGTGATGCCAAATATCTGTTCGTTGGTCATTGGCCGACCCACTTCGACGAACGTATCGATGCAAGTATCAATCGTCGCGAGTTCACCGGGGTCGACAGAGATTGTTCAGCTGAATCGAAGGGAACACAACCCGACCTCTCGTTCGTCTTGCTCGCGTTAAACACTGCACGCGATACGAAAACCCGTATAGAACGCGCGTTCTGAACACGGGGGTAGAATTGCTTCCCTTCGAAGAATATTGGAGAGGCCCGCGCCTACCTGTATTCCCGTTCACCTTTGATTTATTCTCGAACCATTTGCCGCGCGGATCACGGCGGCCCGGATGAAGCTACAACGGTATCGCTTCGCGGCGAAAAGGGTGGTAGAATCGCGATGAAAATGGGATTGAAAACCGCCAGACTAATCTCCTTCCTACGGCGCGTACCAGCAATATCTACACCGACGCGCGTCGACGCGCGGATACACGCGTGTATCCGCGCGATCGTCCACCGGAAACGATCCTACGGTAGCTATGTATTTTTCCACGGGAGAAACGTTGCCGTGCGTGCCGTGTGTGTATCGAGCACGTGGACGCGCTGTACACAGGGATCACGTATATTAAACGCGTGCACATACTCGACGGTGTGCGTGCCACTCGTGCTCCAAAGCGGCTGCCATTTAAATAAATGTTTAATCTCGCCCACCTCCGGCTACCCATCCCGTTTCCCCTCGCCGCGCCGAGTAATATTCTCTCTGTTCCTTCTTGTCCTCCGGTCGTTTCTTTTTCCGTGTTCCCCTGCCGTTTCAGCCATACGAAAAGCCCGGCCCGACGGAGCGTGAAAAGGGGACAGGTATAGACGAGTAGTAACAGGAGGAAGAAAGTCGACGGTAAAAGAGACGGGAACGAGGGGATCGAGGAAGGAACACCGGGAATGATAAAAGGAAGAAAGATAGAGAGGAGCAGAGAGCTCGAGAGGCAAGTAAAAAACCAATCGAGTCTGTGCAGTGGCTGCGTACCATCCTTCCCCTCCCAAACGTTTCATCCCCGTTTTCCGAGCTGGACCGACCCCCGCAGCCATTTAACCTCTGCATTGCAAATGCCACCCCCTTTTTGCCACGACCATCGGTCTGTATAAGGGTAGCTGGGAAGGGCGGGCGGGCGGTCGTAGGGTGTAGCGGCACTCAGTCGAGCCGAGACTGTTATTTTAACGAAATATCTTTAAACGGCAGCCGAGGAGAAAGAGAGAAACGTAGAATGAACCCCGACAGTCAGCCTGGAGGGAAGTGAACGCGAGCCGGAGGTGGTGGCGGTGCACGGGGTCGGTTTGGAAGGAGGATGGTTGGCCTCGGACGAGCTTCGAGCCAGAGAGATGAAAGGATACCTAGTTACGGGATGAGGGCCCAACGGTTTAAAGGATTACCCGCCTGCCCATTATTCAAATGTATGCTAAACGCGCGGGGCAATGTGCGCGATAGCCTTATCAACCCTCTTACGAGCCGTCCTCGCCAGAACCGCACCGGCACCGTACCATGCGTGTATTTCACGGTGGCGCCGCCGCAATATCGGTATGCAGCCGCTGCCAGGTGAAACTGTTACATCGATATCCGCAAGAGATGAAGCATCGTAACGGTCATTAAATTCTAACCCGTTTTTCACGCGGCCCTGATGAATGGAAATGTGGACCACCGGAGGCGGAGTTGCGAATCGATATCTGCGAAACTGTAACCGGGGAGAACGTCTGCGTGGAAACTTGTTACGCGAATGAACACGACGAGGTACATTCGGGAGGATACAGTAATTAAGTATCTGGCGGTGGCAGTGGCAAGAACGTGGGAAGGAAAGACGAGGAAGGGTCGTCTTCCTCGAAAGATCGGCCGTATGGGTTGCGGGGGGTGGTGGGGGCGCTAGCAAAAAACGGAACAAACGAAGGAAGGTGATCACAGAGGGCTGAAAGTCGTCGACGCCGCGATGGACGCCTCGGCCGTTGCGCTAGCTCGGAGGGTAAGGAAAGAAAAAATTAGATCGGTCATTAAGCGGAGAACGATTTAATGAAGATGACCTCATACTCTCCGCGAGCGAAGTTTGTACAACCGTCTAAGCGGATTCTCACGTCAATCGCTGGCCGCGAGAGTCAAGTGGCGAGAATTGTCGGCAATTGTTTCCGAAATCCCGCGCAGATGCGCTCGCGCTCGCTGCCGTTTGCAGGCGTGTATACGCGCGCGAATATCGTGCGACAGTATGCCGCGAGCACGCAAGCAACCACGGGCGGACTCGGCCGCGCCGATCCTGATGTGTGAATCACTCGGCACAATTACGACAATTACCGGACCGGTCGCAAGTCACCACACTATCCGCATTCGCCGTTTCCCACGCCCTCTTCCATTCACGCTTCGCGCAAATCTCGAGCTCACTTTCCATCGCCGCGCTTGCCACCGCGATGGACCTTCCATCGTTGCCTCGCCTCGCGGCGGCCGGGCGATCCGCTTGGAATTGTTCCGGGGGATGATCGATCGTTAATTGTCAGACGATTGCGAACACGTCGAAGGTGTTCGAAATCCAATCGAGTCTCGTGCAGTCGTTGGGACACCTTGCTCGTATTAATCCTGCACACGGCCTCAGCAGGATCCGTATCTCCGCGAATAGAGAACCGACGGGTTTCTGAACGCTTCCTTTATGTTAGCCAACTCTCGGCGAGTTTGGTATCGCGGCTGTACAATGGTTGCTCGCGGAGCCACTTTGTCCCCGCATCCGCTTCCGCGCACTTAACGCACGACGGTGTCTGGAAGGTCGAACTTCCTCGTCGTGAAACGATGACAGTTTCAACCGCGCCGGGATGAATTCGATTCGTCGATTCCCTTTCGAGCAAGTTGAAATCCCGTTAGCGTCGAATGTCGGCGAACGCGCGCGGCACGAGATCAACCCCGACGGATCATCGAAAGAAATCCATCCTTCTCCCGCAGGAGTTGACATTCGACACCTTGCCGCGCCGTGTCAGTGATTGGCTGATTATGATCTCGCTAATCCGGATCGCAGCCTGGCGGACCTGGACCACCCTCGACGTGATTGTCGAGCTCCAAGGCAAATACACGGGGGGCCACCCTTCGGTGTTTCGCGAGTCACGCGTCGGACGCGGCCCCAATTTTTGTGCACGCGTGCACCGTCTATGACGATTACACGCGATTCCACTGGGCATTCGTTCGCGACACGAACGAAAATCCCGGCCATTCGAGCTAGTAACGTACGAAAAGCTCATTGCCTATAGTGGACGTCCGTGCGTGCACTTGTACGATAGTTCAAGGGGGTCGCGGTTCATTTCTATCATCCGAAGTTATTGCTTAATTATAGCCGTGCCAATTTCAACCTCAACTACGTTGTTAAAATAATTTCCCGAACGAAATGCACGGAACGAGTAATCTACCCCTCTTTTTCATTCCTATTTGGAAACGGGAAGACGGTCGAAGCTTCCGCTGAATGGAACAAAGCCGAGGGAAAGACTGTGTCGAGGCGGTCGCAATCAAAATGCTAATCACCGCGAACAAGGTGTAAGTCCATAGAAATTGAATGTAAGGGACTTAATATTGCTTCGAGTCGCGGATCGCTAAAGAGTATTACGGGGGATTATCGGGGTAAAGTGACACCCTTGCCCCCGGGGCTGCGGCGATGTGCGGTGTACAGTCTTAACAAAACACCGGGGGTTAGCCGAGCCTTCTGTAAATATTGTTACCGCCACCCCGTCGGCAATTTCGCCGGCCATATGTTAAGCTGCGGATGTCCTTTTTACCGCTTTCGCCTGTCTGCTTGGACAAGGTTTTGCTTCACTCTGGTTTCGTCTGTCCGTGAAAGGCTTGACAGATGACAAAACGATTTTGGACGGGGAAATCTTGACGAGGCGAAAACACTTCGCGCGTTGGAAAATAATTGCAATAGAGAGAAAAGTTCCTTCTCTATATTCTTGATAGAAAAATGTTCCAATTTTGGTCATTGAGCTACCGTGGAAACGTAAATTTGGGAACGACCGCGTCCAGTATTATTTTAAGAAATCAAATGCGAGGAGGCGCGTGGAACGCCCCGGATCGATGTTCATTATGCTGATATGAAACGGAATATAGAGCAATAAGTACGGGGTCAGGGAGGGTGAATCCTAAATTGGAAAGCAGCGGGCACGGGACGAATTAGCATCGCTTTCAAGTCGCTTTCTAATCTCGGTAACTGGACAAATTGCCATTGAATGATGAGTAACGAACGCATGGAAGGAAGGAACCGGTTGTTCAAGTGGATTTTTGTGGGAACGGGAAAAAATTCGGGACAGATTCGAGGGGTGCAGAACGATGGCTCGCAGCTATACGCGCTCGCGACACGTGGCACAGATTATGCACATGTTACACGGCCAATTTCGGACGTGCGCCCGATGCAGCGAACTCAAAACGATACGTAATTGGTAAACCAAGCCCCCTGATATCTTAGCTGTCGCGTCTTCCTCGAACAATAACTCGAATATAACATTCCCGATGCCAGAATTGATGGCAGGCGTAAATCTTGAAGACTCGACATCAATTGAAGGAAATATTTGAGAAACGTCGTGGCACGATTGTTTTTTCTCGTTTCTTGATTCAAATAAATTGAACGCGGATAATAATTCATATTATCCGTCATAATTCTAAATACTGCGCAACAGTGATGATTATCATTGATAAGAAGATCGCTGAATTCGATGTAGAAAATACAACAGGATATTGCGCAAACACGAGTCAATTGTTACGACGGATTGTAGGTGGTGGGCAGACACCTTATCTTCGCCAGCAGCTTTCGTAAACATAAATTCGCCATATATCTCGTAGCCAGGATTTATTACCCATGAATCGAATAGAAGGGGGCGGTTTACAATGGCCCGGCAAATTGCGGCCCGTTTATATCGATGGAGACGTTATAGCGGCGGAGGAGTTTGCCAGTGCGAACGAACAAGTGTGAAATCAGGTGCATCCATAATGCAAAGGGGTGGTTCGACGTCCGAAATTCACCCCGATGCGGTCGTAACGCAAGCCCCCCCTCTGCCGTGGCGGAAATCAATTAGACACGCAGCGAAACGGTACATTTGTTCTCGACGTGACGAAAGACGAAACGCCTCTGGAAAATCGACGCACTAATTGCTGAAGGAAAAACAACGACGTTTGCACGTGCCTCGTGCATCGATACACCAATTCGAATCAATTTATTTCGAACGTGTTGAGTATAGTTGCCTTGTTAAAGTAAGATTATTGTAGAAAATATTGCAAGATGAATCTCCATAGAAAAGGGAAAAGAAGAAGAATAGACGGAATGAAGAAATCTAATGTAAATAGAATACACGATTGCGTACTTTCGAAACGTTTCGAGAGGAGACGGAAATACAATTGATGCAGCTGAACAATTGATTCGAAAAGCACGCTGGAGACGGAACAAAGTCGTGCAGATCGCAGCTGGAGGGAGGAGTGACTCTAACTTGCCAAGAATTAAAGTGAACCGCCCGAGGGTAGCTAAGGGTCGTAGCCTCGAGCGATTATACTAATAGTCGGGGCGTAGACAAGCTGATAGGGAGAATAGGGGCACAGCTAAGCTACTAATTGTTTTACGCAGTGGAAACTTCGTTTGGTTAATTCCTGTTCACCTTTAACGAGTTTATCTCTCCCTCCCGAGAAAAAAAAATAATCGATGGAATTAAAACAATAGGCGCACCTTGTTGGCGAAACTTTCATAACACTTCGCTTTCGAGAGATAATCTTCGAAACGCAAAAATTATGGAATCAATTTCCTCTTCCTTTTGGCTTATCAACCCTTTTAGGGAAAAAAAATTCTCCAACGGCGCGACGATTCTAATGCGTATATTCTCCTGATTCGTCCGCTCGAGAGGTTCGCCCTGAGTGTTTGATAACGTCCAGAGGGAAAAATGCCATGTATCTCGATGGTCCAGAAATGGTGTACCAACGATGCGGAAGGAAACTCAAGAGCGTAAAGGCGAACAATGGCCTCCTTCCTGGCAGGTTGATCCTGCTTGAGTAATGTTGAAATCTGGGGCGTTCCTGGGAAAGACCACCTGACCTTTCGCGCCCCTTCATCGCCGTTACTGGACCCTCCTGGTCGAGTCATTGCCGTTCTCTCGGCAAGTATCCAACGACGGATTAATGACACCAGATGATGGTGTAACCTACCAAATACGCTGTCGTATAAACTGTTCACCCTTTTTAATCGTACCTCGAACGGTCCGACACTCGGCAGTGTTTGTCGATCGTTCGATCCTCCGGTTCTCCATCAAAACGGAACAACGAAACCGATCAAATCCCGATCAACGAGCGATCAATCAATTAAAAGGCACCTCGCCGTAAGCGATAATTCCCCGAGCTTAACGCGGAATTGTTCGCCGTCTATGGCACAAATCGTTCGCAATAATTTCGAAATCGTGTCAACCTTCAGTTTCGTCTTCATCGGAGGACGGTATCGCTGCCGCCATCCTGGGGGAAAGTCAAAAAATATTGGAATTTCGCCGCGATGTTGGAACAGTTACCCTGGGACCGGTGGAGGCTGTTTGGGGATGGACACGCGGTCGGGTAATGGAAGATGTGATAATTTAGTATGCACGGTGGAGTTTATTTGAATTTTATTGGCGGGCACGCTGTCACGTGGGTCAACGCGGAGGAGTGGTGGCTGTGCCACAAGGGGGTCCCTCTTTCGTTTTATCGTATCGTGGGGGGTGAGACGACGCTCCTCCCGTTTTCTCGTTTCCCCGAGGGGACACTTCCGTCCAACCAATATCGCCGCTCTCTCTCGGCGCGTCTCGCTCCTTTCCAAGACTTTCCTCGGTCTTCCCCGTCTCTTTTTCTATCTTTTACCCTCTCCTGGGCCGCTTCCAATATCTTTCTAAGTTCTCCGAGCCGGCCATGAATAAACTATTCCCCGACTTTGAATATCTGAACGTTTTGCGCGGGAATGGGACCGCCATCGAGGGACCGGCCGCAGAAAGGACGAGAAAGGATGATATCGATTGATCGACGTGTTACGCGGATGGGGGCGGTGGTTCGAGCATCGCGTCATTTTTTGGGAAACACCGGTGGACGATGTATTATACGCTACGAAGAGAGAGAGGAAGAAAGAAACCGAATTCTATCGTTCGTTCCAGGATATGATAAAACACGAACGAGAGGCCGTCGGAAATCGACGAAGAACTGCAAGCTGATCCTCGTTCTACCCGATCACGGGACGATTAATTTTTTCGTCGCGGTGACGCTGATGAAATCAAGCAGCCAGCATAATGAGTAGCGTTGTCTTCCGTGCTATTCATCGGATGTCGTGAAACGAGAGGCGCTAGGAGGCGACGGCGAAGGTGGAAGAACGGCGAGGGGGGTTATTAATATTCAGAACGAGGAACAGGAGTCGAGAGCGGTGCCGAGTGACAAATACCTCGCGCCCGTCCCAACCCCGGAACGGCTCAACTCTGTAATTAACGCTAATCTCCCGGCCGTTCCTCCGACACCGTACCACCCACTTCGTCTTCTCCCCCGCCAACTGTACTCGCCGGGCGAGAGGGTGGCCTTAAACAGACTCTCGAGCTGATTCTCGAACGAAGAGGAGATCTACGATTCCTCTTGGGGAGCAATGGAAAAATGCTTGCGCAGAAATTGAAAAAGGATTTCAAGCACAGGCGCGTTTCAATGGTGCTGTTTGTGTTAAAAAAAAGAAAGTAAGAATTCTTTCGTGTTTTTCGTACATTTTCGTTTCTGTGACTTCCGCTCCGGATAGAAAAGGAATAATGAACGTTACTTCGTTGGCCCTTTTTATAGACTTCATAACTGAATAAAGACAGCACGGGTATGAAAAACATAACCACCGGCGGGCGGTCGCTGCATATTTTTGCAAATATTACGGTGGCGTCGTTCATTCGTCCAGCGTTGTGTACATTTGAATGCACAAAACCGGAAAGCCGAATTGCTGCCCGCCGAATTATTATCACTGTCGCGAGGCTGCAAGTTTTCCAAACATTCTGCTGCTCCTTCCGGTATTCTCTAAGCCGCGTAACGTGTTGCAGTCGTAATGATTCCTTAATTGGAAGCAAACGAAAACTGAATGAACCCATTGAGTAGGAAGAGTCCTAAACGACAGAAATTTATTTGAAACGTGTGTCCAAATAGAAAGGACAAACGAGTGTATCCCAGCGAGGTCAAAGGACGAAGATTCCTTCATCCATTTCCTGCGATATGGTCGTCGCTGGTGGTTGCACAGCTCGATTAGCACTTGGTGGACTAAAATAGCGAGTCCGCCGACCGCGAATATCCTTGATTAAACGCAAAAAAGCTCTGGCGTGGCTGCGTTTTTTCGCCACCCTCCGCCATCACGATGTGCGGGTTTGCGCGTGGAATTGGATTGGCCGTCTTTCCTCTCTTCCCGTTCTCTTTCCCTTTGGCTTCTTTCCCTCTTCGCCGAGAGAAAGAAACGTCGGTTGTTCGAAAGCTTCTGCGGACTCGATTGCACCAAGTATGCGACACCGAAAATGCCGAAGCACGATTCGTTTCCAACTATGTACACCGTCCATTTGAATAGATGTACCACTCATTCGGTTGTTTCATGTCACGCGGCAGGTGCTTTTGTCGCAGTCTCGTATCGAAATGACTGCTGGATTTTTTTCAATTGCTGCAAGGGCCCTCGGTTGAATCGTTTAACGTGTCATCGTTTAAGATACATCTACGCTATAAGCTCTTCATAAAGCGCATGACTTTGCAATGTTCGACAGATTGCTTCAGCAGGCGTGCCCTTTTAAAAACGTGTACATAACTAAATCATTGAAATATGATAGTGGAGTGATCCCCAAAAATGCAGCAAGATTCTTGCAGGGTGGCAAAGACTGCTTGACAGAAGTGGAACTTTCATTGTTGAACGTAACGATGGTCGAAACAACGCGGCTGACATTCGTTCTTTAAGGCGTGAGTTTTGTATGCCAAATAGGGGTGATGTCAGTAAACGGTGATATATTGTGGAAGCACGGGAAATGCCACGTGCCCGGCAACCTTCCACACAGCTGCAAAAGGATTGGGGTCCTGGTACATTCTGCAGCACGTTATTTCGAACACAATTGAATTCCATTCGGTGTCATTGACTTCGCTATATCGATCAAAACTATTCTGTCGTTTTTAAACGCGCGCAATAATTATATCGTTATGATCAAAGAACTTATTTATTTGTAATCACTCTTGCTTGGAGGCTCATCTGTGAAAAGGGTTTCCCTTAGAATTAGAGAATTAGAGAATTAGAGAATGAACTGCAATTACTTCTGATGAAAAAATTAATCGTGGTGCAATATATACTTATTTTGAATGGATAGAACATAGAAATAATTTTTATTCTGGAACAGAATCGTTGAAGGCTTGAATGGAAAGGATCATTGCCGATAAATGACGTATCTTTCTCTTCTGCTCGTCTACCGAACACGTTGCTTGTAAAATCGATTCGTGAGCTGCTACTCTCTCAACAATGCAACAAGAGAGCAACGGTAACGAAAGTTTTGCTCCTGTGAGAAGCAGTGGCTGCAGGTAAGATCCGGTATACTTTTTTTCTTTTAATTAAAAGCGTAAGAATCACACATATAATACTTTATTATTTTTATCTAAATGGGAAACCGAATTACTTTTTTCATTGTTGCACTTGAATTATCTCTCGTTATTGTTCATTAATTTCGTGGTATCCTAATTGCAGAACCAGCATTATTATTTCCTAATCGAAATTTATTTATCTCTAAAGCATCCCCGTCGAAATTTTGAAAAAAAGCGCAGCTGCCTTTTAACGAAAAGCGATTCGGGAAAAGGTTTACGAGACAATCTGGCCACTTATCAAGGAAACATACATTGAGTCCCAATATACAACATTGGGAAATAATTAAATTTAGAGTAACAGTACATGGTTTAAAAATCGCTTCAACATTAGTACTGCCATCTATCAACAAGTGTTTGAAACTTCACATGTCCCTACCTTACCTACACACAAAATCTAACTATACTGTATCGCCATCTAGAAAGTAGTGCCTCAAACCACAGATCAGATATAGGAAGACACAAGTCATACAATGTATTATTTCGATCAGCGTTTCTGAGACCCCGGCACAGATGATATTTAGAAATAGACAAGACATCTTATGGACTTTCGTGGCACAACGTGACTCACATACCGACTCGGAAAAACCACGCTGATTCGAGCGTCCTCTGCACATGAACAGTGAGCACTGGAAGAAATACTATTTACTGAAGTAGTGTTGGGTACAGGATTTATGCGATTGTGTGAATATATGTAAATGCTTTGGAGGGGATCAGGAAAGCAACTTTTCGGGCATCGTCTCGCTAGAAAAATTGAGCTACGGTGCCTGGTCGCGCGATGCACTTCGGTTCGGCTTGAGTTCAGTCGAAATCACGTCGCGATGCATCTAGGAGACGAAAATGACAATGAGATGCGTATCACGTCAAGCGCCCCGTTTGTGCTGTCATACATTCATTACGTGACAAAAAACAAAAGAATTCTTGAACGAGGATCGTAGGTCCAGCTAAAAGTTGGTCAGAAATAGTAGAAGTCCAGTCCACACGACCCTGCAGTTCTAGGTCCGGCTAAAAGTTGATCAGAAACAGTAAAAGTCCAGTAGGCACGACCCTGGAGTCGTAGGTCCGACTAAAAGTTGGTCAGAAATAGTAGAAGTCCAGTAGGAATAGCCCTGGGATAGTAGGATTTACGGAAATAGCGAATACCACCGAGCGCAGCCGACGCGCCGGCGCGCCACGGAGGGGGAGGCTCGCGGAGTGGGGTCGGCAGTCGCGCGGCGCGCGCCTCGTTAGTCCTCATTGAAGCGTCCCAGCGTAAGGTTGACTATGTAGTTGAAGGCTAGCGACATACATACCTCACTCTACAACACAATAGCACCTCGGGCTTTACTTTACCATCGTGTACGCTTTATTATTAGCTTCTATTAATTAATACGCGTTTAACTAACAATCGTCCTACTATCGCAACAGTACATTAAACTTTAATGATTAAAATCTTTCTTGAGTCTCCTTTGCTGGACAAAAGACCGATCATCCAATTGAGGATGAACGCGTCTTCGTCCAGCATCGAGAATATTTTAATATGAGTTTAACTAGTCGTTTGGTGTAACATCGCGTTAATTAATTTATTAGTTTTAACGCTTCTTCGAATCTTTATTATATTTTATTCAGTCACTTACATACCCCCTTTGCGACTTCGAATTCGATTATGATTTTAGAACCGGTCTATCACAGGTCTACTTTTTTTGTTGCAGGTATAATGGATGAAAGAATAATATATCGATGATGCAGGTATGGAGTATTGAGATACAATTACTGCGATGCATAACAATCAGTTCCATGACATATGATGAAGAACTGGTAACATTTAACTTATTATCCCAACAGTTTATGTATATCTGTTGTTATCTGGCGATTGGTCTTCAGTTCAAGTTCGTTTCCTTTGGTTGAAAGTTATTGAACACTTTCATTATTGTATATAGATTGCAATATTTACTTCCCTCAATTCGTATATCCACGTTCATTAAATAATGAAAACATTTCAAATAGAACTTACAGTGTTCGCGATTGAAACTAGTCAATAAATTTCATTAATTCTAAACGAAAAATTGGAATACGTTCATGTTTCGCTTCATTTTGGTCGCGATTTCAATTGTAGCTTTACCAGAGTTCTTGTTGACACTTTTATTATCTCTGTGACCTAGTCACAAGTACGGCCAAACTGTATTTTCGATGCAGGATTACACGCGTAGTTACGTACTTGTTGCCATACTCTAATAGTTTCGAATTTTCATTTCTACAAGCAGCTACGAGAATTTATAAATGCGCGATATTGCTTACTTACTAGGATCATGATCACTTTTAAAACTCCGACAAAGAACAGTCACAGTACGCTTTTAATAAGTCATTTATATTTATCTATAAGAATATATCTTCAATAGACAATTAATAATACAGTAGCACTTTATTAAAACAAAAGCAGTAATTCATCAACAGACATGAAGAAATAAGAAAGAGACAAATAAAATCACATGTGTATTGCTTTCATTTCTACCTCCTTTCCTCATTTTCTAACTTGTACAGATTTTCTTTCAGAAAAATTTTGATGACCGCGCGCAATGCGGTCGGTAGAGTCAGTGCTTGCTGCGTCAAAGTTCTTTTTATTGTTTTTAGAGCGTAACCGCTTGTAATAATTATAATTAAATATAAATAATAGTAAAGATACGCGAAACTAGAGTCAGTGTTTGCTTCGAAATATTGCTCTCGCGAAATTAGAGTCACTTTGTTCGTCGACCACAATTATAATCGCGCGCGATGGTAGTCCTTTATTTTACTTATTTTTTTATCGCAATAAGTATTCCGGTATTAGAGTCAATAACTATGCTGTTCGGCGAGTTCGGGCTTCCATCCATCAACTTGAAGAGTAAGTATCCTTGTATTTCTTTAACCTTATTTTGCCAATGATCTTTGATTACTGTAATATTTGAAAAGTACTGAGATTGCAAATATTTCAATGATGTCTGTTCTTTGAAATGTTTCAGAAGGTGCCATGGGCACGATGTTATCACCATAACGATATTGTTGGCCGCGCGCAATGCGGTCGGTAGAGTCAATGCTTGCTCCATCACAGTTCTTTTTATTGTTTTTAGAGAGCAACCGCTCTTAATAATAATTAAACATAAATGACAGTAAAGAGACGCGAAGTAACCTCCACGGGTTGAGACCTGGGCAATCAATTATTTACTGTATAATTATTAAACGTTTAAGAGACGTTTGATAATTATGTGGAAAATAAATCGAGCGAATTGGCTGGGCACTCCCTCCCCCTCAATTCATTCTTTTGCTGCATTCCGTTTTCTGCTCTCCGCTCAGAGTAGTGCTGGATGGGCGCATTTAGCATGGTACGGGTCTCAGTGTCAGCGAGTTACGATGTGTGGGGCCGCGATTGTGGGACCGGACGAAGGATACGTTCGCTGTTATGTCTACGCCACTAACGGTTAGGGCTATGGGTCATAAGTCTGGAATCATGGTCGCGGTCTTGCACATCTGCAGCTCAATGAGGTTGCGACTTGGTATCGAGGCTTGACTAAATATCGAGGCTACTGTTAGTCGCTGTGGTGAGCACAGGGTGAACTACGTTCACTTATAACTGTGTCCAGGCTCTGGGTTGAGAGTTCGCGGGCTGTTCGGTTGCAGTCACTTTCGTTACTTGCCTCCTCATCAATTACACCCCTGCTTGATCCATTCCGTGATTTGTTTCAAAATTTTGACAATCGCGCGCAATTCGGTCGATAGAGTCAGGGCTTGCCCCGTCAAAGTTCTTTTTATTGTTTTTAGAGCGTAACCGCTTGTAATAATTATAATTAAATATAAATAGTAGTAAAGATACGCGAAATTAGAGTCAGTGTTTGCTCCGAAATAATACTCCCGCGAGATTAGAATCACTTTGTTTGCGAATCATAAGTGTTCCATTAGAGTCAGTGTCCTGTTCGGCGAGTTCGGGCTTTCATCCATCAACCTGACGAGTAAGTATCTCTTTATATCTTTAATCTTGTATTCCAATAGTCTTTGATAATTAACACATTCGAATAGTATTGAAAATACAAAAATTGTAATGTTGTCTGCCATTCTTGAATGTTTCAGCAGCTTCCATGGCTACAGCGGCGACGAGCTTGACCGCGCCCCTGGTGAGTCTGCAACCGGTGAGTGGCATGTTTTAAAGTTCCTCTGGTCACTCAATCATGTCGCAGGACGAAAGGTCCGAACCGACACGAGTGATTGGTTGTAATTACGTAGATTTTTCTGGCAAGCACTGTGACCATGGTTATATGGAAATATACTCATGAGTAGTAACTTGTATACTGTTTTACATTTTATGAGGATAGGTCTTCTTGTACAACGCGTTTCAAATTAGTTTGAGAATTTTAAGAGAGAAATTTAGTATAAGATATATCGTTATGCATCTTTTTATAATAGAGTATTTGATTGAATACGTACAAACCGAATATTTAAATAGTTATTAATTATTAAATGAATATAATGTCACGTCCAGTATCATACGTGCACTAGTTTGTAGTGGAGAAGTCGAATACCCTTCGTCTTCGTGCATTTGTCAATGGCAATTAGTGCACAGTTGTAATAAAATGCATAACGATTGCTGTTAGTAAGAACGTAGTATTTCTTTTTTTTTACTTTGATTAAATATAAGGTAAAGGTACTTATATACCTTGCCAATTTGTTGGAACTATCGAATAATTTTATTATTCGATATCCATATTAGTCTTTAGCGTATAAAGATATCAATAAATTCACTTCTTCCGTACAAAATATTAATTAAACCTGAGTGTGCAAGAAGACAATACGCGAACGGGTAGATCTCGATATCAAGGCAATCTACTTTAAAACTAACCTTGCGTTTTTGAAGCAATGCTTTCATGACGAGAACGCCCGAGGATGTTTGAATTTAATTCAAAGAATATTACAGTAGAGTCATTGATTAATTTTTCTGATAAAGTAGAGTCATTGATTAATTTTTCTAATAAAGTAGAGTCAGTGTTTAATTTTTCTAATTAAGTAGAGTCATTGCTTAGTTTTTCTAATAAAGTAGAGTCTTTGAATATACAAATATATATTTAGCCCGTTAAAATATCTGTATGTCTTTATCATCTTTTTAGACGAGGATTTCCAGGTTTAACCCTTTCCGTGTTCACTGCCCGGATCCCACTCACGTGCCCCGGTGCTACTTGGGTGGGAAAACGGTGGTAGAGCACGACGATATTTCTTTAGTTCATAAGCTATTGAATGATTTATTGTTGGCGACTGACAGTGCGTTTGGTGTATCGTGCACGACGTAATATCCGCATTGTGTGTGTGGTTAGGCTGCGGATTTGCGTCGTTCCGTACTAAAACGTAGTTGAAGAGGCCAAATGCCAAAGGGAATCGAATATACCTATCAATTGCTATCAAGTACCCCTTGTATCATTCCTATTTAATTATTCTATTAAATATCAGCCGCGGCGTGATTTTTTTCCACGAGAACGCAAAGATCCCAGCCACAGTTGGTCGATTTCAGAAAAATGGTACGTACATTAGAGTGTGCAAGTTGTGTGACAGCACTTGGGTGTCGGGGGTGTCCCGGGACGCCTCCCTAGTGTAGGCTTTTGCGCCCAAGTGTTTGACTGAGAACCGTGGAGTGTCGTGTGTTGGTGTGCCTGTTTGCCACTTTTTAAATATAGGTCTAGGTAGGATAGGTAGTATACCTTCTGCTGTGATTGATAGATATAAGTAGGTAGGGCCGGGCAGGTTGACACAGTCTCTGATCGGGTAGGCACTATTTCGCGTGTTCAACCTGTTTCAGGAAATCTGATTCGAAAAGTCGAAAGTGAAGCTGTGGCGCGAACGAAAATGCGTTCGCCTCTGGCTTTTCCTATCGATTTTTCGAATCCCTCGCGGTCGTGGTCGCGATTTAAGCCTCGAAACGAAACGTGTTGCATTATGCTCGAGGCTGCACGCGTGAACGAAGAACGATTACAATTTTAATCGTAATCTTTGCGATTTTCCGCAATCACAATTTTTACGATTTTATTTGGTCGTGATTCGGTCGCGTGCGTTCCATTTAGCTCCGCGACTTCAACTCTTTATTTCACCTTTATAAGTTTTTTCTTGGTTTCCGATTAGAGCCTCGAGCCTAGGTTAAGTTTCAGACGACCCTCCTTCAGCTGTCCAACGAAAAGAAGAGGCTATATGCCGAAGAGGCCCGACAAACTGTCGCTCAAGAGGGCAACTACTAATGGTTCTCCATTCTTTTTAAGAATGGGGAATCATTCTGTGTTACTACTTTGTCACAGTGCTTGCATTTTCATTTGTAGACATTTTATTTGTACTTGGCCCACGCATAT
The DNA here is from genome assembly GCA_948146005.1 of Nomada fucata. NCBI lineage: Eukaryota > Metazoa > Arthropoda > Insecta > Hymenoptera > Apidae > Nomada > Nomada fucata. The sequence goes on along the minus strand of OX411281.1, from coordinate 21,485,265 downwards.
TCCGGCCCAACGATACAGCCCTCCAAAAAATATCGCGTTGCTTTAGAGTTGTCTTAAATGCCACGCGGTTTTTAATTAGTGTTGCGAGCAAATGAAAATCGCGATTGATTTAGCGTATCGCAACGATGTCGCCATTGTTCTTGCAATTTGGCCGTTCTTATTGTTAGTTGAATTGTAGTATTTTATAATATACTTTACGTATGAGAAAGTTTCTAGTGTTGCGGAAATTATTTTCGCGTCTTGAGCCTTCAGCTAACTTTTCAGGGGATCTTCAATTTGCTTATTTTTTTATATTGCAAATAATTTAATGTTTGCTTTCTATCGGTCTTAATAAATAGTGTTGCGAAATGATTGCATCGCGAGTTCCAGTTAGCGTTGCGTTGATTAAAGATCGCGTTTTTAATTAGAGTTGCGAATACCAGTCCCCAACTGCTTCCAATTGGAAGCCTGTTCCTGTGCCACCCTTGAGTGTGGCACTTCATCGTCAGCCAAAGATAATGGCTGACCAATTCTTTGGCAATTCTTGTTGTATATATTGTAATTTTTCTTCTCAGTTATTTATCTTTGTTCTTTTTTTTTATTTTTTTTCTTAATAATTATTCTACCTGGAATGTCTGTTGATGGAAATGCTGCTAAAAACTTGCATACATAATATTAAATTACTGTGTGAAAGAAATGAAAAAGAATAAAAGAAAATAAGAAAAAAGGAAACAAGAAAATAGAAAAAAAGAAATAATTCGAGATAGTAGATTTCAATTAGAGTCAATGCTAGTGACTGTTCATTATTGGAGTTTAACTTCAAAATATTTTTCCTTAATCGTTCCACAGTTACTTTCACCCTTTTTATTAAGTAGTGCCAATTTATAAAACTTTTCGAGCTTGCTTTGTACAAACTGAAATTCACTCGCGATATCCGTAAATGTTTAAACAACAATCTTCCACGAAAAATGGTCTTAGCTGTACTTGGACCTCGACACGCTGATAGTGGAAGTTTGATATTTTGCTTTCGAATAAACGTTTGTCGCTTCATTGTAGAAGCAAAATAGAATCTGTTATAGCGAAATGTGACTACTTCAATTTGGAGTTTTTAAGGAAATTGATATTACCATACAGTTTGATCTGGAAAATAGAAAAGAATATATCACCACAGCCGAAATCCAATTACCTATTGTTATTAAAAAATAGCTGCAGTTTTCATATCAATTGCGACATATTATCTTCGGTAAAATTCACATATTACAAATTAAAAGCAGCTGCAATGATGGGGCTTGAGGATGTCACTAATTCAAAGCATGAGATTGTTACAGAATCACAGATGAACCCAAATAAACCAAATATAATATATTAAACAAATGGAAGTACAGACTTACTTAAAAATGGAATATATACAACAGAGATCTAGAAAGATTATCAAGGACACGATTGAAAACCAAAAAATTAAAGAGCCAGCCTCGTCGATCCTGTTTGTGAGTTCAAGATTTTTATAATGCTTTACTAATTCCTTAAAGTTTGTCCTTGTTTCAGAAGCATGAGAAAAGAATCAGCTAAAGAAGAGGATTGCTTAAAATTTGTATCATATGACCACACTCTCACCCTGCCCCAAGCCATGCCCCTGCCCCAACCCATGCACCTGCTACTGCCTCTGCCCCTGACCCTGACCATGCCACTGCCACTGCCCTTTTAACTAATTATGGGTGTTAGACAAATAATTAGGCAATCTCAATTATCAATCGAACAATCCTTTTAGCTCTTTATGTAGGTAGGTTTTGTTTGAACACGCAATCTTAGATCTTTATAAAGGCAGGTTTTACACGAATTGAAATTATTAGACTTTTACTTAGGCAGGGTTTATGAAACTAAAAATTGGTTCAGTCTGTTCTAGGACACCATGGGCAACGAATTAATTCCCCCATTAATTATTCCATATTAAGTATTTGCATACTTATACCTATATCAGTATGGGAAAGTATTAATTAGAGTCCTATGTAGGTAGGATATTATTGAAATTGTTCTTTCAATTGAACTCTTAGATGTTATACTAGGTAGGGACATACTAGTTTTAAGTTAGATCTTTAGACAGGCAGGGCGCATTTGAATCTAATCTAGTATTTAATAAGGGAGGATTTATTTTTAAGCTGTGTCATAGTCTTTAAGACAGCAGTGTTCACCACTGCAATAATATTTCATTGCCTAGTTTTTAAGACAGCAGTGTTCACCACTGCACTAATATTTCGTTGTCTAGTTTTTAAGATCTGAGGATATATTTTTTAGAAAGTTTTATTTCAGGAAATTGAATCTTGTTGACGATTTTCTTTCAGGTTTTCCTCGGATATTCAATTTAGCTCGCGGTCGCGATTCGTCTAACTACTCCTGTTGTTGTCCTATTTTAACTACGATCAATTAATGAACGTTCTACAAATTGACAATAATAGGAAATTTTTCTTCCTTACAAATGATAGTAGAATCAGTTTTTGCGTAATTGGAGGGTGGAAGGGTCGTGGCTAGGGTGGGTCTCCATGCGCAGTAACCTCCACGTGGTGAGACCTGGGCAATCAATTATTTACTGCATAATTCTTAAACGATTCTTTACACAATCTCACAGAACAGATAAGATACGTTTGATTATTATATGGAAAATAATTCGAGCGAATAGACTGCGTATGGTACTTAGGGTAAAGTACAGTAGTGCCCGCTTAATGTTCGTTTTTTTCCCAATTAATGTTCACGGAGTCATTGCCACCAATTCTTGGACCAGCTCCGATGCATCGTGGATGGAGCGAGCGTCGCAGTTATCTCAAATTGTTATCAGCAATAGAACAACATTTCCTGGAAAATTGCATCCGTGGATATTAAGATCTTATTGCAGTTACTTTTGATTTCTCATTTCTATTTTTGTATGTATTTGCAGTTGTAAATATTCTGTATTATTTATTGGCCTACTTCTTATGTATATTCTTCTGTTTTGTTACGCTTTAGATATAATTCTACAGTAAGATAATTTATGTATCGCCTTGAGAATTAAATTTCCTTATTCCCCATCATGTCTTCTTATTTATAAATCAAATAACCACGTATATATTTTAATTCATAAATTAATTACTTTCTGTAAAGATATACTTGAAACTACGCGGGTCGATAAGGATCTACATTACCTGTATGGTGTCGCCATCTTCACAGAACTTTGAGAAACTACACGCGCCTCTTACTTACCTTAAGTGTGTTTATAGCAGAGACCCGAGTAGTTTCACTCACATTTGTATAGATGGCGATACTAATGACTCTAGATAAAGCAAACATACTTGTAGTTTCGTGCAGTTCTTTATAGATGGCGAAACTAAAGTTACTTTAGGTGTAAATAAGACAGTGATTCGAGGGGTACATAATTTCCTGCAGTTGTTTATAAATATGGGTACGATTAACGTTATAGAATTTGGTTATTTGTCTTCATCTTTAAAATTGAGTTCATAATGTTCGCAAGTCAGTTCATACTGTCATTTACATATTAATAAATTGTTAGCAAACACGGTATTACAATGTATAATAAAGTTAATGTGTAGTAACATTGTCGGTAACAAATTTTCCAGCATTCAATTTATACATACTAATAGCGGTATTATTCCTTATTTCTAAATATAACCTATCTTTACAATACTATCTTAACTCTTACACTGTCATCTTCTGTTTTACTCTTCCTTTTCATACCTTCTCTACTTTATGCATCACACTATTGCTTGTCTCTTTATCTTTATATTATGCGTCTTTTCATTCCCTCTTCGTTTCATTTCAAATTCCTAAGTTATTTTTGCACTATAAATTTCTGTCCCTTTCCTGTTCCCTCTTTATTTTGGTACTGTGATACTTTTCCCGTTTTAATATATTTAAACCTTTTATTTATTTATTCAAACAATTTAAACATAGATTGTCTTTTGTTTATTCTTCAGGTCACTCGTCATGTGGCTTGAACATAAACGAGGCAAAGCTGGTTGGGCACTTAATGTGTTAATTCATTTACTTTCTTTCTCATCAAATTCATTATTCTCAGACTTGTTCCATTCCTTTTAAAGGAGTCCCCTGTTTCTCTTATACTTTTAGTTTTGCCCTCTCTTCTTTCTTTTTGCATATTCTTTTGCACTTTAACAATTTTTCTCTATCTTTTGTTACATACTTTCTAATATATTTTTTACATGCGCAGGTTTCGTATTCAAAGGATAAGGTGCATTGACCACCAATTCTCATTGTGCAGAAGAAAAAGGAAGAAGAAAGAGTAACTCTTAACATTATACTTCAGTTATAATACGGTTTTGTGGGATTGGATGATTTATGTAATGAAGGCTGATGTAAGTGCAATATAAAATATTTGTATTTGATATAACAAGGGGTACAACTCTAAACTAAACGTATACGTCTTATTTTATTCTACACCAGCCTAGATTATTCTACGCTGTTCTCCACTATGCTGCTTCACTTCCAAATCCACATTATCCTGTTGCTAAATCTACTTTCTTCTGATCCTCCGTCTACACTGTGTAATTCCACTCGTTGATGCAGGCCGTTGCTATTTGTCTGCAAACCAGCCGTGTTCCAGGTGAAGAGTATTGATCTTTATATTGGTCTTGCTGCAATAAAAGTTGGAATTGGTGTACATATAATCTACCTTCACAATACTATCTTAACTCTTGCACTTTCATCTTTTGTTCCCCTCTTCTTTTTCATACCTTCTGTATCTTACGTATTACAATATTCTTATCTCTTTATCGCATATCTAAACATCCCTTAACAATTTTTCTCTCTCCTGTTACATGCTTACTAATATATTTTTTGTGAAGCTGAAGAAACGTAAATATTTTAATTCATTAATTAATTAATATCTGTAAAAATGTGTTCCAAACTACGCAAGTCTCTGCCATATCTACTGGATGGTCTCGCCATCTATACAGGATTCCTTGAAACCACTCGTGCCCCTTATTTACTTTAAGTGTAGATATAGCAGAGGCTCGAGTAGTTTCAGGGACTCGTGTATAGATGGCGATACTAATGACCACTTTGCGTGAAGGTAAGGCAGGGATACGAGTGGTACCTAAATTCAAGCACTTTATAAATGGTGGTATGAATCGTTTTGTACTCTCATTTAAATATTGATAAAGTGTTAGCGAACAGAGTGTACAATCTTTACATTAATATTAATATGTACGGTAACGTAAGTTCCATTGTTCATTTTATTCTGCAATAATCCAGCTCTTTAGCAAAGGTAAAATACATTTCTCCAGCAATGTTATATACGCTTTTACGGCTGTTCGTCAATTCCTTTGCTTCCTTTTGGCTCTCCCTGTTTCTCTTTTTCCATTAAATATCCTTTAACAAACTTTCCCCCCTATGTTACATACTCATTAATATATTTTTCCTGTGTGCAGGTTTCCCAGGCAAAGAATAAGAAGCCTTGACCAGCAATTCTCATTGTGCATAAAAACAAGAAAGAAGTAAGAATAACTATTGCCACATACTTTTGTTACAGTAAATTGGTTTTGTGGGACTGGAAGGTTTATGCAATGAAGGCTGATGTAAGTATAATATAAAATATTCATATTTAATATAACAACTAAACATATGCATCTTAATTTATTCTACACAAGCCCACACTACCCTACGCTGTTCTCCACTATGCTGCTTCGCTCTCAAATCCACATTACCCTGTTGCTAAATCTACTTTCTTCTGATCCTCCGTCTACACTGTGTAATTTCACTCGTTCATGTAGGCCATTGCTATTCGTCTGCAGACCAGCCGTGTCCCAGGTGAATAGTATTAACTTTTATTTTGGTCTCGCTGCAATGAAAGTTGGACTTAGTGTACATATAACCTACCTTCACAATACTATCTTAACTCTTGCACTCTCATCTTTTGTTTTCCTCTTCTTATTCATACTACCTGAATTTGCATGTGCATTCCTATGTCTAGATGTTTTCCAGTGGCTGCATTTCATAGTTTCCTCTTTTAAGGCCCTCCGTCCAAATCCTTTACTTCTAATGTCACCAAATTCATTCTTACGAGACTCATTCCATTCCTTTTTAACTCTGTCTTCCTCTTATGCTTTTAGTCTGTCTCTGCCCCCATTTCTCTTTCCTCTAAACATCCCTTAGCAATTTTTTCATTCCTCTTACATATTTACTGATATATTTTTTGTGTGTGCAGGTTTCTTGGGAAAGGGTGAGGATCGTTGACCTTCCCGCATAAAAGCAAGAAAGAAGAAACTTCTCCTACTGACGAAGAAGATACTTTAGTTGTATTTAGATTTATTTAGAGCAATTGTGTAATTAACTGTCTTATGTATATCTATTATATATCCTATTTTATATTCAGTTTATTCGTTAGCTCTTGTATAAACTTTAATAGTACTTTTACTACAAGTTCTACTGAATCTGCTAAATATAAAATGAAAGATATAATAAATAATTTACATATGCACACATTACACAATTGGTGTAATTTAAATTTATGTGAGTCTATAAGATATATTGTAATTAAACTTCAAAGAATAGTTTATAAGTATTCGTTTATTTCTGTTTATAGTATTTTTATATTATATAAATGTTAGTTTAGAATTGATGCAACATTTAATTGTACGATGCATTGTAAATAGTTATAAAAGAATAGTTAATAAGGATTAGCTTGTAAAATTGAATTACAACATTTTTGTAACTTGTATCTTCATTGATTAGTTTAAATAAACGTTTAATGAAAAGAATTGCACTGCCCTTTTTATTTTCATGCCTTACCAATCCTTAAAAGAACCTAAGTCCAATTCCTTATACAAGAAGTACCGCGGACGAACTTTAAATGCAAAGTCCTGAAGCGAGAAACTTGTAAAAATTGCCCTATACGTCATTAAACTTGGCAGCAGAAAATTCTCAATCATTTTCATCACTTTGATAAAGTCTTCATTTCTTGCAAATCGAGGTTTAAGAAAATTCAACAAAGTTGCAAACAACGCCTGGCGAAAATTCAACAAAGTTGCAAATCGAGCTCTAAGTAAATGCAACAAAGTTGCAAATCGAGCTCTAAGAAAATTCCACAAAGTTGCAAATCGAGCCCTAAGAAAATGCAACAAAGTTGCAAATCGAGTTCTAAGAAAATGCAACAAAGTTGCAAAAATTCTCGAGAAAAGTTTGCAACATTGTTGTCCAAAAATTTTTGTAACAAAGTTGCAAATCGGCAATTTCTTGCAACTTTGTTGCAACATTTTGGGCACAACAATGTTGCAAATTTTTCTCGAGAATTTTTTGCAACTTTGTTGTAAAATTTTTGGCGCAACATTGTTGCAAATTTTTCTCGAGAATTTTTGCAACTATGTTGCGTTTTCGCGAGGCGTTGCTTGTAACTTTGTTGCTTTATCACGAGGATTTGTTTGCGACTTTGTTGCGTTTTCATAGCGCTTAGTTCGCAACCTTGTTGCTTCTTCGCAACGCCCTATTTGGAACTTTGTTGCCTTTTTGCGAGGCGTTTGCAACTTTTTTGCGTGTTCGAGAGGCTTTGTTAGCAGCTCTGTTGCGTTTTCATAGGGCTTAGTTTGCAATTATGTTGCTGTTTCGCTAGGCGTTGATTGCAACTTTGTTGCGTCTTCGCGAGGAATTATTTCCATCCTATTTCATTTTCGCAGGGCATTTGTTTGCAACCTGCTTGCATTTTGGGGAGCATGTTTAGTAATGTTCAGGTCTATTTTTACAAGTTCTCCGCTTGTGAACTTTGCAGTTAAAGTTCGTGGACGGTAGTACTTGTTTAAGGAATTGGAATTAGATCTTTTCAAGGATTGTTAAGGAGTGATAATAAAAAGAGCACCAGCATTCCTTTCATTGCAGATTTATTTAAATTAATGAATGAAGATACATGTTACAAAAATGTTGTAATTGATATTTACAAGCCAATACTTATTAACCATTCTGTTACATCTATTTACAACAAATCTTACAGATAAAACTGACATTACAAATTTACATACTTTGTACGCAGATTTATGAAAATAAATTACAGCAATTGTGTAACTTGTGCATATGTACAATATTTAATATGTTTTTCATTTTATATTTAGCACATTCAATAGAACTTGTGGTAAAAGTAATATTATATATAACATCTACCGAATAAACTGAATATAAAATAAAAGATATAATAAATGTACATAACATTTAATTACACAATTGTTCTTAATTCTAAATTAATCTAGGGGGTTAATAGTTACAAATTATTTTTATAAACTAATTAACTATAACTAAAGGATACGTAAAGTATTTAGTAAAATTTCTTCCGTCTTCTAAACTGCTCTTACGCACAATGAGAAGTACCGGTCAATGCTATTCATTTCTTTACCCAAGAAACCTGCACACACAAAAAACGTATTAGTAAGTACGTAACAAGAGACAGAAAAAGTATAAAGAGATGTTTAATCTAGGGGGGGGGGGGGGTTAAAGCAGAAGATTTGACATGATGAAACGAAGTGATGCAAAGTCTTAAAAGAAGATTATCGATGACAGCTTACAAACTCGAAACAGAAAGACACATCATAGATGTTCAATAAAGAGACGGCTAGTAAGAGATATGGTAATGATTAAGATACATAAGGTTACATATTAATTTACATCTCCGATAAGTGTGAACACTGTTCCATTCCCAGTTCATTTGTTATAAACAATTAAGCAATTGAAATTGTTATTACGGCCAGCTCCGTATAGTTCCAGCAACAGTGTATTTTTTGGTATGTAGTTGATTCACTTCCCTTCCGTTTGAGACGTCGTTGAATAAAATCGGCCCAGTAGAACACGAGATAATTGAATTTGTTTCAAGAAATTATAAACAAATGCGATTACATCGACTTGCAGGCAAGATACATCAATCATCAGAGGACATGAAGTAGAGCCGGAACTACAAGCTACCATCTCCCATAGGTGTGAACACTGTTCCATTCGCAGTTCATTTGTTATAAACAAATAAGCGACCTAAATTGTTTGCTGATAGTGCAAACCTAATACCTTCACAGGTGCCAAAAGCGCCTTTCCATCGTTCCTCCGAGCCGAGAACAGTAATGGGAATGAAGCAAAAACTGGAATGAAAGTGGAAAGTGCAATGCGCAGCCAATTCGCTCGATTTATTTTCCACATAATTATCAAACGTCCCTTAAACGTTTAATAATTATACAGTAAATAATTGATTGCCCAGGTCTCACCCCGTGGAGGTTACTTCGCGTCTCTTTACTGTCATTTATGTTTAATTACTATTAAGGACGAAGACGCGTTCATCCTCAATTGGATGATCGGTCTTTTGTCCAGCAAAGGAGACTCAAGAAAGATTTTAATCATTAAAGTTTAATGTACTGTTGCGATAGTAGGACGATTGTTAGTTAAACGCGTATTAATTAATAGAAGCTAATAATCAAGCGTACACGATGGTAAAGTAAAGCCCGAGGTGCTATTGTGTTGTAGAGTGAGGTATGTATATCGCTAGCCTTCAACTACATAGTCAACCTTACGCTGGGACGCTTCAATGAGGACTAACGAGGCGCGCGCCGCGCGACTGCCGACCCCACTCCGCGAGCCTCCCCCTCCGTGGCGCGCCGGCGCGTCGGCTGCGCTCGGTGGTATTCGCTATTTCCGTAAATCCTACTATCCCAGGGCTATTCCTACTAGACTTCTACTATTTCTGACCAACTTTTAGTCGGACCTACGACTCCAGGGTCGTGCCGACTGGACTTCTACTGTTTCTGACCAACTTTTAGCCGACCCTACGACTCCAGGGTCGTGCCGACTGGACTTTTATTATTTCTGAACAATTTTTAGCTGAACCTACGATCCTCGTTAAAGAATTCTGAAAGCGGACAACAAAGGCGGGACGCTGACCTGACACGCATCTCATTGTCAATTTCACGGCCCCGATATATCGCGATGTGATTTCGACTCAACTCGAGCCGAACCAAAGTGCATCGCGCGAACAGACACCGTACCTCAATTTTTCTACCCAAACGTTGCCTGAGAAATAGCCTTCCTGATCCCCACCAAAGCGTTTACATATATTCACCTAATCACGGGAGACCTGCTGCCAACCCCGCTTCAGTAAATTCAAGTGATCACTGTCATGTGCAGAGGCCGCTCGATGCAGCGTAGTTTTTCTGAGTCAGTATGTTAGTCACGTTGGGTTACGTGTGTCCATAAAATGTCTTGTCTATTCCTATATCTCGTCTGTGGTTGGATTTCTGAGTCTTTATGGCAATCACGTTGGGCCACGAAAGTCCATAAAGTGATTTGTTTATTCTTATATCTCGTCTGTGCTCAAATTACTCGTGTTCATGCCTTAACTGCATTACCGATAGGACATTATGTCCAAGGTTTCTTGACCGATGGTGTTCCCAGTCCGTCGTAACGTCGTGCATTTCTATGACAATAGAGTTGCGGTACTGAACACCAAAAATTGGTTGTAAGCCAACCGTGGACAGTACTTGTTTATAGTAACGTCATTTTCAGAAATCATTGATGACTACCTCAAGTAATATTTTTTATCTTCTTTTACTACATTTAACATTAGTGAACAATGTAGTCGAAAGTTATCACGCCGTGGTTGTTATCCATGGTATTCTTACGGGAAGCGACAGTATGGAATTAATTAGTAATAGAATCGAAGAGGTAAGTAGTTGCAAAGCACATCATGCTACAGATACTGCAATCTATACAAATTTGTCGGATAAGCATGATTAAGTAGACATAAACATATAATTGCTTTCTTCAAATAATTATTTATTTTAGATGCACCCAGGAACACAAGTTTTTAATACTCCAAGATATGCAGGATGGAGTAGTTTGGAGCCAATGTGGAAGCAAGTGGAAGAAGTAGGAATGGACATTGTATCAATAAGCGCAGCGTTTCCCGAAGGAATAAACTTAATCGGATACAGCCAAGGTGGTTTGTTGGCTCGAGCAATATTGCAAAAATTTCCGGAGCATAACGTTAGAAACTTTATTTCATTGAGCGCACCACAAGGTGGTCAATATGGAAGTAAGTGATTGTGTTAATGTCTAACAAAAAAATAAAGAAATAACCATTTCACATTGTATATTCCTTTTTAGCTCGATTCTTGCATCTATTCTTTCCCAATTTGGTATGTGAAACAGCATATGAGTTATTCTATTCAAAAATCGGACAACATACAAGCGTCGGGAATTATTGGAATGATCCTCATCATCAAGTTAGTATTTTTCTGTTTAATTAAGTTTTTGCACAGAAATTGTGAACATATTTCTTCTTACAGGAATTGTATTATAAATATAGTCGATTTCTTCCATACATAAACAATGAACGAAACTTGACGGGCGGTCCAACATCTAAAGAGGGCCTGACTAAACTAAATAAAATGGTACTAATTGGAGGGCCTGACGATGGTGTTATCACTCCGTGGCAAAGCAGCCACTTCGGACACTACAACACAAATGAAACTGTGATAGATATTCGTGATGGAATTATTTATAAGGATGATTTAATTGGACTGAAAATGCTAGATGAAAGTGGAAGACTCACTGTAATCACAGTTCCAAATGTCCCACATATTGAGTGGCACAAAAACGTCTCTATAGTGGACGATTATCTGTTGCCATACTTGGATTAACACATTGTCTATTCTAGATTAGAGAATTAATTATTGGCATACAAGCAAATTGCAGAAAGCAAAGAATTTTTCATATCCTTGACATTCGATATGAACGAGATTTTTTTCGGGTAATACGTAAGTTTAAAACGTGTGATGAATATATTTTGGAAGCTTTAACGAACATTGAGTACCTCATAAATATAAGTAGGAAAGTTTTTTATTTAGATATCTAATAATACAATTATACACACTTATTATACAAATAAATGATTATTATCTTTTTCATTATAAAATATCAGTTCGTTATGTTTATTCTGAGCATGTAACACTTTCATTGGGCGATATCTATTATGGAACTACATTTCTTTTTACAATCCCAAGTTGTAAATTCGAGTATAGTAGAAATATCACATGTGTTGCATCAGTAATTAAGTACTTAGAACTTTTTATTGTGGGTAAAACGAGTAATGAGATCGAGAGCCCATTTGGGTTTATCATAAGGAACCATATGTCCAGCATTCCTCACCAGAACTTCTGTTAAGTTATTCACACTCTTTGAGTAGCCAGCTAATTCTTTTCCAACCCACCATAATTTCCTTTCAGCTGTCTTATATTTCTCTGCACCGGGCCATTTCAAGTTCCTCACATAATTTTCAGTCAGAGGGTATGCAACAATAATATCAAGCTGTCCATTATATAACAGAACTCTGTAATGTTGAGTCAGATCTGCTATTATATCTGCCACAGATTGCATTACATCGGCTTTCAGATATTCCTCCACAGTGCTATCTTCAACATGGAATGAACAGTTGCCAACATGTATGGCTTTCCTAACATCTGCTCTCTGAATCCATTCGTTCATATAATTCGATTCATTTGAGTCTTCAGTATGCAGATAATTAAAGTAGTATTTAAACCCAGTTAAATTCGCGAATAGAGAAGAGTGATCAATTAAATCTCCATTAAGAAGCTCATCAAACACATTAAATGCCTCTATATATTTCTTCTGTTTGATCAAATCTTTGCCCTCCTGTTCAAGCTTATGGAACATGTCTCTACCATTCGCATCAACCAATCCCAATTGATACAAATAATCTCCATAAAGTAACTGATTCTCTGGATCGCTTAATCCATTCCCAATTGCCAAGCCTTTTAAATTGATCTTTGTCGTTGCTTTAATATTATAGTCTTTGATGGCATGGGATACAGCTGGCACATATTTACCCGCGTAAGACTCGCCAGTGACAAAAAAATCATTGGCTTGCAATTCTGGGAATAATTTAAAGAACTGAACCAAGGCAGTGTGAACATCCCTTCCCACGTCAGTTTCATTGGTGGCATAGCCCGCAGCATCACGAGTGAAACTGAAACCAGTACCAACTGGGTTATCAATGTATAATAAATTATGAGACTTGTTCCAAGAGTATTTGCGCATTTCAAGCGTTTTATTTGATGTTACCACGAATGGACCATTCTCCATGAATAGACCAAACATGGATGTAGCCCCAGGACCACCTTGTAGCCATAGCACAATAGGAGCGGTTTTTGGATTATGCTATACAAACAAAAATTGCGTCTTACGAACGATCGACTGGACGAATGTTGGACATTTTTTCATTGAGAAATACGAAATAGTTCGATTACTTACCAGGGCAGGGAAGAACCAAAAGAACATGTTCGAATTATAATTTTTATTAACAGTTAAGTAACCGGCATAGCTGCTTACATCGCTCATTTCTTTGTGTTGTACAACTGCTTTGTTACGAGCCTCATTTATCTTACCGCTATCGATAAGCGGTGTCAAGAACAGAGGTGTTCCAGCATCCTCCTCGTTTAAAAGAGGAATTTCCATTAATTTGGGATAAACGTTTATAAATCCCCTTGCAACAGAAGCAAGGAGAAGGATTTGTGAAAGCAAGACAATTCCCTTCATCGTGTTTAATTATATGATACACGACTACCCTTAATAGTGCAGCACGATCGCTCAACTACAGTTCAAAACCGGTGCCGAACGGTGCAAAAACAGTATTCCTATGATCGAACGCCGAACGAAACCTTATATACTCGCCGTATCAATCATACCAATGTAACAGCCCAAAAATATACACAGTTACGCCCACGGTTAATATTACAGATAAAATAAAATCGCCCGAATCATTGACACGTAAGTTCTGAATTGAAATACGCAGAGGAGGCTCGAATTTCGTCTGGCATTTAACTTCAATTTCATGCTGACTGAAACATACCACTGACCAACCTAACACCTTATAGTTTCAAACTAATAACGGTTTCGTAGATGGCGTTTCAGAAATATTAACGAATCTCGACCAGCTGACTGTACCACTGCAACTGAGTTTGAATTGGACAAGGATACATTGCCCTGCAATCCAATGGAAGGTTGAACTAAGTTCTTTTCTTTTTTAAACAAGGGCTACAATATTTTACAAACAATTGTGCTGTTGTAAATAAAGTACCTGTCATCCATCTGATCGAACTGTGCCACATAAACCCAGCAACTAATTTTTTACGATAATTCTATAATGAGAACAATTCGTAATATTTTGGTGCTCTCTATTGTGATACAGGAGCCCAAAAAGTACAGTTGTAAGTAGTAAATCATAGACAACTGTATCTGCACAATACTTCTTAACTTGTCAGGGTTCCAAGGATTGCTACATTTGTACATATATATACACACAACAACCGGATTCTATTTATCGTTGAAGTAGCAGAAGCTCTAAAAATATGAATGATTCTTTTCTAGAGGACTTAGAGTTAGTATCGCCGGATGTTAAAAATGTTAATGCCTATCCCGTGGATCGGCATATAACGACAAGAACCGCAACATCTTCCCCTTTGCAACATACCTCGAAAAGTAAAGGGGAAAATGTGCTTCAAAAAGTTGAGCAGGCTATGCACATTGCAAAGCAATCAGCTGTTAAACAAGTAATTACAAAGGATCTGAGAAAACTATCCGAGCACGATATAAGAAAGCACCAAGCGAAAGTAAAGGCACCTGAGAGGAAATCTACGGATGCCAAACTGAAACCAATAGAAAACAAAGTTAAGGTTGATGGGAAGGAGCAAGAAATTAAAGACGATATGAAGGCAAAGGTCAGAGAGTCAAGGATGAAGGGTACAGAGAATAAGGTGATCCTTAAGGAGAGGACCCGTCGTTCCGGAAGCCATAAGGAGAACACTCAGGCCTCGGATGTGAAGGAAAACAGCAGACCCTCTGATGCGTCGAAAGAAGGGACTTCCCAGGCAGAAGTTGCCAGAGAGAAAACCAAAACCTATGAGACTCATAAAACAGTAGAGTTTAAGGAAACTGATCCTACGATGCTTAATGGCATCAAAGAAATAGTAAGCATATGCACAAAACAGGAGAGTTCGAGAATACTGAGAGCCATGCAAGAACTACACTTTAATTCTCAAGCAAATCTCATTAAACATCTGTTGTCTCAAACAGACGATATAATCAGTGAAATGCATCCCAGCAAGGACTCGATCAGAGTGAGAAGCTTAATCGAATTGAACGAGAGACTACGAGAGGACAATATTGTTCTACAGGAAAGGAATGAAGAGCTGCGGAAGAAGCTGGAGGAACTGGAACATTTGAAACAAGAGAACACTGCACTGAAATCGAAATGCAAAGAGTTGTCTAAACAATAGCAGAGGTGTACAATGTTTTGGCTATTTAGGTGCTTCGAATTTGTTGATAAGAAATGATCCATTCCATTCGACAGTTGTGCTTTTATCATTATCAGTTGCTGGCATTAAACGTTATCGAAGCGTGTTCTGTTAATTTTTTAATAAAATTCAAAGTCGCCAAGGACACAAGGTGCGCTGAGTTCCGGCGAAGGTATTTTCCAGAGATTAATCTGCACCTGAATGTACGACGATTCGCGGTGATATGGACAGTAGAATATCATTCATAACAGTACTTATGATGTAAGAAATTTATCGTCTTTACTTTGTATTTACACAATCTGTACAATACATATGATGTAATTGAAGTTAGCAAGTAATTTATAGTTAAGACGACGCAGGCGTTGACTGATTGAATTTAGATAAGCGTACACGCTCTATCGAATTCGAACAATTTTATTATTTGCATTTAACACGTTATAAAAAGATGCTCATGTATCATCGCAAATGTTTAATAAAACTGTGGGTCACCGATCGTGCATTCGCGTATAAAATTCATGACAAATATCACGTTGCATGGAGCATGTCAGTTTCGAGATTAATTGTATTATAACTTTCCACTTAATGTTAGTGGCTGATAATTGTCGAGGTATAACACTCTGTACATGTTTTAGCTATGTAATGTTTTTTCAAATTGTTACGTATTATGAATGAAGAGCGATAATGCGCGTTGTGAAATTACCAATTCGCTATATTTTTTAAGATTTTTTACTAATATTTTTTTAAGCCGTATGAAATGTGTAAAAAGCCAATGTATGTTACATCGTTTAGAATGTATTCATTTTCCTGAGAAGCCCGTACTATAGTGTTCCAAACCGCGTTGATTTCTGTTTGATATATTTATTGAACTAAGAAATCTAATAAATCGTTGCCTGTAAGAGAATGCCTAATAAAATACTTTTTGATTTAACCATTGCACTTTTTTTTATTCGTTAAGGGGATCCTGAAAGAAAAGTCAGATTCATCGTCCATTTTAAACAATTTATATTTGAGGATATACTTAAGAGATATCAAGGCGACATGATACAGTATTTCGACGAAAATGCACATCGTACAATGCGTTTATATTTATATGCAAATATTTACAAACAATGATATCTTTTATGACATGGATATCCTCATTGAATATGTGTAATATATAAAACTCGTTCAAGGCTTGGCAAAATGGCCAGTTAATTATTTACGAATGATAGCTGATTCGATTGATGATTAGAAAAACGTATAAAAGGGAACGAAAGATCGATTGCTATCGGCAGTATCGGGATGTTTGAATCTCTAGGAATAAGGGGATTGTATTTTTGATGGATAAAGTTGCAAACCTAAATGCGTCAAACTGAAAATGCATACACATATTATGTACTTGAGTTTACGTAGTTTCTAATATATTAGAAATAAAATGAAGCACTACCTCGCACACAGAGTACGACAAACTTAAGCGTAGACGATAATTTGATAATCGTGTTACCAATGTCGTGTAATCACAATATTCTCTATATGTTAAGGCATGAAAAAACTATAAAACTTTACTTAAAAATACAGAAATCGAGAAATAAATAATTCTGCCACGTGATATATTCTTGTATTCGCTTAAAATTTGTAGCACATCGTTTTGATGCTTCTTGTTCGGTTTTTATTTGAATGTTTTTCTATCTCTTCGCTTAACCAGGTATGTACATGTTTATAATATACGTATTCGAAGATAGGAACAATCCCTGCGTTAATTAACTCTTTAACGAGGAATGCAGTGCTAATCAATTCCTGAGCTTCTAAAAGATTTCAATCCATTGCTTATCATTCTACCGTCTCCGACGTTCAAGATACCCGATAACATTTTACTAAAGTTATCTCTTAACTTCTCACGTACATATCAACATCTGTACCTTTCACTCCTTGCGACACCTTCGTTAATTTATTCCTGTCGAGAAACATCTCGAGATTCTTCCCTTTGCGCTGCTGCATCATCGTCTGCATCGTCTTGGTCTTCATTGTCAGTTCTTTCTCCCTCTTCCGGAGGCCTTGTCCATCTAGAAAATATTTTTACTTATCGTATTGCTGTAATCGAACTTAATTATTATTAATTAAGC
This sequence comes from Nomada fucata, assembly GCA_948146005.1. Taxonomy (NCBI): domain Eukaryota; kingdom Metazoa; phylum Arthropoda; class Insecta; order Hymenoptera; family Apidae; genus Nomada; species Nomada fucata. The sequence continues at coordinate 21,467,852 of OX411281.1, read as the reverse complement.
AGATGATCTAATTGTAAAATCAACCTAATCAGCGTCTCTGGCGATCTATAGAGGAATATTAATTTGGCGAACAAGTCTTCCTCGAGGCACAATTCCCCACTTTCACGGACCAAATAAATATCCAAGCATAAACGTAGAATTCTGTCGACGTAGGGTAGATCTTCGAACATGATCTTCGGTGCCATCTCACTCACTATCTTCCTCATCATTTGACTTATGACTATTACCGCAGTGGTGTACAAACCTAATATTCTATAAGAAATACATACGACAATTAAAAGGGTCCTATATTTTTCCATAGAAAAAGAATTGAGGCGAATATTTTTCGACGTACCCGAAGCCACTGATAAAGCTCAGCCCCTCGGGGAAAGTTTTATCGTTGAACAAGAACATGATAATGTACTTGCAGTCGTTTAAGGGAACATCGTCTAACAATTGATTGTAGAAAGTGTCATTGCAAATTTCTTTAACAACCCACCATTTCTGACGGGCACAACAGTCCGCGTCTGTGGATAAATGAAGAGTAATATTTCTGTACAATTGATCCTCGTCTTCTTCCTCCACGTCGTCCTCCATCCATTTCGCTGAAAATCAATCGCACAATATTCATTATTGATATTCCTTAATAATAATATTTTACCCCACGATTTAATTTCCTTATCTGAAACTTACGTATTCGCATTAATTGCGGAACAATATTAGTAGTTCGACCAGTCACTTTCAGAAACTTTGGAAAAGCGTGTTGCAACGTGATGGTACCATTATGGACAGTGGACTCGTCGGGAGAGAGCATGTTGGCTAACGTTTTTCTCACAGGATTAAATTCATCATTGACAAATGGTGGTAATTTTATGTCATTCACTGTCGTCGTTACGCCACTGGCATCTTTGGCGTCCGTCTTTCGAGACACTGTCCATTCCACGTGGACAGTGACAGTGGTACTATTATCCTCCAATTCTGTTATCAGTCTGTAGCGAAATAATTTTCAAATAAAATCACATACGGATTATCCGAGTGGTCGCATCGATTTCAATCCTACCTCTCTAAGTCTGGCGGTGATATGCTCCATAATTTCCGAGAGAAGCCACTTAATTTCACTGCGGCGACATCCGAATGTATGTAATTTTCCAGGAAAGTGACTGCAGGTCTGTCTTTCGTATATAAATTCGAAAACTCGGTGAACTCAGATTCGGTGTATTCAATGATAGAACTACTTTGCGCCGACATGGAGTATATGGGTTCGTAGGGGCCTATTCTTATTTTCATTGAAACGTCGTATGGCAAGTTCGAGACACCAACTGTTCCACCTAATGCGAATAGGAGCAAGGGGAACCATATTAAACCGATCATGAAGAAGAGAGCACCACCGCCGACTAAGTATTTGCTCATTTGCTGTTTCTTTACGCCCCTTGGTTGAGGAAAATCGGTTTCGACACCTCGCATGCACTGTAATCAAATTTCGTTAATAATCTAAATATAGAAATCGCGTTATAATAAATTGTACAGCATACCTTGATCTGATAAATATTGGCAAAAATATCTTCCATTTTGAACCAGTCCATTATCGTCATGGAGGTATCGGTCCAGATCCAATCCATGACAGCTCTTAACTCGAATAGGAAAGGAACTAGCATGAATCTGTCGAAGTAAATGAAAAATTAAATTGCAATCGAGCATCAAATATAATGCTGCCAAAAATTTGAAGGAAAATTATTCGGTACCCTTTAAACAAGACGTAGTTCACGATGCTGTAGTTTTTGCAAAGGAAATTGCCAAGTATACGTGTCGGATAGCCCTGACGCAATTGATAGGCTGCCAATAAAAGGTAGAAACATTTGACCATGTACCAAATTTGAGGTGGGAGCCTCTCGTTGAATTGTCTGTTATAGTAAATAATCATTTTTAATAGAAACAGCATCAAACGAAGAATTTGAACATCAATCCGCCATAGTAATTAATAGATGTTCGTACCGTTCAGTAACGCTTGGTAAAATGAAGAACATCCAAATGTGAACACCGAATATCAAGCAGTAATGGAAGATTAATTTTCCGACAATTGACTTCTTCAAAAACAAGGCTCGATCGATTACAATTAAGGCAAATTGGAGTAACAGCATTAGTAAAAATGGCATTGGAACTCGATTTTCTTGGAAATATGCCGCGACACCTCCATCGCCTTGTTGGGTCTGAAAATTATAATAAATATTAATATTTTTCATGAAAAGGAATGAAGACGAAGAAAAAAGGAAAGAAATATCAGAACACTCACTCCAAACGCGGAGAATCCAAAAATCAGCAACAAGAAATTAAAGAAATCGCAAAGGAACATGTACGCGTACACGTTCGTCTTTTCTTTTCCGTTTGGTCGAAGGATTTGTTTGAAAAAATGTTTCATTGGTTCCACATACTTGTCAACACTGAAAATAAATCGTAGTATTAAAATCAATGTTTAAATAACTGTGATATGCGTAATAGAACATCTTTTCTCACGTCATGTCCACTGTTTTATTAAATTCCTCTTTTAAGGGATTATGTTCGTCCCCTTGAACTGCGACAAGTTTCTCATGTTCGTTCGTTGTTTGAACATGCTCACCCTCGGCTGTTGTATGGAGATTTAAAATTCCTCCTTTGGGCGTTACTTGAAGAACGTCTCTGCCAAAGAAATATTACTATTAATAAGAAAATACTTCAAAAACGGATGAAATAATTTAAAAGTTAACATACTCGGCTTCACCCTCTCGCGACACAGATTCACCTTGACCTTTTTCCTCGGGCGCAGGCTTCGATGACACAATAGTTACAGTGGAAGGGATAATTTTTCGTGGTTTCAACGAGGGACTGGTCCATTGGCCCAACGACTTGAGCATAAATCTGAGAATAATAGTTATAAATGATTTCTATAACAAAAATATCTTTTTCTAAAAAGTTTAAACTACTATTTACCTATGGAAAAATATCATGAGCAGTAGTAACAGATCCCACAGTGCATAGTTATGTTTGCGTTCAACCCCCACAATTCTAGGCGTGTACAAAGGGTTATTTGGGGCCGCGTCTCGATTCCAAGGTAATACTTCCAATTGGAAAATACATTTTACTATAACGATTGCCTAGAAAAATTCATTGTAAATTATTTGAACATTTCTTTCTTTAATGACAAATATTTAAACGTTTCGAGGACCGAAGTCTTACCTCGGTATATGCGATTAACGTTATCCAAAATGTTTTCGAGGGTCGTGGTATAGTTAACGAACCCCAACAGAACACCATGAGAGGCAAAGGGGTAGAAAGAACGGACGCATTTTTAATTTGGTGAAGGAACACCATGAAGTAACAAAGGAGACACGAGTGGGCCAATATTCCGAGCCAGATTGATGCCAATAATTGTATAATTGGTGGTTGATCGACCTCTGATAATTCACCACCCTCGTCCTCGTGTTGCACAGGTGTTATTTCGGAGAAAAGTGTGCTGTATATGTAAAAAGTAATATATATTAATCACAGAAGAAAATGAATAACCGGATTCAACATAAATTCTCAGAATAAAGAAAACGGAATTCTTCCTTTTACAAGACACCGATGTCGAAAGCACATTGAAAGCTCAACCTGTATAACTGTGAAATGGAACAGAACATGTTCAAGCGATAATCTTCCTTCTGTAAACGTAAATATTTTTACAGAATTGCGATGGTTTAGAGATGATACAATTTTACAGTGGACTGAATGAAGTGGAAGACACATGCTGCCAGCAGAGGCTAACGTGAAAAGTGTGCACACACAGTCAAGTGGAAAACGAATCAACAATTTCACGAATTTCTTCCAATACCTGGAGGAGGACATATCCAATCCTCGCTCCAAACTCGGTGCCAGAATTCGAATGTGTGGGATCGCCAGTGAGCTTCGTTTCCTATTAAAAATAACACTTTTCTCTGTCTGCATTCAATTGAAGAGTTATATTTCTATACCGAATGAATTGCGAAGAAAATTTCAGAGAATTTAAACGCCAATACTTTTCCCTATTCAAGTAGTACTGTGACTGCCAATTGTTAACAAAGTAAGAAGGTCAACGAGTAAAAGTTATTTGGTTAATTTGATTGAAATGAGCAATTATTATAAGGAAGAATTAGATTACTGGAAGAGAAATGAGAACAGAATAAGGGAGGATTCTCTACAAAATTATACCTTGGCTCCTGTGAACGTGGTTGACTGGGACCCTCACCAGCATCGTTAGGTTCGTCGGTATTTCCATTAGTCGATCTGTCAGAGCGAGCACATTTACTACTCTACCATCTACTATATTTGGCCTAAATAGCAGGGGAAGGTACAGACTACTTTCCTCCAAAGGGATTTCAAGTATTTCTAATGGGAGAAGCACACCGATACTGAAGCTCTAAAATATTATGGAATATCGTAGAACAAAAAGGAATTCGCAGCCCAAGAATGAACTCTCGAGAACATCTTAGAATCCTTGAGAACGAGCTTCTGGTACTCTACTACAGTACTCTACATCTACATTATTGCTATCTGTACAGTTATGCGCCTAAGAACAGCTATTCAAATGCAGCTAAAACTCCACAGACCCGATTGTTTAAATACATAATTTTTGATTGACGAAATCTTACCCTCCTTTCAACAATGGAATTGGTTGCCACATCTGATTGATGCCCAATCGTCTGCCCATACGGAAGTCTGGCTTCGCCTGAAAATGAATTTGTCGCGGAAAAAGTAATTTATCACGATCGAAGAATTTTTAAGTTTTCGCTTGTTTATCGACGTACCTTCAGCACTTGCTTCTCCTGCGTTAAAACTTTGCGAATGTATCTGTAATCTCGTGAAAATCTATTCAGGTACTTTGTCATCGACGTCAGGCTACTGTTGATCATTACCACGAGGAACTTTAAGTACGTAATAATCGACACCCTTTTCTGCTCTTCTTCTTCTTCCACCCCTTTTTCGTCTGGTTTATCTTCGCCGTACTCATCTTCCGATGGTTCGGGTGTTTTCTCGGCTTCTGTCGTTGACTCATCTTTCTCTTCGGCTTCGACGTCAGCGGATCCGAGGCTTGTTTTGTCGCCACCCTAGTTCGAATGACAAATTATCTCTTTTATATTCTTGTTAATCCGCGCAACTAGCTGGGCGACATCGAAGATAATTGTTATAATACTGAAAGCGTGAGATCACAGTGCTACAGTCACTGTAAACGCAATGAAGACAAATAAAGAAGCAGAGTATCGAGCGGCAGATTATATGTACACCAACGACGAGGCACCTCCTGCGATTGCAACGTTGAAACGTAATTACACAAAGAACAGAAACAAAGAGAGAATACAAAGGTGAGTAGTACGCCACCGCTTCCTTCTATTATAGTTTACAAAGCTGTAAGATGCGAAAAGAGAGAAGAACAAAGGAAGAATTACTGTTGAAGCGCTGTAACAACTAGCATATATAACATTCTTACAATTAATTAATACCGCGATTATTCGTGTATTTGCTGTGTGCCTGTATCTCGTGTACTCGTTATTATGTTAAAAAAACGTGTTGAAAAATCTGTATTATGTTTTGCGCAGCTATGAAAATGCTTTGTAACGTCACCGGTACAGCGAACGTTCGAGTGTGTCTTTGTATGTACAATGTAGGCAATGATGTCAACGTTAACTAAAACAATACGGAAATCAGTTTGTACAACAAAATGAAATTCGATGAAACAACGATCAATGAACGATACGGAAACCAAAAAAAAAAAAAAAACAAAAATAAAAATACAATGTACGACGAAAGCTAAGAAGAATGGTCAAGGGATGATACACTACCAAAGAGGAGACTGATGATTGAGAACGCATTAGGAACGATGATAGAACAGCGAGAAAAATTTGCAAAAAAAAGGAGGAGACAAGTAATACGAAACGAGTGATACGAAGTTGATACAACGTTGATATGGAGGAGTGCTAACGTACAAGTGGGGGAGAAGAAAAAAAATACAAAATAAATAACAAACAATAAACATGAGTAAGTAGAAAAGATGGCGGGCAGGTGAAGAATAAAAGAGCCCGTAGCAGTGACATGCAGCCTGTTAAGGGGGTCTCACATCGGTGGCCACAGCAGTGTCGGCCTCGGAACGTGCACTGAGATACGACATAGACGATTTCTTCCTTGTTAAGGGCACGCTTTGACGACGCAGTCTCAGAGCATCCCTTTCGGTCCCTCCGTACATGGCGACGTGCGTCGCGATCTCAATGTCTGTCTTAATCAGCGTGTTCATCAACTGCAACGGGACCAGACTTTAGACTCACTCCGCTCCATGAGATATCGGTTGCCTTTGTTTTTGGCGTACTCTTGTCTGCTGTCTGACGGATCCTCGATGGGTGGGTCATGGGGCGGAGAAAATAGTGAGCAAATAGCTTTTCCGTGGCGAGAGGGCATGGGGGGAGTGGCGGGGGGAAGCTTAATGGTAGATCGATAGATAATGCCAGAATTTATGCACACACGGAGATCAATATCAGCCTTTTCCGTCATGATCCGATGATCCATCTGATAGATTCGCTGAGGGACGAGCATGATTTCGTTCGATCGAAGCTGACCGTGGTAACCGAATGAGGAACCAAGTTAACGCCAAATCATATCGAGAATCGTGATGGGAAAATCAAAGACGAGTTCGATATTGAGTTTCGAATGGAAAGATATTGTTGTGTCGTTTCTCGGAATTTCTCAGTGGATCGAAGAACCCTCCCCCCCCTGATACGGATTAGTCGAATATTTTGCATCAGATCGTACCATTCATAGCAGACAAACCAGAAAATCGAATCTCAATTCTCGTGGAGGAAGTACAACACAATTGTCCCGTATTAATCCGGCGGCGATAAACTTATACAGTACAGACGTACCTCAGAAATAGTCATTCGTCTGGTACGTTTCTCTGCCTCCCGTTGATTCTCCGCCTCCCTCTTCTCCGATTCGGTGTCGGGGATCAGATCGGTGACGTCGTCGTCGTCCAGGTCGTCGAACATGTAGTAATCGCCCGATCTGATAGCTGATCAAAAAGAAATCATACGTTTCTAAACCGTCGCGAGTGAACATCGGGCAGCGGCACGCTTATATTAGTTTGTGCGAGAAGCCATGCACGATATTTCGTTCGACAGAGCACTGGTGCGCTTGCACAGCATGTTAAGTCCGCAAGGGTCACGCTGATTGCAAAACGAGAACACAACACGTACATCTATTAGATCTAGAACAAACTGTTAGTGTACAATCACTCAAAGATACACGCGGATGCAACCGCCACCCCATTGCTTCGGCGTACAAGTTAAAACTGCAAGTGGCACACACGATTAAATCATACTGTATGTACAGCGCGAGATTTCTGTAAATGCTGAAGGATAGTTAATCGGCACGTGGAGGCATCGTTTAGTGGGGAGGATAAAGCCCAGAAAAACTGCGGAAAAGAAAGAAGACAATATTCATTTACCCTCTCTGTTGGTCTTTGGCACGCGAACTCTGTACAACGGCCGTGTCCCTCCGTAGAGAGTGTCTAACGGAAAGAAAAGAAAACACACAAACGGTATAGATGTCAAACTGAGAACGATGCGAATGCAATCGGCACAGAGATCTATCTCGCAACGATGTACATTTATATTACACGTCGGTCAATCACGGTTGAATCCATCTAGTCCGTGGTCAGCAGGATCGACAGGATACAGGACGATCTGTTAATAAGTTAAACGGATGGTTTGGATGCTGGTTAATAGCTCTTTCCTACGAATGAAAGGCTCGATCGATTTGTAAATGACGATGGACGGGAGGAAGGACACGATGTTCGATGCCGGGACGGGTTTCTAATCGAAGGAAAACACACACGACTAACTAACAGACGATATCGAGTAAAACAGAAATACACTAATATGTTCAAGTATGTACACGTCACAGAGTCCAAACAAATCACGACACTTAACAAAACTTCCATCGAATTGTACCCTTCAAAGAAAGAAACGAAAGAAAAAAAAAAGGAAAACAATTTCCCAACGAAGAGACAAATTAATAAGAACAAATGTTACTCGCACTATTTCTGTCTAAACAAAAATCCACCCCTCCCAGAAAGAAACCGAGCGAAGACAAATCGCTGTCGCAATGTATTAATATTATCCGTCATGCTCTCGTGGACGGCGCCGATTCCAAACGGAAATCGAGCATCCTTTAAATCCGCACGAATCCCGCGAAACGATAACCGACAAGAAGAAACCGCGAAACCAAGGAGAATATTTGGTGCTCGGAGAGTGATATATAAGTGCTGTCGCTGAAGCGTATGTACAGGACATCGTAGCAGCTCGACGACGAAGATCTTGTTCCTGTTCTGTCGTTACATGTATGATGTGATCGTGGTGAACGCGAGGTCGTCGAGATGATTGACTGCCTCGGTGTTTGTAGCCCGTTCATCCAGGGCGGCCCAATGAAGCTCGATTGTCGGCGATGTCTGATGGATGAGCTTAACGACCGATCGGACGGGCCACGGCCGTACGGCGGCGGCGAGAACACCGGGAACGTCTCGTCCGGGGACGGTCCACGTGGATTCAACTCGCTGCTCGGCGGCGAGCCGAACGAGATGCGAGTTGGCTCGAGGTAACCCTCGAGGCTCACTGTCATGATAGCGGAATTTGGCGTGGGCGCCTGCAAGAGCGACGTGGCCCTCGGCGTCAACGGTGGCGGCTCGTCGTCGTCCTCGTCGATCGGTGTCTGGTAACCCTGAGGAGGCGTGTGCCCGGAGGAGACGCACGAGCTTACGCTGGAAGACCTCGCCAGAGGCGCCTCCCCGTCTTTTTATCGCGTGCATTAAATAATATAGAGATTGGTCGTTAGCCGATGAACAAACACGCTGGCGGACCTACGTCGAGACTTGGGAAAACTTCGTTTCGTTGACTGTGCCGGGGTACGTTGCGTTGGATCGGGGTTCGAGTGAAATGGGAAATTTTGTGGATTCGGGAGCGACGTGAATTTTGTTTCTGTCCGTTGTCTGACTGTCGTATACCTTGGAGAAGATAATTGGATTCGTTGAAACAGTCCTTACCAACTTTATGTATCTGCGGCTCCCGATAACTGGGACCCTGTATCTTCCTCTGGTTCGCCTTGATCTTGTCCATCTTGAACTTCAATTTCTGCAGCACATTCTTCTCGACGCCTTCTTGCACCTCGATGCGCTTCTGATGCAGCTCTTCCAGCAATTCTGCGCCCCTGGAAGCTAGAATGCTCATGGCTTTGGTTTCGTCTACTATGTGGAAGAAATAGTAACTCTTGAATAATCGTTTCATGAGCAACAGAAAGCCGAAGCACAGGCCGTCCCACACCATGCCGATGTCCTCCCGCGGCACTGTGCAATCGTACTTGTCCGGGACTATGTCGCTGACGGAGCTTCGGAACTTTCTTAGACAGGTTATACCAAACAGTTGGATCAACGAACAAGCCACCACGCGCAGCTAGAATTGTATAATTCATTTGAAAGCGGTTCGCCCGGTTTTACGTTCATTTGTTGCGATTAAAAATTACCTGTTTTATTAGCACACATCCGACACCCTGAAACAGAGCCTTCAAGAATATCACGGTCACGTTGTATCCTATGAGGAAATTCCACCACTTCAGGATCGTCTTTACCGGCCTCAAGTAAAAATCGCTCCCTTGCCAGAGAAACGAGAACGCGCCGATTAAGTAACCGAGGGAGAATAAGTTGGTTCTCTCGGTTCCAGCTAAGAACATGATCGACAAAGTGACCCACATGAGGCTCATAAATACTCCTCGTTTCACTATGTCCAGCCAGCAATGAATGTGAGTCACGTAATCCTTCACTGGATTCGCGAAATTTGGTTTCTCCATGTCCTCGTACACGGAATAATTGTGACCGGCTGCGAATTCGCTACCCGACGCGGCGCTTCGTTGCTCGATTTGGAAAACGAGACTTTGCCTAACGATCATCATTAATAAAATGAAATCACCTGCAATGACAGTTTGGATAAAACATTTTCAACGATTGGACCGATTAAATTGATAACAGATATATCGCGGTGAATCGTACACATTAATTTTCGGGGATTCGGCGGAAAATCGGGATCAGGAAGATACATCCACTCTTGCAGCCTTCTTAACGTTTCGGACTGGCTCCACGGATAATCTGGAAGTTGGCAAAGATTAATTCACTCGTTCAATGTGTTTATCTCGTTCGAACGGTCTGCGCGGTAAATATTTAATAACCTATGCAAAGCCAAGAGGGCGGTGCCACGACGAAACAGTATTGTACAGGTAAGAGAATGACGACAAATATTTTGAAGAACGGCCAAATTCTCGAGATGGTTTTTCTTTTTAAGGAGAAGAACAGTAGAAGCCAGATGCTGTACAGCACTGAGTAAAAATCGAGCCTCGTTCCGATAAGCGCCACGATGCCTATCAGTGACACTTCGACGCCAAATTTATAGAATCCGTAATTGAAAAGGAATTTCAAACACTGCGGAATTCCCTTGTCGGCATCCTCTCTCTTGATCGAAGGGAACATCACTTGGGGCGTGTCCAGCGATTCACCCTGCGATTTTCTATAGAAACACTGTCTGATTCTGATGACTTTTCTCAGAGTAGTGACCACTAGAATTCCTATGTAACCCTTTAACAGTTCTGCGAGATGTCCAGGCTCCGCTTTTTTTATTCCAAACCATTCGGCTATATTGTACACTGTGTTGTTACTACCGTACTGATTTAGCAAATCCTCCACTTGTCTCTACGAATAATAGAACGTAACATTTAATCCGGATAATTGGGTGGCTTAAATGAAATCGCGACTACTTACCGTGCAATTAACATTCCAATTATTATGATCGATGTATTGAATTTGATACAACATTTTCACGACCATCAAGAGGGCAATTATCGCCGCTATCACGTTAACTGTGCATATTTGTACATTCCTTCGGGAATTGATCATGATCACCGACACCAGAACGAATACAAAATTGATAGCGCAGACCTGAAACGAGTTGATTGAACGAAAAATTAATTCGTCGTACAATTTGGATATTCGATTAATCGTAACTTACATCGTTGACGCAGAAAAGCATCAAGGAAATAAAAATAATCTTTTGCATGTGAATTTCAAAGAACAGCCAGATATAGTTGTAAAAGTTCCATAAATGCCCCATAATTTTATGGAATAACGCCAGTCGTTCCAATTTGAACATTTCTAGAAACAATTCAGTAAATTCAGTGCCTCTGTTACAAGATGAATCTTCTTCGGTACACAATCTTTTATTTACGTTTCAATTGTCGCAAGGTGTACATGGTGTCTTTATCGTCCTCCGTTCGAAATACTTCCCCTGGTGAAATCGGTGGCATAGGTAAAATTGGTGAATGTCCAAGGCTAGACCGTCTATCTCGTGGACTATTCTCAGTGCTATAAATTTACAATCAGACCTGTTACTACGTTACTCTACGATTATTTACGATATACTGTACTAACCCGAATCGTTCGATGTTCGTCACCTCCAGGAAATCTTTATGGAAATAATGGATCTGCAGAACAGTGATTATAACGAAGAATGTCGGCGTCAATAGCCTTACGAAAAGATCTTTCGTCTCGTATGTCTCTAAGCCGATGTCCATTTGCAAGTTTTCATCAATGTGCAGATAATTCCAATATTCCGGGAAATTATTAAATTGGTAAGTGTAGACAAGGATCAACATGGCCACAGAGTATCCAATAACCGTGAGCCAGAATGGATACATCATTTTTCTCCAAACTGTCCAGGAAATCTGCCACAGGAAGAACAACAAAGGAACAACACGAATCCAATCGTTTCGATAATATTTTCTTAAAGTCGTTCGACTTAATCATCGCGGTACGCACCTGGAAGGTAATGACTAGAACAAGGAAGAGTGACATGTAAATGATCCTGAAAACGGTCATACGTTCACCGGTGATGCCGCAAATGAAAAGCATGATGGCCACCACGGCGATCCAAAATTTCGTTAATAACTTCCTCAGGACAATGCCAACGTCCTTCATAAATTTGCTTTTGATCTCCGGGGCCTCGTGGTTCATCGCCGTGGTTGCCGTCGAAACGGAGACATGCAACGGCGCCACCATGTCCCTTAACGTTGAAAAACGTCTCTGTCTGGTTCTCTCGGCGGTGTATTGTCTCATAGTTATCCAGAACATTGATATGAACAAACACTGAAACGTGGCCGCAAACATGTTGTGAATAATATTATCTTCCAGGCGTTATTCTATCAGTAAGTACGGGAATTATTTTTACTTTTACTACTAAATGCCAACGGCTGAGTTGATCAGCCTTGCTGAAACCAATCTCCGACATGCTTGTCCCATTTATTTCTGTCGGCAGTTCTTCCTCTGTTAAATCCATACTGTAAACGTATTGTACAAGGAGGAGAATCGTTGCGTATAAAACGATAAACGGCGAGCACTTCATCATGGAGGCTCGTTTGTTAGGCACCATCCAGAGTATCAACGCCCATAACAATAGGGCAAAAGTTGTCCAACTGTGATACATTATGCTCCACGTCTGATTGTTAAAGCGTTCGTATTAAGCATTAGAAATCCCCTACGTGTATTGGACGATGTTTAAACGCCTGCTTACCATCATTATAATATTCGTGGCAAGATAGGACGAATTGATTATCAATTGGAAGATCGAGTATACGGCCATAATAATATGCTCAATAACTCCGGAGTGCTCGTCTGGAGTGGCTAAGCAATATTTAATTAATGCACACGTTTCGCTTTTTGAATTTGATTAAAACAGTTCTGATGGCAAACCTTCGTTCAGACTTTGCAATTGTATACTGTCGTCCTGATGACCATCCTGAACGATGACGCTTCCGGTTGAATCTTGAAGTAGACCAGTTCTCCCGGACCCAAACCGCATCAGCTAATAATAAAATTAACAATACTGTGCACCGTTCAGGACAAAACGATTCATTTCTTGTCTACCCAAAGTATTGTCTTCTACGATCAAATCTAACTTTCGCTAAAATTGTGTTTTATGAAACAACGTTTGATTCCTTAAGCGTACGCATGCAAGCTATGTATTGTAGAAGTGAAATAACCTCCCATTAACCATCGGCTAGAAAAATTGCTCTCCAAAGTGTAACGATTATTACAATTAAACGGAACAGAAGACAAACGTGTGTGAAAGTGTTGTGAGACCAGTTCGTATAGGTCGGCAATAGTGATTGGCGTGAATAATGTGAAGAAAAAATGTTTGCTGTGATAATCAAACGTGCAAACTTAATCATTATACGTACGGGTGTGCGCTCGTCGACAGGTAGGGACGACGAGTTAACGATCGGCTTCTAAAACAATGGCAAACTAAACATAGCAGCATCCAAACGGAAAAGTAATTTGCTCGGCGTTAAAGAACAGCCGGAAATCTGGAAGGCGACAGCAAATCAAAACTCGAGATTCGTCTGAGTTGACTGGTTAAATAAACAAAAAAGGTCTTAAAGTAAAAAATTAATTCGATCATTCCCGTGAAGCAAAAGGTAACTGAAAATTAATTACATCGATCTTTCTTAACTACTATTGTACATTCCACAGCGATACGCATATTTACACTTCCTTCTTCTCCAGGTCGCGGTAAGTTAGCGATGGGCCAAGAATGCATAACAGTACCGATGAATAAATTAAAATTAATCCGACAGCAAATTGGTGCAGCGATCAATATTAATTCGAGCACAAATTCAAGGCAAAGTTCGAAGCGTGATTGTGCAAAACATTGGTAAAAATTCGGCTCATGCGGGGCGAAATCCTTACGCGAGCCTTTCGTCGTGCCGATTGCCATCTCTGAGATGGTGTTCTTCGCCTGATGGAAACGTGCCTGGATAACGGAGTGTCCAAGTTTTCCAGCTTGCCACTCAAACGTTTCACTTTCTTTGCCTGGAACGCCTCGTTAGTAAAAGCAATATTCCTCAAAAGTAGATCCATATTGCAAGACGTGTTATAAGATCGTACGGACGTTAGTTCGTAAGCTTGAATCGTGTTATTCAACCGGTACCAGTGTTAATCGTTGTCCTTAACCGCGCGGAAAGTTAATTGAACGAGGAACAGACACATAGAATTCAACGTGCGTCGTTAAAATAATTCATGCTTATGCCAGGCCTTGATTATTTTATGAATCGCACCGTATGCGGAATGGTTTTCGATCGCCAGGCGTTGAAGAGAGTTGATTTAATAATATGTTGTTGAATACAATCTTGAACAACGAAACGTTAATTTTGCACCGAAATGTTTATCTACGACGCGTGGACAAAAAGTTCGCGAAACACTGAATAACAAGAGCACAACAAAACTGTCGCTGCGTACAAACCGGGCGTCGCAAGCGGCGTTATCGAGTGAAAAGAAACAAATTCGTTTCGTCAACTTTTTACCCACGCCTCGTAATTCTTTACTTTACTTTCGTTGGGTCTCCTCGAGCCCCTCGAAACAATTGCAACGATTGTTATCGCGTCAATTCACGGCGTAGCTATTTAATTGTATTTTAATTCTAACGTGTCGCTATTAATATAATTATTGTTCTTTTCGCTCCGTGGGAACAATACAAACAATATACTCACCGGCTTTTTATTCAGGAATTGAGATTGCAACGCCAAAACATAGTAGACCCAGAATAGCCTCAAACAGTAGCCGTATATCAGCCAATCGGCGCCTTCCGTGTATTTCACGTCTCTTGGGTCAGTGCAATTCGTCCGATAAACGGGAGTAAGAGCAAAGTATCGCTGCCAAGTGCTGTTCACGGGTATTAACTCTTGTGGAAGCTGATTTTGGTAGCTGAGCAGAGTCAGAATGTGAATGGCCACGACGATCATCACGATCCTGCACAGTACAGCGAAACCCTTTCGCAATTCTTTGTTACACGCCCACCAGGTAGCGGCGGCCAGGAAAACCAGGAAGTAAAACCCACCCTCTACCGATGGTTTCAATGCTGCTGTGATACACAGTGACGCTAGGACCACGTAGGTTCCAATACGACCTAAGAAATTGATAATCTGGACGCAGAAAGATATATTAAGTCGGGACCCTTTTTAGAAACTGATTAAATACATTGCGAATTTATGTTGCAAATAGAATGGAATATATGTAAATTCAAATCTGATAAATAAAGTTTCTTAGCCAATGAAACATTGCTTTCTCTTAATGAAACAATACCTTGGCCCTTCCCTCAGCAGTTCGTTTGATTGTTTCAGCGGTTCGATGCGACGAGGCATCGTCTTCTACATTACTGGTGCAGTCTTGTGACAGGTAACGACATATGAAATATATTATTACGCTAACGGGAAAGACTATCAATTCTGGTGTCAGCCAGAAAAATATTTCCCACACGGACGCGCTATCTAATCTTACAAAACCTATGTGCCTGAATATCACTTCCATCGATTCGCCTGAAAAATGAATTTTTATCATAAACCATATATGGTCGTTTTAATTTGGGAAAATCATTCTCCTCTTCCGTTACTGGTTCACGTACAATTCTGAAGGAAGTGTCCATAAGTAGGCAGGGCCAATAAAACTATGTGGAAGGTGAGCTGACTTATGACTGTGAGAAAAGAGAGGCCGATGCAAGTCTTTAGATAGTGGCCTGTGTGTCCAGCCATCGTTTTCGAGTCTGGTATAGGCACATGGGGTAAGTATAGCATCAGAGCCAAGTAAACTATAGACAGTCCTACAGGCCGCCATATTATACCTATTCAATTTGAGAAAAAAGAATTTTAGTGGCGCCACTTATTTTATTGTTGTTCGTACAATTGTATTATTTATGACGAGACACGTGAGTTCCACGACATTTTCCAAGCGATATTCGTCACGCGTAGAAATGCAATTCTTTCTGTCAGGGTGAGAGGAAAAAGGGGATGAAGCAAAGGTCAATTTCAACCAAGGGAGTTCAGAAAGGAAACTATGATCATTGACATTTTAGGACCCCTTAGTTTTTGATGAATTTCGACCATTTGTATTCATGAATAAAATGAACATCTACGCCTCGCAGTCGCGTATTATTATGCAGTGGATCGAAATAATTTAAAAGCCATCGGTATGCATGGCGTGTGACTCGGGGACTGGCACATATGTGCAGATAATTAAATGGAGACAGTAGCGTTGTGGTTATTTATCTGGAACCTTACTTTCATCTTGCTTCGTTGGCAAATATAACAACAATTAATCCCTCCACAAACATCGTCACAGAAAATACTAAGACATCTTCGGTTTCTTTAACCACTTAACGTTCAGGTACGTAATATTACGTGCGTTTAACAGCGTGACAGCGTTGAACATGTTGGGTGGGGGTAAAGTATTCGTCTTTAGTCAAGAACAAGATAGATTGTTAGCATTCATTTAGAAAACACTGACTTGTCTGCTTCGTGTCCTTATTATTTTTTAATTTTACATCGGTATTTTAAAAATGAGTTCCGACGAGTTAGTCAGCTATTATGCAGATGTGTCAGAAAATGAGGGTCTTTCTTTACCCGTTTCATGCATCTAAATAGGGATGTTAAGTGGTTAAAAAAGAAATTCAGAATTGTTCTCGAAACCCGTTTCATATCGCTCTAATTCACGTGACGACCCCTCGAATCCACTTTCTATTCGAAGAGAACATTCTGCTTACTATTTTCTGTATCCCGCATGCACAAACGAAAAGTTTGACCGGATGCCAAGCAAACCGGCATATATACTATATATATATTCTGTTTTCCAACAACCGTAGATAAGTTTACTATGCCCTCGCTTCGTCTTCCTATTTTTCCTTCCCTCAGCATAATCGAAATTACCAAAAGACAAAAGGGTAACAAAAAGAAGTGCCGCATTATATTGCTATTTGATAGGAAGTTAATACGTTTTACGCTCAATTGTCAATAAAAATATGTAGTACACACGTTTCGTTGGCAGATCATTGACAATTATAGAAACGGCGGGCAACTAATTACTCTGCTCAGCTTATGCAAGATGATAACTACCGCGATAACAACGTTACATTCAACACCAGCGTCGTAATTCCTCTGTTTTTTTTTTTTTTTTTTCTATGCGCGGATTGAGGTCGCAAGATCAGAGCGGTGTCTCGAAATTACCGCGGATAATAAAGAAGCTACTCGAACGAATTACAACTTCCCCTCGCCCATGAAACAAAGAAGCAAAATATTATGTAAAATAGAAATTAAAAATGATCACAGGAAATGCATGATAAAGGTGGAATTTCTGTGGCGGTGAAGCGAAACTGGC
This sequence comes from Nomada fucata, assembly GCA_948146005.1. Classification (NCBI taxonomy): domain Eukaryota; kingdom Metazoa; phylum Arthropoda; class Insecta; order Hymenoptera; family Apidae; genus Nomada; species Nomada fucata. The sequence continues at coordinate 21,450,604 of OX411281.1, read as the reverse complement.
TTCATCCCATTATAAACCCAGTCTAAAACGTGTCTCGACGCTGTCATCGTGGAATTCTGAAGGGAATTCCTGCATTTATATTTGTACACGCGTTATTCGAATTTATGACCATCTTTATAGTACATTTTTCATTTTATCGGACACGCATACTCAGAACGTTTCGTCTTACAGTGCATGCTAACCCAAAGGATTATTATCATATACGAGTTAGTCTTTAATTAGCAAAGCAATACTTTTTTAATTGCTAAAAAACCGACGCCCATCGCTTAGTTAGTGCGAGAAATTGTGACGCATCGTAAAGTTATCTAGCATATGTGGCACACCGATAACACTTTGATAATAAATGACAGCATTGTATTAAATCGGCCTACGTTAATAGAACGGTCAACATTGACAGTTTGGCATATTTCTCTGTCTACCAAGTGATTGTTACTCCATTTCTATTTTCTGTCAGGAAAACGGTACAGCAATTTCAATCTTGCACAATTCATTCGCTGCAACCGGTGAACATCATCAATCGATTACAAATCTCAGCTATTTAAACGCGGTGATGTAATCGGCCACTTTCGTATTAAACTTCATCGATTTCCTAAATTCAGTTAAATCGGGAAACCGGTTTTAAAAACCTGTACACGAAGCCGGTTGCGCCAAGATCGAAATTTTTTCAGAAACGTTGCAACAACCCCGTGAGTTACCGACGTAACTTATTTACAATAAAGCTGACAACATGTTACACTAACGTAGCATGACGGAAAGCTTCCGCTAAGCTTGTCCTTCCGCACTCTTTATCCGTGTGCATGTGCGCAGAAAAATCAGCCGGTATCGCGAGAGAACATATGAAAATGATAATGAAGAAAATGAGGAACGTTCTTTTTGAAGAGAAATCGCGCATAAATAATTATTAATATGTTTAAATAATTATTAATGTGTTCAAATAATTTTCATGGCACCCTCGAGAATCTGTGCCTTTGAAGACGGGCGTCTTTTTCAATTTTGTATGATAAACAGGAATTGAATTTGGAACGTGTACTCCGAAGTATTGTGAATGTTTAACAGCAAGTCAAGACTCACATCCTGTCAAGACGAGGGGCAGAACAACCCTTATGAGGGCCACGTTTATCCAATACGTCGTCATGCCTGTGCCTGCTCAAATGTCCTCTCACCCTGAAACAAGTAAAGAAAGGAAGGCTGCTTGTAAAATTAACCATCGTATACATTGTTAGCATCCCGAGATTTCATAGCATCAACGTCAGCTCGACTGGAATCGATACAGCACTGCCGCAGTCGAATGCCTTTAACCTCGTTTTACCAAGAGACCAAGCTGGTACTGCTTGTCCTTACGTTCGGTAACGACCCTTTCAGAACTCGGAGTCTATAGAATTTTACTGGCCGAAGTTTCATCGCATCGCCGGATTACAAATTTTCCCGGTACGTTGCGAAAATTAATGATCCACTGACACGACGAGATCAATTGGAATTAATTAAGCCGGCGATACAGTACACTTTGCACTTCAAAGTAACCCGGTCCATTTAAAGGTCTCTCGAAATGAACGAAAAATTCACGATAATTAACAGTTCGGTAGATAGGTTTAATTTATTAAGAGTTTAATTTGTCAGAAGAATTATACAACAGGAATGAATTATCGAAATGTCCCTAACAATTGCTGTCAATGGATCATTGAAATGCGTGACGTTTGTATTTCGTGTGAAATTTTTGGAATTTTTTTACTCGGTGCCATTGCCGTTGATTCTGAAAACTTGTGAGCCTGCCAAATATTTCAAATGGAATACACACACATAGTGTATGTGCTCGATGCGCAACGTGTACACCATCTGCACCCATTTCCTGCTTCCGTATAAGATTTCTAAGTGGTAACAATGCTCCGTTCCTTAGGAAAGCATCTGACCGTTCGTTACTTAGTTCGGATCGTCATAAATATCCCACATGATCCTACATAAAATAGACAGGAAGACAAATGCACGACTTTCACGTATCCACGACGTTATAATTATCTTCGATTACATTTGCCACGTATCACGATCAATAAGAAGAGAAACAAGTTATCGGGGAAAGTTATTGAAGGGTGGAAATTATTTGACGGTATCATTCTAGGGGGGGTGGGAAGCTTTTAGCTTGCGACGGTTTCGGTAAAAACGGGCGCGTCCGGCTTAATTATCAGGCAATTATATGGGGTTGGACACAGCTCGTACCGTAAAAGGTGCGTCTATCTGTTTTCAGAGCGTGCCTCGTCATTATCGTCCCACAGTGATAACAAAATTAGAGCAGAAAGGGGGAGAAGAAACTTTGATAATCGTAACGACGCCAATTTTCCATCATACCGTTAACATCGTGCAGCCACATTTCATCCGTCCGAGAGAACAATTTGTTTTGCAGGCGTTCTTCAGCTAAAAAGACAAAGAACCCCGTGTCTTTTATGATAAACCATTAAATGCCAAACGCCTATCTAGTCTGACGGTGCTATACATCTTCGCTGCTCATTTAAATTCATCTCAATCTATAGATCAGCTCTCCGTGTCCTTTGTAGTGCTCCAATAAATAGCTGTACGTACAAGATTTTATCGTGCCACCCAGATGAAGGCATTATGCTTGAATTTAACGGTATCGTAAAACGATAATTAAAACGTCCTTCGCCGAAGAACCGACAACAATAACTATTGTACTGTTGTGAGTTATTAACTTCGCATCCCGATAAATTATCACTTTTATCGTTTCTTATCGTATTACATTCTGCTGCGAATTGTTTATGGAATTGAGAAATAATTGCTATATTATCAAATTAAAATAGCTGGTACGGAATGTCAGGAATTTTCAATCAGCCTGGAAAAAGATACGAATTCATTTGAAGGCACGTTAGGTTGCCTCAGGCACGGTTACTATTGAGGCATACGATACCAGAAGAGTGGTCATTACATAATTCCTGTCGGGATATATTTTATCGAGGATACTGTTATCGAGGCTTACAAAAAAAGGTGGAGTAATGTCCCATTTTTGATAAACACCAGTCTGTTAACGGAACGTACGATCGATGAAACGGGTACGTATATCTTGACATTGGGACAGCAATGAAATATTGTAAAAGTATTACGAAATGTTCTATTACGTTCTGCAAAAATCAACTGTACTTCGAATACCGTGCATTCATTATAATTTTCTGAATGAAACGAACGAGCATACATTTATTTTCCAGGCACCGCATGAAACACAGGGTGCTATAACTCTCCCTCAGCCTGAACAAGCAGTATTGTGTCTCTTCGCATTACACGTATTAGTGTTGCTAAACCCGGCACATGAGAAGCTGCATTTTAATCAGCCACACGTCGTCCGCTCTCGCTAAACCGGTTCGAGAAGTATTACCCTGACAAAATGACAGAAGCACCTGTGAATTATTTACATTTGGACAGATAAGCCAGCGTTATCGTAGGAGAAACGACGCCGTTGTAGTTTTATCGTGAAACTTTAATCTACAACGCATTACCGGCTAATCATAGATACAATAATCATTGCAACAATTTTCGTGTTGTTTCAAACCTGATCTGCCGTAACTATATTCCTATTGTTCCGCTCATATTCTATAAAGTATTACTGCTTTTCACCTCCCAAAGAGGTAAACTGTGCCTGATATGGATATGCACGACTACTATGGAGCATACTCTCGTTTAATTTGTATTCGTCACTTCGCTATGAATCAATAGCGATGACAGTAGCATTGTGGAATCTCGATAATTCCAACCTGCAACGTTCCAGAGACTCGACCAGCCTGCACGGTAAACGTCATCATTTCGTTGCAAAGAGTAGCTAGAATCGTTTCTGAATGAACCGCCGATACTATTTACAGACTGACAGATGTTATTCAATGCGACAACTAGATTAGCAATTTTTTCCTCTTTATCGTAAACATACATTAAACTGCAGTGACAGATATGCTGCTATGTCTACGACCACTATTAATTTACATATTAAACCAGCTGGCGATTACTATGAAAGATGTGACAGGCTAGTCGAAAATTCTACTATTACCTAATTGAATGCTTCTTAATTAAAGCAAACCGGCTATTAGTAAGTACGGGGCAAGTCTCACGGAACACTAAAGCAGCGAAAGAAAAATAATGAACCGTGCACACGTACGGCTACTTCTTAGAATTAATTACTTCTGTATTCCAAAAAGTACTTGCCTTGACTCCCGGCCGCTAAGTTCTATTAAATTCCTCGTATATTCATTAGCAAAGGAAATTGTACACATTGCGTGTAGAATTGCGTAGTGCGTGTCGCACGCTACAAAAAGGGCTTGATTATAGGAGTGCACGTCGGTCGTTACGCTTCTATGGTGAACAGAATTTGCGTTGGATTCCCCGATAACTGGATAAACGACGATACCCTTTGAACAGAGTTTAAACGCTTTATCTGCGCGCACATTATGCTTCCTATCAAACATGTGTCACACAAGCGGAGAAAGAAGCAACAATTAATAATCGTCGCCAATCTTTTTACACGAACGAAATCTGTACCGACCCAGAAGAATCTATGTTCAGGCGAACATGAATGCGTTCATTATTAATGTTATAACTGGAATAACACCTTCAAGGTAAATTACAACGATTCTTCGTAATATTACTATATCGTAGATTATCCCTCAGTCGCCATGAAATTTCCAAGTAAACAGATGCCAAATACTGTCTGCCACTTATGAATCACGCATTGTAAACAGTTAAACTTCCCGAGTAAAGCTAGTAGGTGTGCTATCACTTTGTTCCACAAGGCCGCGTGTTAATTCGTTTTTGCGGAACAATAGAAACGCATTCGTATGACAATTCCTTATTGTCGTGAATCGAAGCGAACAGCCCGGAACATTATCCATCGATTAAACCGGTCCTTTTCGCTCCGGTGTTTCGCTGGTTCCAGTTTGTCACAGTGCTCCCCGCAATAAACAGATCGATGAACGAGTTTCGTGAACGCTGACTTCGATCGCTCTACCACTGCAAAATCGTAAACCCACGAAATGTCAGCTACTTTGCAAGTGATTTCCGTTACGATCTCGCGTAAAGAGTTTCACGTGCCCCGTGTTCTACGTAACGAAAATTCTCGTACGAACTTCGGGATACTCCTCGTGTTAGTAGGTCGAAAGAGCAATACGATATTATTCGAACACTGCAGTCTCGTGAATCGACAATTTTAATGAAGGATTTGCATTCCGTTTCGATATAAATGCGTTTGAAAAGATCGCCAGCCTCGTTCCAAGTGAATTACAATTATCCAATCATGCCTTTTTTTAAATTATATCTACTTAATACGTGCTGGTATCACGGTTGCACCGTGTCGATCAATCCTTAAACACTTTATTGCGTCTGTCTTTGACTCGCGTGTACCCCCACCCATTCTGTACATATTTCTTAAAATATACCACCCACGTGAAAGCCATTACTCCAGTTCATTTGCTATCTCGCACCGCGCACCTATTTCTATATCGTTCTGTGTTTAAAACACACTGTCAACGGGTTGAACGTACCATACGGTTAGGATTTACTCTCAGAATAACACACTTACGTACCAAACTTGCACGTATGTATATAAATACAAGGCGCGTCCAGTCGGCCGTCAGCTGACTGGGCCGAGCGGACAATACGCTCCAAATGCGGGCATGGAAAGGAAGAGCCTTACCTTGAATGGAACAGGTATGGTGATGTCTCAAAGCATCCCTTTCGAGCGCCTTTCTCCCAGCTGTCTTCCCGTCGATCGAACTTCGAGCAGAGTAACATGCGCCTTTTGGCTTTTACACGCGTGGAACTTGGTCTGTCACAGTGTCGCCCTGTCAATTCTTCGAATTGCAATTTATGCCACCTACGATTCTGCACTGTCCCCCTGTGAATTTCGTTCTATCTTCGACGAATTAATATGAGGAATTTAGACGGACGCTTATGAAGCGTTTGCGACGAAAAATCGTGCCGCATTCGTTGGCACGGCGGTCACGAACATCCTCTAGCAACGACAGGCGTTGAACGCCGGTTCGACACTGACTGAAGCTACTTTCCACGCTCGCTCCTGTGACCGACGACGCGCGCCTGCGTACCACTTTTACGTCATTCTCTGCCAGTAGCGTATTTTGTACAGGGAGAACAATTTGGAGTCCTTTCATTTCATTGTTATACTTTTAGCAGCAGCGTCAATGAATTCAGATCCGGATTGCGTTTTCGACGACAAATGGTCGATATTTCAGCTTCTGCAAATTCGTGACAGAAAAACAAATCGTACAACAGTCGTCTGCTTTACTACTACGGGGGTCCACTTTCGAGTCACCGAGTTCATTTTTTCTGAGAAATTCGTTTACATCGTGTTGAGAGTTTGGAGAGAGAAGGTACCATTTTTCGAAAGTTGTACAAATTCATACATCTGTATGTACGGGGAAATGTATATGGACGATGAGAAATTGTAAAGCAACATCGAATTGGTGCGTTAAATTATTTCATTCCGGGAACAAAAATCCATGCGCATCGCCCCTGAGACGGAGAAATCAAAATTTTAAATCACGCGCGATTGTTATTTTATGCTGAAGCATTATACTAACTTGCCGGACCAATCGGAGAGGAAATTGTGTGCCGAGAGGAAGAAGACGCGGCGGAGAAGGCGCTCAGCGCTGTGTTTCTCATAGGCAGCGCTAATTGAACAATTTATTATGGTAATTACTTTATTGCAGATTCATTTACCCTTCTATTTAAGTACTGCGTTACTTCTCTTCAGTCTACGTTCATTATTTGACGTGTTCTGCTCTCCACTTGCAATAACTAGGTTTCAATGAGTCTTGAACCAATAAAACCCGTACCGAGTTTCCAATCTCGATCGAATTGTGCGAACAGTCTATCCAAATGATCCTGTTGCAGTCACCATCACGCGACGGGACTGGAAATTAATACGGTGTTTAAAAACTAGCTTACAGTACAGTAGTTAAGCCAATAACTGCATGTATCCGAGGTCCAGTTCAATCGTTAGATTTATCCGCCGGGAGCATTTGTTAACGTCGACTGGGCGACAGGTACCATGCAGGTACGGTAAAGAGACAATTATTAATTCATCGTTGGACATCGTGGGACGAGGTGGCCCGGCAAGATAGCGCGCGTGTACGTACTCGTGCGTGTGTTAGTTGCGGTTCTCTTGTTTTGCTGAAGAGTTTCGTTTCACTCCTTTCTTCAAAGTCGGTACCGTAACCGTACAGCATTTTTATTATAGGCGACCGCGTCCTCCGGCTTTCGCCCCGTCTTTGAAGGTTGGGGTTTCCATGGAATGTGCTGCTCGTGCGGTTGCTAGCTCTGCGCGGGTAGTCGTACTCTGGCCGTGTAAATCGTACTTCGAGTTACCTTGTTTGCTCTCCGCCACGGAGGAGCGATGGCAAGGCGCTGTCGGCACCTGTGGCGGTAATCGGGTTGCAGTGTCAGCGGGGAGCGATGTGTGGGTCTGTGATTTGTGGGTTTGGACAGGTGGGCCGCATTCTGTTAGGTGGCGCCAAGGAGAACTTGGGGTAGTTGGAGCATATGAGGCATAATCTGGAATCATGGTTGTGGTCTTGCGTATCCGTGACTCATTGATTGCTGTGGCTCGGTATCAAAGCTTATGTCGATTGTAAGTCACTCGACTGTCCAGCAACTGGGCTGAGCAACCACGGATTGCTTGGTAGGCGTTATCGTCTATTCTCAATTGGAGTTTGGGAGTGTTTGGAGCGGGAGTTTCGATTTGTTCTTGGAGGGAGCATGAAATGCTCATTGTTTTAGTATCTCCACTTGGGAGTTCGTAATCTAACGTTTTCAGTCATTGTTTCTTAACATATTGAGAATAGTAGAAACACGAAAATCAATTTGCGTTAGGTTTGGGTTATGAGCGGCTTGTGCTTGAATTTCGACATATAGTTCTTGTTAGGGGATGTGTATCATCGTTGCTGGAAAGTTGCGACTAGGGTTGCGTATCATTGCGCTGTGAGTATTCTATACGAGATTGAATGGTCGAGTTTGGATGAGTTGTACTCGCTTGTGTTGTTGACCAATGTTCATGTGATTCGTTCTTGCGAGTTGAATTGTTCCTCCTCGGATCAGGGGTCCAGGTGAACGGGGGCAGTGGATTTCGGGGCGGTATTTGGATGGGGATACCGACAAGGAACGGGTCGTAGGTCTGTGGCCGCGGTCGATTGGTAGTCGGTAGCTTCTGTTGGGCAATCGTCTACGAGCTCCATGCTGTTCAGGAAAGGTGGCTCGCCCCTAGGACTAGGAGGATCATAATCCAAGGCTTCGTACTGATTTGCGTATACGTCACTTGTTGACTCCCGGTTCGGTGCCGTTTCCGGATCGATAATTACAGACGCGTGGGCGCCCGATCCCCGGTCTGAGTTGTAATCGATCGCTTCGACAGGCGTTGTGACATGGATTCGATTGGTGATTGCGAGTCTCTTGCATAAAGCTGCAGTGCGTTGTAACGCTCATTGCTTTTGCTACTCCATGCAAAACTTGCATGTGGTTTGCCTCTTCGTCTGCGGAAATAGGCGAATTCTCGTCTATCTCGGGTTTTGCGATTTATCTCAAGGGATATTTCTTGACAGCAGCTGAAATACTGAACTGTTGCGTAACGGAGGGTGGATGGGATTAGGGCCCAGGGAGGATCCCGTCGTAGTCACCTGCACGTGCTGGGACCTGGAAATTAGTAGTTTTCTCTAAAGACATATTACAGGACGGCATATTCCAAAGCCACGTACTACGTAATCGAGTCCAGTTTAAGTTTTCTAAATTTTGTATGTATGTTTGTCGTGTGATCTGGGCTGTGCGCTAGTTCCTGTACGTTTATTATACATATGTGGTGACTTAAATTTGTCTGTGCTTTAATGGCCATATCTGAGATGCTTAATTATGAAGGCCAATTATATGACTAGGGGACATATTTGGCGCAGACTGAATGGGCAAAGCAGTTGATTTATTTCGCACACGCTCGGACACTTGAACATTTTTACATCCCGTTTTGCTATTTATTTTTTACTGCTGTGTATTTTGTTATTCAATTTTACAATAAAACATTCACTTCGGATGTTTAATCGTATTGTGGTTCATTTGTATTTTATGGGAACTGCTTCGCATGTTCGTTTAACAATGTTGACCACAATTTCTTTATCGTTAAGTACGCCATTAATCTATACGCAGTAGGCGTCGAGTTTCCTCATCATATAGTGGAAAAATGCAAGAATGGAGAAACTGAAACTCAGCGGTACAGACGTCGCCTTTATCCATGCCCAGACACTGCAAATTAAAATATATTTATTTGTTACAGTCTTTTTCGTATTAATTATATTATATTAATAGGTCGCGTGTTAAAACGCATATCGTCTTAATTTAACTAGCGTTGGTTTGCGCCTAATCTACTTCGATGTGGCACCCCTCATAAATCTGTATATTATTCTATAAAAGCGGACGTCATACTTGTATATGTTGTCGTCTACTTTAAACGGAGATGGAGTGGGAATAGAACCGCATTCAAAAATGACAACAGGTTTAATGGGTATATCGTCCGCATCTGTTTTTGTTTGTTCAATTTTGAAAACTACATCCTCACCGCTGACAACCTGTTGAACCGAACGAACTTGTATTATTTTGCTTCTCGTTTTAATGCAGCTTACGTTACCTTCCCAAATACGGTATGCTTTCCGTCTAGCCACGGTGTAGGGATAGTCGTAATAAAAAATTGGCAACCATTCGTATCCTTTCCAGCATTTGCCATGCTCACATACAAAGGTCCATTGTGACCAATTTCAAAATTCTCGTCCTCAAAATATTTTCCATAAACACTGATCGATCCGGTGCCGTCGTCATTCTCTAAATCGCCACCTAGAAGATGGAAATGCTATTATACATTTCCGACCTATACATATACCTTTCATACCGTGCATTACCTTGTACCATGAACTTTTTAATTACTCTATGGAACCTGCTACCCTTGTACGTTTTCCCCGCTATTCCAACAGTTGATAATGTGATGAAATTCGTCACGGTTCTCGGCACTACGTCCCCGAATAATCCGATTACGATTCTGCCCGCTGGATGATCGTCTATCATAATGTCGAAGTACACTTGATCCGTGACAGTGAGATTGTCATTCTATAATGTTAACGTGTTCAAAATCAGTGACGTGAATGGGAAACATATCATCGGATTATAACTAAGTAATATAAAATCATTTCTCGTTAATTGTCTTCCGTTGAAATTATTCTGTTCTTTCTCGTTGACGATTAAGAATTATCTGATCACGTGTGCCGAGAGTATTGTTTAGTATTTAAAGTACGCTTGCGGCAAATATACGCTAACGACGAAGGAAGCCTTACGTGTAGCCTGTACGAGCACAAAACTTCTTCGATCTATACTTCTGTCTTTTCTAATCTCTTTCGTAACACGGACTTTGTGTGACAATGCGTTGCCGGAATTTCATCAGACGGCCCTAGAATTTTCCTCGCGCACAACGGAACAATACTAATTCTATCTGTAATAGTATTTTAATTATACTGTCGCGACGTTTTTTTCTTTTTTTTGGTTTATCCTGTTATCTAGATATTCCTCAATTTTATCACCGTAACTGATCCCCTTTAAAATTTCCACATTTCGTGCTCGTCGCTAAACTTTTATCTTTTTCTTCACCAATCGACAATTAACGCCGCGCGAAATCCTTCCGTCCTTTTTAACGTTGTCCGAGTAACGGGATGCAGAAAAACGCAGCAATATTTCTGACATTAAACACAAAACGGTACCTCGAAACTTGCAACCACCACGATCAGGCAGGCTGTCGTCAGCAGGATCTTCATGATTTTACGACTGCGTCCAGAGCGATCCAAGCACTCTGGCCGTTTCAACTTTATTCGGTTAACTCGCACGCTCAAATACGATCAGAAGCACCGCGTGGAAACCAAATGAATCCTGAGACGCTTGCGCGGCGTGTCCATTGATTCGAAACGCTTTAATATTAAACTAAACTCATTTAACAAAGTCACAATATAGAAATAACATTCTCAATATACATTTGCCATTTACATGATACCAGAGGATATATTCAATAATTCGTCACTAAATTCCATTAATTAGATTTACCCGTTTACTTTTCGTTTTCTATTATAGAACCATGACTTACTTTGCTCCCTTTGAAATTGTCAATCGTTTTACAGATTCATTCCTATGCGTACATATAAAATAAAGGAATATCTGCCGATGAATTTCGCCTGCCCATTCCAAATCCAACAATGTCATTCCACGAAGACTCGAAGTTCGTCGATCGCGCTGCAAAGCGAATCCTCTGCGGGGTCAAAGATTCTCGAAGCCATTAGTTCCAGGGATCCGCGATCGAGGCGGTTCGAAACACGCTCGTTAAGTCCCGTTACTCCCGATCGTCGACCGGCTCGAATATTATAAAAGCAGTGACCATCGGGTATCCAAGAGTAGTTGACCACGATGGAGAAGACGCGCAGACCGTGCAGTCTGCGTTTCGTCGCATTAACGTTTCTCTTCGTTGTCGTGCTCGTCGCCGAGGCAGCTGTGCTCGAACGTCAAAGACGTGAATTCGTGATCCCGGATTGGATCGAAATCGTCGACGAGCCGGTCGCGGAAAGCTCGAAGACTATCCAAAGGGCAGTTAGAGTGAGGGACGCAAAAATTACTTACGATGGTGCGCAAGTTTGGAGGGTCCGCGCTACCGAGAGCCAGAAGGATTTGGTGTCGAACGTGACCATGGACTTCCAGGAGGCTGGATGTTCGTAAACGTTTCAATTATTAAGAGAGCTTTAATACTTCGTTATGTTAATGTCTGTCAGGAAGGGAATTTTTCATGGTTTTATTGAGGGGGGTTAATGTCGGTCGAACTTTATCTGAACGTATTCGCTTGTTACGGGCGTTGAATTAAATAGACGAAGAACTTATTACAAGAACGATATCTGTTCTGGAAAGATGCAAAAATTTTCAATACCTCTCTCGTACGCAGTACTTTCATTGTGGGTCGGTAATGACACCGAGGTGGACGTGATGGTTCGTTCAGAGGAAATCCCGAGGCTCTCTCGTTATTTGAGGCAAAAGGATCTACAGTACAACGTAGTGATCGAGGATCTACAGAGGGCAATAGACGAAGAGAATCCGTCGCTCTCTGAACAAGAAATGGACGAACTGGAGGGCCGTAAAGGTTTGCAATGTTCCCCCGTTACTTCCACCCGTTGATCATCATAAATTTCTATGCGCTTCACTATTTTTACTGTTTCACGCTTTCCATGCTTGGTGCTTTCCATTTCATTGCCGCGTTTCGCAAAATCATCCCGGCGCACCACGATCGCGATGCCTCGACGACCGATTCTGCTTATCATCGACAAACGAAATTAAGCGCCGACGCGTTTGACAGTGAAACGTTGTTTCACTTGTCATTTTCCCGTTCCACTGACACGAATGGCAGCGCCGGGACAACCCGTTCGAAGCATTATCGCGTAGCGCGCAGTCGAATCACGTAGGGAAGAAAGCCGAGAACAAATGGGTATCCATACAGAGTCGTCAATTCGAAAGTGATTCCGAATAGGAAGGTTTATCAAGGGTAATTGTTTGCTCGACGTTCTAGACGAATCAATCGCGTGAAACATCCATTCGTTTAACGACATCTTGATGCTACGTACCATTAATGATCTACGTTCTGGTTGCAACGTCATGCTGCTGAAATTATGATAGAGTCCCATTAGCGATAACATCCTATAAAAATCGTTAGCTGCTGGCTATTTTCGATGTAGAACTACGAGGTTACCGGCCCCGCCGCGATTTAACCCGTTAACCCAGTTTCGGTTCATCGACAATACCGATTAACATTAACAGTTATATGTGCCCATGTGTGTCCACACTACATCTGTAGCACATTCGTGGCAACACGTTTTCACAAACAGCATTGTTTGTTTCGTTTCGTAGTTCCGTTACCTGTTTCGAGCCAAACGTGGGTACACGTGTTGGCAATCAGCCCGATTCGAAAGCCGTTCGAGAACTTCGAATCTTCGAGCCTTCCTGAATCGCAAAGAAATTGATTGGTCCTCGTTTTGAAAATTTTATAACACGTGCAGCCCTAGTGCGCGTCTGTGCGCGTCTTTTTTCTTTTTTTCTTTTTACAAAACATCGAAACACTTACGAATTAAACTTGACGAACATCCTTGAATTCTCAAAGTTCTCGCAAGCTTGTAAGTAAATCCTGGCTACGGTTTCGATGTATGGACGGCAGTTATGCTGTTGTGAATTGAGCTTTTGAGTAATTTTTTTAGCTCGTTACGCTTGGTGGCAGAGAGTCACGATCAGGGTGCCAAATAGATTTTCACACTCTCGCCCTGTTCGTTATCCGGTATCTTATGTATACGGTGGGGGTGGCCCTTGGCATTTTAGGGGTGAGCTTTTTGCGCGCATAATCCGCTTCGTCGATTCGGAATGATTTTCTAAACGGCTCGATCGATCGTTTCGTTGGATTCTTCCAACGACACGAACGGGATATATGAATTAATTGTCGCTCGTCTCTGAATCTACGGAGCGGAATGTTCTCACGTGTCGTTCAAGGGCACACGACGTGCAACCTCTGAATAATCTTGAAGGTATGCCTGTCAGGTCATCGAATGGAGTGGACCAGTTATCATCGAGTTGACGATATTCATGGATATCTCGATTATCTTGCCGAAACGTTCCCGGACGTTTGTTCCGTTGTCAGCATTGGCAATTCTGTCGAGGGGAGGGCTCTCAAAGTGAGTAAACGAATGAATCGAACTTTGGAACGTTTCTAAAAAAAACAATCCAAATTAGAGGTTGGAAGGGTAAAACGTTTCTTGTCGTAGGTTCTGAGAATCAGCAACGGAAAACCGAATGTTCCAGCATTATGGATCGACGGTGGTATCCACGCACGAGAATGGATCTCGCCCGCGGCGGTCACCTATATTATTAATCATCTGGTTGAGAATAGCGAAACTCTCGATGCCGATTATTATATTCTTCCTGTGGCGAATCCTGACGGGTTAATGTCGACCGAACCAATAATCCCGTCGTCAGAGGATTATCCGTTTCTTACGATCATTGATTTGCAGGTACGAGTACACGTTCACCCGGGATCGCTTGTGGAGAAAGAACAGGAGACGATCTGTAGGCAGCATGTGCACTGGCGTGGATCTTAACAGGAACTTTGGTTATCGATGGGGCGGTATGGGAACTAGCAAGGATCCCTGTCGAGAAATTTACGCCGGTTCTGGTCCGTTCTCCGAACCGGAGGCTAACGCCATACGAAATTTCTTCGAGGCTAGTGCCGCTAATTTCAAAGTAAGTATCGCTTCTTCGAAAAGCATTACTATTAAAAATTTCTCTACGGTCAACGATATGTTTGGCATCGATCTTTTCAAATAATTTTCTAAACGCCTGATTGCTTCTATTTTTTTAGGCGTACCTAACGTTCCACAGTTACGGTCAATACATTTTATATCCATGGGGCTACGACAAACGTGTTCCGCCAGATTATGCCGATTTGGAAATGATTGGCAGAAAGGTGGCGTCGGCTATGAGGGAAGCAGGCGGCGCTGACAGCGCATACACTGTTGGAAATAGTGCTACCACACTTTACGCAGCTTCCGGCGGTTCCGACGATTGGGCCAAAGCTATTTTGAAAATGAAGTACACGTACACGATCGAATTAAGGGACACCGGTAAGCACGGTTTCGTCCTGCCCGCTCGTTACATCATTCCAACAGCGAAGGAAGCGCTGGCCGCGGTGATGGTTGTCGCAGAAGCTTGCAAGTCATTGTAATTATTAGGCCCGTTTGTAATTGTATAAATACGAAATAGCATTGGTTACTGTATGTATGGTATATATGAGTATTGTACTTACTAGCGAATAAGGCGAATGACAACAAAACATTATTTATTGAATAAAATTCTAACGAAGCTTCGACGAGTAACTGTTCACGAGTTATTCAACATGATCACACTGATCCAGGTGATAAAAGCGGACACTCTGGTGTAAACGGAAGGCGCGTTCTTCCCTCCGCAGGGAAATACACCCCACGAAACGATTCCCACCACTTCTGCGTCGTCAAATGCGTTCGTCAAAATCAAAGGTCCCCCGGAGTCGCCCTGAAGAGAAAAGATAGAACGTTAAACACTCGTTCCGCGTCGCGAAATTTGCAAGGCGAGAACGAGAATTCTTAATAATTACACTCACCTTGCAAGCCGACAAACTGCCGTCCAAAGGTCCAGTGCAAATATTCGTACGGTGAAGGGGATTCCTCTCGTCTGGTTTCAAAGTTTTCTGCAACGTTCTCATGCACACGTCATAGTCTATAATCGGTACTATTGCTTGCTGGAGATTTTCTGGCGTCTTCGGAGCACGAGTTCGCCCGATGCTTCCCCAGCCGGTTAGCATGGCATATCCCATAGGGATCGACTCCGGATAAGGCAGCGAGACAGTAGAAACGTACGAATTTAATTCGAATGGTCGTTCCACTCGCATCAGCGCTATATCGTACGGCGCTATGCGTCTAAAAATTCAACGAATCGGTAATCTCGATATCCGAAGAAACGATCGCAACTTACAAGGCGTACCCGTTGTATTCCGGATGAACGAACACTTCGTCCACCAATCTGTTTTGCTCGGTATCCTCGACGATCTTCAACGTATATTTCCCGGCGAAAATGAAAAATTCCCCCCCGGCGGGTGCCAAGGTTTTGCAGTGTCCCGCCGTCAATATCCATCCAGCTGTTAATAAACTTCCGCCGCAGATGTGTCTAGCACGGATTTTTCGTTCACGATCGCCCCAATGCACCGAGACTTGCCAAGGATGCAACCCTTTCTCCGCGTCCTTTCCGCCGACGATTCTCGTCGGTCTTTGCGCCAGCATAGCCGCACTCGTGACCGTTTCTACAAATTTATTGAAACGAAATTAGGATCGGGAAGAACCGGTCGCTTAAGTTGACGGGTGAAATTGATGTATGTATCGCTGACCATTCGTTGCGGAACACGGCACAAGTGTGATACTGAACGAAACAATTGAAACTAAAAGCAAATGTCCGAACGCGCTAGGAACGTTTGTCATGTTCGCGAATTTCGTCGCGGCCGTTCGATCCGTTGGAGGCGTAAGGATTGAATGTCAGACGCGAGAAAGTAATCGCGGAAGCACCTTTTGAAGAGGAACTGGATCTTTCTTCCTGCCATATATCTCGGAACTAGTTCCTACTTTTATACTACTCTATGACCCCTTACGGTGTGCCCCGATAGAGCTGGAATTTGATCTCGGCTGGCATTTAAGCAATTCGTCGACGGATATGTTACAATGGATAATGTAAAAGAATAATTCTAATATTTAATTGTTCTTTATAATACATATCAGTCAATATAACAGTTCGATTCATCGATACATTTGCCCGCTTTCGTTTTCAATCGAACATTTCAGTTCTTTGCGATTGTGTCTTCGATCCAATCGACGAAGTCCGATACTTTGGTGTACACGGACGGTGCGCCGACTGTTCCGCATGGTACAATTCCCCACGAGACAACGCCAATTTGTTCGGCCTTTCCATTCTTGTTCTGGATCAATGGGCCGCCGGAGTCGCCCTGTAGTTACGAAAAAAAAGAAGAGAAATGATCGAAACGTCTAAGCAGCAAAAAGCAGCGTTTCGACATCGAATCGAACGAAGTTTGAATTCTTACACTGCATGCCGAGTATCCGCCAGCAAGGGGTCCAGTGCAAACGTTGGTCGCGTGCAACGGCGATGGACCAGTCAGTTCCTCAATGGCTTCTTTGCACAAGGCTAGATCGATGACCGGCAAATCAACTGTCTGCAGATTCTCCGGCATAATTGGCCTGTTGGTTGTCGATATTGATCCCCAGCCGCTCAATACTGAATTTCCTGCGGGTGTACTGCCCGCGTTTGGCAGACGGATCGAGCTGACCGCTCTATTCAGTTTCAACGGTTTTTCGAGTTTCATTAAAGCGATGTCGTAAGGAGCTACATCTCTGAAACGGCGAAAGAAGAAAGAAGCGGGTCAGACATGGGATAAAAAAAGTTCTTTCGTTTAAAATGAACACGTTACGCGCAATTCAATGGCTGTGCCGCGTCTATTAAGGCTGTCGAAAAAAAGATTCTGTTACCCGGAGTATTTCTCGTGCACAATCGACTGGACGACTTTGATGGTTTGCTCAGAGCCCTCCGCGGATTTCAGATTGTACTTTCCAGCCTTCACGACGAGTCGTCCATAATTTGGCACGGCCAGGGCGCAGTGTCCAGCCGTCAGGACCCATTGCTCGTTCAGGATGGAGCCACCGCAGAAGTGGGAAAGAGAGTTAAGGATTCCCCATTGCAGGGATACCTGCCACGGGAACTGTCCTGGTGCAGCGTCGTGTCCTCCGACTATGCGGCCACCGAACAGTGGCAGAACGTAGCCACGGTAGGGCTCGTCTGAAATTTTCGAATTCGATCAAGTATGAAATTGCACGCGGACACGTTAATCGAACGGAAACGTTACGATTCAAAGAATTGTTAGATTGAGCGTGAAACGCGAGAAACTGTTAACGTTGCGCCAAAAGTTGACTTACCTGCCGCAACCACTGCGAGAAGGACTGCGAAGATAGCGAGTTTCAGAGACATTTCGCCGGTTTGAAGCGTTCCGACGTAGCCAGAGTTTATATACGCTACTTAATCCGTTATCGTTCACGACACCTTATCGAAAAAATATATTTCGATCGACGGAAGAGTTGGTAACACAGTCTAGATTAAAAAGATTTCACCGTGCTACAGATTTGTTTCGTTTCCTATTGATTGATGAACCATCCGCGTTATCGTTTTCGCGCACGTCAAGGCGATTCCAGTGGTATTTTTGGCAGTTTCATCGGTCGCAATCAGTTCGGATGTACTCCAATTATTGTTCCATTTCTTGCGCGCGATACGAGATAGCGATCTTCTATTAGAATTGTAGCGTAGCTGCTAATTAAGGTTATCGATATTGACAAAGAGTGTAGATAGACAGGTATGAGACGATAATTCGTCTTTTCACGAGTCCTCTATACCAAATCTAAATGAGCGTTACGCTTCATACACAAATTTCATATACAAATTGGACAAGTTCAGTGATTGATCTGATCGGATGGTATCGTTGATGCATTTTTCCCCCGATTGCAATTAATCTTCACTTTTATTGATTCATATGGATTGATTGGATTATCGTCGTAAGATTTCGACATCAATGCCTGTACCTCGACAAGCCTTTCCGCTGTTGCGATATTTGTATACTTTCTATCGAGAATTTTCAACATCGCGATCACGATCTTCGATGACAAATCTTTAATTTTAATTCGTCGCAGGATGCAGACAAAGGTAGGGTAAGCGTAAAATGATAATTTCGTGGAAATCGATTTTATTACATTTGCTGTTTAGCAATTTAATTGAAAAATTCCTCTTCTTTTACAATTTCGGTGGGGTTTCTGTATTCAATCAAATGAGTCGTGCAGGATTCGTTTAGTCCATGCGTTCCTTTATCCAGTCGACGTAAGATGCGACACGCGTGTACACGGACGGCATGTGACCAGCTCCACATGGCATCATACCCCATGACACGATACCAACTTGAACGTAGGAATTTCCAACCTTTTGGGAGAGTGGGCCGCCAGAGTCACCCTAAAATTAAAATCAGAGAAAACAAATAAATTTATGGACGTCTCACCTCTTTTCCATCTTCTCCTCATTCCTATTCTAATCGCGATTATATTCAAATTCTGATAAAGTGCTCAACCTATTCTGAATAAGAAAAAAACCAAACAAACTTACAGAGCAGGCAGATATTTCTTTGCCGCTACTTCCACTGCAGACCTGTGTGTCGAAGAGTTCAGGTTGCTTGCCAATTGTGTTCTGCGATTTGAGTTCCTTCAAGCATTCAGCATTGTCCAGAATCGGTACCACCGCCTTTTGGAGAATATTCGGCACTTTGGGTATTAAAGATTTCGATGTTGATCCCCATCCACTGAGGATAGCGTTGCCAGTTTGCATCTGTCCCTGATGGGGCAACTGGACGGGTTTTACCGAAGCGGAGAACACGAGGGGCGTTTTCAGACGCAACAGGGCGATGTCATGTTGAGCGACACCCCTATAGATTCGTGAAGAGAAGTATGTTAGTGGGACAGGTGATATTGATATTTGTTTTAAAGTGGCGTCGATCGAGTATCAATACCGTATCTGTTTTATCGCGTCCAGTTTAACCAAGGAATAGGAAATAACGAATCGACTTTTAAAATTACGGATTATCGAACAATTGCTGACGATACGATAAGGATTGACGACACTTATAGTGCCGATATCGCAATACTATTTGTTCACGTGATCACTTGTTATGGTTGGGACGTTTCATAGCAAAGAACGAAGCGTATTATTGGCAAATTACTCGAGGCTCTCGTGTTTCAATATCGGCTTCGTTGATTTACGCGAATGCAGCGACGATTAAGATTTGAAGAAGTATATAGAGTTATCGATTTTATTAATTTATCGCTACCCCTGCACCGATTCGGCAAGCCGATTTGTTAGTCAAATTTGTACACTCCAAGTCTATACGTTACTTACCCTTTGTATCCACTGTGGACCATCGATTTCTCGACGTACGATATTTGTCCGTCGCTTTTGTTCAGCTCATATTTACCGACTGCAACCCTCGTTTTACCCAGCTTCATGACACAGTGGCCAGCAGTCAGTACATAGTATTCGCTGACGATAGAACCACCGCAAATGTGGCTGAATTGGCCTCCGGAACGAAGTGTCCATTCGAGGGACACTTGGTACGGGAATTCGTTGCGTTTGGCGTCAACGCCGTCGGTGATACGAGGTGATAAGTCATAAGGGATGGCCGAGCAGACTGCGCAATAATAAATATATATTACTTCATGTGAACGTGTTCGATGGTGGCGATTTCTTCCATTTTCATTGAAGTACCGTATTTGGTCGATGGTAGTGTTTTCGAGGAAAATGTTTGCGGTTAATGGTAATTGTTATTTTCTTACCCTGGAGCACTAAGGCGGCAAGGAGAGCACACTTGGTGAACATTGTCGTATGATTGTCTCGGTACAACTTGGGTAATGGATGCGAAATTACGATTTATATATTGTGCTGCATCCCGATATTTTCTTCGATAATTCTAAATTACGCCTGATAAAGAATGTACTCGATGCTATTATTATGCTAGATTTGTTTGCACCGAAGAAAGTACACATTGATTTTTAAAGAACGCATCGATTATCATGCAGTATCGAAGTATTTATTTCTTGTATTCCATAGTAATACGAAGCCACTTTTAATTAAATGCTTGTACTGATTGCTCGGCCAGATTTCTCTTAATTAGATAGGGCCTGATAATATGTGCTTTTAGCGATATCTTGTATGGCGTGATTGATGTTGGAGGCGAATATTTTGTAAGTTTTTTATAGGAGTCGTAGAAACGTAGATATTATCTAGCAATTTTAACGCATCATACGCATATAAAACAGAAACCAGATATTTGTGGATTTTAATAAATAATAAGCGATTTTTCTTTCTTCTGGATTATTATTATTACTACTATTCCTATTATTATTATTATTCATTCGTTTTCAATATTTCTAACCACTACATAACATATACGCTACATTTTTCATTTAACATTCGAAATTCATGCAACATTAATTAAACTTCGATTATATCTTTCCTACTTTTATCGATACTTTACAATATGTACATGCACGTCGCTCCAAAAAAACCCAATACGCTCATTTATCCAGAGACATTGGAAATAAATATTAAATTACACCGTTGTAAGCGAGAGTTCGATCCACTCACGGGAAACTTGATGATTATCTTATTGAACTTTGCACATCCTCGAATATCTCAAAGCGGAGAGTAAATTAGCATTATCTCGTGTCTCGATCATCTCCAAGTTTATCAAATTCAATTGTTACAGAATTATCGCCGCCAGTCCGTATGCATACTTGCTTCCAGACAGTTAGCAATAGCCATTTAATAATATTTCCTGGGGGAAGACGCGACGATTCACCGCCTTTCCCTTCGCCTTCTGCCGCCTATTCTCAACAATATCGAGGGTATTTTATTTACTGATTCCACGTGTTACATGTGACTAGACGCGCGATTGTTCTTATACCGGCCCAAATTTCACGAGCCGTGGGCACGATTTGCGTTGCTGGAAGTAAAAATCCATAAGTGCCGCGATCACGAAGTTCCAACGTGTATGCGTATTTTATTCCAGCCACTCCTTTCGCCCAGTCGTCTGAGGCTCCTGAAATTTATTCAACATTCTAAACATTTGTCGAATCGAGTGTCTGATAGTGTATCTAATATTTTCGTGCAATATTTAGTTTTTATGGTAAGAAGCAGTACATGGAATAAGTAACCCGATTGACCGTCTATCTTTCTTCTGTACAATATAATATCTTCCTTATTATTCTGCCAATTAGGAGTTCATTAATTGTTAGCTCAATTAATTCCGGGCAATGATTTGTCGTATGTAATCGTGCAACTTACGATAACGATCGAGTATTTACTTTCGTGTCATCATACCTGAAGTCGGATATAACAGATCGGCAGACGGGCCAAGTTGATAAGCAGTTCCATGTATCTTGGAAATTGCACTTATCGCCTTCTTGGCTACGTTTACCAACTCCGAGTAATCGGACGGCCTCGAGTACGTGTATCCCCAGGGTACCAGCCACATTTGCGAGTACGAGTGCAACGTTAAGTACATCCTGAATGTTATTTTCTATTTATTACCGTCGTTGGAGGGGTACAAAACTATATTAACTTGAATCAATATTTTCGATATAACCCAAACTTCTGACTTTCACCGATTTCTTATCGCAACATAATATCATTAACAAAATGAATAGAAATTTGTTATCACAGCGACGAAAAAATACTTCCACTTGGTTAAAGTTATTTTTGCCAAACGTACCTGATATTCTGCTTGTTAGCCAGAATGTAATCGGCCATCGCCTTCGTTTCCGGTTCGGAAAACGCATATGGCCCGGCGTAAGTATCGTGACAAGGGTCCAAACTTGCCCCTCCCTCTTCCACTTCGCCCCAATGGTAGCCAAAGTTTCTATTCGGATCCACACCCTCGCATTTTCCCCACAACCAGTTTGAATAATGGTTCACCAGTTGCAGGAGGCTGGAATCAACAATTCCTACATGCAAGATCAATGATACAGGAACATCGATTTGTTCATCATCATTGAACTGATGCTCCCCTGAAAATGCTTTCGAAATAACAAGGTACTCGAATGAAATATTTCGATCGTACCGGCTATCATCCTGACTGTCGCCATAATTGCTCCTGGTTTTCCTCCATAATCTATCACCAGTATGAGTGAACTCGTAACCGTCGGGATTCGCCACCGGCAAAATCATCCAATCCGAATTTTCCAACAATTTAGAGTAACTCGAGTTCTTCTCTACCAACTGGCTTACGATGTAGGTCGCAACGGCAGATCCGATCCATTCACGTGCGTGCATACCTGCCGAATGTGAGAACAATTCGAGGAAAAAACAGCGTAACGGGACAGAGGTATATCGTATAACGCGCCGAGCATGAAAATTCTTTGTTCGCGAGAATTATGCGCTGCTGGAAATTCACCAATTGTAATAATAATGGGGAGGTACGAATAGAAAAAATTGTCTTACCATTGATCTGTAAAATAAGAGAGAGTGAAATTTTTATTTTATGTTCCGATCGATCGATTAAGTATTTTGTTAAGAATTTATGATTGATTAAGAAAATTTGTGCTTTACTATTTATTGGACAGCGTCAATTCTACTCCCGTGTCGTGACATTCTCCAGCGTTTCTTTGCAGTCTGTGCTATATTTTGTGTTAGTACAAACAGGACAATTAGAAAGACCAACGGTATGCATTGATGTAGAAGTTGCTGTATCTGGATGAAGATACAGTGTGGATTGCTTTGCTCTGTATACTTTAATTTTCGATCTGTCCAAGAGCATTATTTGCCTGCGCTATTTGTATTTAAATTTCCGTTTATATTTGAAACGAAATAATACGTCTCCGATCAATTTTAATGGAAATCTATCTAGTTTCTTGTTTCTATTTTACGCCTGTACGCTTAGAGTTTTCATTACCACAGGAAATACCGATCTTCCTTTTATCTTCGTCCGTTTACTCGTACCTTGTGCACGGTTCACTTTATTACATAGAGTCGCTTGTGGACGACCACGTAGTATGTATTTAAATGCTCGGAACGACAGCGAGAATATTAAAAACCCGGCTTCGATGCGAAAGACCAAAATAGTATAATTTCGAAGTTCACGATTTATGAAAATGTTGAACACGTGTGGTCAGACAGGTCTATTAATTTCTGTATATTTTTCGATGGTAAGTGAGGTCTTTCTTAAAAGTATAATATGAAAATTAGACCATACCAGCATCTATCCAGATAGCTGGTTTGCTTCCACCCTCTTTGGTCGGGCCAGTAGAAATTTTTACCATCTTTATGGGTTGACCTTCGTAGCTGTGTCCTATAGTTATCAGATCGACCGTGTTCGGATACGTGTAAGCCAAGTATTCCAAGTACTTGACGATATCTGAAAAGTACTCGTACATTTTACGTATGAAATAAATATTTTATAAATTCGTTAAAACTTGTGATTCATTTGCACGAGTAATTATTATTTTAAATAATTTCCTGGGCGATACTGGTTTAGATTTATGAGGACGCGGATTGGGATTTGGATTGATAATCTAAAAATAATAAATTTCTCTCACAAGAAAATTAGTAGAATATATGAAAATTTGAACGAAGAAAAAGAAGAGCACAGTAAATTTTTCTACAGATTAATATATGTATAAACGTAAAATTGATAACAATTGAGGAACGATATTTTTACCTCCGTATCGATGATATCTTTTCCAGGTCATACTGTGACCATGACTGCTGACAAGATCTTCACGTTGCTCTTTCGACAATTTCGAATTTTGATGGGCTATCGTTCTCTATCGCAATTAGTTAAAGAAACAATTAGAAGGGACATCAATCCATCTTGTACTTAAATGAAATTATCGTAGCACAATATTAATAAGCACATTTCCATTTTCCGTTATTATCATTTTCCCAGTTTCGGTCTTATATGTAAAATAATTTATCGCCATTATATCGTACCTGAAGATCCGGTATCAACACTCGAAAATCAATACCCCGGTCCCTAAGAAATGTCTTAATATCCGAGATAAGGTCTGGCGCGACGAGTACGTCTGTCGTTCTAAAATATTCAATGTAAACATTGCGCCTTTCGTGAAAATAAGTCTCCTAATTGATAAATGAATGCGAACGAAAGGTTTTTGTACTTGTTGTGCATCGGCTGTGTCCAGAATTTAACATCGTCCGGCTCAGCATCTTTCAATTCTATCAGATCATTCACTTCCCCCTGCGTATTAGGATAGATCCTGATTAATTGGTAGTTCCTATAGCTAACTCTGGCAGACCGTGACTTAGAACTTTTCTCTGTGCCAATGATGCTAGTCACGATAGAACCGATGCCGTTCGCTACTGCCGACAACATCGAGTCGACGATGTCCACGAAAGAAAATCCTCTGCTGCTATTGTCGATCGTTCGATCACCGTCAGTTTCATTCGACGCGATGTCCTCCTCATTGTCGTACCTGGAACCGTGCCCATAATCCTTTCACCGTCGCCGTATCAGAAAAATTACATTTTACTACGAACGATATTCGAAATCGAAATAACTATCACAAGGTACTGCTCGCCAATAATCAAAATCTTTTCTCTATTTCGAACACTATCGAATCAAACCTCGTTTCGAGTTTGCCCCGGTGACTGGACAAATCATCCTTTCTCGTTGACGAACAATTGTACTTCTCTTCGGAGAAAGATCGAACGTCGTTGCTCCGTGGCAGAGCGTTAACGTGACGCGAGGCGACGATTATCGACAAAACGAACGCGAGGCACAGGATCGGCTTAGGGTCGACGGCCATGATCTGCCTGGATCAGGCCAGGATGTGCGATCTTCTCGGAGACTCCTTGTTGACTGGTCTTCGCGGTTCGAGCCGGAACCAGTCTATCAGACTTGTTGGTCGTAAGTGTATGCGAAAAAGGACAGTTTCACTGGGCTGCCTCGCGGGCCCGGCTTACGGGATTTCTCTATGGTATTCAGAACTCATGTTCTTCGTTAGTCTTGCGGGCCTTGCAGTAGTGGATCGAAAGTACCGAGGTTAGTGGAATATAATTTTACCTTTCGCGCGGCTGCGTTTCTGTTCCGTCGCGAAAGGCTTCAGTGCAGCCGCGAAGTCACTTCATTCGGCGACGAAGTTAGTTTGGGAACTTAATTTTATTATTTAGAATCTCTTTGTTTAATATGTTATTACTTGCTGAGATATTTCAGGTATTTCGTGTCAGATATTAATAAAATATTAGTTCAGAAAAGCAAGAAAAATATTCGTGTAAAAAGAACTCTGAAAAATATGAAATGAAGACACGTTTCCGTATAGGTCGCGTGTAAAACGTTAACACGATGTGCATACGGCTGTGTAAAAAGTTTTATTTAATCAGTAATGAGTAAATAGAAATAAAATTACTGTTACTTTGCACGTTGAAATTAGGCAAGGGGACCAGTGTCCCGTAGTCTGTCTTCATTTATACCATTCATAGCTACCTTTCGACGTTGAAGCACCATCGTAACTAGTTTTACATATTAACAACGGTATGCAAGAATGGTGATTGGGACTAGGATTTTTAGGGCTTGTCGCTAAACGTAGCAACCTCCAAGTGGTGTACCCAGAACAATCGATATTATTTATGACATAATTTAAAAATGATGCAATAAATAATGTCAAGCAAATAGCTGAGATTTTTAAATAGATTTCATTCTTTTCTTTAAATTAAATTTTATCTTATTTGAGTATCATTTAATATATAGATCCATCTATGCTATTAAATGGTTGCCTGGTTGAAGAAGTTAAACTTTTCTTAGCCTACCGAATACGTCTTCGTTGCTGTAGAATTTCATAAATATTTCTGTCTTCGTGGGTGTAGAATTACATGTATTATACTGTAGATTAACTATTGTTACGCTGCGAATATGGTTTATTATCATTACAACTATAAGAGCATACCGTCCCGGTATGTAACGATACATTTATTGCGTGAATGTACGTAATAATAGAACATAAAATAAGTATTAATGATTAATAACTATTATAATAATGACTGATGTTAAATTAATATTACTCTGTTAGTTTTCCACGTGTACGAAAATTGAAATATATAAGACGAGACAACGATCGTCGCCCACGATACAGTCATGGACAACGATAACATAGAAGAAAACAGAGGAAGATCCAGAAGATTGATCAGGAGATTTACAGCTTTCTTGTCCCTTAACGCACGGATCAAGAATCAGCATTACACGTCGAATACGATATCTCTGCCTCTTCCGTTTCGAATTTTGACTAGCACACAGTGTCTAAAGAAAATTCCTCTCTCCCTATTCGCACTCGAACATTATTCGTCAACAACCAGCGGAACAAGGCACAGAAGAGGAAGCTTATATTACAATCCCGATCGATCTTCTCGATGACGTTTAAAACAGTGCAAAAAGGGTTGGGGCGAAGGGCCAGGAAAACAGAAAAGAAATGATTGCAACGTCGAGGATACGATAAGCAGTTTTATCATAAATCCTCTCGCGCCGCACGGTATCGTCGTAATTACACGAAGCGTTTCATTCATAATAATTGACTGCTTATCATCGTCCGCGTCGATGGGATCTTCCCTCGTCGAATTTCCGTATTACCCTTCGCGCAACGAAAGAAGTCACACGTCGCGTGGGCGAATAAAATGGCAAGAACCTACGTAGGGATCGTCAAACACAATGTGATGCTTCGTTATTTATTTATTTCCCTTCGCTCTCTCATTCTCGATACGCTACTCCTCGTCGAGTATCGTTTATTCTGTTGTCGTCTCGTTGACGCCCGGAGAATCGATTCTCCCGTCTCTTCTGTTCGCCCTAATTTTCATTCCACCTCAATCCCTCTCAATTTCGTTCGGCGAACGCTCGTCGCACTTACGCGGCTCCAACTCCTCCGCCTTTCGCATTAACTTATTTACAGTTATTTATAGAACGTTCTTCTTATTCGTAACGTTAATCGCTTTTTTCCCCGCGAGACACCGCGAGCTACGATACACAGGCACGGCTCCGCAACGACGTAACATTTCTTCGATAAACATTACTCGAGAGTCTCAAGTATAACGTGATTAATTAACGTGTACATGGATAATCAACTATTTCACCTGGCATTTTTTTTGTCTTTTCCTTACGCGACAATTATTGTACGTACAATGCATGCTTACTATTCTGCGATTTTCAATCGGAACACGCACTCGCGAATACTTTGCGCCTCGAATGCGCGACGATCTTAAAGATTCGCGCACAGAGCACGGTCGATATACGTCAGCTATGCCTACCAGCTATCGGTATGTTCGTGTGGATATCGTTCGTGTATCGGTTTCGTATTGAAAAGCAAAGCATGATATTTAGCATCGGTAACCAATTCGTTCGAATCCTCGCCGGACGTGCGATTAACGCGCACCGAAACGGCACGCGATAATTGTCCGAATCAATGAATAACACGACGCGCGTACATAAGAACATATAAAAATTGGATAGAAAATAATTCACGACACTGGTATAATTATTACAATCACACTTTATAACGTAACATTCTACACATTGTACAAGATTATAAAAAAATTATCCCACCTCGAATTACAAATTGCGCTATCATACTTTGCTTCTAAGATCGTTTATACTACTCTACCAATCGCTAAAGTGATTACCGACAGTAACGATCGTCAATAATAATATTTCGCTTCGCGAAATTTCGTGCCCACCGGCACGAGGATGGAATCGTATTCTTTCATTTCCTTTTCTCTTTGAACAACGGCCCGATCTCCGTGCTTGTTTTTCCTAATTTATCGTTCAGAACGTTCCTGCCCTACCGAATCGATTCCGTTCTCGCGAAATCGCACGAAGACCTATGTACAAGTGTCAGCTGGACTCTTTTAAATAACAACGATCCTCTTATTCTCGTTCGTAAACGACATTCGGATGTTATTAGATTTTTCAACGAATTCGTGTCGTTTCGTTCGTTCGTCGATCTTCTGTCCCAGCCACGTAGATCAAGCCGGCTATTCCAGCACCACGGGGTTCTAGACGATATTGGCCTTGGCTATGGAATTGCCCATCATGACTTTGTTCACGAAATTCACTATGGCTGTGGCTGGTTGCTCCGGTTCCAATTCGGCGAACACGTGGCACTGGTTGTCCGATTTGTGCGCCGGTTTTCTGGCCACGAACCCAAAGCATCGGCTGAAAAAATATCTCGCGATGAAAATACTGAACTAAAAATACTGAAGAGATGTTGAAGTCGAATTTATAAGTTGAACAATTCCGTCTGTCTATACGCCTTTTCGCTTATATCTTTTTTCTTTTCGATTTTAATATCTCTGAACGAATTCTTTAATTTGTTAGACCATTTGTTTTTACATATTCTACTGTGAAATAAATAATAATTTCTACGCTGCTTAGTTTCAATTTGTATATAGTTTTATTAAATAATTCGCGAGAATTTGAAATAAAATTAAAACGGAGGAATGGAAATAAAAAATTGACAATGAAAATTACTTACTGTGCACTGAGTGGTCGTCCACTGTCCTCGCTGGTGAAATCCCACGTGCGTTCCTCGGTGTCCAAGCCGCAATAACTGATATTATTCGTCGGATAATGTCTGCGGAAGAAGAGTTTCCTCGCGTTGTCCGTCAGAGTTATTCCTTGCGTCGATACTTTGAAATGAACTATCGTCGCGGAGGGCAACGGTTTCTGTTCGAACATTGTAGTGACTGCTTTTTTAATTGCCTGAGGTCCTGTCAATGACTCTGTATCCATGGTGAAAAGATACAGGACGTTGCAGGCTGAAACAGAAACGAAGAAAAAATTCTGTTGAAACATAATTGAACCATCGATTGATTATTTTGATACCTTAATTTGTACTCATTTTAAGATCAAACTCGGGTTAAATTTATATTGCATTCGATACCTAATTTTCCATATGAAATTTCTCTTCAATATTAAATCCTTGAATAAATTACCTGCACCCTGAGCGAGTAGCTGTTGTGTACCATTCGTGCCAGGTGAATCGAGGGCCCTGGCCGCTGCTTCCGGTTCTGGCAGCAACAGCTGGCAAGGTAGAGCCATCGCCATCAAGCTATGCTGGTAAACTAACGCCGACAGCGAGCTGAAAACTGGTTCGTTGGCACACCCCTTTAATCTGACACCCCGGGAAGTAGGTTCGATTAAGAAATGCCTGACTAGTTCGCTAGACGGGTCTCTGGGGCTGGTCGGTGCGCCTGGAGGCGGTGTTGCTACTTTGAGGGCTAGACCAAAGGCTCCTGGAAATGAATTGCTGTCTCGAACGACGAATGTTCCTGGTGCTGCGTCCTTCAGCATCGAGATTGCTGTAAAATATTACACCATTCGATATTAATTTAATTAATTTAATCCTTGAAATATTATTTCCTAATATCCGTTACTTCAATATAATCGATTTACGATTATACAGAATTACATATACAGCCGACAATAATCGTGCTGAAGAAATACATTATTATAATACCTTGCTCCCGAGATATGTTAGGCTTGTACCAGATACGGCTGGTGTCGCGTACAAATTTCACGTTGACGTCTGCGACTTCTTGGGGCTCGGTGTTCGAGTGAACGCTGGACCGTCTTGAACCGTAATACTGGACCTGGGGTGACGATTGGCCACCGCTGTTTATGGAGGTGTACGACGTGGCACTCTAGAATTTAATGCGGGCATTGAATTTATCGAAATTGAATCGACCTCGTTTGCAATTCAGAATGACACTGAACTATTATATCCAGTGAACAATTTGTTCGATTTAATTAATACGCACCTTAGGACTTTGGGCGTATTCGACGTGGGTTGGTGTGCCAGGGCTACGCGAGACAGCTTGCGGCTGTTGCATCGTCGACTCGTTTATCGGAGAAACAGATCGGTCCTTGCTACAAGGAAATAATCACGCGTATCGTTATAAAGTGCACTTCAGGCAGGATCGTTTTCCGCGTGCAGGCAGATAAGTGTGTTCTGGTGATTTGTTGTATGTGTTCGTTTATGTATGGCCAGGTGACTCGTGCAAAAGTGGTGTACGTCGGAAACGTGGTGCATACAAGAACGAGACAGAGTATCAAGGAACGGGAGGTGGTATATCAATGATGGAAGCACAAACAGAAAGATACGAAGAAAAAGAAATCCATTAATAATAGGTCTCGTGACCGACAACATTTTTTTTTTTGTATGCCTAACAACAAATCACACACACGTCTATGTACACGCGCCCGATTATGGAGAAACTACTTGTCATCGAGTATAAATAATGGTGCACATACTATTATACATGTTAATTAATTCTTACTAAATTCCTCTGCTATGCCTATCCTCGTATTTATTAATAAAAAGCCTGCCGTTGTATCGTTGTTATTATTCTGTGATTTTTCGATATTCCTATATTTTAATTATTATTTAAACATTCGTTGCATGGAAGTGTGTTTTCAAATGTGATTCACGATGCAATAAGCTCGAGCTTTTGTTAGTTCGATAGGTGCAAATTACACATAAACACACACACACACACACATACACACGACGAGTAATGCGTGTCGTAAGTTCTTCTTTTTTTTTCTTTTTTTTAATCTGTATGCTGATCTGCGAAATACTTCTGCAACTGCATCAACTGTAACAGCAAGTGGTTTGAAAGATTCAAGCCGTAAACAGAAACAACCGTTTCGCATCTCCGTTTCCATTGGCGTGTCAAAATTTTCAAGTTACGATGCAGTTGCAGCTGCACTTGAATACACACGGTTAGTGGTGCGACATTAAACATTCACGACGCAATCCGCGAGATCGGCGCATCGTCTCCGTCGTACAGAAACAAGAATTCATCACTTGCCACGCGTTCCAGTGCTCTCAAATAATATATTACCTATAGTCGAACGACGCCGATTGGTTAGTGAGCGGCCATCGTTTGTTATGCGTTTGTTTAAGTGGACCGCTTGCCGGGAAACTCAAGCGTCTAGAATCACGAATATCGATCTGTGTCATAATCATTGCTTCGCCCAGCAATGTTCAATGATGAATGATCTCATGATCCATCTCCTTCTCGGTGTTAATTAAAAAAACAAAAAAGAAAAGGAGAAGCCTTGAATGTCGGCGGCATCGATTAATCTCGCGTCTCTCGAAAACTATTTTCCTATCGTGTCGTTTCATTAATACAGCCGAGTTTCTCGCAAACTCGAAATTGAAACACGTTTATTTGATTCGAGTGATTCCTATGGAGCTATTGTCGAAACATTATTTGCATTATTTGGCGGGGGGAACAAAAAAGTATGTTAATGCTAATAAAAGAAGCACTGATTTTGTTGCTCACCTCTGTGTCGTCGGACTCTTGGGTGGAAGTCCCGTCTCCTTCGAGACTTCCCTTCGTTCTTCGATATAAATCGCTCGATCGCTGGTGTAATTCCCGACGTTGTTATTATTATTCCCGGCCGCCTCAACGTTGTTCACATTATTGTTGTTGTTGTTCACATTGTAGCTGGTGTTCGACGTGCTGTACGCCCGATCAGCCGCGAACGTCACAGTTGGCGACGAATTGTTCACGTACGGTGTTCTAGGATGCACCGGAAATGCTGGCGTTTGCGGCCTCGACGCACTGCTGACCACTGCACTACCGGGACTGGCGCTCCTCTCGGTCCACGATGACCCCAAGTCATTGTGCGACTGTAAATTTTCGATAAATTTCACGGGCGTTCTATGGGACGAATAATTGGGGAAAATTCGTCGGTGAAATGCAACAAGACTTCTAATCGCTCTGTGATCAAGCCAGGCGTGCCAAGCAAATTTTTCAATGTACAATTTAAACGTATCTGTGAAATGTGCAAGGAGGATGATTCGAGAGAGGTATGCCGTTTTTTTTACTAAACTTTTCCACTAAACGATTTTCAGTGTCTATCGGTATTTATTGAATCCAAAGTTTTTAAATGAAATTTCACGGAAACTCCAATTAGCGAATAAAAATTAATTCGCTGCAAACGTGTAAATATAATTTACGAGATTCCTCTCGTCATTCGCCCCGCACATGGACGAAAAAATAGAAACGCAATCACGTAAGGATTCCTGCGGGAGTAAGCTGGACAAACCTGGGTGCAATTCTGCCATGCTTTGGGCGACTGGTTAGGGGAGCAATTAGTGATGCTGTTAGCGGCATTGCTGCTCGAAGTTGTTGCGGTTGCCGCGGTGATGCTTGCAGAATGATCGTTCATGTTTGCCTTGTTGTTAGTTACTGATTGAGGCGAGCGTATCGGCGATATTTCAGCCAGTGACTGAATAAGGCTCACGAGTGGGTCTGCGTTGCTTTGCGACTTCGATTGCTGATCGACCATTGTCAGCAATCCAGCGTCCACGTGGTCGATGCCCCCGTCCTTGTTGGTCACCGTGCTTCTGTTCAGCGTCTGATAAGTTACGACACGATTACGCGACTCCGGCCGAGAGTTTCGCGTCATTGTCGAAACGAAATCGTGGCCCGTTGCTGGTTTCTGTTCGACGTGATTATTTATGCTGCTGCTGGCGGCCAATTGTTGCTGCTGTTGTCGATGTTCGCGCAGGAAGGCGTCCGCGCGTGCGAAACTGTCGCTACGAGATTCTGGTCTCGGTGGCTGTGGCTTGTCAGTGTTAACGAACGTCGCCTGTTGCTGCATTGCTAATCCTAAGGGTTGCGTGCTTGCTAAGCCTGAGCGAGGGGATGTCGGAGGGCTCTGAAAAGCAAGCCAAGCGCTTCATGCTAGATGGGACTGGGGATATTAATCCTTTCCTGCCACGGTGTTGTTTACGCCGAGCTGAATGTCTGCTCGCTATCTAATTATCATGATTCTCCTTTGGCACGTTAATCTTATTAATCTATAGCCGGTGATCTCGTTTTAATTTTTATCTACATATAAATTTAGAATCGCGGACATGAATGCTGCGTTAGTTTTGAGGATGCATCAATGTTACGTGTGCACGTTTTTATGGCAAGTTCTGTTACGTACAATTTACATTCGTATCACATTATATCGAATTAATAAGCAACACACAATTGCTCGAGAAAGTTGGCTGGAGAACGGGGTTAGGCTATATTTCACGGATCTAAAGATACGATCTTTTATTTGCGGCGTCCACGGTTTAAGGGAGCGTTTCTTGCTGTTTGGGACCTAACTGTGGGGCATAACCATAAAACACTGCGCCGCAGAAGAAGGCTGCTTTTACAATCGCTATCTATGGGGCGGGTGAACTAAATTGTAGCGTTCGTGCTGCCGCCGTTTCATTCGCGTAAAGGCAGAATCGATCGTGCCGCCGTTTTCGATTTATTATCGTTATTACCGGTAATTATTTTAAGCAGTTCGGCGCTCCGGGTAACCGGCACTTACCAGTGCCGGCGTTGCTTTTTCCCGTCGCAAAACCGACGACTTAATAAATATTTATCGCGCAATCGATCGCCGTGCTATCGTTACTTTATACGATGGGCAAACAATTTATGCCCCTGGACATTTTCGAACGCTCGTTAGCCACGATCGATTCCAACTTACGATATACTCCTCGCTAATCTCGCTAAACTATTTCGTCTATCCTATTTTTCAACTATCACCAATGCGTATTGCTCGCTCGTTTACCTGGCTGTCGCCGTATTTCCGATACTCGTAGGCTCGTTTCACGGACACGAAGGGACGTTCATTCACGCTCTCGGCTCGAGGCCTTCCCAGAGTTCCGGTTCCGACGGTGCCGTTGTACTTCCGGCTGCTAGATCGTTGAGGAAGCAGGGGACTGGCTGGTGCTGAGGTGTACGGAACTGGCCTCGATTGCGTCTAATATGTTTATTCATTTGTAGAGGATCAAATATTTTACTCCAAATATAACTAAATACGACTAAAAATATCGTAGGTATTCGAGTCGACTTTGTTAAGAATTTTAATTAAAACAAAACTCGAGGGTCTATTACGACCAAGTCTATTACGAGGGTCTATTTCGACCAAAAGGTGTCTCTTGATACATTTGCGTTTGCATGGAAACAATTGACAAAGGTGTCTTCTGACACCTCTTGGTAGAAATAGTGTTAAAGCTTTATTTTACTTTATTGCGTACTAGCCCTGACTCTTACCTGCCCAGAAGTGGAATTCACAAGCCACGTGTCGTCATCGTCGTCGAGCACCGCAGAATCGCTCGCGTATCCGTCGTGCCTCAGTCTGCCTCTCTGCAGGCTTCTCAGTTCGCCGATCACACGATTCCCCGTTTCCTGCCGCCAAAGCTTCCCAGGATTTCTTTCATCCCTTCTCGCGGCGAGTTTCAATTGCTGCTGTCTCAGCCACGATAATCTGCCAACAGTCGGGGAGCAAGGTGAAACTAAGCCAATTCGCGCGGGCACCATTCCAATTGTCGCATCGCGACTTCTGTTTGAAATATCGAGTCGACGAAAACGACAAACGATACAGCTGCACGGAAAATCTGAACGAATGTTCAACCGAATGACTCGCTTATGACAGATGATCAATTTCATACGAATTCATCAACGACCTCAAATCCGGTCTGTGTAAAAGTCGCAACTGTAACATAGCCGACCCGTCTGACAAACAAAATCGCCACCGTCAATTTAAATATGAAACGGTGTCTCTTGTTCCTTTGAGGAATTCTTGCATTCGCGAAGGATGCGTCTGATTGCGAGCCGCCTGTCACAGATTGTAATCCCCCAACGCCTGTGAGCAGCTGTTTTCATCCTGTAAATCGTGATTTCTCGCTTTCCTCGCGTAACGCGCCGGATCTCGGATTACTCGCGGGCGGACGACGAAAACACGAGAAGCTACTTTCACGAAAGGGAACACGAGACGCGCGAGTCGAGTAACAAAGCCTCGTTAGAACAGCTACGTCACGGTTTCAGGCGGAAGAAGCGTTGGAATCAGGACCTCCTACCAAGATAGATCCTGGATAATTGCATCCTGATCGATGAGATCGCTTCGAGCGATCGATTCCTGCCTGTTTCTGCCAGCAGTGCCGTGGCTCGTGATAAATGGATCGATACCGCAAGGCCTTTTTTCTTCTCGTCCCATTCGTTTCTATATCTATACGACTGATAAAATTCATATTTTGCTCTGCCAGAATGGCCGCACCCCTGCGATCCGACTGTGCGATCGTAAACTGGCCACGGGGTAACACGATGGTATTGCTGTTACTCGAGGGCATATACTTAATGGGATTACTGTCTTTTTGCAACGATAGACCTTCTGTTTCATGCATTTGTTCAGCGAACTGGCATGTTGATTAACTCGGTTCTAATTATACGCATAAGACGGCGAAGAAACATTTGAAAGGATTTTAATCAAGGTGCGGATTAAAGGGCGAACGATGGATGCAGGCCTCCTGTTAATGGGGTGCAAGTATTTGGACTGGAAGTTAATTTAGCCGGAGATCAAACGGAGGATATAAATGTTCGCCTGAAACGATCAACGACTATGCGTTCTGAACGATGGTACTGAAATACGTGATGCTTCTAATTGCTGATTCCAACATACAAGGACAACAATTTAAATTGTCCCGTATAATACAACACCGATGACAACTCGGAGACCACGGTAGAATTTTCATTAGACAGGTGTTACTTCAGTGTCAATATTACTTGACAGAACAAATCTTTCCAAAGCTACTCTCTTTCATAAAAACTGTCTAAAACGTAACTATTATTATTATTATCATTATCGTTACAGCCCCTAACGCGGTTAAACTGATATATTCTACGGATTTCGTTCTCGTCCGCCTTTATATTCCGCAATTTCTTATCCTTCCTCGGTCCTTTATACAACTTCTATTATTCCATTAAATTTTGAAGAACCCTCCGAACGCTGTGCCTCGATGGTGGTACGATGGTATAACGATGGCGTTTTCCCCAGGATGCGGTATTTTTCTCCGGTCCACGTGAATTTTTTCGCGTGCTGAAAAGCGACTCCTCTTCGCAATAATAGCACCGGGTGGAAGCGAGAGAGGCAGCCCCATCTAGGACCGTCCGGAAAGGACGTCGGAAACGCGAGCTCGTCGAGGAAAATTGTACGAGGCTTTACGAGCCCGCTTTTGTGCCGCTGCTTCTACTTCGAACGACTTCCGTATCCGAGAGTTCCAGTTCCGCGAAGCTCCGGCGGCGATGGAAAAATTGCCAGGGGAAAGAAACACTGTTGGAGAAGCGGCGGGAAACAAAAAGGGACGAGGGATCAAACGCGAAGGGAGAGACGGGCGAATCTGGTGGCGGCCGATTTAGTGCGTCTGGCCCGTTCTATAATTATAATTACGTCAGAGGGCGGGCGGAATCCAAAAATAGGAGGAAGATACTCTCGTCTGTTTTCTACGGGCAAAGATATTTTTCTTTTTATGAAATTCATTCACGCACGTATTAAGTTGATGACGGAATGAATCGCTGGAGCCGGTGGTTCGATATCGTTGTACTTTAAATAATGTCTATTGAAGTACAGAAGAAGTACTGTATTTAGGGAGGAATAATTTCCGAAAGACTGTAGCAGAGTAATGCAAAGTTCTGTTATTCAAATGTTTGAGAGTATAATAGATATTCCTTGTTGATATCATGCTTATAATCATTTGTTGTTGAAATTACGGGAAAGTTAAATGGCAAGTTACAGTAAATATTCAAGGAGCCCCATTCTATTTTAAAACAGCCCGCGTGTATTGTAATCGTGAAATTCTCAAACGAAAACTGAAATTGTTTACAACAAATAAACTGCCGCAAGTAGCTATCGTAAATCGTTTATAGTCGTGTCGCAAGACCCTTTACCTTCATTTTGAGCACTCGATCATTAATCTGGCGCTTCCAGAAGGAAGGCCGGACGAGGTGTGCATTTTTTCAACTTTTTTCACTGTTATTAACTCTTACACCGTAAATGCTATATTGTTGAAACCGTTTGGAAAGTGAAGGTAAGGGTCTCAGCTTTAATTTGGGACCAGTGCGGTTGAAAAACACCTTCTAGGAGCCGAGATAAACAATTTTTAATTGTTGCTACAATCTGTCGGCAATATCGTGTGTGACATGGAAAAGGTACTGAGGCCCTAGTGCCCCACAGACAGTCGATAATCAGACATGTGGCGCCATCTCGCGTTTGCGGCCTTTTTCGCAATCTGCCGCACCTTCAAAACCAAATTTCTGGATTACATCGTTAATTTAAACAATTGCGTTTTTCTCATCTTGCAATGGGTATTTTTTGTACGGACTAGTGTTAAATTAAAGCTACGAACCCCAGCTATATTTCGCAATAGATTTGAAGAACATGACATTTGTGGTTTAAAAGTTATAAACAATTAAAGAATCGGCGAAAATGCCCTTCGGGTCATCTCAATTTTCTCGACTTCTGGACACGTTGGGCTAATGATCGAGTGCTTAAAATGAAGGTAAAAAGCGCTGCTACGCGACTATAAACGATTTATAAATGCCAGTTGCGTTATTTTTTTTTTTTTATAAACAGTTTAAACGTTCGTTTGAGAATTCCGCAATAACTGTGCACGAAAGACCGTTCTAAAGGTGGAACAGATTGTTCCTTGAATCGGGAGATATAATCTGAGTCGTTGATTAAAATCGGCCCAGCAGAAGCCGACAGAAATGAATTTGTTTATGGTTGTTATAAACAAATGCTGTTATTTTAACTTCTACTAGGCGGATTTTAACGGTCGACCGCTTAAACTAAAGCTCTTGATTCAAGAAACAATCTCTTTCTAGTTTAAAACAGCCCGCGTGTGTATTCACCTGTAACAGTTTTGTTGATTTAACTTTTCCCAGTTTAATTATTTATAAAAATTGACACACCTCTACACCCACCGCAGATTGTAGCAGCGACTTCCAGATTAAATTTATGTCATTTGATCAGTAATGTAGCTCGCCTGAAAATCGAGATGATGCCATTTGTTTATAATTTCATTAAACAAATTCAATTATCTCGACTCCCGCTGGACTGATTTTAATCAACGAAGTCTTAGATTAAAGCTCTCGATCCGGGGAACAATTTGATTCACCTTTAGAACGGTCCTCATTTATAGTTACTGCGGAATTCTCAAACGAATTGTTAATCTGCTTAGCATCCTTTACCTTCATTTTAAACACTCGATCATTAATCCAGCGCATCCAGAAGCTGAGCTAATTGCACTCCCCCGGAGTGAATTATTGCCAATTTTTTAACTGTCAACAACTTTTAAGCTAGAAATGCCATATTCTTGAAATCTGTAGAAGCAGATAGCTATGGTTCGTAGCTTTAATTTAAGACCAGTCCGGACAAAAATACCCATTGCAAGCTGAGAAAAACGCAATTGATTAAATTAACGATGCAATCCAGAAATTTGGTTTCGAAGGCACGGCAAACTGCGAAAAAGACCGCAAACGCGAGATGGCGCCATATACGTTGTTATCACCTGTTGGCGGGGCGCTACAGCCCCGATACCACTTGCAAGTCATCCACAACGTTATCAGCCTATTATGGAAAATATTGAGCCACGTGCTTTCTTTCTTTGAATAAAATTAGAAATTGTTCACCTCGGCTTCTGGAGGTCACGTTTTAATCCACGAGGCGTCGAATGAAAGGGAAAAGAATAAGCTACACACCTGTAATTATCTCGTTGCCGTAACTGTATCCA
The DNA here is from genome assembly GCA_948146005.1 of Nomada fucata. Taxonomy (NCBI): domain Eukaryota; kingdom Metazoa; phylum Arthropoda; class Insecta; order Hymenoptera; family Apidae; genus Nomada; species Nomada fucata. The sequence goes on along the minus strand of OX411281.1, from coordinate 21,411,767 downwards.
GTTTCACGCAACTATTAAAGACTTTGACGAAACGCGGGCCCACGTTACCGGTCTCGAATGCGCTGGTACAAATTACTTAGCCGTCTCTCGGAACATTAATTTGCCCGCAAGTAAGAATGGAAAGAACAACCCCTTATAAATTTTCTCGCAAAGGTATAGACGATCCACAGTATTCTTAACTTTTGTTTCCAAAGGCCCTGCCACCGTAAAAGGACGTTAAACAGTTGCACGGTACAGGGGAGGCAGAAAATCAGGATCCAGAGACGAGGAACGAACGGTGAAGCCCCGAAAGGAGAACTTCTTTGCGACTGAGAAAGCAGACCTGCCAAACGTCTGTCGATCTCCTCGACCATAAACGTCGCCTGTTTCTCCAGCGTAGCGGATCGGGGTTCTTCATAAATATCCGGGCGAAACTTGCGGTTTCACAGTCTGAACTCGGCTCGGGGCCAGAAGAAGGGACGTTTATTTTCACGGCTTTCGGCCCTCGAGCTACTCGATACACAAAACGAGACGGGCATTTTACGACGACTGCTGTCCGGTTCGTCGAACTTCTCCAACGGTACACGCTTTAACAAACTTGTTAAACCTGGACCCTTGCGTTCGCCCCGGTTCGGACAAGAATTCGTCCGCGAAAATCGACGAGCCGGTTGACCGACCGTGTCACGAATCGCGTTCGACGGTGACGAACTAAAACGTCACCGTGCACGTCAAATTTTCTAAACGAAAAATCTTTATCCGTCGATATCTACCTCGAGCTTCATTACTGTTATTATTTGTACAACTCCTATATGAAACTTCTTCCCAATAAATATAATTCTCCACACTTCCCGATCAATATGCCATTGCTATTAACACAGTACGAGTCGTGGTAGCGAACGTTCCAAATTATTCCTCCATTCGTTCCTACTTCCAAAAACGGCGAAACAGAACGTTGAATTAATTACGCGACAAGGCGACGAATGTTCGCGGCGTGCGTTCCTTCATCCGCGAGACTCGAATTTTATAACACGATTCGTCTGTGCCAGCGTCGTCCGTAGCTACTGAACTTTCCTCTTTCCGCCTGTCTCAGGGCATCGCGAGCGACAATGACTCACAACGACCGAGTTCGCCATTCCCGGCGGGAAAAACGACGAACAGAAACGCGCCTTGCAATCGCGTCCGCCTATGGGTAGACAATTTATTAATTGTCCCGACGAGACTTTCCATCCTTGTCTCGATTTCCCCCGTTTCGCGTTTCCACGTCGCCCTTTCAATTCCCGCGGCTCTTTTACGGCGACCGATTCGGAGGCGCGGAGTTGCGACACGCCTTGCCGACGATCGTCGTCCGGAGGCACCGCCAGACGAACGGCCCACTTGCTTCTCTCACGATTTCCACGGCAGGGTTCCGTGAAAACCGCCTAATCCGCCGCTGTCTCTGCTCCTCTCGTTTCACAATATACATCGTGTGTGACGAAACGCATTTCGCCGGACGACGTCTCGCCGCGCGTCGTATTATTAGAGACGGTCCAAGCATTTAATTATGGGATTTGTTGCACACCGGGTAACGTTGCCGGGAGCGGTGCCAGAAAAGGGCACCCCGTAATCAGTTTCAAAGGGTATATATATAGAGAGAGGGACAGAGAGAGAGAGAGAGAGAGAGAAAGAGCAACAGAACGGAAGCGATTTACATTTGTTGCGAATGGAGGGAACAGCAGTTAATCAAATATCAAAACACTTTCGCTACCTTATCGAATGCGCGTAGAATCAATTGTATTCCAAATATAATTGACCCGATTATTTGTGTGTCGATTAAGAATGAGCGTATGATTATATCAATTTCAATGATCGAGGTAGCAGTGGTGTTCTATTGGTAAGTATAATTTAAAAGCACGCGACACTTACCCGTCCACGTGGTCCGAACTGTTCTTCGTAGGACCATTAGCGAACTCGGGCGGCGGATCCGGCGTATTCGGGCTCAGGGGGCTGATAGGCCGTCTGGAATTCTCCCCCAGGATGTCCTCGAAGTCCACCACGGGCGCTGTACCGCGCACAGACGCCTTCCTGACCAAGGAAGGCGACGAAAGTTTTTGATGCTTAATCATGTCCGTCGTGGCGCCGTACGAGAATGGTTGGCTCGTCTGTCTCGCGTGATAGGGGATGTCCTCGTCGATATAGTCGATGCTGCCAGGCGGCGAGAACGAGTCGGTGTGCTTCCCGTAGATATTCTTAGTGGCGACCAGATCTGGCTCTGGATCCGGTGATACGCAATACTCGAATTCCTCCCTTCGATGCTCAATTTTTGCTGGCTCACGATATTCGTTTATCAGCGTGCTGTAATTGCCACTCGTGTTGTACTGCGGGCTCGATGTTTTCCCTGCGCTGTACCCTCTGTACGGTTCCTTCAGAGTCGAATAAGTCGTCGGAGAGTGGCTGCTCGTGTGGCTACTGTAGTTGCGAGTCTCTTGAATGTACATCTTCTCGCTTCTGTCCGTTTTATAATCCGCCGACGGTGGGTCTGGCATAGACTGCTCGGACAAGAAATACAAATATTTTTCATTGGAGTCGATTGTTTAATTGCCGTTGATTAGTTTCAAATCGAATAAATCGTTTCAAGAATTTCTCTGGTTAGAGGAGTACGTTTTGAAAAATTTTTGCAGTAGGATTTATTTGAATGGAAAATTTTGCGCTGTTATTTCGTCGTGGTTTAATTGAATTTGATTCATTCGGTAGACGAGTTGATTACAATGAATGCCACGACCTACCTCAACCGTAAGCATCATATCATGAAGAAGCTTATCAAGATCACCATGGGCCTGGTTATCCGGCTCCGGCTCTGGTGGACTAGGACGCTGTGGTGGAGCGCTGCTGATTCCGCTGTCCATGGAAACTGTCAATGGCGAGCCACGAGCACCACCGGCAGCACCCTGGTGTACCACAGCGTACAAAGATCCATCTATGGGACCGCAAGTGTAACCCAATCCACGTGGCGATGTCTGAATGGACGAACTTGAAGGCGGTGGCGGTGATAATGGTGTTTCCCGTCCTTCTGGAGACAACAAAAATTCCACCGTCGTATGAAATTTCGATATAACTTCCAATAATATTTGACAAATTGTACAAAACGAAAATTACTCATCGAAGGGATATCCAATACTCTATCGGGATTATAATCTTTAATCACCAGAGTGAAAATTAACACGGTTCTCAATTTAACGTCTCGCTGTCTCGTCCCCTCGACCTAAAATTCACGGCAGTCTCGTTATTCGCGTAAATTCCTGCAGACGGCCGGGAACAAAGGGCCTCGTTAACAGGGAACAATCGACTGTAAATCGTCGAACGATGAAACTGGCAGGGACTAATTGCAAACAGAGGCTAAGAACCGTTCGATCTATGTAACACCCTCACCGGTTCCTTTTCCAGAGCGTCGTTGCAATTTAACGCTAATCTACACGGTGGTAATGATTCGCGTGCCGGCGTTTCGCGTAATGCCCCCGCGGTTGATTATTCGCGAGATCGAGAACCAGATCGAGAACCAGATCGAGCAGGGACGAAGTTCGAGAGCTTCCGTCGCGGAATTATTCGCTCGACGAGCAATCGCGACTTTCGTCTGGACATGTGGAAATCCCTGTCACGTATCTCGAAACCTTGCGTCTCGCCGCTGAATCTACAAAAACATATCCGCCGGTAGTTCGCGTACCGAAACTCGAACTTGATTTCAACGTGAACGTAAAAGCGTCTGGGAATAAAGTAGTTCAATGGAAAATCTTCGTTTTACAACCTCGGGAAAATATCGAATTTTTAGCGGCGGTTTCACGGTACTTCTTGCGCGGTGCAGGGACCCGTTTTTATTGTTCAAACATTTTCTACGCATTCGGCAGTAATAAAGACTGAAATCGAACGTAAAAGAACGGGGGGGAATAGTGTAGCTCTCAAAGTACAGCGGTTGAGAGGCTTTAAAACACGCTGGCTCTTATAGACATGCCATTACTTTGAAGTGGATGGTGGTTCCTTTCGTCTGAGAGAACTTTACGGGGAGTATTCGTGCATGCCATAAGTTTCTGCTGAAAATTTCCCCCGCCGTCCTATCGTCTTTTTGAACGTTACAATATAATGCGAAATATTAGAATCTTAATTTTGGTCGCAAGGATTAACGATAGCACAGATTGGTCACGCCGATCTACGATTAAAGTAACCAGCTTCGCAATCTAAAATTCCGAGGAATTCAAACGAGCTACCCCTCTGACCTCTCAACGAGGGCCGGCTCTAACAATTAGTTCTCCTTAGAGCAACGCGTTTCTCACAACTTTCCAACATCCAACCCCTTGATCTATTTCATTGCCTGTTGCCCCCAATTTCGGAGCGCCGAACGAACCGCACGCAACGTCTGACCAGTGCCATGCTATTACCACGGGGGGACCGATTTTAATTCGAACACGCGAAAAGTTGTTCCGTACCCCGCAGCAACGACACATTCTATCCAGGTGCAAATCATTTTCGCGTCCCCTCGATCTTCTCCGCCGATTATATTCACGAGCCGACCCGTCAATGGCGTCCATTCTGTCGTGCCCGGCATATGGATCGCATTTAACACCCGCGCGAACCTGGAGCACGCCGCGAACCACCAGCCTGTTGCTTTTGATCGAAATCAGCGGATTATTGTGGGGCTCTTTCACCGCCTCTTTCACACTCGGACGAGCGGCGAATCTAAATGGCGTCGGGCATGCTGTACAACCAGCGGGGGAAACGCAACGACGCACTAAATCAGCGGGGCGAATATTTGCGAAGGTGAGATAAGAGTCGAGGATGAGCTGCTACACAATACTGATACCTTTATCGGCGGCCTTGGCGAAGGAAAAGAATATCTGTGATTCACAGCCGAGATAAACGAGTTGCAGCGCATTTTGAACGGCATCGAAAAATATTTCTGCGCGAATTACTCATTTCCTTCCGACGCGATTCGACACCACCCACGAATGGACCACCCAGGAATTTTTCGTGGTAGCTCGCCCGCAAGGTGGATTTAGGTTTTCGAGTGGTTTACGAGAACCAATAATTACCGACTGTTGCCCCGGGGGAGACAATCTCTTTCGTGCGCTGCTATTTCGTCGGACGATTCTTTCGGACGGGACCGAGACAGCGAAGGGAATGATGCGGCATCGATTTCTAACGACCTGATATAGCAATAGGGGGGTATAGATCACGCTAATCGTCGTGGTAAACACTCATGATCAACGACGGGCATTTAACACGTGCAAGAGTTACTACAGCTGCAACAACTGCACACTGTCCAAAGGATAGCTGCGCTCTGCCGCCGGCCAATAGTCGCTCACGACTCGAGCGGATTTATTGCACCAAATGATACGTCCACGCAACGATTACGTTTCTGCCCGTCTGTTATTGCGTCTCGACTCTCGCCGTTTCATTTCGCGTCCTGATACATCGGCGGAAAGAAAAAAAGGGACGAGGACAGGATCGATCGAATGGAACTCGCAACGTGCATCGATTCTTATCGAATTATTCTTGATTATACTGTACGACGGGCGATGGTCGCGGACCAATTATTTTTTGGCTCGATGCGCGAACAATTTTACCCACGCAACAGCGCAACACTCTCTGCAACCACGGCGAATCTTCATAAAGTCGCAAACCTGTATTATAGAGCCTTTCGAAGCAAATATATACGAGCTGCTTAATTAAATGCACAAACAATCCCATATTTGAAACTAAATTCTTTCTCGCCGTTCTCGCCGAGTATCGAAATAAATAACGAAGTTCAGAAAGACTTTTGTAATCGCGCGAGACATCAGAGTCCTGGAGAAAATTTGAGAGCAGAAGAGACCGTCGCGTTATCGGCGAATGATTCGCGACTCGCTCCATTAAATCGGGTTAATAGAGGAAGCGATAAACCCTATCTCCTCCCCGGGTGCATGCAGGACGGGATAAAGCGTTCCCCGAGCACACGCGTCGGAAGTGGCCGACAGAACGATCGTTTCCACGAGCACCGACCGCCATAAACAATCGCACTTAAATATCGTGCTCGTGCGCCCGTTGCACCTCGCTAAGTAAACGATGAAATTAACGACGGCTGGACAACGCGGCTGTTAAAGCCCCGCAAGTGAAGACCCTCGGTCTAACGACCGCGATCTAATTTCATGTCGTGCCGTTTAATGTCTCTGTCGCGCACACTCGCTGATCGTTGATTAAGAAGCGTGCACGCGAAATCATTCCCCGCGATATTATTGGAATAACCAGTAACAATAACGATAACGATCCGGGAATCGCCGGGGAGTTTGTCTCCCGGTGAAATATACCGGCCTGTGCGATAATGCGAATGAGTGTATCGCGGCGAGAAAGTCCGTCGAGCATTTCTAAGCTTCGAATTAGCCCATTCGCGAGGAGAACCACGGATCCGACGATCGACCGTCAGTGTTTCAACAATGGACAATCGCGCTGCGAAGGAAACCCTTTTTAACTGCTTACGCAACGCGTCTCGGAAAGATTCTGAACTTAGACGCCGTTGTATGCAATCTCGCGGTTAACCATCCACTATTTATTATAAATAGCAGGATTCTATTTTCGAACCTCGTGTTTCTTTCTCCTTCCACCTGTTCCTAATTCGATGGAATATTCGAACGCCTCGACGCGGACGCCGGATTCGTTGAAACTTTTGCCCACAGGTGCGCGTAAGGAACTCGGCGTCCGGCTTGATTTCACGGCCTTTAATGAACGCGCAGGTTGCCGCCGGTAATCTTCGCGAGGCACGAGAAAACGCATAACCATTTTCAGGCAGCGCGATATCTTTCCCAGCGGTGCCGGCGACGAAATCTATCGAGCCACCCGCGATATCATATTATTTCACCGGATGATCATCTCGTTCCTCGGTCGTCCCTCTTCCTCGCACCGAGACCAGGCGCCGTCCGCTCGCGTATTCCAGGGTGTACACGTATGTATTAATAAGCTAGCAACCGGAGGAACGTAGAATTGCATTGCTCGTCGAGGTGAATATGGTAATTAGATTCTCGCGCGGAGACGTCATCGCTTCAGCCGGTTCTCCCTTCTTCCTCCTTTCTCTCTCATCTGGTCTGCTTCTTTATTCGATTTTCTTCCCTCTACGCATGCACGCGCACACTACTTCCCTCCTCCATTCATGGGACCGCGCAGAGATTACTCTCGCCTGTTCTATCGTAGTAAAATTCGCCAGAGGCCGGTTCACGGACGGTTCTCTATTCGCGCGAACCGCGGCGGACTGTCGTTATCTTTCGCAGAGGAGAAAGAAACCAAAGGTCCAGCCAGAATGGAACAGAGAAAGAAAGGGGGAGGGAGCGAGAGCGAACGCGAAAGAGGTGATAGAGACAGGAAGATCACCGTTGCACGTGTGCGAAACAGAGAAAAGAGAAAGAGAAAGGGAGACGTACGGACGAATTACTCGTTTGACGGCCTTATAGAGATTCATGAGACGCCGATGGGAAGTGGGCAACGGTCCAGACGAAATGTACCTTCTTCGGGTACGTCGACGAAAACGTGAACGAGGACGGAGGTGTGGTACCCTCGCGAGTTAAATGTCCCGTCACGGTTTTTCAGAGAGATCTCTGAATAGCGAATTACTGTATTCATCGAAAATAAGAAACAAAAAAACCCTAACACCGGAATCAAACGCACGCCTATCCTTTCGCTTACGTCGTTCAGATAATAAGAGATTATCGTAGCGTAACTTCACCTTTGCCACTTCATAGACGTGGTAATAACGATCGTAGTAATCGTCGAACACAATGGCGGATGCTACCTAGTTCGGGATTCACGTTAACCCTATGATCACTCGCAGGACGGAGGATTTCGTTCAACGGGCGACGTCGACGAGACGTAGAGGAGAAACGCGTGGTGTTCCGTTCACCGGGAGCACAGAAACGGCACTGTACGTTGCAAATGCTGCAACGATGCTGATCACCACCACTACCACCGCCGTCATCGCGATCAACATCAACCACCACCACCGACTGCGTCACACCATCGTTCACCAGAGAACCAGTAACCGGGCTATCGTCATCATCATTGGAGGCAGGGCCTCGTTTCTTCCTACGCAAGAAGCTGGCACGGCAAAGTTTCGGTCTGCCTCCACGCTCGCCAGTGAATAAACATGTTCCCCGTGCGCATTCCGTGCACGTACACTAAACACGATTGCATTTGCACGCGTGCTTGTACGCTCGCTATAAGGGTACACCGCACGGCCAAGATCCACCGTGTGATTATTCATTTTTAAATGATACGCGTCCCCCCGTTCGCAGACGTCGCAGCGCGTTTGACGTCCAGTTATTGTTAGAACGTCTGGTTTTGAGAATAGATACTGCGACACGTGTGTGAAATTTAATGGCACTCCTGGCTGTCATTCTCGTTTCTTGCTGGCAACTCGTCGCTTACAAATTACGCCGGGTTAGCGGTGTAATTGGTTGGCAGAATTGTAAACTATTTGGAGAATGGTTAACGATATTCAATATATTCCATTTCCGTGAAAATCGTTGCTTCTTCGACAACTATATGAGGGGGGGGGGGCTCGGAAGCCAATCGGTGCAACTCCAACTTTCCCTGAACATGAGTTGCGTAGTTCGAAAACCTCTTTATTGTTGAAACTTTCAGTTGATGAATCAGGTAAGTCACTATTTCTATACGCAAGCAATACACGACAGTACTAGCATTACCATTTTCTCCGAGTCATTTGTAAAAAATCTTATTTATTGGTTTCTGAACCCCCCATATATTATTGGGACATGGACTCGTCGAGCAAACAAAATGACGGGCCCGAGAATCGTATACGAACGTAATCAAAGTGTAAATAAGTTCGTCTGACCAGCGCGCGCCTATTCTACTTGACAAACCGCTGTTCTCCAGCTCTGCTTGATCTAAATGTTGCGTTCCATCTTATTTGAATCCAGTTTATCTCAACGCGTACGTCGATTCTGCTTACCGAATGACCAACGCGTTCACGTGGTTCCTGACCTGCGTAAGCGTGTGCGTCGAAGCAGTCACGAGCATGTACTCGAGAGAGTAGCGTGTTGCGTGCTCGCAGAGAGACCCCTCTACTCATTCGACCGGCCTCCAGTCTCCAGTCCTTCTACGGCAACACTCAACTCCGCGCAACCAGACTATCGACGTTGTCCTCGTCGTCGTGGTCGATCGTTCGAGTCGATATTTCGTGCGTGCACGCAGGAATTGTGTTATTTCGCCCGAGGAAACGGTACTCGCCGCGTGCCCGCGACACTAAATTCGGCGTTCTGCTTTCTACGCGCCTACGGGTGGAATACGCGGTGACATAATCAGTCTTTAGAATCTTCAGTCGGATCACGGAGAATTAAAGGCGTTTCGCGTGCAAGCATTCTCGTTAGGCCTTTCGAGTTCATCACTGACCCTCTTCATCCTTTAACCCTTTTGGGGTTAAATCTTCCACGCGCAAGTATTCTTAATACATTGATTGACGTCCATGAATCTTTACGCACGCTGCGTCTGTTTCATTTCAATGGAACTCGCGATCATTTGCGTGTAAAGAATAGTTTTTTCAAGTGTCTCGGACAATGGTCGAAACAAAGTTCGCGTTCTTCTTGGAATGACAATTTATCGTTTACTATTTATAATTTCGATTTTGTGCTAATTAAGTAACTAGTTGAACTATTCTTTTAGATAATCTCGACTAAGAATGCAGTCATATTAGGGTCTCGTGTAAGGGACTTAAGCTGTAAATAAAATATTGCATATTTCAACACTATTGTTATTTCTACTTTGATCTATTATAATGACCAATTATTCTGCTGGTCTCAAATGAAAACACGTTCCTCCAATTGTATCCATCCACCGTGTTGCGTTGCTTTAATCGAGATCGCGCGAATCGTTACGAGGAGAGACGACCGGTAGCAGGCCCGTGCAAATGAATGGCCGGCAATTAATAATTCATCGTCCAGCGAGCGGCTCGCGATTGAGCGTGCTGAAAGGCCACGCACACGCGTGTACGCAGGTAAGAACGAGTATTCCACCCCGCACGCTTGCAAAGGACACGTGCCATAACGCGTAATACGCATCTATGCTCGTTGCTCGTACCGAGCAGCAGAATGCGTGCTCGATCGTTGCACGCGATGACTACTAATCTTCAGGATGTGTTCCTTACAATGTACTTTACACCGTACTCGACTGCTCCTTATTTATCAAACGTTTTCTATCCGTCGCGGTTTAACTCGGCTCATATTGTATCCGAATCGCAAATGGGAATACTCGGCTCGTTCGAGCAGAAATTCCTGTCTGCGTCGAAATTTATATTCCTTTCGTGCGCGTATGGGCACGCGTGCATCTTTATTGCCGGTCGATTAACTGTTTTTATTGCGATCGATATTTTTTTAAGCACTGGCAGGACGCGAACAGCAGTGAATGTACAACAGCAGTGCTATATTAAATATGATGACGCAACACGATCATAGATCGTAGGAATAAAATACGCGTGCCTCGAGATACAAACAGCGTGTAAAAGTTTCGAGCCGGTGTCAAGTATGTCGGCATGCATTCACGGGAATCATACGTGACACTCGTAACGATTACTAATCACGTTCGCCGCTGATGCACATGCGCGCAGTAGTGCTCCAGCCGTCAGACAGATCTGTGTTAAATAAGTATAGGACGTAGCTGGAATTCCGGTAGCCTAATAATAACCCACTTGGAGCTGAGGTCAGGCTGCATAATGGGCTCGTATGTCACGCGAAATTTACATAAATGCACCGCGCGAGTAACTAGATCGCAGACGAGGATCGTCATTGTAACACGGTCTTACGAATCAGCTGTTCGAACTCCTCGTTTCATTGTGCAAATTAAGCATTCATTTTCTTATACAATTCTCGCAAATCCTTTCTTAACGCTCCTAATGCTTTTACCCCTATGGCAATTTTTATTATTCTCGTTTTTTCGTACGAAGACGAGGTATTCTTCCACCAGCCATTGCCGATTTTTCCAAGAAACAATTTCGTAACGGATGTTCGGAATCTTTTTCCCACTTCACAACCGAGCTTCGTCGATCATAAAAATGCCTCCGTCGAACGTCCAAGTCTTTTAATACGCAGGTGCATAAAACGGTTTCAGAAAAAATGTTACACCAGCCAGACCTCCGGCTATCGAATGATCGAAAACCGTGAGCCGACCGGCGCGTGATTCATCACCGGTAAATCCAGATCGGCGGTGTTTGTCTCAGCAGCGCCAGTTCGCGTTCGTCCGAGCGTATCGTGGCTATTTCTACTGTCCGCCAGTGACGAGGACAGAGCGAAATGTTGGTCAGTTAGCGTTGGCAAGTGGGCAAAGCGGTATTCCTAGGTAGAAAATCTGGGACAAGGACGCGTATGCGATTTGTGCGTAAGGTGAGGTTGACGCGCAACGCGTGTTCCATACACGAGATCCACGGAAAGACGAAACGAAACTGTGGGAACCAGACCTTAATCGTTTGTCGCCGATACAAATGAACGCAGCTGCGAAATTGCGTCGCGAAATTGCCGCCGTAAATCACGGGAAAACGGGATAACCCGCCCCTTTAACAATTTTTCGCCGTTTTTCTAATTTTTTTTTTTCCCTTCATCGCCATTCTCATTGCTCTTCGGCGACAGAAAAAACATTGAAAGCGAGCTCTCAGTTAGAAACGATATGAATCAACGATCAACGATTCTTGGATTACAAATCGTGTTTCTCTAATTTTAGACTTACCATAAATCGGTTTTAAGGGGTGAAATCAGCCCTTGGAAAAAAATTCGAAAAGTGTTTTTTTTCATGAAAAAGTTTACCTGTATATGCAAAGTTTCGTACGTTTCTGAATCTTCGGGTTGCCTAAGCTTTCCTGTCAGACTATGTCGTATCGATTGCAGGAACAAACATGTTCAGCTTTATTTTGCCCACAAAGAAGAAGAGTTTATACCGAGCTACTGGTTCTTTCGTAATTTTCTTCGGGACCTACCGATGCATCGATACTTGTAACGAATCCCTGAAGTTCAACGGGGATTATTTTTAACTCCGCCGGTCGTGGAACAAAGCGCGTGCACCGTATGCTGACTCTCAAAAATCGTTTCCACGGCACGACCTCAGCCTTTTGTTCGGTCGCTGTCGAAGAAATTGCGCGGCGCAACGAGAGAGGAGAAAACGCTCGTCGTCGAGACCGAATCAGGATGGAAAGAGAGAAGGGGTTGAGAACAGAGAAAACAGAGACAACAGGCCATTGTCTTGTCGCTCTTGATCGTACGTCTTCCTGCTGTTACGTCACCATTGTTTACTCTCCAACCCCGAGCCGCTACCTCGTGCTTTTTTATTTCGTCACTTCGATATCCATTGTGCAATCGATTCGCCCTTTTATTCCTGTCCTTTAACTGGCCCCTACCTGTACTCTCTGGTCTCGCCAGACGCGTCCGTCAATTGCTTTAAATGCTAACTATAATTTAACCAGGGTGCAGCTTATTATCGAAGATCGGATAAATTTGTCGTCCCTTGGAAATGAAAAGATTGTACTCGTTCGTATAAAATCGTACTCGTTGTACACAGAGAACTGTCCAGGATATAGAATGGAAGGTATCCAATTTAATATTTTCGAGGGGTTCAAAATCCGGGTTGCTGAATACCTGTATCACCGAGTTTCGGAATGTTCAATTTTACGTTGCTAAAAATGAATTCTTAACGCGTTTTGCCCCGACATCTAAGGCGACATTATTATTCAAACGGAATCGCCAATACGTCCGAAGAGTCGTGAGGTTCGCGATACGCCAGCTGCCTCGGCGCAAGGCAAAGGTCAGGCTTGCATCGTTCAGCGCTCGCGCAACAAATTGAAAGCGATCTCGCGAGATGCAACGATCAAAGGAGAGATCGGTGTCTGTCCCCCCCACTTGAAAGAAGAATAACCGCCGTTTGAACTCGCGTAAACGGCCGAACGATAATCGGGCTAGAAATCGGCGAGGAAAGCGGCATAATTATGACATTCTGCCTGACAATATCGACGACGCCGGTGAAATCTTTCGCGCCGCAAACGGAAGTTGTCCCGCGCTACGCGACCACGTCCATATACGGCCCGTTTTTCCAAAGATTACGAACGACCAACACTTTCCAGGAACAGACTTTCCAACGGTCCGTCGCTGTTTCCCCGGAGCGAGAGTAGCAACGACGACAGGTTGATTTACCAATTTTGGATCAGAAGTCTCTGTTCCGTCCGTGCTTTTCCCCTCGCGCGAGGCGAACACGGTTTCCATTCGGAGAAACGTGCTCCATTCGCGAGCGCACGCTCGTCGTATAATGCAAGTGATGTACCCCGACAGTTCTACACCATGAGTTTATTTAATGGCTCGCAGGATTTTTCAATGGAATATTCTCTTGTTCCGCCAATCGGAAGAAGATTAAGATATACCCCGACGACGAGAGTTGTAGCAATACGGCAATAACGTGAATGATATCGAAATGGTGTTAAAAAATATCGATACGTACGTAAGCCATAATTAATGAAGGAGTGCAGAGAATCGTCACTTTGGTTAATTGAAGCAATCATTCCGACAAGGGATTTTGTTATTTAAAGGCGACGGCGCTGTAAGAGACTTCGAAGAATGCAAGCTTGTTCCGGGCATTTTACTTACAGAATACGGTTTCGGGGCTCCGTAATTTTCCATCAACGTCGAAACACGGCCGCGTGTTTGACAGTTGATCTCGGTGGCACGTCGAAATTGCGATCGAATTGCCAACAGATACAAGTGTACAGGGGAAATAAATCGAGCACGAGGGGACGGTGCAACGTCAACAAAATCACAGGCACAATTGACGGCTGGAAAAATCGGGGAGCGGTTAGAGCTTCTCGTGCCTCGCCGTAGAATCGCGCGAAAACTATTAAGCTTGCTCTCGTCTCGAAGACGCTACGCCAAGAATAAACCAACGTTCATCCCCACCATCGGGCACCACCTTCAACCTTCTTCACGTTTCTGTCCCCCTTCACTAAATTAACTTCCGATACGTTGGCTGCCTCGTTAAAACGATTGTTACAATTTTCGAGAAACAAACATCGAGCATATAAGTATTCGCTGTGAAAAGAATCTGTTTGATTCGAAATTGGTATTATTCCTGCCTGCTCGCGGGCGGAAGAAGCTTAACGATCCTTTCGAAAACGTTTCTTCGAACGAGACTCTTTTCTAAAGGACGAACGCGAGGAAACGGGACGCGGCAAGAAGCTGAATTCAACTGGAAACATGTTATCTAAATGTAGAACGAAAATGTTCAAAATAATGAGATGCTAAAGAGCGAACAATTTACCAGTGGAAAACTGCTTAATATTTGCAGGTCGTTAGTATTTCAGTCAAAGAAATGCTTTTCATTACGCGAAACAGAAACAGAAAAATAGAACTTTAAACGCATCAGGATAGAACGAACGGCATGAATAGGGGATCGAGGAAAACGGAAATGAAAGGGGACGAGCGTAATAATCGTCTTGCGTTGCGAAAAACAGAATTCCAAAGAGCACAGTTATTTTCTTCCAGAGCCGCTTGATTCGAGGGACGTGCTCTTAATTTTAGATTTCCACGTCGCCATAAGGCTCGCGATCGCTCCTCATTTCCGCGCCCCGTGTCTCTCGCACCAACGTGGAACAAAATCGATAGCGCCGATGTAATAGAATTCTTTTGCAAATAGAACTCCATTAGGAACGGAGCGGCTAATATTTGCAACCGATTCGTCCAATGGAAAGAATTGTATTTGCCGTTTCCAAGTGTACACCGTTGAGTTTCACGTATTATTAATCCGGTGAAATATTCCGTCCGGGAATCTTCGAAAGTAGGTGAAAGAAATATCATGACTTCTAAATGGCTCGGAAGTCGGCGAGGATTTATCGATATTTTATTTCACGTTCCACTCGCCAACAGAAGCGAGGCTAGAAACTTTTCGCCCCGGATCATAGATCACGTAGCTCGTCGGTTCGTTAATGTCGATCGTTCGTAAAGGCGAGGGCGCACCACCTCGAACCTTATTTTCAATTCGCGTGGGTGTACGGTGTGGGTTCGTATAACGTACACCATTTTACTGTTCAAGGTTCGACGCCGTAGGTTCATTATACTTCCCTACTGAATAACCGTAAGCAAATAAGGAGACAATATTACACGGTCACGGATTTCGCTTCCAGCTGTACGTTACCATATTTCATTTCGCCGTTTGATGGGAACGACGAGCGATGAGTCACGAAGCCGCAAACTTTTAATACCAGAAATTGCAATAAACCGCTATTGTGAATTTCATGAATTCGCAGCGCCGCCGTTTGGCGTACGGTTTCAATTACGTTCGGAATATGAAAGAACCGGCTGCAACCAGCGTGCATTTTATCGGGGCCCATTCTCGATACACAAACACCAGAGACAACGGGGAAACGAAAAACTGTTGGCAACGCGACGGTTGATACGTCAATAGCAGAGAGGGAGGAGTCGCGTCGGATTGACGGGATACAAATGCAGCAGGAAAATGAAACCCATGTAATCGATTCACTTCGACGATAGGTCGGTTACACGCGAGTATATTTATTTTCTCGATTGAGAAACGCATTGATTAGTTATCGAATGCTGGAGGCTGTATTATCGTCTTTTTTCTTTTCATTCGATCACACCTGCGATTCGTTTCAAACGTGTACGATTCATCCGTCACTATTTGAGGTAAATTTCTCTTTGGGCCAGAGACCGTTCTTTTATTTAACCGGTTCAACTCTATATTTTCCACCTTCGTGCCTATACCTGCTTCTATTTGGTTTTCACTGTCGCGGCCGTCTCGTTTTCAGTCCCGTAAAGTAATCACATCGATGCTACCCAACGGTGGCAATTTAGGTCACAGCTTTATTGGAAGCGCGGGCCGATCGTTAACGAAACGAATTGAATCGGTGTCGTCTCTCGTTTCATCTCGTCCCGTTTCTTTTCTACGGTGCTTGACGGGCGCATCGCGGTGACGTAATCGTTCCAAATATTCGAAACGGTTCGCTGAACCGGGGGAGGGATCGCGTGGGCGACGATTCGATTCGTTTCGTTTAACGTAGGTCGGAATTTGGCCCGGGGAAATCAGGAGTCGTTCGTGGAATTTCTGAAATCCGTCCGTGAAAAAGTTGCCTCGTCTCCCGCAGCACGGGGAGAGAAGTTTCGAAGTTTCAACTTCCAAGTCTGCAATTTTTCGGTAGATAAATTCTTCGCCTCTCAAATACCCTGAATTTTTGTCGGCGCGCGAACCCATAAAACGACGATAAAAAGAAAATTGAATCGGCCGGAACATTTATCGTTATGGATTCTGTTTAGTTATCGGGATTGATTTTTCATCTATTTCCGGGGAAACGGTGGGTAGTCGCGATCAACCACCATTTCACTTTCGTCCGGCAGGACGTATTTCCGGCGTGCTTAGTCAGCCTGTTTAAATACACCGCATTAACAACTAGGTTTTCGTCTACGTTCGTTCTTCCCTTCCCTACGAGAAACCCCCCCGACCATCTTTCTTTCTCTCCCAGCGGAGCCAAGTTGTATTTCTGTGACTGCTTCTCACCGACAGATCGAGGTTAATTGGCTACCATTAGCGGGAAAATTAGTGCGAATTAGTCCCCGGACGACGAGTTCCGTCGTTTGAATTACGACCCGCGAATTTTGGGCTATCAGTTAATTAATCGCACGACAAGCCGCGGCGTTATCAACTCCGTAAACTTCTGAATTGAAATGGGGTGCTATTTCGAAAAAGTTCGCGGATAATAGACACGTTATTCAAAGTGTTCGCGGCCATAATTTTCTTAGCTTTCCTTCGATTAATCTTCATTCCGGATGAATTTAAATTTAATCTTCCATTGAAACGACCGGAGCCGGCGAAATGATACAAAAATCGCCGCGACGCGAAACAAAACCGCGCTCTATCCACAGCTATTTTCCGGAGACTCTTCTTATTCGCCCACGCGATCGTTTACAGAAAGCCTCGTCACTGTACTCCTAAGTAACCAACGTAACGCAACTCTACGGTAATTGCAGCAAATTGAACGGCCGCGTTCTAGTCTGCTCTAATCTAACTCAATCGACTGTTTCGTTCCACGCGAAGTGCCAGGTCTCTAGAGAGTATCATTAATCAACTGAACCCCCAGAAATTCTTTCCTCCCAAGTCCAATCGACGTCTATTAAATTCCTTACAACTATAGGCTAATCAAATTATCGCGTGATCACTCACCATCGTCACTGATTTCGAGATTCGTGTAGCTGTCCCAGTGTAGAATAGGATCGTGATGAGCAGAGGCGTGTGGCACAGCTGGCGTCGGCGCAGGCACAGGACCGTCCTGACGCTTGGCGTCGGTGGCGAAGTACAAGGTAACCACGCTGTCCTGCGGACACCGCGGATCGTCGCAGGCCACGTCGAGCTCCGATCGGGGAAAGGATACCACGTTCTCGGTAATTACACAGGTGTGGAACTGCGGAAACAACGAATACCGACCTGTCTAGATACCAACGATCGTTTCTTACGCAACGAGAGATACCAAGTTCTTTTTTCCCCGTGTTCGGAATAACTCGCAAAGGAGAGTTGGAACGGCGATACGATCGTACTAATTACATTCTTAGGGAACTTCTGAATCGACCTGAACCGTATTAGCATTGGAGAATTTTCTGAGAAATTATTTTTTCGGTGAAACCGATTAATAAACGTCGGGCTGGAGCATTGTTTGATTCGAAAATTGAATGCAGTCGAACGTCGAGGTAGAGTTGAAATTTTGTTTCCCCTTACCTGAAGAGAGAACATCACTTCGCGGCTCTGCTTGGAGTACACCCTGTGGTAACATTTAACCAGAATATCGCCCCTCAAACGTAGACCGCCGAGATTCACCGTGAATTCACGAGCATTTGTCACGGAGTAGAGATCCGACGTGTAGACGGGATTCAGACCCTCGTAGACCTTGAGGAATGCTCGACAACCGGTGGGCTCGAAGAGGGGCACACCGAGGACCGTGAGGTGCGTTAAATAGAGCGGCGATTGGCTGATCCTCAATGAACCCGAGAGCAGTCCACTGAAATATTGAATGTACCTACAAAAATAAAAAAATAACGAAAACCTTGAAATTGTACCCAAAAAAGAAGTTTAATTTACCGTCGAATATCGAGCCTTCTTTTTCAAATCAATATCAATATCAGTTTACTACCATACAATTGTTACTCTTGCCAACACCAAACGGAGCATCATGCAGAAACAATAAAGGAACAACTATCGCGTGTCAACGAAATTTCCTGATAAAAGTGCTGCGACACGCGACACGATACAGCAATTACCGTTTAAATAATGCTTCCCTGGAACCGTATTATTTACCCTACTTCGGTCAAGGTAAGAGCAGACTTTTTCCACCCGTGCAGTCCAATCGGTAAAACAACCAGGACGGCCAGTCCTAGCTTGTTTCCATCACGAAACACTCGGGGGGAAGAAAAAAAAGGAACGACGCGTCGTTCCGGCAATAATTCGCGTCTGACCACGTATGGCCGGTTCTACTTCACACGACCGCGGCCGTATTTGGCGATCCGCCGCGCCGTAACGCACTGCGCGAAAGTACTGTCGCGTCTCACAGTCTCTGACACACGCGTGCTAATTAGTGTCTGGCCGCGAATGGGCTTTTCTACTTCGCGCGTATCCTTTCTTACCGCGCGAAGGTACCAGAAAACGTGGCCACGGGGAACTTTCAATAAACGGCGACGGACGCGAGGCCTTTGTACGCTACGCGGACGATGTCGAACGATCTTCCCGATCGTTCGTAAACGGTGTACCATGACAGGAGCGATTAATTTCCCACTTGTAATACACGGCAAACACGGAAGATGTGGACAGAACGAGCGAACCGTTCAAACTACCTGCCGATTATGCAGCATCGTGAGCGTTCATGACCGTAATTTCGCGGGCTCTCTCACGAATTCTCGCGTGTCGCTCGTAACGAAGTAGATACGATCTACCGGTCGATCCTTTCGTGAAAGGAAAAAGAAAAATAACAAAAAGTAACCGTTCCCTGGTGGCACCTACGGTGCTGCGCCGCGAGTTACACACGTTCGAGGAGGCTTCTAGCTTCCTCTGGATTCCCGATAATGGATTCATACGTTCACGGGAGTACGGCCACCACGCTAACGACATGCTAATGCTCGCCGCTCGTGGAATTAATGGGGAAAGTCGATCGTTCAGGGATGCAGGACCGACGGCTGAGGAAGACGAAGGCAGTGGCGATGCAACTACCACGGATGGCATGGTGGAATGTTACTTTTAACGATATGGAAACCACGAAATGTATACATATTGAATTAAATTATGGCGGTGTTCGTTTATTAAGCGGAGGATTCACTGCGGTTAAATAATTAAACGTTGGAGGTTTTGCCGCGATTTTATTAATTTATTAATTGGTTGGAATATTGTCGGGACGGCTTGGCACGCGGACAAATATGTGTATCGGTCTTGGTATTATTGCTCTATCATGAAATTGACGCGACTTGTACGACAGGCTTATCATTGCCACTCAGCTATCAAACGTTCTTCGTTCTAACAATCTGCCAATTACAAAATGATAGCGCATTACAGTCCACCGGTGTACAATTCTACCGTCGGTATAAATAATCAAGGATGAACCTGTTCCGCACGTGAGAGTCATTAAACAATCGTCTGATACATATCTCAACGTTTCCCCTGCGTATCAATTAATCCCAGCAATAGTGACACATCAACAAACACCGTGCGCCGTCGCAGCAGAAAAATATCATGGCGAATCTAAAAATAATCAACAACCCGTCACATGCACGGCACGCACATTAATTGCGGCGGGCAAATTTTACATAACGCGAAGTGGAGGATGCACGCGGATTTACGATCGATGCCCCAACGACAGCCTCGTAAGCTCTGAAATAAGGACTACGGAATAACACGATTAACCAGTCGTAACGCTATACCCAAGCAACCACACCCATGGACGTATGTATCCCCCCATCCGAGCATTATCTAAGTTATCCGCAACTAAGAGGCGATAAAGTTCGCTTTATCGTTCAACGTCAACAGGCGGTAACGTCATGCTCTGTAGTCATTACCTTCGATGCGACGGAACCTGCAGGGATCCAATCTTGTCGTCGAGGAATCTCCTCATAGCGAACCTGTCCAACGCCTGATCACGTCCACCGCAGATGCTGCTGTAGTTCATGTACGCGGACACAGCCACGCCCAAACGTTCTTTGCTCCCCCTGAACAGAAGCACGGAATGAGTTTCCCCGCATCTTACGAGGCCACCTTTCCATCGGCTCCTCTATCCTGCCGAGAAAAACCGAACGTCTTACCTGGCGTGCAGGACGACCACGCGATTAGGTGCACCGTTCAGCCAGGAGTCCAGCTCCTTGCAAAGGGCGCACAGTCTTTCCAAGCTGGGTGCCAGACCCCGTGGCCAGCCAGATTCTCTGGTGTTCGGTTCCCCCGCACGACCCGGCGATGATAGGTTGAATATCTGAAAGCGGTCGACGAATTGGAGAATGCCGGGGATCAGTGAAATTTTTAGGTCAATTATATATTTTAAATGATGTTTAATTTCATTCGTAAGAGAGTTACTATTATTATTGATACATTTCGTAGAGTTCTTGCCAGTTTCATTATATTTGCGTTAACAGAATGATAATGTAACTCTTCTTTTAATATTGAGGAGAACTGTGTTTAAATATACAGGGGATAAATGAATTCCAATCACTCAGCAATATATGTATAGGGAGAGAGATCGAAACGCGAGTATCACGCTAATTGTTGCACTAATTAAGGTGCATAAAGGTTATCTGGTAATACAGTGATTATCCTAGGATCATTCACGCTTAATGGGTATTATGGTTATTTAATAAAAACGTTACATCAGGCAAGCGACCATTAATTTACTGACATTCCCCCGACACTCACCATATAATTATCGGCGTGCTTTCCACGCAGAAGCGACGTGGCATGTTCAAGGACTCCCTGTGCATCTTCCCTGTACCAGAGTGCAATGATCCTTTCGGTGACGTAACAAAGTTCCATTACTTCTGTGACACGACCTCCGCCCTTTCCGGATCCAGTCGTCGTCGCGTCCGCGCCGACGCCCGGCGTCCTCGCGGGTGTCGTCGCCGACGAGGAGTACTGTATCTGGAGCACAACGAATTTTTCATTAATACCATAGGAATTTTAACGATCAACGCGATCGATCAGGCCCAGTATTAATTATTCCCCTGTCCTCGATGGACTGGACAATCGAAAACAACCGAGAAACGAGGCGTATCCTATTTCTTCCCTTCGATTGAAGAAAATAGGTTCGTCAGAAATTATTCTCAAACAACTATTGAATAAACCTGGGAGTATTTCGGCGCGTATACAATCCTGACGACAATTGTGTCCGACATGGCGGCACCCTTATGGGGATCGCGTTCCCGCACCGAATCGACATGAAAAGTAAAACAACTTTTTCGTTTTATTTATCGCGAACGTTTCACCCGACGAAGAATAACGCGTGAACGATGGAGCACGACGGAGTGGCAGGCCGTTGGATGTTCGTCTCGATTCCACTGAATTCGCTTGGTTGCCGATAGTCGCGTCCGGGTCTCTACTTTGCACACCTGACGCTCAACGCTTCCCCTACCCGATCTTAGCTATGCAACGATTTCTATGCGCTGATGTTCGTATGATGTAACGAATTCGTCCAGGTAGCGTGACTTCAGTCAAAGTCACGCTCGTCATTAGACGCGGGATGCATTAGCGAATCCCGCGAGCTTTGCCGTACGGCGAACACGATGAAGCGACGAGCGGTAAAGGTAATTCGACTTCAAGGGCGGCGTGGCAAAATCACGCGGAGAGACGTATGAATAAGTTCCTTGTCGGTGAATTCGCGCCGTTGTTTCCGGCGCCATAAAAATCCAATTATCCAAAGCGTATTTCGTTGGCTGCGACGATTCCATGGAAAACTAATATTCCAATGACTTCTCTGAGAAAGAATATCTGAAACGTGCGCTGCGTTGATTCGATGGTTTGCACCAAAAATGTACTATTCCCTATATACTCCATACTCCAAGAATGCTCATTGATAAATATTTTCATGCGTCCCGCGATCCGCGAAATAATCCCACAACGGCGACTGCATTGTTCCGCAAAATTTCCGCGCGCCACGATGGAGAAGATTCTCGCCGACTGTACGAGGACTATCGCGACTGCGACCGTTCCTCTCGCCTTCCTATGTCACGGGACAATTCAGCAGAACGAAGGAGGAATACCGGTGCTCGTGCACGATCCCGTAACGCTATCGCGGCGTAGCTTACCCGTCGTCCCCAGAAAAGAATCAGTCGCTCGTCAGACGACATTACGACTTATTCGCGCGTGACGCCTGACAAATCGCGCGAGTATCCCCGCGCACCCGCCCGCCGTACGGCGATTCGCCGCAAGTCGGACGGTCGTCGGATACGGCAAAGGGGCCCCCCGTTGATCTTCGAATCCTAAGCAAGCGTGAGAAATACGAGGGACATGCAACGTGCCGGGTAGCCTGAGCGCTTTCAAAGAACGACAGCTGCGGTAGGACCGTGCCGGCGTAATAGCAATTTCACACGTGAGACCTAACGGCGGGCGGAATTTATGACCGTAGCAGAGACCGCGACGTACCCGCGAGACGAGGCTGGTCGCAGCCGGCTAGGAGAAGCGGCCGGGCAAGCGTTATGATCCTATAAACGTATTTTTAGTGGCGGGCGCATAGCCGGCTTCGTTTCTCTCTTGAACCAGCGCGCGGATCCGCTTCGGCCCCGAGCGCGTTTTTGACGAAACCGCTCGGATAGTTTTCCCGTCGCCGACCGGCCGGGGAATCGTTAAACTTTCAATTTGCGCCGCCGCGGCGACACGTGGACGGATATCGCCGGGAGTTTTACGAGGGTGAATGGAAATCGCGATGGGAAGGAATTAGAGTTCTAGTGGCGGGGTTGAAATCTGGCATGGTTGATGGGCCACGTGGCGCTCCCGTAGCGATAACACGCGAGACGTATTTTCGATGAACTGTTTCGCTTCCGGTTACGAGGTAAACGAAGTAGGGGCGGAATTTTTGGAAATTTTTCACCCGTTTGATTCGCTGGCCGTGATAACGTGGAAGGGGTGAGCGTGGGACGCGGCATTAGTTGGAAGCAATTATTTGGGGGGCGCGAAGGGAACGCTCCGTTGGCAATGTCAATTATCGTTAATCCGCCTAATTGCTGGCGGCTAATTTCTAATTGGAAGTAGAGTGCCAAGTGAGAGTGGGCTTTATCGTTATCGACTTCTTTCCGCCCCGACGTGCACTGCGCCGCGGGGAAACGTGTAGCGTTGAAATACCGATCGATGCCGGAACAAATTTCGTTCCGCGAACGATTCTGAAGAGAGTGCCCGCCGCGACCTTATCAGAATTCTGCGTAATTCTGCGCTCCGGCAGATCTGTACATTACTTCGACGATTTTGTCCTTGCAGGAAATTTGGAACGATTAATCGTTCGTCGTCGTTGCGCGAAATTTCTGCGCAATTGACCGCGATTACCATTGGGCTAACGTTTTTTCGCGACAAACGGTAATAACCAGTTACGAGCGATTGTCAGTATCCTCTCTGAACGCGCCGCGTTTCGCATTCAACGCTCATCCCGGCATATACTTTCGCAAGAACACCAATGGGCATGAGCGTGGATAAGGGTTTCGCGAATACATTACACGGCCAACGTCAATATACCTGGATTATCTCGCTGGAGCATCAGTTGATACCCGCACCGTTCGTACGGTGTGCTAGCTTACTGCCGTTTTAGCGAATAATTTTCTCCGGTGTCGACGTTAATGCGTAGAAGACGCCTCGCTGCTGGCCTACCGGATGCTATGATTTAAAAACCCCCTAATAAAGCGTGAACGCTCATCCCCAAAGCCATCTCTCGTGTTTATTTCTCGCGCACTTATTCCCCGTTGCGTTACCTTTAATCCTCCCACGCGTTGCATTATCGCAGGATTCATTTCGAAAGTTTATCACGCGAATGAATCGGTAGGAAAATCCATGATCTAATCCTAAATGCATATTGTATCTTCTCTGTACTCTGCAATGCCCCCGGTGAAACCTCTTTTGTATAATTTAACTATACGAACGGAATTCATAAAAATGAACAGACTTTGGAGTAGTGAAAAAACGGAATTGCACACGCGTCGATCCAGAAGTCGTTTTTTCTGCAAATCCCAAAGTAGCTTTCGAAAACTGCCGATGGGAGTGCAATTTTGCATAATGATCGTTCGCGAAACGCTGAATCGCGACATCAGGTACACGTGTACGCGAAACGGAAGGTACTCAGCGTACCGGCAACGAGCAACGTTTCCAATGTAAATAGGGCTTGACCGTGTTTTCCCGGGGAATAAATGAAGGCACGATAGATGCAATCGCGGCCCCCCGACCAACACGATCGTACCTACTCGTTGCGTATCACGAGCGTCCTGCTACAATATTAAATATTTAGACGGGCAGCTTACAAATGGTGCAAATCGTACCCTGCTTATCGGGAACGATAAACCTCGGCGCAACGTAGCGAGCGACCACTTAGCATAACGATCGCAGCGTACCGCGTGCACCGAATTTTTTCGTTACGTTAAAAGTGTTTCATCCATCCGAACGAATTGCGCCGTGCAATTTGTGCAACGACCAAAAGGTGTAAACGTGCATTTACCAAGGGCAATATCGAATCGGTTCATTAACAGAGGCCCCGGTAACTGAGATTCCGATGAATAATTTATGACGAGCGTGCGGAGAAGAGGCACGAGAGCTATTTTCACGAGGGGGACAAAAATGTAGATTCGTTACGCCTACGTACGGCTCTATCGATCGAAATAATTTATGGCGAAATGAACGTGCAACGGCGGAGAATAAATTATGATAACGCGAAAGTAAAAGGTCGCGGCGATATTTTACCTGCTGTTGCTGCTTGCCCCTCGAAATAGCGTTAACATTCTTCGGCTGTGTCTCGTAGCCTCCATTGTGCTGCAACAAAAAAATCGACGAACAGCGATGAGTTACGTAGTCGCGCTGCACCTATGCAACGAAGCAAGTTGAAATAACGAAGCTGAAACGGAATAAAATCAGCGGGCATTTCGACGCATGCAAAATTGAAGGGAAAAAAAAGGAAACGAGTTGCCCGTCCCGGTGGGCAACGATAACAAATATACCGTGAGCAAATTATCCCCATTGTTCGATTGAAAACAGCTGTTGCGTAAACGGGAGTCCGACGTGCGCCCCGCGTTCCAACAACAAACATTATCGACGCATCGATCCGCAGGAATCGTCCGCGTCGTGGAAAAATAAATTTCGTTCCATACGACCGCGGGGACGCGTCGATCGGACCGACCGTACCACGGATTCCTCTATTTACCCCTTTTCATCCGAACGAAAAAACTCGCGCTGAAAAGCGTGGCTAGAAACCGGCGCGAACAATGCCCACGCACCTCGCTCTCTATATGGAGGGCAGTGTGCCAAACCGTGAACGCGATGCGGTGTAAAAGCGTCTCCGTTTCCTCCTGCAGCGGTGTCTCCTCCTTCAGGTTATTGTTCACCGTGTCCTGGCGCGTGTCACCGCAGCGACAGCAATTTGCTCGCAGCCAGGCGCGCGACAGCGAGCTACTGTTCGAGTTTGTCATGGCTCTTTAAATTTGGAAGACGCACGGAATCGCCGATCAAGCGGCCCGACAATTCGATATATTTTAGCTACTTTCTGTTTTGTAGGAACACTTTGGTCGACCGACGTCGCAGCTTTCCCTCGATTAATTATTCGCTCGTCCGAGTGGCGGACGGGGAACAGGATTAAAAGAAACTCGAGGAACGACGACAAGCCACGTGCCGATACGTAGCACGTCGGCGCCAGCGTGTTCTCGTTTACGAATTGTCCTGCAACATCGGGGCACCGCCTTCCCTGCCCTCGCATATACGCTTCCTTCCTCTCGCTTTTCCGCGCGGAATTCGCGAGCCTCGCCAACCGCTACGATGATTTCATCGACGAAAATCTCGCGGTTGATCTCACGGCGCCTGTCGCCCGTGTTCCGCACGCGTTTCCATTGCGCCTCGTTCACCTGCCACGATGGGACGAGATGCGCGATCGCGCCCTCACGGCGCTCGCACCTCGCGTATCTCTACGTAGGAACTTCTCGTCCGTGCTAATTAAACGCTCCCCGGCGCGTCGATCGCCGCCCTTTCCGTTTCTTTCGTCTTCGACAGCCGGCGAAACGCATTGCACCGTTGCAGTCGATCATATCGCATGTTCCTTCGAACCATCCGAACGATCACGACGATTCAACTCGTTCACTGTTCATCCTTCTCCCGCCCGCCTCCTCCGCGTTCGTCTGCAGCCGAAGGTCAACCCGTATCTATCAGCCTCCTATCGTCGCTCTGTCGCCGCTTATTACGAAATCGATAGGTTCTTTCGCGAGTTTCGCGACGAATACCGCCGCGCGACGCACTTGCCGTTCCTTCCACGAGCGAGCAGCCGGGCGACACCGATTTGTCCAGTGAAGAAAATAGGGGAAAAGAATAATCGAAGACGTTGCGAGAATCACGCGACCTGGGTCAGCCGGCACGAACGTCTGCGCTGCACGGGAGCCGCCCCGGCGCTGCGGCCGCACAGAGGGATGAAACCCTGCATCCCGCTTCCAGAGTATTTCCACGGTGGTCGGGGGGAAGGGGTTGAGCGACCGGTAACCGTGGAAACGAAAACTGGCGTCCCGCAGTTGCACGCAGGTCCTGCGCCGCGGGTTCTGCAGGATCGCGCGAGTTTCTCTGCGCGGCAACGGGGGAAAAAGGGACGCGGACAGTTCGAGTAGGTCGGGGTGCCACTCCCTGTAAATATAATTACACGGGGAAAATTGTCGCGCACCCGTGAAATTCGATGCCTCCTTGGCGATCCCGTCGCGCCACATGCCCCGGGCGATTCGATTTTATCGCGCACCGAATTTTTGGTCGGTTTCCATATTTTCACCGCGCGGGTCACAAGAACATTTATGCGGAGGGAAAATTTGGTTTCGCCGTCGGATCGGAGGAAATGTTTCGTTTAAAATAACGGATTTAATGAGATTCTGCTTCGAAGCGATATGCGCTGTTCCTGTCAGACGTCGCGCGCTTACGACGGATCGGTTTCGTTTTCGAATCTTCGAGCGCGCCGTCGCGTTTCGTCACTGCGGATAGAAATGCTCCCGGGCGATTTGTGCGGTAATAAAGTATCGATAAATCGGCCAGCAAATTGCCAGGTCGATCGAATATCTATCGGCGCGACAGGAACCGAAATGGTATATCAAGTTTTCTGGCTATTATTTCGCGCGAGACAATGGCACCATTTTTTTCTCGGCCGTTCGAGGAGACTCTGTACGCGAATTGAAATTAAATTGGCCACCGTGCGTCCCTGCCCGAACGCAGCGCGCAGGAAGAATATTTTACGAGACGATAAATCACCTTAACTAGCCCATAGGCCTTCGCAGGGTAGAACACGTTTTACCAGGACTAGATTCGACCGGATAAACAGATGGGTGTCCTTGTTCCGGAGAGTGGCGCGAATAAAGATGCAGGAACGTAGTAATTCAGATTCGCGGTATCGATAATTTAAGTCGTAGCGAACGAAAATACCGAAAGCCGGGTGGGATAAATAAAAGCGATTTCTGTTTTACCATGAACGCACGATTCTACCGGTCTGGCAATACCTCGGAACGTTTGTATAAGCCTTTGGAACCCACGGGACGATAAATCAGGTAACCAATTTCGCATCGAAATTCGCCGGAACAAGTATGTACTGCACTGGTGGACATACATAGTTCTGGAATAATGTAATCTCTATGGAAATGTTCAACAGTAGATTGTATTTCTTATTTCCTGTAGGTGGAATCCGTTTAAGATAGTTTACCATAAAATATGTGTCAAAGGAACGCGTTTTCATTCGAGACGCGTATATTGAGTGCACCGTTGCGGTCTAAAAAGAAAAAAAGAAGCTTTTCTAGAACATTAATGCGTCCAGCAACGAGGAGGTTCTTATTATATTTCATTCGTGACGAACAAACGTGCGGTACGTTTTCCTTCCCTCCTTTCTTTTCGCCGCGAAACACGGTCGTGAAATTGAAACAGAAACGACATTTTAATACAAAGAATAGGTAATAAAGCAAACGTCGCCGCCAGTCAGGCGAATTGCTTAGCTGGCGGCTCGAGTTTCGAATAGGCTTCTGTTCTCGGTCTGCCGGCTTGGAAACGGATGAAACTTTAAAAATGCAAATTCGCGCCAGGAAATTCGCGTATAAAATTCTAGCGTCTCGATCGTTTCTTTTGCGGGCGACGTTCAACCTTCCACGATGCTAATTGGCCACGTCGGCGAATAAAATATCTTTTCTCGATCGGCCGTAACAACGTGTCACGGGTATGCTACCTGGCGAGAAACAAGTGTGCGGAATGCGTCGAGGCATCGACTGGCGAACAGCTAATTATAAAACGAAAAGAAAGGAGAAACGAATGAGGTAAACGATTACGCCGATAGCTGTCATCGAGGCTGTTATCGTATGTTCGGGGGGGGGAAAAAAAAATCTTGAGTACCAAAATATCGGATGGTTTAAATATAGACGGTGACACTTTATCTTTATCTCGTGCAACGTAACAAACGATACGATCAAACGAGAATCCACGTTGCCTCGATAAGAACGACAACGAGCTGGTTAATACCGGCTTAATTGACTTATGCCCCGCAACAAATCGCGTATTACTATTGAGTATCGCGTCGAACAGTCAACCGGGGCACAGCTGCCGAAGAATCCAACGTTCACTTCGGCGCGATCGCGATCGTGCTACGAGGAAAGAATTAAAATACCATTAGCGATCGCAGTCAACGTTGGGTTGCATTGTTCGTGAAATTTCGTAATTGCGCACTGAAAGGCGGCCCCGTAAAATCGTTTCAAGGCGTAATCACACGTCATCCCGAATTCGAGAATTCTGAAAGCACGAGGAAGGCCAACAAAATTTCTATACGTTGGCGAACAGAATATTCGCAGGCACAAACCGTGGAATGTTTCGGGGAGTCCAGCTTTAAAAAGTTCTAGACATCGGCGATTCGAGAGAACGACATTCTGGGTGGCCGAAAGCGATGAAAAGAATATTCTAAGCGAGAAACTCGTCGAAAACAGCGACAAAAAGACCTGCCACGAATTGAAAGGGAAAACAATACTTTCAGCACCGGTCGCATCCTTGACTCGTGACAGGAAGCTCTGCACCGCGAGCACGAGCCGATACATTCGCTCGTCCGCCTAATCACCGATGCTTACGCAACGTACGGCTTTTTACGTGAACGCGTAAACACTTTTTCTTTCTAAGATCACCAGCGACGAGTTCTCCTATGACCTCACAGGAAATGACAAGCCTCGTTCATCGTTATAAATATCCTTTCGCGTCGTACCAACGAATCATGCACGCCGGCATGCAACGAAGAAAGGATGTCTTCCCTTTCTTTTCCCTTCCCTCCCCACTTATTTCCCTTATTGCAACTACTCAGCGCGTTTACGTAAACCTACGATCAGCGTGAGCGCAATATAATGCGCGATAGAGATCGTAGAGAGCGCGAAGGGAGCACGCGTTTTATCTGCGAAGCTCCGCTTTTATCTTTGACCCGTGACCCCCCGTGCGAACCGGCCGGTTCTACCCTCCTCCTCTCGATCTCGACTTCAGACGCGAGCGTAGTTTCAGAAATTTATGAACATGTGACAAATTACTTTATTCGACTGTCCCTCCGTTCGTTGGGGAGCGGAACCGTAACGATTCTCGACGGCCACGTTTTCACCGGTGATTCTAAATTTTAGAACAACGTTGGTATATTTAGGTGCGAAAAAGCATTTCAGCATCGGTCCTGTCCAAGCAAGAGCTAATTACACCTGTCCGCTAGATAAAAATGATGTCAGAATTGAACTTGCGAACAGCGCCAGACGGTCTAATAAAAATTAAAGCCGTTCGATAGAGAGAGCATCCGGGCGGAACGGTCTCGGAATAAATGATTCCCAAGATTCGAGATTAGATTACTCGTCGAAACTGGACCGAAAGCAACGAGACCTCGTGAAAAGTTCATAGGTAGCTTTCCGGATATTCGTAGTCGAATCGTTTGCAACGCCGGTTTCGATCCGACCCCTGGACCATCGCCAACTATCGAAATTTTCTTCTTCGAAACGTACAAGCCACCGCGTCGTCTTCTGCGGTCACGAAAGGAGGAAGCAAAAAATCGGAAGTTTCTTTATTACGCTTTGCAGCGAAAATTCCGGATGGATGTTGCATCGTGGACTTGGCCCGACGTACCTGACGTGTCCCCGGATTTTATTCACGTTCCATACGACTTGAGAAAAAACCGTTCGCACGTCAATAATTCACAACTCTGTTCTACAATCCTCGTTAAAATTCGAGCAATTTTTGCGTCGTATAAATCGGATGCCATAAATTATTCCTTTAAATAGCGTTGCTTGTTCGATCGTTTTTGCGACATCCATTACAAAACCTGACGTCTCTATACTCTGGCTGTTTAATTTAATTACAGGCGTTCCTTAAAGCAATTTTTCTGTTAAGTGATATTTATTTGACAAGCTTACGTCACCGTGCAGAAACGCTTCTGGACAATGCATCTAATGCTCCCTAATTGACTGGCTTTTCAAACTAAAGTATACCGATAAATCAGGCTTGCCACGGCGGCTGTAATGACGGTGTTTCGACGGTGATTTATTAAATTCGCGCGAGCGTCAACAATGGTTGCTACACTGGTTTATCCGTTTCTTCGGTTTCGCGATGTCGCTGCCAGCGGTGCACAGAAATACGCTACGGGAACGATTAAAAATCCAGGATTAGATTGCGCGAATTAGTACGGCATCTGGTGTATACACGAACCAGATGAACTGCGGTGCATTGCACGACATGTGCCGTATACTTGGAATCATAGAAATAGCTTTGCGCGCTGCTTGTCACAATATACCGAGATCGCTGCCCCGTCTATTTCGCCATAAATCACGAATATTCAATATCCTCTTAAAACGGGAACAAAAAACATCGCTGTCACGTACAGCTGCGAAACATTTCACAACGAAAATCCCATTTTACTCGCGTCGCGACCAACAAATAATAAACCAACGCGAGCGATATATATATATACATATATATGTACACGCAGCCAACGTTGATGAATAAAGCAACAGGAAGAATTATCGTCGACAAAGCGCACCTTCTCTTTGAATAACACCGTTATCAACTTCCCGATGTACAAAGCTCGTGCGAGTGCGTAGCTTCAATGAAAAGCTCCTCGCGCGTCGCGACGCGTTCTCGGTGCAAGACGTGCCCCGGCGGTCTACGAAACGATTTAAAACGGTGGACGGTGTTTAATACGTTTTCTCGCCTAACGAAAGAAAAAGCGAGGAATAAGCGGCGAAGCGGCGTAGATCTTTCGCGAGCGTTGCAGAGCGAAGGATCGAAGATTCCCGAAGGTTATTGAATCAAGTTTCGAGCGCGAATAGGTGCAATAAAATTGCGGGGATCGCGTGCATGCATTGGGAACCAGATACGTCGCGTCAAGTCGATGAACTTGAGGACTCAACGAACTGGTACCTCGCGGACAAGACCATACACGTGCTAAACTGGTTTTCTCGCCGGTGCTCTTCGATTCCGCCTGTTATAGGATAGTAATCGGCCGCGACATTAGGCGTATACACGCCCCGTCGAACAAATGGAGGCAAATCGTGAACGATCTGCCTCCGTTCCTTTTTCTCCATTCCGGACCATCAATTAGCGGCCTGGCGACAACTTGTCGTTAGTGACCGTAAATACACGCCTCCGCGTTCCTTAGGGACCCTCGTCCCCCTATCGCATACATGCACAGCGGCCCGTCGACTAGGACACGGTCCTGTCCACTTCATATTTAGACACGCTCTTCAATTGTATCTCTTCGACTGATTTCTCCTCTGGAGTGTTACTAATGAAAGACGACTGCCAAACGCTTGGCGCTTGTGAATCTCACGATGGCCGCTAATCAAGGGCCACGTGGCCCTTCCTGTTCGAACCCCGTTGATTCGACCAATATAGCTGTTTATATTTGTACATCACCACCGCGACAATAGATAGCGGAGGCTGAAACTTATTTTGGAGCACGCATTCAGAGCTGTACTCCAGCTATTTAATGAATCCATGCATTACGTAGAATTCATGGGCTATTTCCTTCTTTTTCCTTTCCTTGCGAAATTAGTCCTTCTCTTTCGCAATTTATTAAATCTGCTTTAACAAGACAGCGGTGGATCATTCCCACCGCAGTCCGTCCTTCCTTCGCTCGCGCGCCCTGATCTCGGATTACGCGTTCGCATGATACATACAGTACTTCCGTGAAAGAGTTACACGACGCCACTCTTTCGCCTTGGTCCACGCGTTGCAAAAACGGGCGACAACGCACGCTTCCTGATTCTCGCGTTTCCTTCGCGGCGGTTTCGCGCGGACGCGCCAAAGTAGCACGCGATTCGGCGTCTGCGAGCCATCGAACCGAATCGTCCGGTATTCGTCGTTAAATCGAATCGCGAATTCACCGATCGGGGCGTGCCGCGAACGATCCAGTCGCTCGTTCTATTCAGCGCTCAATCTAATATCGTCCCGATAAACAGTCTCGAATGTGCGGCGCATTTATTGCGCCGCGCCGGACAGGCTAAAAATCGCCGCGTCGATTAAGTATAACGGCCGCTAAATGCACGCCATTATCTGAATTATAGAATGTTTGACCGCGATTCGAATCGCCGGCTGATTTTCGTAATTCAATTCAGCCGAGCGGCAACGTTATAATTTACTTCCTTTAATGCGGTTTCCACCGTGAGTTTCGTTCCCGGTCAGCTGGAGCGGCAGTCGCTTAATTTGTTCAGGAACTTGTAACTATCTCGCGCAGACACGTTCTTCTTGCAGTTAATTGTTAGTCGGCCGCTTTTGCGCTTCGGAAGCACGGGTAAACTTTCGATCGAAGGACCGGGGTTCCTTGAATGCGAGGCGGGATGAGCAAGTCCGAGTTACTTGGAAGTTCCTTCGAGATTTGGAGCAACGATAGCTCGACGACAAAATATAAACACCATACAAACGAACGATTAATTAAAAATAGAGCTGAGAAATTTCGAAGCTGTACACTCCGGCGGTCGTATTAAAGATGTTGAAACTAATAACAAAATTTATGCACCGTCGAGCTGCACAGATAGAAAATTATGGTGAAACAACGACAACGCAATTGCATATATGGAGTAAAATATGGAACGAGCAACGAGTTAAGAATAATTGAAGGGACTCGAAGCAAGGAACACAACGGACGGAGTAAATTTAAAATAGTGTACAGCGCGGGACGCGCTTAAAAATTCACATTTCCTTCGAGCCAAGAGTCTCTCAAGCTGCAACTTTTTTTTCCCCCGTTAGAAGTTCGGCGCCCTTCGTGAGAATGTTGCGAAGCTGTCGTTTTAAGGATTCAGGCCACGGGGTTGTTTAATATGCACTCGTGCCCGCGTGCAGAACGCACGTTCGACTGCGAAAGGCGGACAGAAATATGCCCGCAACACGCGTTTATGGTATCTAATCTCCGAGTGACAGACATTTCCATGGCTTTCCTCGCGGTATGCGAAAACTCGGGATCGCTCGAAAATTCCGCGACAGTCGGGTAAACGCATTCGCCGCGATAATGTCGAACCGAGAATAGACAAATGACGCAAGGCGCCGGGAGGTCGCGATTCATGCTCGATACATATTCGTAAATCTCGCATGGAAGTGTATTTTGCATAAACATTTTAAGCTTATCGCGCGATTGCTCAAATATTTTTTTATCTGACCAAAGAGCAAGATTCGATAGCAGAGCCGTAGCGAATGGAGAATAAAATTTGCGACTCTCAAACTTCTGCCGAAGGATATTGTTCGTTAGCATTAATTGCTATTGTCACTACGAGCATAGCATAGTTTTCGTTTGTATTCCATGCGCATAGCAGCACGACAGCCGAGCGTGTCAACAAGTAATCACTGACTACGTAACAGCTTCGATATAAATGTTTGCCCACTCGTAAGTACTCGTAGAAAATCGTCAAGCGTTTCTATTGAAAAGGATCGTCCGACAGTATCCAAGCATCGAATAAATAAAGACGGAGACCGCGGAACGATATCACGTTGATCCTATAAATTCTATTAATACGCCACACCGATTCGGAATAATGCAACGCGGCACAGGCTCGACGAAACACAATATTCAATAACCGGCGAACAGTTCGAAAAGACGATCGGTTCAGCCAGGAAAAAATTTACGAACCGAATTCCTTCGTTTTTATAACAGCATTCCAAGCTCGATCAGGCTGGTCGAACGCATTCGCGCGTGTTGTCCTGTATTCGTCGAGGTAATCTCTATTTCAAGCGTGTTACAAGACAGCGGAATTCCTTAGAACAACGTTACATCCGTTTCACTTATATACAGACATCGTTCCGCGGATAACTCATCGAGTTACGCCTGTCCGTCTGTCACCGTCCCAATGAATTTCTCTAACAGATCGACCGGGCGAAATTCCCATTGTTCCGTGCGAAAAAACTCACCGTGTAGGCGACGTGATAGTTCCTCCGGTGCACATCCCCGTGGCACTGTACAGTCGACAGCATGATGACAGCTGTCAACCGCGGTAGAACAGACCGATGATGATCAATATCGAACGCACTTAAATAAAACTCAATCTGTCACCAGTATCAACGAACGTTAACCCATCACGCTCTCTCCGATTCTTTCGCCGACTGAATCGTCGCCTCTTCGGCAAACAACCGGAAACGCATAGTTGTGCCAACGAGTGTGCAGGACATGTCGCGTCGTTTGGCGAAGGACCGACGAATTGTATTCCCGTGGCGAACTTATTTGTCACGGGTGGATCGCAATGATGATTACGGTGAACTACGAAGTACCGAACGACGAAAAGACGCAGCACGTTCGACGGTAAAAGCCGACGGAACTCGAATGGAGCTCGTGTCTTTCGGATCACGCACGGAACGTATAGGTTTAGGTATACGGTACGCGCTTGCGCGATGCCTCGGCAAAGTCGCCCTGGGACCACGCTCGGTTTCTCCTTGTTCTCCAGTTCTTTCCCCCTGGTTCATTCCTTCCGTCAAACTAGCGCCTGGTCCTATCGCGACATTTTTTTCGACCCACGATGATAACCGGACCATGGGAAGATTGTGTAGCTATCGCATATACGAATCGGCTTCTTGCGTTGTCCTTCCTCGATCGCATCGAGGGTAACGGACGAGTGAAACATTGAATTTCGAATTCGTTACTGAGCGATCTTGGGTTTTACGGTTTAGAAAAAGACTGGGCATTACGGATGTTCTATTCTGAATCTTCTGTTCAATTGGAGCACGGTTTATATCATGCCTTTTCTGGGAATATTGCCGATGACCAAACACTGAT
Organism: Nomada fucata; assembly: GCA_948146005.1. Classification (NCBI taxonomy): domain Eukaryota; kingdom Metazoa; phylum Arthropoda; class Insecta; order Hymenoptera; family Apidae; genus Nomada; species Nomada fucata. Next base: position 21,376,345 of record OX411281.1, on the reverse strand, counting down.
TATTCAGTCAGGATGTTTTGCAATAGTTATATATACCAGCGTGACGAGAACGAACCTGATTCCTTGAAGGAACTGCGATGTACAGATAAAAGAAGTCGTTTGCTTTCTTGTGGCACAAAAACTTGTAGCTTGCCATTTAAAATGGTATTTGCATATATTTAGAATAGAAACCGAGAGCATTGGGATAGTTTGCAAAAAGTCGAAGGCTTCTCTGAATAACAACAACATAACAATATAGATAACGATAATAGTAGTAATAATTTTGTATTGTTCACTTTGTACTCCAAACGCATACGGGCACTAAAATATTCGAACCATGACTTTTAATAGCTCTTTCTTCTTGCATCGGGAACGATTATCGATACAAATTCAATCCCCGAGCATCTTCGTCACCCTTATCGATTCGAAACCGGTTCGCCTGGGCACAGATCATCTGTTACGATCCGTTCGATCTTTCCCTCGATCTCGGCATCGTGTCATTGTCGTCCTTGATCCTCGATCAGATTCTGATTGGATGCAATTGATCAATGACGCTTTCGTTAATTCACGAAAACTGGTCTTTGCGCAGTTTTCGACAGTCATCCGGGATAATCAGCAAAGCACACTTCTATCTTCTCCTCCACGATCGACATGCAAAATTCGTTTCGCGTATTTAATTAAATCGCGACCCGTAATTCGTCCCGGCCAATGAACAGGTGGGTCATTTTATTGCGGCACGATTATATTGTGAGCAATACATATTAATTACAAATATCACAGTACGAGTTCTCGATTACTTGTCAGACGAGAGCGTAACATTCATTTCGCCATTTAACGTCGACCGATCGAGTTGTACAATATACATAATTTTCCATTGATAAATTTCGACTCTCAATTCGAGCGCCAATTGTACTTAATCGATTTTCGAGCGGTATCGAATTTATCACACTGCACTCCGGTTGCACGATAATCGTTTCAACCCGTCGAGCAAGGGTTAAAACGTCGGGCAACAATGGCGAACACGAACCAAATGTCATGGTAATAATAACGTCCAACATTCCCAGCCCATTTCTCGTAAGCATTGTATTAATAGAACTCGATCGCCGTTTACCCGTGTCGATAGCAATAATAATCGCGATCGCGTTAAAAAACGCACGCACAGTGCTCGTGTTTCGTCACCCACGCGGATCAGCACGCGGTAAAGAATCGATAAACGAAACGAGAGTGCTCGACGAGGATGAAAGTATCGAACGACGTCGATTTAAAGGGGTGGGAGAAAAAAACGACAACCATAAACCGCACCCGTTTAAATTCTTTATCGACTATACGAATCTCCGACGTAATTAGAAGACAGCGAGAGAAACGTGTTCGCCGTGATGCACGCGTAGCTGGTTTTCAAGATGCGCCAGGCCATTGTAAAGATATTTCGGAGCGGCCGAATGATACTTTACGACACCTTTAAATCTTCTTTATGCATGTTGGATGTTACATGAATGAAACGAATGTTCACACTCGAACGACCGCGTCTGTCTCGCGTAAATTTCTCTGGTCGTATTTACTGGGAACGATTCTAATAACGACGCGGCAGCGTTATTCGTGCGGATTGCACAAAAATATTCCGGTCGATACTTTAGAAATTAAATGCACTGCCACAATATTTAATCGTTTAACAACTGCACGCACTGAGAATTCAATGCCGCCCGACAAATATTTGATTAATTCAATGATTTCGCGTATCGAAAATTGGACGATCCGGGGATCGAAGAATCTTAATATTGACGAAACGATGTACGCTCTATCTTGGATCAAGTTTCAGGACTGTGATCAATTATTCCTGAACAATCCACACCCACGCGGGAGGAACTTTTCAATTTTTAAGCACTCGACTCCTCATCCGAATCTTATTATACTGCTTGTATGCAAATGATCCTTGCGAGCAACGCTCTCTGTGCCTCGTTTATATCTCGAGGGGGGGATTCACCGGACAGGATAGGGTGGTGCTGCAACATTTTTCACGCTTCCACCGCGAAATTCTACCACGGAACGAAACATTAATCGGTCGGCGGTTTCGAGTGCCCGCGGCGAGAAGACCGGGAGACGTTGGTTCATAAATTTCGATGCACTTAGAGACGCCTGCAGCCATCCCTTTTGGTCGCGTGGAATCTCTACGGAGCTGGTCGAGGGGTTGGAGCGGGTGGATCATGAACGGGGTAGACGATCCGACACACGATGACAAATCGTTCTGCGAGAAGGAACTCCTCTTCGGCGGTAGTGCGGACGACGACAGGCGAATGAAACTTCCGTGCGAGTTCGTCACGTATATCTGACTACAAAAGTCGAATATGCAAAGCAGACACGCAGAGAGTGATACATATTTCAAGAAGTTCCAGGACGCCGTTTTCAAGAGTCAGGGAAAACGTTCGATTCTGCTCGGTAAACTAAAAGCGGATTCGAAAGGCGCGCTGGAACGTCGGGACGAAAAGTAATCGGCGCGAAATCTTCCTACGGAATAAAGTTTACATTTATTTAAACGGTAGGGAAATCGTCAGCGAATTTCATTCCCAGGCGGAACAAATGTTTGCACGGCAAATATTTAGCCGACATTATACCACATCGATTCTCTTTGAACGAACCATGGAGGAATTCGATAAATGTTTTGTCGGGTGATACACGATAATAAAATAAACGCAGATTCGAAGGCCGACAAACCCTGTTAGAACGTTCAATCACGATGCAAGAAGAATTCTAACTCGTCACAAATCTTTTTACTTTCCTAAGTCGCGTCAGTATAATCCTTAAATCGTGACGGATCAGTTCGTTGTCCAATTTGTCGGATCCCGTCCGACGCTTCATAGTCTCCTCCGTTATCACCTAGATAAATTTCGCGTAAATAAACGTACGAGGACACAGTGATACACAGTAACGCGACATCTGTACGTGCCTAAGTAAATTTAACCGGAAGTTAGGAGGCTGACGATACGGGGAACGCTCTAAACGAAGATTACACTTGGCGTCTGGCATGGAAGTGGCCGCCTCTCTTCCTCGTCTCTGTCGCCAAAAGATCGAACGCAGTACGTAAACCCTTTCGAGCCGTAAATAAATCCGTTTCGTTTACGCGTGCCATGTCGGATATAGCTGCCTACTTGCAGCGGAAAGAAAACAGGGCAGTTTGGATAACATCTTGAACAGTCTCGGTTATGGACTTCCCCGAGTGCACGATGTTTGTACAACTTACGGAACGGGCACTACAGCATGGTTTACATGTTTGTATAATTGTTCGAAACGAATTCCCCGCGGCCCCGAAGGGGCGCCGGTGTATCGTACGCATGCACCTAAACGTGAGCAGAATTTTCCTGCACGTTTTTGTTCGCAGAAGGCTCTCCTAACAAAGCCAAGCCGTGCAATTAAGTTAAATAAGATTAATGCCCGACGTGATGCAACAACTTCAATGGCTCGGCTTGTATCTGCCCGTGCCGACGCGAATTCGTGCGTCCGTTGATACACGAGACAACGCGAGATTAATTGCATTTGAAAATGGTAGAAAGGGTTGCGAGCCCGGAGGGAACAAAGGTGCTCTGTTCCTTTGCCCTCGACTAAATTGTTTTGCGCGCAATCAATTGTAGAAACGCCGGCATTATTTCGCGATATTTCTCATGAAAAATTATTGTGCGCATTAATACCGCGAAGAATAATAAATCGAGAATTGTGTATCGATTCGTCAAATAATCACAAGATCGTAATGACACCTAATAATACGTGCCTATGTACACTTCTCCGAGAAAAAGGGATGTAAAAAAGAAAAGAAAAACGCGCTCGTGCCCAGCTGCGAGCTGTACCATATCTGGCCCAACACTTTAACGATCTCTGCTCTATTTTCTAACCCCCCTGGAAGCACTAAACGGCCAGGACGTGGAACAGGCTAGGCGGTTCTCCGCGTTCAATGAACCAATGCCGACTGGCAGCTGCAGGACTCTCGAGGACCTGCTTACCTTCTTTTCTCAGCCACTCGAAACCCCCTTGACCTCGTGCTTCCTGTTTTCTTATTCACCGGTCGTATGTATGCACTACCATGAGCGGCAACCGATTTTCGTCCACAGACGTAACCGACGTTCCCCGCCGACGTTCACGAACTTCGCTGTCCCCGTTTTCCCTTTAAACGAACCGAACCCGAGCCAAAGGGGTTTCCCTTTATCGAGGCCTAGGATCGTCCGACTCGGGAAACGATACGCGCGTGAGTCGAAACGGCGACGGTGATTGCGATAGGACGGGCTCGATTGAGACGTTAATTATCGAAAGACTGACCGGTCGTTCGTTTTCTCTGTGCCGCGGTGGAACTCCTGGTGCGTTAATTGACCCGCGCCGGGACGACGGCGGGCAGGGCATCGCGTCGAGCGTAAAACGTTTAAGGATTAATCACGACCCGGCAAGACCTGTGCCGCAGCACACCTGTGTCGCGGAAGCCTGGCAACGCGACTCGCGGAACTCGCTTAAGTCGCGAGGGTAGTGCACTTCTTTGCACCGACGGAAGGTTGGCAAAGCCGGTGCACCGTCCTGATTTCTGGCGTTGCTAACGAAAGAGAATCCCTAACGCGGCCGATTCACGCGTGTCGGCTGGTCTGTACGCTGATTGCACCGTGCCAGTAAACGAACGCTTAATTTCCCACATGCTGCGAGACGATAAATACGGATAGAGCGATTCGCATGAATTTATGCTGGAAAATTATTGGATTAGAAAAACCGTTCGTTGTTACGATATTCCGCGCGGGTGGTACATTTTCTTGTCGCTCATCCTCTGTTGCGTCCGTTTTTGTTTTGCTTTTTAATTCATCGAAGAATAGCGGTGGTTGGAGATTATTCAAGTGGAACGCGTTCAACGTTACGCGTTCGTTAATTAGAGGTGGCGGTGGTGAAATTGCGCGTTATAATATTTCGATGAGAGTTTCGCCGTCTAACGAGAACATACTAATCGACACGAATTGGATAATAATGTCGGGCTGCAGTCGCGCGTGCAATTGAACGACCGTTGATAATCCAATTGGACTTTACACCAATTGGATGTTCCGATGGAAGCGCGGCCGGGTCGTTTGATCGTCGCCACCGTGTATACATCGTTGCGGTTTTGTTTCCACGCCCGGACACCCGAATTCGTGGCGCGATAGTTATCCACTGGTCGCTCGTAATTGCTTAATTAGGTCAGCCGGGCGAGAAAAAAGAAATTTACTGATGGGATCTCGTCGACGATTCGACGAGATGTACAAATTGTCGTTTATGTCACCGTTCATCCGCCGTCGGTATTGGAATTTTACCCGCAGCCTCGTGTCGAGGATGATCTCCGCGAATGAAAAACAAGATTAATCGTTCAACGATAATGAAATCATCATTATATTCGTCGAGCATTCGAAGCGAACAACCTTAGAAGCTAGGCCGAATGTTTCGCAATGATAATGCGAATTTGATTTAAAAAATTCGTGTTTATTACGTTTTTTTCTTTTTTCTTTTCCCTTTTCTTTAATCAATCTATGCTTCACCGATCCGTTCGATCAATTTCAACGGAACGAGATCCCACGTAAACTCGGCAATTTTTCACTTACCCCTACTGACCCAGAACCAAACTTCACAGCCGCGAGAGTGCAACGCCACTATAGCGAGGGGTTGCCACCCTGCATCGACTTCTCGACTGGTTTAATTGGATGTACTGCTCTAGTGCCGATAGTCTCGCAAACAACGGTGTACGTTTAGTTAGAGGCACACACCTGCAGCTACGTGCTATCTACTGTTTGCCCATTGTCGAAGGGCTGAGATATAAATAATGTTTGTCTCAACAAATCTGTACTTGAAATACGAAATTCGTGTTACCTGTTGCACTTCAGCCAGCATAAATTTATTTGCCCTCTCGTGAAATTAATTAAACTGTTTGAAAAGAAGATTTGAAAGATCGCGCCCGAGTGTTACGATCTTCTAAATCTTTACTTTCGTGTGCTATGTGAAAAACTGGCTATTGGCTGTCTATTCGCGATACACCCAGCACAATGCACAAAAGTGCTAACTCAACCCCTTGGCCCACATGTACGGGAGAATCCCGGCTGTCGGTTGATACGTCCCTCGAGAGTTTCAGAAAATATTCGCCGCTCCTATATCTATATCCCGGCGCTATCCCTGAGATTTACGCCCGGAAGGGTTGTATATGAATCGAGATTTCGCCGTTTCCTGCGAGGGGGAATAGAAAACTTTATTGGTGCCGAAGGGGACAAGGGTTTTTAACATCCCTTATTGCGCTATAAAAGTTTTCGTTCAATCGCCTAAAATTCTGACGTCGAACCGAATATGTGCGTCGTGGGTCAATGATTGTTTTCAATATCATTCTTAATTCTCTGATAGTTGATATCGTCGAATATGAAATGCTTCTCTATTTCCTCGGGCGAACCAAACCGATCTGGTTCCCCGCGAATACTGGCCTGGAATTTTCTGAATCGACGACCCCGGTCACGTTCATTCGTGGCCACGAATTTCGTGGCCGTTGAAATGGTTTGACGGACAGGAGTAAATCGATAACAGGGTCAGATGTACTTACTGAAACTTGTTGACTATTGGTAGGACTGGGACTCGGGCTGGGCGTCGAATTCGGGGTTGAAATTTCGCCGGACATGGGTGAAACTGAGCCTGTGGTGACGGTGCCAACTGTTGGAAACGCTCGTATCGGGTCTGCCTGCCATTGCTTGTGAATTTGCTGCGAGGTGTCCCGAAATCTAGCACCCTGAAAACGAAAGAAAGGAACGGTTGAACGAAAATTCACGGACAGTTCGGGACGAGTCAGCACGACAGAACGAATTTCTCGAATTAATGTTTCGAGCGAAACCAGAGAAATGGTATCATTCAGCGAGGCTCTGTTAAAATTGTAATTAAAAAAAAATGACGAATGACAGGCACACGAATCCTTGAAGAATCAGACCGCACGAATCGCTTACGCACACCATCGTGCATCATAAATCGCACGATGACACACTTCGATTAGTCGCGGATATTTGCCTCCGAACAATTGTATCGTAAACGATCGCTCGGCACGGTCCACTGAAAAACTGCTTTCGAAAGGCGTACTCTCATCTACGCAGCCCGTAGCTGAACATGGAACTCGCGTTCATTCGAAACGAATCTCGCGAACGGATTACTCGGACAATCGTGAAACAATAGAAAACGGTACATCATTTACAGCGGGCATGTAACCGAGGTTTAAAAGACGCCCGAAGAAAAATTGTCTACCATTTATTCTTAGCAGAATTGCGTTCAAGAAATACGTGTTTGACACCTTCCATGAAAGTTCGTAGACCCTAAATGAAACAACAAAAGATCGCGTGCGACTGTGCAACGCGACTGAAAAGGGAGGTCGCCTCTCGCGGCACGGTAATTGCAGTTACGCAACAACCTGCCATAATAACGATTAGCATAGAATTATAATGGGACGCGCAAGTGGTGCTGTTATTCGTTATACGGGCAAGAAAATAGTTGTTAAGACATCTCCTTTCGTTCGTGGAAAAGTTTCGTGGGGGGGCAGTGGTGAATTCCTTTTGGAATTAATTCCACGACCAATGGAAATAATTCTCGGCCGGAATTGTGTTTGCCCTTTCAAACGGCAAGCACAATACGAGCGGTTTCTTCCATTAGACGGGCGGCTAATTGCGCGCGGAATTGCGTCGTTTAACGAAACGAGAAATTGCGGTACATTTTTATGCAATTCAATTCGTTTGACGAGTAAATCATTGGCGGACGTACGGGAGGAAGAAAAACGAACGCGCGAGTTCGATATTTAACCGGATAAACGTTATAGCAGCGGGCATTTTTGTTCAACGATAAATGATACAGAGCGTCGCAGTGGGTTCTCTTGTTTACTTCGTTTTTGCGCGTGTACGCGCTTGGCTGTGAATTTCCATGCACGTGGCCGCATTAATTCAACAGCGCGAGGACTCGTTTAAAAATCCAATCTTCACGCATGTTTTTGCATTCGAAAGCATCACGCGCCCGTTGCGCTGGGCCGCGACGAGGCGATCAATCCTTCTCTTTGCGTCGGGCGTATTTAAAAATCAGCTGGAGAACCCCGACCTTTCAAGGGAAGTGAAGTTCGAGTATGAATCTTGTCAAGAGACGCGCCTATTGTAAATATTTCACGCGATAAAATTTCTTCAATCTTCCCTAGCAACAAATGAAATTGGACTTAGCCATTTGCTACTCGGATGTTCCATCTTGGTGGGACATCGTAACTCTAGCGTGTCACCCCATTCCTAGATCAACGTTTCCGCCGAAAAGTGCCGCCGTGTTGCTGACAGCTAACGACCGGGATGGCTCCGAGTGAAAACGATTAATATATTTCAATTTTCATACTCTTTGGAAACTCGGGCACTATTGCAATAATTATGATTTCACGTGTCGAAACGCAGAGATTTCTTTTCTGCTTTTTTTTACAAACATTTATATATCTCGACAACGATCTATGAATGCAGCCACGTTTATCTTCTTCGAGGCATTGCGGCGAAACGAGTGCAGGCAAACGTATGAATTAGAGACTATCGGGCGAGCCACGATTAAAACCCCGGCCAATGCAGCCAACCGCTGTACCAAGAATGATCCAGCACGATCGAGATCGACAGATACGTTTCACAGCGTTCCGGTATCGATCCCTCCGATCGCGGGGGTCGCTTACCGGAATACGGTACACCGGGTTTACACCGGCCACGATTGCTTCTCGTGTAAATAAAGGCGTGGTTTTAATTAAGCGACGAGGAAGTAACGAGGAAGAAAACCCGTGCAATTACGTAACGACGGAATATAATCGGACGAAACCGTGAAATATCTTGCGCTGCATTTCGTGCGCGCACACAGACGAGCGTTGATCGAACGAAGCGCACGATAAACAGACAGATAATTGGGACGATAAATGATTACAAATTTTCTGTCCCGAATGATCGTCCGCGACAATCTTCCGTGCGACACGGCCCGTAATTTATCCAACTGCTCACGTAGGTCAATAAAATGCATCGAGCACGGGATGAAACTCTTCGCGAGAAAGTTCTTGGGGCACGGCCAAAAGTTATCACGATTTAATAGCGCCGTCTCGGTACGTTGATAACGTCAAGATCGCGGGAACTATTTCGATAGAGGATACTCGCGTACAAACGTTTTATCGCCGATCGACCGTAAAAAGAGAACGACCGAAGTTGACTGTATCGGCTGACAGGATACATTGTACGTACGTTCGATTTCTACCATTCGAACGGAGTTTCGCCGAGTCACACCTCGCTGTGCAACTGCGCGAAACATTAACAGTCCCCAGGTTCGCGAGAGCCGATAGGAAAGAAATTAATTCCCCCCTAATCCGTGCTGGCGCACGAGCGTCATTTGAAGCGGTAACAACGGCGGGACCCGACGTGGCATCGGATAAAACGGGGCAAAATAAGAAAGTCGAGCCGAGAGAGCTTCTCGTTCCGGGCTGCATAGGCGTCAATGTGGTCCAATCAATTTCCGTGTTGCTCGTAAGTCACTCGGAACGCGGTTCCCCGCGTACGTAGGTACGCGCACGTTCTCGTTGGTCGTGTTGCGCGAACAGGAATTACGTGATAGATAACGGTTGATCTTACAGCGCGATCTCAATGGCGAGATATCGACGTTGATAAAGGGAAACACGCGGCTAAAAGAGACAGAGGGCGCGGAACGATCATTTTCCAGCCTTCTTTCGCGCATTTAGCACCTCCGTTCGAACAGCACCCAGCCGGTTTCCTCCCCCCCGCCGTCGGTTTCAAGGAAATCAGCATCGCGTGTAATCGATTTATCACCACTTTTCGTCTCGCCAAACATCGTAGGCCCGTTTATTATTAATTACCGCGGCGAGATTGAAAACGATCGCGAAGATACCGAGTCAATTAGCACGAGTGTCGCTCCGATTAGGTGGAAAATATCGCTTATCGCGCGTAACGGACTTCCCAGGCGACGCGTTTCAACCGATTGAATGTAATTACCGAACGTTTAAAACGGAAATTGATAAATGATCGTGACCGTGGTTCGCCTCTAATGTACATTCTAGCGAGGCACGAAAATAGCCAACGCAAGCGTTCAGCCGTACGAATATAGAAGTTATTTATCTACAGTGGCCGGGGCCTTCTTCCACGTGAAACATCGATTCGCGTTCTTCCGACGACGCGAAAGAACCGTGCGGATTTACGATTGGCTGCAACATAAAAGAAACAAAAAAACAAAAAACCGGAGTGACCTTAACTGCATGACACACTGCCGCGTTATTCGGGTCTACGGTTCGCGTTGCACATTCCAATCACCCGTAATCGATATTTCTCGAGTCGGACCGATTATGCTTCGTCGCAACGGAGCGAGAGGAAAATAGATACGAGAAATTGCATCGCGGGGAAAAGAAATTGTAAAGAATATTCTCCCGCGATAGGTTTTATAAAACCGAGAATCATACCTCGCTGAACAGTTCGTTCAATTCTTTTCGCGACAATTTTGCCGTCATCCCGCAGGCATTCCTCGGATTGAACTTTATGCACACGGAGAGGTCGACCGAATTATTCCATCTGCGCCCGATCTCGAACCAAGCCGAGACGCGAGTCTCCTCCCTCCGATGGAACTATTTCGCCGCAGCGCGGCCAGCCTCCGCTTCCCGTTTCGTTCGCACCAACGGGGATCTCCGTCGAGCACTCAGAATCCGCTGCGTCTTTTTAGGCACACAAATGGTCGATGACGCGACGCTCGAACTGCGTCAGAAGGTCGCCGGCTAATACCCGTATCGCACAATCGGTCTGCAGTTTTCGCTCGTGTCGGCATGTTCGCGTCGAAGAGTCACCTGGTGCTCCGTTCCGATTACACCGTTCGATCCACCGGTTCGTTGAACAATTGGTCGCAGCGTTGCAACGTCGATGGAATTCGTCGCCGAATGAATTCTGCAAACGAGATCCACGGACGCGAGCAATTCGCCCCCTGTTGAAACGCTACCAGGTCGCGTTAAATATTCGTCCTTGACGGAATGCCGCACACGATGTGCAGCTCGTAACGCGTTTCCACGCCCTAAATTCGCGTGACTTCGCCTAGATAGGGCAGCGGGTCCTTCCGGATGCGATATCGATTCGCGGCGTGTCCTCTTTCGCCGCGAACCGACCGCTTTCCCATCGCGATTGAAACACTCTGGCGATGCATAAACTTCTGGGGTTACAGAAATTACCGAGCTACGCGATCCGCGTAACGAACCGACTCGCGGAAGGAAAATTTGTGTCGCGCGGGGACGAGAGACGAGATGTTATTATCGTCGTTGTTATTGCACGTGTTGCCTCGTTCCCGCTTGCGTCTCGGCAACGAGAGATTTCACCAACAACGGCAAAGAAACATAATGAAAACGGGTGGGACGCGAAAGCGACAGCTATTGCATCGAAGGATCGGCAAAGGTGTTCTGGAATTTGACGAGAGTTTAATTAAATTTGGTTCGATCCAGCCCAAGAGTTCCTGAATTCCAATCGTTCGATCGGATCTGCCGTTTGGCGACCCTGTCGGCCTTCGAAATGTAACTGGTCCAAACGCCCACGCGAAATTACCAAGCGCTCCTTCCTGCTCCATTTTCTGCCAGACGACCGGTACTTCCGTCGTCGTCGTCGTCGTCGTCGCCGGCATCTCGTGTTTCAGACCGGTACTGAATTTCGATCGCCGAGCCATTGATACGAGGGGCGTGTAAAACGTGTACGGTTTCCCAATGACATCGGAGAAATCGGTGTGATCGGAGTTCTCACGACTTCGCGCTGGCCGATCCTTCTCCGCGATTCTTATCGGCAATTATCCGCGGAACAGTTTCCGCGGTGCCGTTAATCTGTCGCGTAAATCCCGACAATCTGTCTGCCACGGGCGAATCGAATAATCGAACGAAGGCGAGCCGCGCGAACGAAACGAAAGAAAACGCGAAGAAGCCTGTCCGTTGGAATCCATGGAATTCCTTATTGCTAGGCGAATCCGTACTTCGGGGGAAAAGTTCGCGCTCTGGCCGGACAATTCGCCAATATTGCGCCGAGAAGTTTCGCCTTTGAAGGAGGGCGTTTTGCATTGACTTCTCGCCGATGGTTTCGTCGAACTTGCGCTCGAACGGCACTGCCCCACTGCTTGAATTTCGTTCAACGATTCATCAGGTTTGCGGGATGAATCGTGAACTTTCTATCCGAGGGTACCAGGTAGGGAAGAGAACAAGAAAAAAAAATGATTATATCAAGTTTCATTTTATGCCGGGTTTGGTATCAAGGAACGGTTGAAATTTACGGTCCACCCGGGCCTCGAGGAAGAGGTTCGATGCGAGCCCATAATATCCAACGGTGTGCAGCATTCTTGCCGGCCTTTTGATCGTCGTTCCTCTAACGTCGGCGTGTTCTAAACCGCGGACACAACCGGGGGACCACGTGAGAACGAAGCCGGACATCTCTCGGCTGCATAGCTCGGGGGAGGATAAACGACCTCTCGCTCGACGGAGATCGAGATTGCACCGGCGGCAAAAGCTCGCGAGATCCCGTGTACGGCTCTAATTTAACCGTTGGACGCCGTTTGTTCCCGGCGACAGCTGCTTTGTCCTGCTGCGAGAAATTCAGGTTACCCTGCAGCGTGACTTTTCTTCCCGGGAAAACCGATCGGTGGTTTAGTTTCGCGAAAGAGTGTAGGTGCCTCGCTTTACGCTATTAATATTACTTCGCGGCTCCTATTGGTGATCGAGTACCGTGATACCGCGGAGCCAAAAATAAATGATAAATTATTGCGTTAAAGGTTCTATGGTTTAAATGAATCAATAATAAATCCTGGATTATTCGATATACATATAATTTACGTATTATGTAAAGAGCCGAATGATTTAATTTTAATGTTTTTCGACAGCGGCAAATTGGTTATATGAATTGTCAAATTTGTACGGAATAAGAACCATGGTGTTCAATATTAATAGGAATCGCGTTACTACAAATTCGGCATTGATATTAAACGTCGATCCACTAATTTCGACTGCGCTCAATTGAACTGCGGGAACCTTGCTTTCTTGTGAGTACCCTGCTTAAGGTGTTATCGTATGCCACCGTGTGCACCTACACTCGCCGATAACAGAATATCCCGGGGCCATTCGACGAGGCAACTTTTATTTCGTGTCGCCGATCCGTTGCGAAATCGACGCGAGCTGACGGAACAATCGAGCGTTTCGTAACACGCGCCGCGAGCATCTGCACGCGCCATGCGGGGAATAAATTTCAACATGGAATAGTACCGAGGTACCACGGAAATTAATTCTCTTTGTAAAATTTCTTTAAGGAGCACACGACACCGCGCGCTCCATTTGCTCTGCGTCAAAGCTGCGGCACGAGTTCGATCTGGAACATAATTTCATGAACGCTGCCCACGCGTGTCCGGCGATCATTGACGATTCTCCCGGGGTCATTGTCACGGCCGTGACGAAGTACAGGGCGTTGAGAAAAAATTAGGCGAACACGTTTCACGGATTACAGCGGGCTGAACAAATCGGAGCACAAAATTTTGACCACTGCGATTTACAGAAACATCGAATGCAGAAAGAAACGAAGGTTCACAGCGTTATCGAGAACGTTAATTTATAGACGCGACAAATTATAGCGCAGTTTAATCCGCGAGGAGTGACCAAGCTCTCTACTTAATTCGACGAGCGCCGCTAATCTCCACTTAAGCAGGCAACGACGCGCAAAAACGTGCGGGAAACGAAGACGAAGAGGAAGTAGAAAAAAACCAGAAGTAACTTCGCCAGAGTGATTCATCACGAAAGAATTAACACTTAAACTCCCGATCGATCGCATCGTCTTACGTCGAGCGATCGATGGACCATCCGATCTGCCTGGCACAGGGGTACGGGAAATCACGCGAATCTACGAAGTTTCTCACGAACTGGATGACAGAACCTTGGAGCTACGTGCTCTCACACGTATTCACGTAGCAAGACTGACGGAGTCGAGGCTCGTGGCGCGCACGACCCGGCTCTGCTCTTCTACCGAGTCAACGATATTCCTCGTAAATATTTATCCATCGCTCCGGCGAGATAGATCCGTGCCGACGATCTCCTAGATCTCTCGCAGCCAGAGGGGATTCTTGTCCCTCCTCGTTCTCTCTACCGCGTGCCCCCATCCAGAAGACAATAAAACTTTTACGAGGGACGTCGCGATGCTAATGACGCGGTTCCCTGATTCAAGGATCGACGGATCAGCTTAATTGAATTGAAAGCTCCTCCGAGGAGGACGCGGCCCGACTTTAATACGCCGCTCTTCGCTCTACGCCCAACGGTGTGTTCCTCTCGAGATGCAATTTAATTATCTTGAAAGGTCCGCCGCTCTCGCAAGGCGAACGCACAGCGTGTACCTCCGACGCCGAAACTGCGCCTCGCGCGGGTGTAATTCAATCGAACGGCGACGGCCAATCTCACCGGCACAGGTTGATCTACGGACGTCACTCTGATTCATCGATCAACTGACGGACACTCGCGCGAAGCGCCAACGCGACTGGCGAACCTTCGAAGACGCAACGCGATCCCGGTGAAACGACGACGGGGCACGCTCGTGGACAACGCACGCCGATGAAGATCGCACACGATTTTCTCGTTTGAAACAGTGAAACGGCTTCGAAGTGGCAGGCAAACGAATTACCGCGGCGAACTGGCAATTTTCCGTTGCCACGGAATTGCCTGGAGCCTCGGGACCTCTCACGCGACGAGCGTGCGCTTACACGTATGCGCGTACCGCAACTGGCTGGCCGCGCGGAGATCGCGCGGAACACGAAGCTAGACCGTGAGTCGCGTGTGCCGTTCCCCGGGTACACGCGGCCCTCCTCCGTCGAGCGACCTCCTTGTCGCCGATCGCAACGTCGCGAATGGAGATCGCCACGAGTTCGAACTCCTCCGCGCGCAGTTTCCCGCGGCGGTTCGAAACTGATTGTGAGCGTGGAACTTTTCACTCCGAGAGGAATTTTGTTCACTCGAACCGGCCAGTTTATCTGCGACCGCGTTCCCTGTATCGATATCTTTGAATTTCATTGGTGATCGCTGGTGATCGTTGGTGATTTTTGCGAATTCAGTCGTCGCAACCATGAACCACTGTGAACCGTTTCGTCGGAGAAGTTCTATCGGCTGTCGAAAACGAACCCCGACATTGACATACCGTCCGCGTTTAACGCGACGAGGCCGTGATTGCCTTTATCGCCGCAGTTATTCCCGCGATTCCCGCAAATATTGTCGTGGCGGTTCGCGTCTCGGATACCGAGGAGGAGACTGAGGCGCTTGAACGTCGACGAGATCGTTCAGAGTGGGGACGAGACTATAAACTGCAGCAGGAGTCCCTGCAGTCGCAACGATGCGGACCGAACGCCTGCTGTGCTTGCGTAACCAATCGGACCTTGTGCTTTGCGGCAAGAATTATGAACTCGTGAACCGTATCGTTCACTCCTCTTGAATATTTTCAGTCCACCGCTGCTAATTTTTGTTCAAATCGTTCACCACGTCGTCTCTGAATGAGCCGAATTGAATTGTCAGCGGGGAATAAATTTCTGTGGCAACACTTTCACGAGGGCAATTTCTTTCCGTCGGGGGGAACACGTTTTTTATATTTCAGTCGGAAAATTTTCACTGTACCGAGCACGGTTTTGAATGGGCCGTCACTCTAAATCGATGTAACAACCGGTTCTTGGGCAACTCGCCTTCCAATGCTGCCAATGAAAGAGAACGTAATGCGTTATTAGCGTCTTGGCGGGCGCTTTAACAATCGGCCTTCGTAAGAACGGAAATTGCGATAACACCAATAACGCAGTAATCAAGATCAGCAGTGTTTACCGTAGCGCACCGCAGGGATCTCCAGCGAGTGCCCTCTGCACGTGCGTGTATTAACCGTACGTTGCATCGCGGGCATCCCTTGTGCAATTGTTTGCGCTTGCGAAGTTATCGGACAAAATATAAATCACACGGGTGAACATTGATCTCCAATAAGATAACACCCTGATTATCATAAATCCTGCGTGCCAAATATCCCCTCCAACTTGGTTATTAAATCTCGAACAGAATCCGCGCCACCTCTGTCTAATCATGACTCGCTACAATTCAAATCGTACAATTTCGAAGCAACTACGATTACGAGAAAGAAATTCATCGGGAAAAGACGTCGCGGGGCGACACGCGAGCCTTCTGCGAACGAAAAGAAGAAGGTGGGCAGACACCCACGTGTCCCGACCACGTACAGGATACACCGGCGCGGATGAAACGGAAAAAGGCTCCCCTCGCGCGACCCACGCGCCTGTAACCCGTGATACACGGGCCGGTAATGCACAGTCGTTTGCACGAGGGGAACGAGTTCCTTTCTGACTCTGCCGACACATGTAAACACCGAGCCGGGGAGGATTGGTTCCCAAAGGGTAGACACACATCATCGAGGCCGTCCTATCTCGCGGAGGAGCAGCGAGCATCGGAGTAACGCTCGTCGGGCAAGGACGCGGCACAATGGAGTCATAAGGAAGTCGAGTTTGAGTTACGAGACATTGTCTGCCGACCTGTCTCTTCGGCATAATTGCATACCGATCAGAAACTTCGCGGAATGCAATTTGTTTTCTTCGTGCGGCTGGAATTCGTCGCGTGATCGGCTGGTTAATTAAAGCTGCCCGAACGATTGTCGTTGGTTATTGTCCTGGTCGTTGAATAATTGCTGCGGGAGGTGACTGTCCGAGGAAGTTGAATGCGACTGATCAAGGGGGTGCGCGTTTTGCGTTTCGAACTTTGTGGAGAACGATTGTCCACCTTTTCTGAACGGGCTGACGCGATATCTCGAGATGTTGTTGCTCGATTGATTGGGAAATTTGGAGAGGTTCTTCGGCCGGCCTGTCGCTATGGCCGCTACTAGCAGCCTTAAAAGCAAAGAGAAGAAGCTTAGAAAATCGATGTGTAATTTAGAGTGTCTCCATTTTTTTAAACGATGAGATATTTCGTCTCTTTTTGTACGAGTTGTAACCACTTTCATATCGAAGAAAATAGCACCCCGCTGTTTTTGCTTCGATCAACTACAAAGACCGGGATCGTGACAGCCGTCATTACACGTTCTCATAAGACCTTCTTCAGAGACGCCTACCTGCTACGATTCTACGTATTTCTACGTGAGAAAAAATATATACACGCAGTTAAGATGTTAGTAACCGTATACGCGAAAGGCTAAGTGCAAGCAGTGCTCCGATTTGAAAAAAAAAATTCCCAAAGGGAGCCTGAACATAAACGATGAAAACAAACTTGAAGGAAGTTTGACTATTGCAGCGCGAATTATCGGACACGCTTCGGTTCAACTGTAAATGCAAGAACCATGTTGAATGATTTTTATTACAGTCGAAACGTGTGCTAAATCGTTATCGCCCAAAGCAAAGTAAAGTCGAGCGCAGACTCTTTTCCGTGAACGTTATCGCTGTAACTCGTGAGCACCAAGCCCGTATTTGCACGCGCGTGCACGCTATATACTGCCCCAAACTCTAATGCAGCGTGTTCATTGCATATCGAAGATAAAGTAGCAACCCTAAACTGACCAATAAAAAAAATAGGTCAATGTACTGCAGAAGCGAGCGCCATTCTTTCTATCAATAACCTCGTCGACGTTTGCTCGCGTGTTAAATACACCGAACGTTTCAAGTAGATTCGGTATGTTCTTGTCGGGCGTTGTTCGTTTCTCCTGCAACGGGTAACACGCTTGAATGTCGAGAACCGAAAGGAAGGAATGCAAACAACGGAGAACACTGTATGCCTTGCTCGTGCACACACCCACGTGGGTGGCAGGCTAAAGTGGGTGGCTGGCTGACTGGTTGATCGACGGAGAGCTGAAGTACCGAGGCTGAAGTGTTCACCGTGTTACGGACACTAGACCAGCCAGTAATCTTTTGCTTCGCCATTCTTTCGATCTTCGAGACGGCGAAGTGGACAGCCAGGTATCCTGAAGGGGGCCACGGGCGATCGGGAATAGCCCTCGAACTCTTCACTTTACCGAGGGATTATTTGTTCGAGGGAATCCCGCGGCTTAAAAGCCCACTACGGTTCTAAATAAATACGACAAATATTATGACTGTTTGGCAGAACGTTTCCGTTTCGGGAGACCGGTACTTCTAAACGTCGCGAAATTTCATTATCGTGATATTTCTGCTCGCTAGATTCCATATTTCGATGTTTGCCTGCGAATTCTTAATCTTCGATAAAAATTACTCCAATTGATCCAGATTTCGCAGATTTCGGAGAGCATACCGTCTCCCCTCCTCAGTGAAGAAACGAGCAACAATATCCGGTGGATCTTAGCAGCCACGATAAAGCTAGTACGATCGTCGGTCAAAGCCCTCATTCTCGTTGCACTAATTACGGGCATACGTTGTCTCTGTCGTGGTAGCTCGAATAAAGAATGAATGGATCCACCGTTGACTTGGCAGGCGGTCCCTTATCTCCCCGGTAGTACTACGAAGCCTTTCCATGTTTACTCTCGATAAGGCGTCGATCGATAAGGGAGTTCAGAATGTCGATGTCGATGGTCTCACTGACCCACATACGCGTACACATGTAAATCACTATGTGGAAATAAAAACGAACTTTCCTCGGGATCCCTCCAGGCCGCCGGGATGTCGACTTTTGGAGCGGCGCGATACACGCTACACGCATTCCCCGGGAACAATCGAACGTGTAATCGATCGGGGTAAATTGTTCCCGCTCCAATTTTCTGCCACGGATGATAACGAGGGAGCCGGATCGCATTCGACTTACGTGCTTTTTACGGCAGCGTAACACGAACATTTTATGTGTCAACCTAGTTCGTCGACGGCGATCTGTATTCGCTCCTCTTCGTTTTACTCCGTTTCTCGTACGGGAAGGTTTATCGTAGCGTACGCTCCGCGTCCGGACGATGATTTTTTTCCGACAGCTCGTACGGTACGCGGTCAGAGCGTGCGGTCGGTGCAAAAAGGCGTGAAGAAAAACGTTCGATTGCACTCGATGCACTTGGATCGGTTGAATAGCGGTCGTCTCGAACGAGAGAACGAGGAGGCCACTTCGACGAAGGGCTTCTCCTGTCTGGTTTGTCGTGATCGATCAGTTAAATTCACCGAGCCATTAAACGTTTCAGTAAGCTGTTCTTTATATACTAACAAGCTGTTCGGTTTCGTAAGGATCGTTCTACGTTCTCGATATTGAAACATCGAAGAAACTTGCGCACGTAAGTATATCAGTATTAAAATTACAACAAGTTCCAGCCAACTTTTTTCGGTGCCGTAACTGTGCATATTTTTATCGTGGTGCAATTTCATTTCGAACGACACCCAATATCGATCGAAATTATCAAGTGCGGGCAGCGAGTGATGTGGAGGGGGAGAGGGGAGGGGTGGGGCTCGACAAGAAGAAGAACGGTGGAACGAGAGGTGAGGCCAGGTGAGGTTGTTCGCCGATGTTATAGTAGCCACCGCTTCAAGGTCGTCGGGATCACCACGAGGACGCGGCTGCCGAGCCAATCAGGACCACGACGAGGACGCGCAATTCTTTGAAAAACCCTGACCGCGTGTTTACGTTTTTCTGGGCGCGCTCCCGAGTCTCCTGCCATTAAGCAACCAACGGCCAGGAAACGAACGACTTCGAGTTTCTTTTCTATCGTTACGTCAGCTCGTCCCGAAGCTATTAATCTTCCCCGGCGGCTTGAATAATTCAGCTGTTCCGATCGCTGAAAGGTGTTCATTCAGATCTCCTCGAGCGCTCCACTCTTCGTCACGCGTACTCGATACGCGAGCGACTCGATTCCTGCATCTTTACTCAAATTTGCATTTTTTTCGGTAAGGTCGTTTTATCGAGAAACAGATCGGAGGAAGGAGAGCGACGGAATCGCTTTCTTCGAAAGCGTCGTTCCGTACCGGCCACCTTTCGCGTCGCTGTCGTTGCAAACGAGCCTGCCTTCGCGGTCGACAGTTTCGCGCCTGGCCTCCGCTTAATTGGCAAGGCGAGCCAAGCCGGGGATCCTCGTGGGTATGAAATTTCTCGGGCCCCGGTTACCGCCGCGTCCGAACGCCGGATAATTAATTGTTTTTCAAAGGGACAACGCGACCGGGATATTATTTATCGCGAACGGGACGGCCTGCGCGTTGCGAATAAAATTCTCCCGCGGACCGCGCGTGTTGCGCGAGATTTAAAAAGGGGTACGGCGGCAAGCGCGAAATAATTCAGACGCTTTACGATTCACGGGCTACCTTATGATAATGAAGCATCCTCCGTGCGGCGAAGGAAGGCGAAAAAGGAAGAGGAACGGGGACGTTCCAGGGGCGAGAGCCGTCCGGTTGTAAAGTAGCCGTGTAACAACGGGCGGATATACTTTATAAGGACACGTTGGCCACCGTAACGGGATCGTCATTATCATCCCGTGGAATCGACGGTTCGGCACGGCGAGGAAATCACGGTTGCGTCACTCGCGCTACGATACGCCCACGCGAAGTGTTTTTCCATGGGTGCCCCCGTTCAGTCTCGCGTTGACGAATCGCCGATCCGACGTGCGACGAGATGTCGCGGTTTTCGCAGCTGGAAAGAACGGTCCGTGTCGATCACTTTCACTTCCGGCTGTTGCCGGCGCAAAAGACGGCCGAACGCGAGAGTATCGTGCGTGCGCACGTCTGAAAGAAGCGATCACCTGGCCAGGAAACGTCTTCGAAGGTATCTTCGAGTCGACTTGTCCCCTCGTTAGGGGCCACTTCACCCTGGCCGCGAACGAGGGACGATGAAAAAGAAGGGAAAAAAGACGAACGGACAAGTTCGTCGGTTCGATGAATCGTTCATGACGTTACGTATGCACGCAAGTAAGTGTTGCACACCGTGCACACACACCTGCGCACAGTTCTGATTTTCATTGGTCGCGGGCCATTTCTCATCCGGTGCTTCGACAAGTGCGATGCGCCCTGCGATAAATCTGCTCGCTAATGCGCGAGCAGATCGATCTAGAAACAGACAGGAAGAAATTGCTGACGTAAAATACGATAGCTGTAATAAATGCTCGGGATCTCAACAAGATACGGATCACCGATATACAATTCTCGCTGTAACACCTTTAACGCTGGAAATGTTCTTCACTCGTAAATTGGTATTAATTTCATTAATAAACATTCGGACTTTCAATCAGTCAACGCGTAATACGTGTAACGAGGAAGGTTAGGCAGGCCGAAAATTCAGAAACGCGTGGAACTTTGCATGCAAGTGAAGTATGTCGTACGTAATGCAACCCTATTTCAACTTCGTGCCAGAATTCGGTTTTAAGGGTTGAAATGAGCCCTCGAAAAAATTCAGAAAGATATCCTTCGTGAAGTATCTCAGGAACGCTGAGAGATATTTAAACAAAAGTGTAAACAAAACTAGCATCGCTTTATTGCCTCTGAAAAACGGCGTAAAAATTGTTTTGAACAATCCACGGAAAAAAAATATGAAAAAATTCATGGACTCTGCCTAACCCTCCTTGTAAGATATACACGACAATGATATATTTCAGAGAATTTGTTTATTCCATTCTATCGTAGAGACGAATAATTCTGCAATTTCTAATTTCTCTTTCCGCGTCCCGATATTACATACGTTCGTCTTATTTTCTTGCGAAGCATTGTTCAATCAATTTCTATCCGAGGCAAACGTTCTAGCGTGCCAGTTAACGCGAATCCTCGCCTTCACCAACACTTGTAAGCGAAGCTTTAAGGTTACCAAGGGGTGTAGACACACTACGACAAAGTGGCCATGGTGTTCACGGTGTAACGGCTGTGTGGTTACCGGTTTATCGCGCGAGAATACCTCCGCCAGGCGCGGGGATGCACAAAATGAACAATCGAGGTACGCAAACCGTCTCGAACGCCGGCCAACCCGAGCGAATTTCCATTCCAAGCCCTACAGGCAACGAACGACGTTCGTTGATTAATATACCTAATTACCTATCGCGGCTTCTTTTCGCCTCGATGATCCCTCAGTCTCGCAATTAACCTACGTATATACCTCGTAAACGTCATAAATGATACCCTGTGCCCGCGACTCGATCAATCCAGCTGTTGTTTCGAACGCGACAGAATTCCGAGCTGATTGATGGGTCCACGGTTGATCTCGCAAATTTAACCCCGCATAACCTCGCGTGATTTCGACGTACTCGCGTGCCCGCCATTATAAACTGCGCGAGGGACGAAAATTATTCTGGGATTATCCGCAAGACCAAATAATAGCACACTCTCAAACTTGTTGACGCTGCGCGACAGCAGTGATCGTTAACGCCGCAAGATGGACTTCCATCTCAAAGAATCCCCGTCGACGGACGAGCAGATACCTCTTCTCGCGTTGAACCGGCACGATTTCAAGCCTGACGCCCGATATCGGCGCATTAACCACGGCGAGGCTAATGAAGCACAGATAGCAGGGCATGCATCGGTAACGACGCGACTCCCCATTGATCATTCGCAGAAATTACAAGCCACGGGGGTAGGAATAACCGAGGCCGATAGGGGAACCGGCTCCGCCGGGTTGGCCGCGCGTTTGATTAATAATCGTAAATAATCCCTCGATGCGAAGCCCAGCTTCCTTTGCCATCTTCATCTCCCCGGTACGTAATCGTTCACCCTCGCGAGCATCGGTAATTAACGTCAAACGACGTTCGCGCTCGTCACGCCGGATAAAGGCCCCCTCCCTCTTCACCCCAGTTAAATCGTTCTCCTTTAAACCGTACTAAATAACCGAAGCAACCCTCTGCCCTCCCTCCGTCCCACTACGCAGTGGCGCAGGGGCAACGCGAACGTTCGAGAACTGGTCGTAGATCGTCGAGAGTGAGTCGAACGCCCACGCGGATCACCGGCCACGCGGACAAGCGGCCTAATCGATGCGTGTTCCCTGCGTATACCTCTCGCGACCGGCCTGATTAATAGTTGCAATTATTATCCAGCTTCCCTTCTACCAGCGCCGAAGGTTTCTCGTTCCTGTTTCCAGCCGCGGAAGCCGCGTTACGCTATCGCGATCCCGCGGTCCCCACCCCTACCGTATGCTCCACTGGCAGCGTGACTTGTAATGAAAGTTCGTAATTAGCGTTGCACGTCGGCGGAGGAACAGTCACGGGTAATAAGAAGCCGGGCCGGCGTTCTATCGTTTGTTAGAATTTCCTTTCTTTCTACCGATGGCCGGCAGGCCGGGCAAGCCTGAACGGCCAACGTGATATTAGCCGGTGACTAACGGCCCACGGTAGACAGGATAGATCGGTGCATAAGCGGCCAGGTAATAGAGCGATTCCCTCGCCGTCATTCCCGACGACCACCGCGAACTATTCGTTCCGGCAGAGGGGTGTACAGTCGGGCGAGTTTTATCTTCATGGGTAACGTTTAACCATAGGTCGTCTGCGAAACGCTTGCGATGGAAAGCGCATATAGTGCAGATAGTTACTTTTGTCTTTGGAATTCCAATTGATTTTATTACAGCTGGGATCGGTGTGACAGAAATGTACTGGGTGGAGCTTGAATTTTTAGTGGAGCAGATTTTGGTTTCTGTGTGGATGTGCTTTTTTTCTCTACCTTCTTTCTTTCATTGGCGCGATCGACTGGTGAAAAGTTGCACCCGGTCCTCCGATTTGGAACGTTCGTTACTTTTTACTAGCACATTTGGGTTAAAAGGTGGGTAATCAGGTCGATTCTTTTTGGAGATCTCGCGGAGGGTGGTTGAAGTAATCGGGGGAATTCGCGGCGAACTATTCGGTTCGAGGCGGTCGTCGAACGTTCTTTCGTGGGCTTAATCGTTAAACGAATCGGCGAACGTCCTGGCAGAAAAGCTGAGTGCCGGGCTTGAGGAGAAAAAAGTTCCGAGCAGTTTTTAAATGGTAGCCGATAAAGTAAGAAAACATTCTGACCCAGCTATTGGCCGTGATTTACTCTTCGTTTCCCGTTCTCGATTACCTCGGCTGGAAACATGGATGAAATATATTTTGGAATAAAGGGTCGGCCGCTCGAACGAAAATATTTCAAGGCCGTCACGATAATAATTCAACGAAGGAGAAAAATAGTGCATTTGTAGAAGACAATCGATGAACCGACGCGATTCTCGTCCACGAGAAACCACATTGGTCAGAAAATTTGACAGCAGACAGACGTTGCCACTCCCTGGTTACCATCTAATCGCATTAAATTGTTTCGCAGTCAGCCAATTGGTCACGTCCTGACCTCGTTCAATGCTAACACCGGAGGAGCTCTCGGTTAATTTCAACTTGTCGCCGTTCTTATGAAATATAATCCAGCCGAAAGAGTAGTAACTTTAATAACGACATGAAATTTCTCGAATGCACCGAATATTTGTAAGGGAGGCGACAAATTCTGATGACTCTAGTCGGGTAATGTTTTATCACCTCTACGATATTTTTTCCACCAGATTTCTCTTTTTTAGTCCGGTCCTTTCGCCAGCAAGTGCTAATGACGTTAATGCATCGGACCTCAGCGAGAGCGAACCTGTGCCGCATCAATATTCATTAGCGCTTCGTTCCACCGGCCGAATAATTCTGCGTGGCCACAGAGTAACCCACAGACCCACTGTGTACACGCGTCCATCGCGTGTGAACCCGCCGCGCGTTTCAAAGGATTCTTTTTCGAACGACGATTCACGCGATCGCTGTGAACACGTGTTTGCTCGCGAGTCTGGGCTACTTTTCCCAGGTAGAAAAACAACCAGAGCCACACACGGCTTCGTAGTTATCTTAGAACTAACTTCGCTATCCCATTAAAATTCTGAACGTTTTTACACGTCCACCGTCAAGAATATTTCAGCGAATCACATGAAAGATGTGTTTATATTTCATTCGCCTTTTTTCCCAAAGGCTTTTTAATATTCTTCTTCTTCCTCTTCCACTACTTCCCCTTATAATGATAATAATAATTATTTCCATCGCATTCGCTCGAACGAAATTCCTCAATTACCCCGAACGAAGTCCCAACCGGAACAATTAAACCGCTACACATATCTCAATCAATAACGAATTCTCCGCCAACGCGACCGAATAAATTCCACGTCAACGGGGGCTAAACAACGTCGAGGACTTCGCAACGGTCAGCATTTTGTCACGCAATCGAAATTCGTTACACAAGAGCCCGTTACCTGAACCTCGCGATCTTGTAGCGTGAACCGTGCAATATCAATTTATTGCTCGGGTCGGGTGAACTTTGCATTGCACGCATCCTGAAAGCACACGCGTGCGTTCACGTTGCGACCACGTTTCGATGAAGGAGATTCGTTTCACGCCGAGATAAGATTCATACGGTCGACACGCCCACGCAACGGCTTTTCTGTCCACCGTGGAAACTACCGTAATGCCCGTAGCTTTCACGACACTGACATCGACCAATACTCTCGAACCATCTCCTGTCACGTTATTAAGGGGTCACCCTAGTGTGACGGCTTAAAATTAAAGCGTACTTTCGGAATTTATTTTCCAGATATTACTTCGCTCGTCGACTTAAGGCTATACTCGTTCCTTGTGCTACATTTGAGGAATATCAGCCATTTTTTTTTAAATGTAAAAGTTAGTATCTATTTTTAACAGATATAACACATATTCGAAAGGCCTTTTCAAATATTACAGTACCATAAATAATAAATATCTCGACATTGCTCGAAAAAATTCGCCAATCATTGCTACCCAAATTCCTTCATCCGCCATTCGTCTCTGAGATCTCGAAAGAATTGCCCCGCGATAGAACTGCTCTGTTTGCCCGGCAAATCCTGCCGCAAGACGTCTTCACGCGACGCCTGTCGTTATCTTATCAACAATTTCATCCGCGGAATTAGAATGCTCCGCGAGCCGTCTCGTTCCAGTCCGCGTAACGAAGGTGTCCCGTGTTTCTTCGTTTTAAGCCTAGCCGCGATCAATCCGATATCGAGGACGTTATCTAAATCGTCGACCCCGCTTCATACGCTTCCGAACGACCCGGTTAGAAATTCCGCGAGTAACACGGGCCTCGCTGGACCGACTGGTCGAATCGAATCGACCCGTATCGAAACGCGTCGCGCGCGGTTTCGTCATCGAATACGATCGGGGCGCGATGCTCGCGAATTTTTTCATTCCTCCCCTCACCTTTGCATATTCATTTCGACGCGGAAGTTTAAGGGCCTGCCGAAAATTCCACGGGCCGGTTCCGCGAACGGACAAGCGGCGTCGTCCACGCGATGTCGACCGTGGCGAATCAATTTTATGCAAGTCGTTTACGAGCTCCTTACGAGCTATCCACGCGGACGGAATGGCAATTCCTACGGAGCCGTGCTCGTAAAACGTTATGGCTGGTAATCCGAGGTTAACTCCGCAAAAACCAGTGGGATCCACCCTCTACGTTCGTCCCACACCTCCTGTTGTCCTGCTCCCACGTAGCCGCGCAACGGTAGCGTTGAAAACGGAAGTCTCGCGTCGGAAAGTGCGAATCGCGGGTCACCGTTTAACTACTCGCGAAACAGACGACGCGGCGCAGTTTTACGCCGGTTCAAGGGACGATAGCGAGGAGGCGAATTGTTGATAATTTGTCGAATCGTGACTTAACGAAATCGCGGTAACGTTTGCACCGCGGATCAAGTGTTTTATGGAAGCGCGTCCGCGGTAATTTCGAGCAATAAAACAAGTGAACGGCGCGGGATCGCGGCAGGAAGGGGGAGTTTAATGCCGAAGATAAGGGAAGAATTTTTGTACCGTTGTTTTGTCAGAATTATCGGTGTGTTTTTCGTCGGGCAATAAAGGAACGTTTCGAATGTCGAGACGCGAGCCTCGCGAACTTTCTTATACCCCGTAATGCGACCGCGAATCCTCGGCGTTATTTCGAGTTACTTTCGAGTTCCCCGCGAGCCTCGCGAACTCGAGCGCGGAGAAGTTCAGAGGGATCTTATTCCGTTGGCCAGGGATTTCATTTCTTCTTTCAACTGTTACCCGAGTTTCAGTGAGCGCAAACGTCGAGGAACTCGAAATTGTTCCCGCGCCACGGAACTTCTTCCATTAGACGAATCGAATATAAACGAAGCTAAAGGACTATTAATTTATGACACTAATTTGCCGAACGCTCCGTCGGGGGCTACTGTTAATAAATACATTATACCCGGTCGCTCTTCGCGAAATTTCATGAATATTTCATGGAACCGAGGGTCTTTCGACTAGGTGTACTTAAGTGGCCCCAACAGATTGCTGCACGTCGCGTGAAATGCCCCGTTGCAAAATACACAGAGACCTCGGCGCAGCTGAGAGGAATTTCAGGGAAAAGACACATTATGCGCGGCCTTAAAAGCCAAACGCGATTCCTGGAAGGACTATTTCGGCCCGTTTGTGAATATCAACGGTGCAGCCCCGACCAGCCTCCGCCGGAGTTCCTCGTCGAGCTTGCGGAAAAAGCGTCACGTACTTAGGTGTACATTATAGGTGCACGCACGCGTTCCTCGTTAATCGAGGATTAGACGAGGGGCCAGGACGAAGAGGACGAACGGAGAGGGGCATCGAATGAATGGATCCGCCTTCGTTCGCAGTAATTTGTGCTCGAGCTCATTTGCATGCCAATTAATTGGCCGTGATTACGCGAGATTAATGGCGCCACGGCCGCTGGCAGCATCTATATGTTTTCTTCGCGAATTAAAAATTCCACCATCGGGACGGTCCTCGGGCAGGTATGTATTCAAAAATATCTCTCGTCCATTCATTAACGATTTCTCCCCTTGTTATTGACGGAATGGAAATTACGCTTTAAAACCGTGTGAATAATACGACATTCCGAGTCTCGTTTCTCACGACAAAAGGAAATTTGACTTTACTCCGAACGGCAAACAAGCGATAGCGGTTATGCTAAAAACGTGACACAGATATCCGGTGTGCCTGAACAGGAAGCACGACTATCGACGTATTTGCAAACGATTGTATACGTCAGGACAATGCACGGAGAAGGGAGCGTTTCGTCTTTCGGCGTTCGCCATTGCGTGCGAGAAAACGAGTCCATTGAACGCTTTTCCCTTGATGGCTGGATGTCTGCCAGGGAATCGCTATTCGAGCCCGTCCAATCAATCTGGCCACATGGAAAAGACGGAAAAGCCATCTGGCCTCGATATATCGAGCACAGTTGCCACGATCGTCGAAAATTTCAACGTACACGCAGGCAAACGTTATCGCGAGCACGCCACTTGCCACCGTTATCTTCTGTTCGATAATTAAAATTGTTTGACGTAGATACGGCCTTATCGGGCAATATTTACTGGCAATTACGGTTAAATAACTTGATCGTTCCGTTCTCGTAAATGGTAACAAAAATTCGTCCCGATTACCGCGTGCCTCGAATAAATTGGCGGATCGCGGTCCGCAGGATTCGTTGGGAGAATTTTCAAGATTGCCGCGAGCGCAGACTGTTGCCCGCCTATGTAAAATCAGACGTGCAAGTTTTCACGTGCAAACAGAGCTTTACCTGTCACTGAGCCTTATCTAATCGCGCACAGCGCTATCGTTCCCTTCCTTCTATCTGTTTCCATTCAAACAGAAATCATCCAGAAATTGCGAATTTTTGCTCGAAAAACAGAAAAAGTTCAAGCAAAACCACGTTGCACAGAAGCACCCCGATAAAGGTAAAGTCTCGATAAGTCGCGCTACGTTTTT
Source organism: Nomada fucata (assembly GCA_948146005.1). Lineage (NCBI taxonomy): Eukaryota > Metazoa > Arthropoda > Insecta > Hymenoptera > Apidae > Nomada > Nomada fucata. The sequence goes on along the minus strand of OX411281.1, from coordinate 21,347,708 downwards.
GTACCTTTCAAACACGTATTAAATGTATGTGGTCACAAATACGAGGTTACACGTACGAGCAGATTTGTGCTTGATCGAAGTTCGCGAATATATATGTATTTCCTAAATCGATTACGATAAGATATTTAAAGTCCTCTTGCCAACTTGACCGTTAATTTATCGCGAAAGAAGCCCGAACATATAACCCGTGTCGGCGAAAAACGCAAAGAGTAAAACGTTCCGACGATAGGAATATCCGCGGCCCAGAAATCACGAACAGCGTCGTGCAAGCCACGGACACGTAAGACGTCGACGCGAACGTCAAGAATTCCACGTCTTTTCTACAGCTATATATAAAGCCTCGTGCACACGAATGCAATAAAACAGCTAAGTGAACATCGGCGAACCCCTCAAGGTTTCCGAATCATCCGAATACCCCTTGCAACCGTCTGCTCGGCCATTCCGGCGGCTATTTAAATAAAATCGCTGAAATACATCGGCGAGGAAATTCTTTCGCCGATCGACCCCTCCCCAATTTTATTTCCGTCGAACTTCCACACCGTCCACCGTTCCAAAAAATGAACACCACCGTCCGAATCGACAATCGGCCCCGTTCACCCCCGCATTTCCAACCCCTGGAAATCGTTCAATCGTTCTCTCTGGAATACCGCGAGGGACCAGAGGAAACGATCGCCGATCGTTCCCCGCGGCAACGAATCGTTCACCGTTCCCTCTGGCCAGTGTGCACGAGGCCTAAGTCCGTCGCGCGGCGAATTTAGAACGCAACAAGAAGAAACCGCGTGCGCGCGGGCGACACGGCTATGAAACGGAGGGAAAAAAAGGCCAGGGAAGGAGGAAAAGAAACGTCGGACGGAACGCGGCGCAAGTACCTCATTGGTGGAACCGTGACCGTTCATCTTGCCGTCACCTCTGGTATCCCATTACCGGTCTGCGGCGAAACGCTCCAAGGATCGTTCACCTTCTCGCATCGGTTCTCGAAAATGGCGCATCTCACTACATACGTCCGTCTTTCGTGCGTTTTTCGTCGCGCCTCGAACTGGCCAACCCCACCGAACACCTCGCGGCTGACGCACAAGTTCGTACCAACGCGGGCCAACTCTCGATCTCTCGCTTCGGCTGGTCAACGTCGGGTCAAGGTCACGGGACGATCGACACCACGACGAATTCTGGCCGAGCGCCTTCAGGTTCGACGACCCTCCCCATGCTGGTCTCGCGAGTCGCCCGGTTCGCGCGCGACACGATTTCAAGTAATTTTATCGCGAGGATCGATCGATCGTTGGGCATATATCGGGGCCACTTCGTTGCCGGACACCGGGAGCGTTACTGGAAGACAGTCAGCACAGTTTCCTCGACGATAAGGATCGAGGATGCCCCCCTTGGCTCGTGTCACGTCACTTCACTTGCACTGTTTGTAGGTCTCGATTCGAGCTGCTGGGGGAAACGGCCCGCTGGACTTCAACGATACGTCCCGTCGTTGCGTCTGCGTTTCGGACGAAGGCGACGTCCACGCGAATCGAGAGAACGAATTGGCGATCGAGAACGTTTTCTCGCGTTTTCAATATCGATCCTGTTCTCAGTCGGATCGTCGATCGGTCACAGATTTCTCGACGGATCGAGGGAACCGGCCACGAATCGATCCTCCCCACGTCTTTCGCGTCGGAGCGCTGTTCGCGGACTGGAGAGCTCCGCGTCGCGCGTGCACGGAGCCCATCGCTATCGCCGCAGGTAGACACCCCACCAAATACACGGTGACCGGCGAAGAAAATTTGTGGCCGAATCTGAGCAACCCGCTGTTGCGCCGGCGACGCTGAGAATTATATACGACCACTTCCTGATTTATCGCCGGCAAGGCCGTCGCGAGTGCACATTTTTGTTTCGTAATGTATAGACAGCCGGGCTTATTTATCGGGCGTTCGTTCGCGGGCGTGAAAATAATTCACACTTCAGCGGCGGGTAATGATGCCCGATAGCACCGACACGCGGGGAAGAAGATTGGATTTTCGAGGAAGCTTGTTAACCATTCTCAGCTCGAGCCTTATATTTTGCGGTGGTACGCGGCGTCCCTTACGATACACCAGCTTGTATCGTTCCACGGTTAAATGTGATACCGCGGAGGTTAATTGAAACGGAGAACTTCTGGCCGGTTGCCTCATCGGTTAATCGTGAGACCTGCGCGCACACGAAAATGATGGCGCGACGGTTTTAATGAGGTACTTTAATCGACGATTCAAGGCAGCCACGGCGAACGTAATCAAGCATTGAATAAAATTAAAGATACACGCGATATCGTGGTAATTCTTAATATCGTCATGGCGATAAATCGATGGAGGGGAAGCGTTTCCTCGTAAATAGTGAGCACTTTCGCGCAGCTCTCAATCGCGGACGTTATTACTCATTATACCGGTGTTCGCTGACCGCCGAGTTAATGTCACGACACCGCGGGACGTTCTTTTCGTTCCCCACACGTTTTATCCGCCATCTCGTCCCACCTCGTCTCGGTCCCCGTCGTCGAACCGTGCTCTCCGCGTTCGATCAACGGCTTCGACCCCGCTCCGAATCCCGTTACAGCCCTTGCACGCGATCGCGCCGATTTTCCTTCCGCGATTCGGAAACGTATGCGGAGCGATTGGTCTTGAAAACTTAAGTGGAATAGGGCGGTACCGTGGCGGGCAGGAGAATTTCTCTTCTACCGGGGTTTCGATTGAATTCAACTCGCGGCCACCGCAATAGCGCATCGCCAGCCGGTTTAATAACGCTGCGATCGTAATAACTTCGCAAGAAACGACTCGACGCGCGGACAATCGAAATTTCCATCGACGCCCACTTCGACATTTGCCCCGCGTTAATCAGGTATCGCTCGTCGTAACCCGGTTCTTCTCGCTCCTCCTATTCATCGTCGTTTCTTAAATCAACACCGGCAACAATTCAGCATTCATCGCGGAACAAGGGTATCAAGGTGGATCGTATCCGAGCTGCTGATGATGCATCAGCTCCCGCGAACGTCGCCGAACGAAAATAAAGGGAGGTAAGATAAAGACGATGTATCAGGGAGCACGGAGAGGCATCTCGCCTGTCCGCGGAAACAATGGCGCACCGTGGTAATCCTGGCCCGCGCTACCTTCGGACCTATTCTTCGCTTTGAAACCGCCTTCTGGCGTTTCTATCCCTCTGTGTCCCCGTAAACCTTCTGAATTTTTGCTCGCCCGCACAAAATCTCTCCGCGCGAGCTCCCTCCCTGCCTCTTCGTTGCACGCGGTGCGTCTCCGGCGAACGAATGCCGCAACCGGGACGGGCCGTGCGATCGATTTCGCCGGGGGACAGAAATTTGAAGAGGAAGAAAGAAACGGAGGAAGAGCGGGACGAGAAGTTGCCCATCGCCTTCTGGTTTCCCCGGTTCTTGCCGGCCGTTTGCGATCCTGGAAGGCCGAGGCGGTCGTACACACCGCGCTATCACCAGGTATGGTAGCCACGGGTTTCGTACTTGGCGAGGACGGGATGTGACCGCGGTTTACAACGGCGGACGGTCGATGCACCTCGCGACGTAGGCCGTTGCGGGTAAGCATCGCCGTGTGTTCCCGGCGTTCAAAGGCGAGTCAGCCAACTAAAAGGGCTTGGTCGTTCGGCTTAGAGTTCCCGGGGCTCCTCCCTCTACGGCCGAGGACTACCAGTTCACAGCGACGATGACCGTGCACGGAGGGCAAGGACGCCCGTTGGAAGTTCGCGGATCGAAACTACGGTCGCGCGGAGCAGCCTTTTACGTTTCGTTTGGGGATCCAGTTGCGGGGCAATCGAGGGGCGTTCGATCGGGGGCATCCCGCGGCGAAGTTTATTTAGCATGCAAACACTTCGGCGATTTTTCATCGAACGAACGACGGAACGGGCGACGCTCGGTTACGCGTACTTCGTTACCGTCGACCGTGAGTTCCAGTTTCGACGAATATCACGAAAGAAAGGCAGGTGAGACGAGAGGCGGTGGAGGGACTACGCGACCTTCGGTGTCAAGGAAACATCTGGCCTTTCCATATTCGACGAACGATGTCGTTCGTTAGCTGGTCCCAGTGGTTCTCAGCCTCGTCTGCTGATGGAATTCCACGGGATGGGGGAAGGGGGGGGAGAGGAAGGAGTCATGGCTAAACGATGATATCAATACCCTCTCGCACATACCGTGGCGTATCTTGCAAAGATAGGTGGCATGATGCATGGCCGGGTCGTGTACGGTAGCGTTACAGGGTTACGTGGAACTGCATGCCCACGGGTACTTTCTAGCCGATTTTCAATGGCGATTCTTGAATTTATCATTGCAAGATCCTTCGACGATTTCTCTCCGTTGCTAATATAAAATGGCACACCTTTGCCGGCGCGCCGCGCGCAAGGAATTATGTCACGGTGTCCCGCGGGGGATCTGTTGTTCCGCGAAAACCGACTCGAGAGGCGACGGCGACATCGTGGCAACTCCTGGAAGGGCCCTGCCTCGAATTTCAAAACGTCCGGGACAAACGTGACCAAACGCGAAACTCTTTCGCGAAACGAGCGACCCGGTCGTTCGCGCACCGCCGCGAAAGGGTAATAAGAGTTCGTGCCGAGGTCTGTAAACTTAATAAGCCTAAATCGCCGGGGATCCACGGGATCATAGGAAGAGGAAGAAGATCGATGATTCGATAACTGGCGGGGTTGGCGTGTATCTGATCGCGGATCTACCATTAGCCGCGATGTTTCTACTCATTAATATCGGGAAATATCTATGGAAACGCCAATTAGACCGGGGATTGTAATAGTTTTTTTCACTCGACCGCGAGTCCGGCTTTCCAACGATCGTGGCTGCAATCCGTGTCCGAACGATAACCAATTAAATTTTACGCCTTCCGTGTTCGCGTCTTCTATTTTTCGTTTGCCTTCCCTCGAACGATCGAAACGCCGTGCCAGACCCGATTGCTAATCGGCTCGACGACGGTCGCAAGCTTTCGGCGAAAGTCGCGTCGCGGGTTGCAGAGTTATCGAGCGACTTAACGTTGCAGATATATACATGCGCCGACTTGATCAATGTTAATCGTACGAAGACGAACGATCCTGTCCACTTTCACCGTGCTGTCCCCGCGCGAGTACCCACGGAACGGACCGTACTCGTCCAACGGTAATGGAAGCACCGCGGCGTCGAAATAGACGTATCAAAGAGATCGAGCCGACCGTTTTGTTCGCGGTGTGCCACAAAACCTAGGTAACAAACGACATCTCGCCACGTACCAGAAGGAAGTCGTGCTCTCCTACTGTCTGAGGCACGTTCTCCTCCACGTCCACCGTCCATCCTTCCGCTGCTCTTCGTGCCCGCCCGTATACATATTCAACCTGTCCGCGTCTCTCTCGCGTGTACGCGCGAGAGAGCGATACGGCTCCGTGCGAATCGTGGATGTGCGCTCACGAGTGTGACACAGAAGCACTTGAAGATACGAAGAAGGTAAGGCAAGTAAGGCTCGTGCCCTGTCCGGTGACTGAACCCACACAGCGTCTCACACAGGTAACCAACGGGGTCTGTTCTAACGCGTACGTACAGAGATTCAGGGAATTGTGTCTTCGTCGCGTCGACAAAGGCTTCGAGGAACCGAGAATCTCATCGACCGGCTCCATCGGTGGCGTGCTCGAATTAAGATGCATCTACTAAGTGGGATCTCTCCGCGTTGCGCTTCCTCTTCGTCCTCGTCCTCGTCTTCGTCTTCTTCTCAATCGCTTCCGGTTCGGGGCGCGTGCACAAACACACCGATACGCCGCGTCGTTCGGTCGACGGAAAAATTCGCGATGGATCGGCCCGATGCCAGGTCGCTCGTTCGAGAACGCTTTGCCGGACGTGTTCGAGGCGGAGCGGATTTGTTCGAGTACCAGGAAGTACGAGAAGCATCGCGCTGGCACTAGAGAGCCTCCCCGTGTACGAGCGAGGACTCTTCAGGTGTCCACTCTGTCATAAAGTTTCTCGGAAGACGCTGCCTGATTGTGTGCGGTAATTCGCGGGGCACGATGCGCGACGAAGGGGGTATTTAATTGCCGCTCGTTCGGTTGAGATCGTGCGGGAAGAAAAAAAAAACGGGTAAATGCGTTTGCTTACCTTGTCCTCGCAGGTCTTGTGGCAGATGTACTTGCAGACTGAAAGAAAAGAAATGAAGCCGTGATTACACCTCGAGTGGATGGGGAACAATTCGTACGAAAGAATAACTTCGAGCCGTGCTTATGTGATTCGTTCCAATAAATTGAACGCGATACTCGAATGAAACCATCGGAACAGTTCGGAACGAATTCCTATTACCGTCAAGACTTTCATCGAGAGCACGGATAGCACCCGCTTGTTCGATATTTGAAATACCCTCTACTTTTTTACCGCCAGGTTCTACCACAACTTTTTTACCGTGCACAGCCTCGACAGAGCTACCGGCTGAACCCTTTCCACGCCAGCAGCAAGTGCAAGCCGCAGGGAATGAACTTATCGACTCACCTCTGCAGCACGACGCCTGTTTGATCACCGCCTGATGGCACAAATGGCACGGACGAGGTTTGCGCAACTGCTTCGTGCGGAACACGTGGCATTGCGGCTCGAACTCGCTCTGAAATCAAATCGAGAGGGGAAGAAATTTTAATTAGAATCGATCGTTCTCCCGGCGGCGGCATAGAAAATCGCTGGAAAAGAAATACGTGATAGAAAAAAGCATTAATTATCGCATCTACCAAGATGCACGCGAGCACTCCCTCGTCGCGTTTATTTTCCCCACGTTTTTTTCTCGACGCGTTCTCAATTAGCGGACAAGGGCCTCCTCGTTGGTTAACTTGAAATCTGGTCTAGACACTATCCAAACGAAGCGGCTGGTTCAACGCTTGTCCGAAGGGCAGAAAAATTTCGCCTCGATATTATTATTCATGAGCACGGATGGTATGTACATTCTGAATTGAACGCAGAGGCAAGAAACCCGTCCCGGCAGAAACTCGACGGAGGAATAAGTTTTCCTGCCTTTCCCGTCTTGGCAGCCGGTAATTGTTGTCTTTCGCCATCTCAATTCAAACACTCCATCTGTTAACAGCGCATAAGCGGGCCCCGCCACGCAATCCACCGAGTCGGACCGCGAAGTTATGCGCAAATAATCGCCCAGAGCGTTTCGCGTTCCCGCGATGCGCGGGTTCCGATTATAAACACGCAACACTCGCCTCCTCCCTGGGAAGCGGATACCTCGCGAGCTTTCACCCGCCCAGATCGATCGATCCGTGGACTCGTAGAAAACAGACCTGTGGACTCGAGCCAAATTTTCGCGTACCGCCACGTCCCGGCGACGGCTGTTTTACGATTCGCCACGCAACCACGGGATAACTCAATCAGCTTTCAAGGGAACTCGATCGTGACTGCCGATATATCGCGCCGTTGACGAACCCCGCCTGTGCATCTCCGTGGATTATTCGCCATTCATTTCGCTCGATTCACGATCGTCGAACGGCCGTTCGGTCGACGGGAGCCGCGGTGGAATGCCCGTAAGGGGATAAGGACCGTCGCGGTCAGACGGGCGGGCCAGGAATCGCGTTGCGCAAAATCGTCGCGCGAATTTTGCGTACCGCGAACGTCTTGTTCGGGGAAAGGTCTACCATCTGCGCGCGAACGATAAATAATAGCAGCGGGTGTTACTTAATAGTTTGTTTTCACTCGTGCAAGAAGCTGATCACCTTGGTTGCGTCGGGCCGTTCGCATTTAATTAAATCTAATTAAAATTCTTCCTCTGCGTAAACAAGACTTTGGCCGGAAGTGGTTTAATTGACTGGACGATTTTGCTTTTTTTTTTTTTTATCAAGGCTCTTGCATGAATCATTGCTCCTGCTAAATTGTCCGCGTGATTCAAATTGGAAACTTGTCGATCGTAGGCTGATAAAAGGCGAATTCGTAACGGCAGCCGAAAAAAAAAAAAATGAAACGAGATTCCGCAGCTTCGTCTATCGATTTCCAGGGCACGATAATTGCAGAATATTTCTGTGTCATTGGTTTCACGCAGTCTGCAATTAACCCAATACCGAACCGCACGCAACATCGGCCTAGCATTCCACGCACATTCTCGCGATATTCTTTCACGTGGCAAATCTACGTCCACATTTTCCAATCGATTGTACTTCGTTCTCATTCCGTTCGACGATTACTCGACTTACTTCTCCATGGAATATTGGCGATTCTCCAATCGTTAATGCGATAACGCCTGCCAAACTTGGCGATAACGACTCCGAAAGAAAATCTATATCACTCGGTCCCTCTTTCACTCTGTTGCATTATCGAGGCAAAGCTCTCCCCTGTCGCCGCAAGTTGCGTCGGCATCGAAGACCCCAGACAGAGATTGTAAAATACTGTACCATTAAGAGGCAGCAGTATTTCGTAATTATCAGTTTTATCGGCCTGCCGGGAGTCGCCGGTTGAATTATTATGACACGACAAACGCGTTCGCCAAAACACGGAGGCGGAAGAACGAGCTTCCTTATTGGTTACTGTATGCAAAAGCTCGTTGGCAGTCGCTGTCATCGTAAACGTGCGCACGCAAATACCATTCTTCCTCTCCTTGATCTTCCCGTTTCTTTTTTCGTTCGCGGAACAATGAACGGTGTTTCTGTATCAGATAGAAGAGCGACGCATGCATTTGTCGAAATCGTTCGTTGCATCTTTCGAATAGTATACGCACTGTTTTCAAGTATCTTGTAAAAATTTATAGAAATCCTATACTTTCTAGTTAGACATTTTAATGCGAAATTTTTGTTCAACGATACAGGCGCTGGTTGGCTATTAATTACTTCGATTGGATCCACCATTGATTAATACCGGCGTATAATGAAAGATTACTTTAATTAAGATGCAAATTACCTAGCCGATTGAATGATCCCACTGGGCTGCTGAGCTAATCGATCTTCGGTAAAAATCATTGAAACGCCCCTTCGATCGTTCAATGATCGACGTTCCTTGGAATCTTGGAGCTACTTAATTTCATCCATCCCATTATTAGGGATGATTTATCATCGGTACGTCTTCTTCAGCCACGACGATAAAAACAATTACCGACGTTGTACAATTTCGTGGCCAACTTAATTCTATCTGGCGTATGTTGCACGGCGGATTGCACGCGTCTCTCGATAAACTAATTGCCGGATTCATTAGCGAGACCGGCCTTTGACATTCACGTGGATTCATCGTCATTGATCACGTACGGCTAATTGATCCTTAATCTTCGTGAAAATCCGTTCAACTACCGCGATCGTCGCTTCCTCGACAGTCGGTCATTCGGATTAGTCGCTCGAGAACTTCTTTCACGTCTGCCCCCCTCCACGAATATTTAACCAGCTCGGGGTCGAGGTCGCACTCGACCCGTGCACCGTGTTTTATTTTTCCAACGCCGTCGAACCGCAACGAGGTTCGCGGTCTGAAGTTTAAGCACGCGTCGCGATTACACCGCGACGGAACGAGTTCGGAATTTTATCCGAGTCCCGAGGTGAGAAGGGATTTCCTAGGGAACATCGAGGCCGGAACGGTCATTTGGAATTTTAATAAGCCCTACGACGACGCCGCGATCGCTTTGATCTTCCGCGAAAACATTCAACGCCAATCGGAGCGTCGTTATGCGAGGAACTCGTTCCAAGGTTGTCGGAGGGAAAAGAGTATCGAGCGATCTCGACAATTGCTTACGAAAGATTGTACAAACGAGAAGGAGGAACGCAAATAGCAAGAGATAGCAATGGACGCCGTAGAAATGGCAAAAGGATCATAAAAGAAAAATGATGTTTGTCTATTCCCATCATTTGTAACACCAACGAACTTACGAATAACGCAATCCGAAATTTCCCATCGAAACGAAACAATTTCCTCCCGACCGGTATCGAACCGAGGAAACCTAAACCGAGGCCAAGCCCAACGCCGGTTCTCTCTTTCCAAAATTGCATTCCACGAATGTGCACGGCAAAGCTTCGCGGCGGTTCCGCGCGAGCGAACGTGACGAACATGGGGAGCGTTTAGACCCGGACGCGCAAAACACTGACAAAGGAAGATATCGAGTTGTTTCGTGCGGCGCAACAAAGGCAAATCAAGAACCCGGGGATAGAGAGAAAGAGAGAGAGAGACAGGGCGAGAGAAACAGATAGACACGAGGGGGATCGAGACGAAACCCAATTTCCAGCACAAGTTGTTAATTAACGGAGGGCCGCGCTCGCGTGATCGTGGGCGTGGAACCGGCACAGAAAGACAGACAGGCGCGCGCTCCGACTACGGTCCGGATAAAGTCGAACGGGTTCAAAGTTCTGGAGGATCGAGTCGAGTGGAATCAAGTGCGTTCCGTTCTCGCAACGATACGCGTCCGCACGCCCCCGATCCGCGAGCGGTTTCTCGCGTAAAAGCATCGCGGACGAGGAGAAAGGAGTTCTGCTCGCGGACCCGGCGAACAGAGTCAGCATTGTCGGGTTGTGTTTGCGCTTTGACTCGGAGAACACTTCGGCGCGCATTAACCGCGGGCTGATACAAAGATGGAAGAAGACTGCGGGCGGGTACGCGCTGGTTCTTTCGCACTCGTGTCTCCCGGGCGCGCGCCTTTCCGTCTGCCTCTCAAAGGGACGTTTTTATACCGCCATGTAGCGGAGGCAGATACTCGCGGTTACGTTCGACGATGCACATTAACGCACGGCTTCGCGAGACGCCGCCTGCGCGAAACGTATTTGCAATTTGAACGAAGAGTTCGCGGCGCGGTCTGAGCGAATGGCGGGGGGTTCCATGGCAATCGTGTCTGAGGGCCGCGGGGGAAAGTCGCAGGATTTATATCGACGGATTGAAATCCTAGAGTATCGTGGAAAATAGTTATTCTACCGTAGGTGCGACGTTGCAGGGACGCGCGAGAAACGTATCGGATCGACCGAGGCAAGGGAATGCAGGGTAGACAGACAGGAAAGCACATACGTGGTACCAAACGCAGAATAAAGCGCCGTAAAATCAGCTATAACTCCAAATACCCGGAGATCTCACGACGTACCATAAACACAAATTTATCGACGCGGAAAAAGGAGTACGAGCGCGAGACGCCGAGTCATTACAAGGAAACCACTATCGATGAATCGTGAATACGAGATGCATACAGAGAAGGGAAAGAAGAAGAAGAAGAAGGAGGAGGAGGAGAAGAAGAAGAAGCAAATGCGCGCCAGTCGATCGAGTTGAAATACGATTTACCAGGGTGGTCTAACGCGATAGAAACGACGCGGAGAGAAAAGAAGAATATAAACGAGGCTAATGCTTCCAATGACAACATCTTTGCGCGGATGATAGAGCGTGCATAGGAGGAGGCTTGTACCCTGCAACGTCAATGTGTAGACGGTGGCTTTAAATCCAGCGTGCTTCCTCGAAAACATCTCTACGATCGCGTTACCCCGGTTGGAAGTCGTGCGTGTAACGGAGCGGCGCAACCAGCGTCGGGAAATACCGAAGAAGAAGGAAGGCAGGGACGATGAATTATCGGGGCAGCATTCGGAGCACCGAGGCTCACAGTGCGCTCTAACAAACTGCGGGAACCGTGAGCGCACAACGCTTTGACACAGCTGCACGGTATTATCGTGTCAGAAAGAATCCGAGATCCGTGTTTGAACAGCGTAGTAATTTAATGAAACAGGAGTTCCGCGGGCACGCCACGCGAAAAGGCGAGGGGGCCAAAAGGTGCTCCAGATAGCCGTCGTACTTTGTGCAACAAAAATCGTGGACGTCCCGAGGGACCCTTAAATTTTTTTTTTTTCACCGAGGTTTCAACTCGACATACATATCCATCGGTGCAATATGTCGAACGCGGCGGGCCCCGTTCTTTTCCTACCGGCGTTCGCATAATCGCGAGTTCGCTGTAAACGATATACGCGATAACCGATCTCACGGAATTTACCATGGAATTTTGATACCCGTTTGCCGCTCGCTGACCAGAAAAGTCTGCCTTCGGATGGAAGCTTATTGGAGCATCGCGTCGCGTGGCTGGACGCGAATAAATTTTCGGGTCTCGTTTGCGCGTGCACCTACATACGTACGTATTCCCTTCGCGTCGAAATATCGTTTCTTCCCTGCCCTCGGAACCCCTTTTTCCGCCACGGATTTACCGCGCCATTGGCACCAGGGATTACCAATCAGGACCGTGGCCGTCCCCCTCATTCCACCTTTATTTCTACGCTCTCGTGCTTTTTATTCGTGCACCGAGCTCGGAATGCCGATAGCCCGGACCGCGACTCCGGACTTTTGTGAGTTATGGGTCTGCTCGCAGGCGAAACCGTCCGCGATTCTGCACGACCATACGCGCGCTCGCTTTGCTCGCCGGGAAAATTGAGCGCGCGGCGCGGCTCGGTGCGAGATAATGCCGATGCTCTTCTTTCCGCCGAGCAGCGGGTTTCGGCGGAGCGAAATAATCTGCCGCATAAAAATACGAATCTCGGGACGGGACGTTCTCCGACACAAAGTGCGCATTATATTTAAATACACCCGCGACAAATCGTGATCGACGATACCCGCCGCGGGTAAGCGTAAGAGGCGCAAAATGTTCCGAGATTATATTAGCATAATCCGACAACCGGGACTCACGCAACGGGAAGAAAATCCTTTCCGTCTGTAAGCGGTGATTTATTCACCATCCAAGGCGAGATCGATATCCGCCATAGAAGCAGAAGCCTCTCCCTATCAATCATCGGGCCAAACTCGATCCCGCCGCGCGAAAGAAATCACGGCCATAGAAACGATTTCGCTCGTGACGAGAAAGACCACCGTTAAACGTTCCTTACCCCGGCCCTGTTCGCCTCTGAGCGCGATTAAAATCTTCTCTTACGCGAGCCAACATTTCTGCCCCCGCGGGCAACGATGCAGCCGGAGATATTATTGACACGTGAGACTCGAATTGCAAGCAGCGAAGGGATCGTGCATTTACGTGCCTAGGCGAGGGGGGCAGATCTTGTTGAAAGATCCAGATACACGCCCGATAAAGGAGCAACGGCGTACTTGACACACCGCGCGAGATTACGTTGCACGTGCAACACGGACGCCCCGGTGATTCTGCATCGCGGCTAAAATGCGGAATAACGAGCCGCCGGTGCTCTGTCTTCCCGCGAACCGCTTGGCCAACCGGTTCCACCTCGGTCAGATTTTAGCGTGGGCGTGCTCGCGATCGTCGTGGATCGAATACACGTGTGTCAACGGACTTCTCGCTCGTCACGTACTTCTTAAAACTCGCGCGAGAAAGTTCGCGGAGGAAGTCATTCCATGAATGCTGCATCCTCGTTTTGTTCCACGATGATCTCGTATCTCGTGGTCCACGATTGCGTAGGAATATTCGCCGTTCGCGCAGGTCTACGAAAAATCGTTGGTACTATTTCAAATTGTGTTTCAATGGACGGTGACGGGGAAGTTTGTCCCAATTTCGGAGGGGTCAACACTTACGTCAGCAACCGGCCACACATTTCTATATTTGCTTCAATCGTTTTCGCGTGTTCTTGATAAAATATCGCTGCACCGTTACAGCTTTTCGATTCTTCGAACAATTTCGCGGCGACCTGCGTTTCGCGAGAACAAATTTAAGCAAAATATTTTAAATAACTAAGCTTCGAAGTTCATCGCCATTTTGGGGTGCTAGCGTAAGGGTTGAAGTATTGCCATGCAATGAGAACAAAACGGGCAGACAATTCTCTGCTCCTTTTCTCGACCGGTGAGAGGTTTGCTTAGTTAAACAAGAAAAGAAAAATGGAACTGGCTCGCCCAATGTGTTCCCAGCCGCGAGAACTCGAATTAATCGACTTTCTTCCCGCCTCGCGGACCGCAAACAGCCAATCGTTCAAAGTCACTCGAACACGCGGTCGTGGTTGCGCGATAAGCCCCGACATCGCCTTGGTTACTTCTCCGCTATCGTCCGCTTCTTTACCACGGTCGTAGTGCTGTCGAGCGACCGATGTGTTCCCCATTCGTCACGGAGTCTGCGAGAAATCCCCGAATCCGGGTCGGGATTACTCCACCCCCCGTGAAAAGAAAGGATCAACAGAGAACATCGTGACGTTCGACAAATTGGCAACCCCCTTGCACAAATTCCTTTCCGGGCCGTTCAACGTCTCTGAACCGAATGAATTCGAAACATTCGAAAATCGTACGAAATGAAACGCGCAGCGCACTCCGGACGAATGATCCGCCGAGGTGCAGCGAGTACAGCGGCCAATCGAGACCCATTTCGTCATCGTTATCGGTGCCATAACGCAGATAATATTATGACCCGTGACAGGCCGTGAAGAAATGCAGCACGCCGATAAGAACGAGCCCAGCCAATGGCTGCGGGTAACTTCATTCAAACTATCGTTCAACTCGGCTCGAAGTGGGCCGCAGAGACGGCGAAGAAGATCCGCATTGAAACTATTACTCGATTCGCCCGTAATCCCACCTGGAGGCGGTCCGGATTCACCGGTTGCGGTTTCGCCTAACGATGACAAACGGTTCGGGATTATTCGGCCGATTGTGATTTCCCCGGCCACCGATATACCACAGACCTATCTCTGGTTATTCGAACAGAATGTACGGGCCAATGGGCCGGCTCGCGGGGAACAACGCTGAAAAATCACGTGCGCGAAAGCCCACGGCCGGGTCCTAAATCTCGGCCCGTGAAATCCACCGCCGCCGTTACGTTCTACCTCTTTCGCGCCGTCGTGTATGCATTTCTAATGCGCACGTAAAAGGTGTGCGCCAGTAAGTGCCGCGGCGGTAAGTATATAAATTCGTCGTTATAGCGTGCACACCTTTCCACCGGAGGGCTTCGAACCGGGCAAATGCGAATTTATAACGCGTCTCGAGTCAAACGAGGCGGGTGCATAAAATTTCGTACTGCTGCGTCGAGGGAAGAGAAACGAGAGGGGATGACGGCGTCGCGTAGATGATACCTCGAGCCGATGACAGAGTTCGATTTCGAAATGGGACGAAAGGAGGATTAAATCTCACGATACGAGAGTCCGTAAGATTTTTCGATGTTTTCGGTTGTTAGCTTTTTTTTTAATTCCGTGAAAATGGACGGGCGTAGAAACTTTACGGTACACCGTGCGTATTGGAGGACAGCGATATCACGCTTGTCCCCTTCGAGCGTTTCTCATTTGGAGGAGGAGCGGATGGTTCAATTTTATCGACGATCCGGATTAATACCTTATCTATCGCGTTCTAGCGCCGTTAAATTTTCGGCTGCGCTCAAAGGGCGACCGAGACACGTCGTAAAGAATAATACGGCCGTGCTACACGTGTCCCGTGGTGTTACTTGGAAACATCATAATCCTATTTCGGTTGCGCGCATATGGATGGAAGGTCGCGTATAAATCTTCCAGCGGCCCTTCCTTACAGAGACTCTCTTAGTGTCGTCTCGGAATCCATCCACGGACGAGTCGACGACGATTCACGCCGTTTCAGACACCGCTCTACGGCTAAACAAAGGCTGTACCGCGTCCCATCTGACGGCTAATAAGTCGTTTGTTACGGAAACGCTCATAATTTTCCCAGCGTCACCCTCTTTGACTTCTGCCTCGTAAGCAGAGGCGTCTGCAACGTGCTCGAATGTTTTTAGAACAGCATGGAAGAGGAAGTTCTTACTGGAACTAATTTCGAAAGTATTGCTGGAATTTTCTGAAGAAAGTATTGGTGCGTGATCGAGTCATCAACATTTTTCAAAAGAAAGGGGGATCGATTCACCATGTTACGAAAGGAGTCCCTGAAAAAACGAAGGTTCGACAAAACGGTGCAACAATTTTCCTGTTCGCTCGAGAACGATACAGGGGACGAATTAAATCCGGAGTTTTTTCGCTCACGGAATCCGGCAAAAAAGAGTACCGAGTAAACTGGCGGCTCGTAAAGGTTTCCACTTTTTATTCACCCCCGTCGCAGGGCGCACCGGAACAATACAACGTCCTGTAAAACGTGGAACGTATAAAATCGCTCGCAACGCGTGCCATAAATTGAATAGAAGGTTCTTGCATCGATTTCTTTTCGCCGCGATCGCGATAAATCGTAAACGAGACCATACCAGGCGGACTCGCCCCGTTCGTTCCAACGATTTCCGCGTTTCTTGCAATTAAATCGTTCGTTTAATGTTACGAACACCGGTTGTTGCCGACGATTCCTGCCGTTCTTTTATTTCCCGTCGGGTCGACGCTTGTTTCCTTTCCTCTTCGCGCGAGTGCCACTTCAAGGGACGCGTTATTCACGGCACCAAAGATAAAGAAGCGCTTTATAATTCTCGTCTCGTCGGCGGCCCTTGTCTTCCGGGGTCCCGGGCGAGTGCTCCACTTCCCCAGTTTTCACGTGAAACGTTCTCCGAGTTCTTGGCAAACGCTCGTGACCGACCAGCGGAACAGCTGTTTCTTTGGATAACGAGTACGAGCGTTATCCGACCGCCGTGTTATTACAGTCAAACGATTTTCGATCCGACTCGCGTGTCCCTCAATTACTAGTTCCATCGCGAATATTCCCCAGCGACGGTACGAAGATGAAACGCGGCTCATTATCTTGGAATTTTATTTCTTTAGTTTCCAGCGACTAAATTTGTCTACGGTGACGATTCTCTTGGAATTTCGCTTCAATTTTCTAACGACTAAATTTGTCTCCTGCGACTATTCCCTCGGGACTTAATCTCAATATTTTGGCAAAGAATTTTCATCCGTTCCGTTCGAATATTCGAGAGGGTGTCAAGAACATTCCTCTTGCACCGCGAGACGCAAAAATGCTAGTTTAAGATCGCGCAGAGCCGCGCGTAAATATTTTCTACCGTAATACATAATTTGTTTCTCCCTCAACCCGTCCAATTAGTGTTGTAAAATAAACGAAACGAGCCCGAGATTCTAATCGTAATAGAGCTTACACGTGTAATTTGCGCGAACGATACAAAAATAATGTACTCCGGCCTCGCAATTAAGTAACACTGGCCTCGTAATCACTTATCGTTAATTAAATCAGCGTCAGCGTTATCTACCGCGGGACCTCGCGCGTACCGAGCAACCCCATCGGTGCACGAAGTGCCTCTTCGCGTCCATCTCTAACCGCGAACTGAAGCGCAAGCACGCTGTACCAGATCTTGCAAACGGGCAATACGCTCTCGCCAGGATCGCGAGACTGAACAGCAAGTCGTCGTCCCTGTTTTACTGACGACGTCGGTAATCCATGTGGGCGAAACGTTCATCGTAAAGCGTATTCCGCGTGCCTCTAAATTGACGGACGAAAAAAAATCGTCTAACCACGTTTCATGCCGGAGATATTATTAGACTGTACGCGATTTCCCCGTGCAATTTGTATCGGGTTGCGTTAACGTATCCGCGATCAATTTCACTCGGACACCCTCTCGGGCTCCCTTTTATTATTAGTTGTTGGTGGTTCAATGCGTTTGTACTGAAATCGTTCCCGGTTCCACGGGAACCGAGCGAAACGGTTCCAAAGTAAATACCGGTCGGACATTCCGCACACAACGGCCGATTTTTCCGCCGCTGTCAATAAGACGGAAAGCCCGCAGCGAATTTCACCGTGAACCAGTTCCGCGCGATAAACACGAGCCGGGCAACGACAGGATTAAAACGATTCTCGATCGAACCGCGTAAGAATGTCCCGGGCTTGCGCCACGTAACAAAAGTATACAGGATAATGACAGAGTAACGCGCCACGGCCGCGGAATGATTTGAATTTTCTCAAGTGCTCGTTGCGCAACGTTCGTCGATAAACGATCGAGCCGACCCGTTTTAAGTAGCGGGACCGTTCGATCCACCGACGTGGACGCGAAACGAACGTCTGTTCCCCCGGCTTTTAGGTAACGACCCGTGTCCGGGCCAACGGCGACGATGTAGCGATCTCGTGGGGGGAGGAAAGAAACTTGGCAAAAAATACGGCAGAAATAAAAAAAAGGCGAAGCCATGGTTGGAATCGTAGTAAATCGAGCGTGCAACGACGCGAGTATTCTCGCGTCGACGGGATCACAGTCGTGCCGTGAACGACGGAGCAGAGACGCGACGAAGACGATCGACGATCCTCTTACGTACCCGTCGTCGGGTCGATCGATCTTCGACGCAATTAGCGATTGTTTCGTTCCTTCCGGATCGATCGGTCGAACGCTGTTACATTGAACGCGGCGTGCAACGCAATTCGACGCGATCACTTTCTTTCCTTGGCTCTTACGCTTTCTTTCTACGCCCGTGTGCGTATAGGGGTTTTACGCGGACGCGCGTATGTCGATCGGACACGCCACGAGGTTTGACGCTGAGAGACAGCTCGAGAGAGGACGTTTCGGTGAGGACTAGAGGAGAGGCTCTAAGCTTGTTCGATTTCACCGATCGGTACCGGATTACTTCTCTTTGAAGAACAGGAGACAAAAAAAAAAGTAAAAAGAAAGGCACGAAGACTGCCAGAGTAGTCGAGGTACGCGACGCGAGACGTGCTGAAGCGAACCGAGGTGGAAGGACCGTGCGTTTGATCACGATTAATTGCTCGGGGATATCGTCGAGCGGAGATCGTGGATGTATTGCACTTCCTGTCGTTGCGCTGAATCGGCGTCGAGCGAAGTTGCGCGCTTAATAGCGTTGTTCCTGTAAAGTAGTTCTTGTACGAGTCGAAAGAGTGTTGCGCAAGGCTCGTTGTAGTGCAGGGATTGAGTATTGATCTTGATTGATCATTCTCGGATCGTTTAATCTTTAGCGCATTGGAATGCCAAGAGTAACAGGTGTACACGAGGAAAGATTAATTACAGTACTTAAATATTTATAATATGTTGGAATAATGAGTGATTGAGTGATAGACTAGATCCTCTGTTGCACCATTCAACTTTAACTCAATTGTACTACTTCATTACTGGGGGCAATAGAGCTTTGGTAAAAATATTGCTACTGTTACGAAGCTTGTTAAACCTGCACGGACACCTATCGCGGACTTTCGATTCATGGAAACCTCCGGTGCCTTTCAGAAAACGATTCACGTACTCATCTACGGGTTACTCACGTCGCCACGTGACTCGCGGGACATACCAATCGCGAATGACGGAGCCACGCATCTGTCGAGAAATCGCCACGCATAACAGCACACTCGAGCAAAGGGTTACGCAACTAGCACGCACATAGTGCCGCCGATCAATCGTTTCATCTGACGTGCATCAGAGTTACTAAACTTATCGCCGGGATAAGATGGAGAAATAAAAAAATCGTTTGAAAGAGGAGACCTCGAGCTTTAAATCCATGGTGATTTTAGCGATGAAAAAAATGTTTCGGTAAAAATTTGATGATCCTTTCGTTTTGTGGAAGGGTGTACGTTAATGCTGTTATTTCAACGAGTTAATCGAATCAGTCTATATGAATTATTGGTAATAAATGTTCTTCAAGGGCATCGGGATAATTTGTGGGGTGGGGGGGGGGGGAGGAGGAGATTTTCGAGCAGCTATTATTGCAAAATATATAACATGCTTGGTATCATAAATGTTGATGGTACCCCTGAAAGTTGCACTCGATGTGCGGTTAATTTGCTGCCTCTCCATATGTGTTTATCCATGGAAAATCGTAAGTCGGTACATCGTGACGCGCCTATGCCCGGTCGGACGGTTATGTAACGTAATAATCCTTGCGTTCTGCGTAATTGCAGTGTCCCATATTCCGACCCGCCCGCCTTCCTTTCCAGTGCTGCACTTTTTCATACGGTCGTAAAATAATGAAACAATGTTACCATGGGAAAGCAAACGTCGGTTCTTTGAAAGTATCCATCAAACCAAGCCGTTCACTTAACATAAAGTCGTGAAACGGTAGTTCAAACAGTCCCGAATTAAAGATTGTATAAATTCTACCGAAAAGAATCACCGTCTACGACGCATCGTCGAGCGTACAAGGAGGTCTGTTCGACGAGTTTTTTCGAGGCGCGCACTGGTCAGCGCGAACCGCCGTCCATTATTCGTTAAAGCTCGGATCATAAATTTTTCTAAATCGTAGCACAACTTCAACCGACCGATTATCGTCGCGGTGTACCAACAAGCTTTACACGAAGTGGCTAATTGAATTGAAGAGCCAGCCACGATAGTTGAAATTGAGAAATACACCGCCGCGAGTCACGAACACGCGCGGCACACAACTAGTCACGACCTCGTAACTATTTCGTTGGGGACGATGGTGTCGGCGTGTATACGCCGCGTTCTCGTTGTTCCAGCTAATTGGTACAAATTAAAAGTGGGTCGAATCCGCATGATCCGTGTGAATAACCGGATAAACAAGAGTTCAAGGACCCACGGTACTCGCAGAGATGCTGAATGGCTGTGCACAATGTCGCGGATCGTTCTATACACGCGAATTCTTAATGGAGTCAGAATTATATCGGTGCATCTGGGAAATTAATAGTTACTACAGTAAATAACTTTCCAGCAAGGAGTGATTGCGATAGAAGAAACTTATTCGATCTGAACCTTCTTTAAATCTTCTTCGTTGATTATCAATGTGGAAGAAATTTATGGGTCTGCTAATGATGATATTTATGGCAGGACTGCATTATTCCACAAGTTGCTTAATGATTTTAATGACTGCCCAATTCTTGCACGGGGATGTTTTATGATTTATTTTCTTGTTTCTGGTACGGCGCTTGCTGTCTGCATAATTTAATTTCTGTCTTCATAGTAATACTTCAGCCGAAATGTGAATGGTAGTAAAAGTATATGATGGATCGTTCAATATCCTCTTACGACTCATCCGACCCCACATCGGCTTATTACTCAACAATGATTGACAGAACAACATGGCCCCTGTACAATTTAAGGCGTAGCATCAACATCGACTGCTCGTAATTCAACTCGTTAAGCGGATCCATTGAGAAGCCGAGAGCATCATCAACGACGTCATCTTCCCTTCTGGTGCACCGAATTATTTCTACGTCGATTTGTCACGATTGATAAGGTCATTACAATCAATGAAATTAAATAAAAAAAATGATCGAAGTAAATGAAAATATCGACATTACTTTTCTATTTGATCCTCGCGTCCCTTTTGTTAGTCTCGTGTTTCCAACACTGACAGCCTCATTCTTTTGACCGCCATTAGTGAAATTGAACCGGGAAAGAATGAGCATTGTGTGTGTGTGTGTTATGTTTTTTTTGTACGAACATCATGATATTGAGCACGTAAAAAAATTTTCGAACGAAGAACCCTGCTTTCATTACATGCAATAGCTTCGTTAAAATAATGCCTCGACACTGATTGAACAGAAAAGGCCCAAAGCACTTCCATAGAATAAATTTCAACTGCGCAGAACATTTTCCGAGAGCAATATTATTTGACTTCTTTCAACGACACAATTTTATTTTTTACGAAGTCCAGGAACGTTTTCTTAAAGAACTGTTCACCGACGTTCTCCAGGGACACGTTTCCGGCATTATTAGCGCCACGTGACTCGCAAACCATACGTTCTTTAGTCTTAATATTACGTGCCGGTTGAAGATAATTAGCTCTCGAACGGGAGATCAGCGAGGCAATCCCCTAAGAGCGGGTCATCACGTGTCGTCGGCAAGTAAAAGCAATTTCATGTACTATGACGGCGCAACCGCGTATTATCGATCCTCTCGAATGCAAACTCGAGGTAGTAGCACGCGGGAAAATGACAGGAGACGATGACACGCGAGATGTTGCGAAAAGTAAATCCAGAAAATCTCCATCTTCGACAATTCGAAACTACTCTTTCCCCAGTGAAGATGTTTATCTATTTGTTTATTTATTTATTTGTTTAACGGACGAAAGATCCTAATTTTACGCGAGTATGATTTTACATAAGGACGAGAGTGACATTGTTTAATATACAAGTGACTATAAGGATCGCGAAGTTACCACGTCCATTTTAAAGGATGCTATTGCTCCGTTGAGGAAATCAACGTTGTTATAATGAGCATTTGCGGCTGAACGTAATAGGTGAACGCAGTTTCTTCCACCTACCAGCGAACGGTTAGGAAAGGTGCGAAAGAAACTTCTGCCACCGGCTGTCAATAACGATAACAAATTTTACGTTTAGGAAAGGTAATGCGAACATACATATGCGAACATTTGTACGCGTATATTTTCCGTATTACGAGTCAAGAACATTTTCACCTTTAAATGTATACAAGCGAAAGGGTTGGATATTTGAAGAAACGAAAAAGACGAAAAATGCAGACACGCTCTGAACAAGTTCTCGTAGAAAAACTACCGCACCCACCCAACTTTCATTTACCAGAAGCAGGTATGCATCGACTATTAATATTAGAAGCGTCATTAAATCTGATGACCCAGCGTGCTTTCCATTAACAGCGTGAACGCCCCCCCCCCCATTTAACGGCGCTCGCGTACGAAAGCCGCCTATCGATATTCAACCGAAACCACGAAACGGCGCACCGTGTACTTTCCATAATTTCTACCGGGATTAACATAATGAAAATTCTGTTGTTCCCCAACACGTGAATCGATTCGAGTCGATGCGCACCGAATCTGTATCTCGTTTGTCTGCACGGCCGTACGCGCGTACGCGTCCATATCTTGTTAACCATCGGGTTACGAGACGCATAATTATTGGCAATGCCTCTGTTCAATGTAACGTGTATTCAAATCGTGCCCGCGAAACCATTCACGACGATGCATCATCGATGCAAATGATCGAATTACGTAATGCAGTTTCTCATGCAACCCGTCAGTTGAACCAGTGTGAATTTTATCTGCGGGATCTCGATCGTGAACATAGTTGTAGAATGGACTGTGCTATGCTGTCGCTTGTTTGCGTGCAGCGTTAAAAAAAAAAAAGAAACGGCTGGGTGCAACGCGTCGTTGGTCGTGTCGGTGGAATATTTTTGATAACGGCTTGGTGTGGCTCGAAGGATCATTTGCACGAAAAACAAGGGGGAAATCGGAGGAAGAAAAATTGGTAACCCGGTATACAGGAATCTGTGGACAGATTTATGTAGCAATGATTCGAAAAATTCCGAGGGTGGACTTGTTCAGATGTAATTAGAACGAAGGGATTCGTTTCTTTCAATTTAATTTCAACATTCAAATGCTGATGCGGTAGCAATAGAGTCGGTCCCCGGATTAATATACATATAGATTGATGGTACACACTCGAGAGTGATTAATATTCTCTCTGAAATACCAGGTAGCTCTTATTCCACTGTTATTTTACTATTCATAAGCCAGATCCCTCGAGTGATCATCCGGTATAACAAGTATCTCTCCGGTTGAAAGATTTGTAAATTTATAAATCAATATTGAATCACTTGACCTATTACTCCGGATTTCTATTGAAATCAGTCGTGATTTCGTACGCAGATATATATTTCATATTTTCATTACAGCCAGATATCTTCGTATATAATTAAAGCTTCAGAATTCACTCCAATTAATTCCTTTCTCTCTTTCTCTCTCTCTCTCTCTCTACCTCTATTCGAAAGTACGGTGACGTTGGCAAAAGTATATTCGTATCACCGAAAACGAAGGCCAATCGAAATTCGCTCCGCACGATCACGGTACAGTCGTCTTTGGAATACATAATTGACGACAATTACCGGGAGTCATAACAGCCAACGGAGTCGTCATAACTTTAATAGGCGTTGCACGTTAATCGACGATAGGAGCAAATTGAACGCGTCGAATTAATTAAGCCGCGCGAAATCGGATCGACGCACGGTGTGCATGGAATCGTGGCAGGATTTTCACGACCAAAAACACCGTAACCGTGAAACACAACGGGGTCTCCTCGTTAATTAATTACGGAGACTCGACGAGCCAGCACGCGAGCGCGCTCATTATCGGATCGTCACTCATCGTTGCCGCATTCGTCACAATGACGAGCTGCGACACCCACCTACGGCGCAGCATTGAAACATCATCGAAGTGCTGCGAGATCGTTTTCGAAATGTCCATTGAAACGACGTTTCTCGCCGACGATCGCGTAAAACGTTCGTCGCGACCAGGACCTTGGAATTATCGCGGTTGCGAAAATATATGCGGCATTGTAATGCGTTGCGTTTAAGTGGAACAGCCGTTAAGGTGGCCACTTTTCGATGTTTCGACGGTAAAACGCGTGGAAACACTCGTGATATTCGAATGGAACGAATGCGGATCTCTTTTCGTACTGCTGACTCGTGGAACGCGTCTGATAATGATTCCCTTTTGATAAAAAGGAATACATGGAGTTATAAGCTTCGTGTTCCTCAAGGCGCTGGTATTCAAATAATAATGACTGTTGATGTTTTATATTCTCTATTCTTGTGAAACACACGAGCGTATTATACCGCAAGAATATTTTTTTAACTCAGAATGCCGCTTGGAATTTCTAGAGTGTCCTGAATTGAGGATCATAAAAATTCTGTATAAAGTGCGTACGAGTGTAAGAGAGCTTAAACAAGTCTCCCTCGAAGACTTCTTACTTTGAGCATCCAACTATAATAACGAGCTTCGTCTTACAATGTCTACGAGCACGTGCTTTAAGCAAAAGCACGTCTGATCTTCAATCTAGAAGTGTGTCTCACCTTCTTTCGTCTAACTAACTAAAAGGGGAAACCACGAGCGAATACACGACATCGTGATCATCTAAACAGGAGAATCTGGAGGGTGTGGCTCGCGGCTGTGCACGAGGGCTGCGAGCAGTATCCAAGAATTCACAGTTCTAAGATATATATCCGACCTGATCGGAACAGTTATCCCCCAGTCGCGACGAATGGTTGAAAATAAATCAAACAAACTGATCATTTACAGCGGCTTCACTAGATACTTTTCTTGAAAATTCCGGAAAAGAGCACATTCCTTCTCTCCCGATTCAATATTTGAAAATGATTATCACTCACTGCTGAGCCAACTTAACTAATACGACTATCGTCGACCACGTAGGACACACAAAATTTAAGGCACGGCAAACAAAGGGAACATTTTACTTCCCAAGATTCAGGTGTTTCGAATTGGATAGTGTACCGAAGTCTTCGAACCCCAATATCAAAATACACCCAAAATTCCATACATACGTCTCTTATTTCACCAGACGTTGCAATAGATTTTCGATATCTTTTGTGCCGCAATGTATCAAACGATGCCTCCCATTTCTTTAATGACGTAAAATGAGCTTTAACTAGAAAAAAAACCGCAGGGACGGAAACACTAACGGGTGAACACATGGTATATTTCGATCGACCATACGGGTCAACGATTGGCCGATCAAGTTTAGCAGCCAGTTAACCGACGGTTAGCCTGCTGTCGTCCTGCGTCCGACTAACGACTTAATGACGGGAATTTGCCACTTACGGGCTCCTCTTTTTCTCCTCTTTTGTCGTGCGTCGTCTTTCTCCCGTGCTCCTTCATCGGCGAGTAGCATCGGCGTAAAACGAGCCAAGCAACGGTCAAGTAACAATGTCGAAAATTGGTCGATGCTCAACAAGGATCTCTATTAACCCCCGGAGTACCGTGCGTCGTGCAATTACGTCGAAAGAAATAAATTCAACTTGGTGAATCGTGCGTCGTATTAGGCGATCCGAATGCATTAAGGAACGTCGCGATTTCTTTTTTCGTCGGGGAACACGATACCCTTCGCCGAGGAGATTCTTACTAATCGCAGGCTTCGGATAAGCTTCGTGTGTTTCAGTGATAAAGATCGATGCATACTTCCCTTCGTTCATTTGCATATATCTCAATAAGAACACCAGCGAACGCGACACGCAGAAATGGGTTAAATCGTAGTTAACAGCAGATTGCCCGACGGATGTGGAACTAGATCGTCTTCAATTCGAGGCAAGACCTTATTCAATTTTAACAAGATTACATCGGTCACCGGCCAGATTTTACGACCATTAAATGTGCATTATGTTGATGCACACTTTTTCATAATATATCACAAACAGTTTCAGTGAATTGAATATCTGATCCTTCCTTATCTTGATCACCTTCGTGAACCATCCGATAAAGATCGATGAATCCCTACCCGTGTGGATCGTGGAATTCTTGCCGGTCGTTATATACGTTTCTATGGGTGCTTCCCTTCACGGAATAATAGCCCGATGGCCCCCCTCGATTGTGCCTCATAATACTAGGAAATTACATTACGGCCAGGAGCTACCGTCTCGCGAATAATTGTTATGCAGGAACGACGCGACAGTGGCGCAGTCCGTGTACATTTCATTCAGATATGGGGAATGCTTAACATTTTTATTCATCGGGGAGCACGGTGCGCCCGAAAAACCGAACATTTTCTCGCTTCCAATTAAACGACATCAGAAGAACGATAAAATGGTGGGACACTTTCACAATCGATTTCCCCTTTCGACGAGGGGCTATTCGGCGGGCTATTTGCCCCACCTGGCGACAGGAATTCGCCAACGGGCGAAAATTCCTCCTTATCTTGAATTCATTAACCTTTCCGAGATTAATTACTCGCGGCGCTCAAACGGGCCGCAGTTCGATGGCAATCGAACTGGTTCTGTCGCAAGGGTGGCCCCGCGTTATCGGCTTTACATAATTAAACAGTCATTAAATCATAAAATTTCGTTTTTCTATAACCGTACCCATTGGCGGAGTCACATTATTGTGATAGGATCGTGAGATTCAACCGTACTGAATTGTTGCACCATCATCGTTGCGACCCTCTTTTCTTTCCAGGTACCATTCCTTTTTTTCTCCCCCTCTCTCTGTCTCTCTTTCTTTCTTTCTTTTCCTTCGGCTCCTTCCTTCGGCTGACAGAATATATCCTTGAATTTACTATCGTTTTTCAAGCGCTCGCTTAAAGTGGCGAGGCTTTGCGTGCCTTTGACAGAAAAGATGCTGAGCCAAGGTTTACGTAACAGAATGCTTCTTCGTTCGCCTTTTTTCGTGACCGTCAAAGCGAACGCACTCGGCCAGAAAACACGCAGGTGACGAGTACTGCGAGCATCTCCCGTTCTTCTAATATTCGC
The DNA here is from genome assembly GCA_948146005.1 of Nomada fucata. Taxonomy (NCBI): domain Eukaryota; kingdom Metazoa; phylum Arthropoda; class Insecta; order Hymenoptera; family Apidae; genus Nomada; species Nomada fucata. The sequence continues at coordinate 21,320,802 of OX411281.1, read as the reverse complement.
GTGCCTATTCGCGTGCCTGTTCGTGTGATCGCGTTCGGACCCATCGTTCGCAAAACCTCCGCGACTGCTCGGCATTGCGGCGTGTTTCTTCGTCGCCGCAGAAACGGTCTCAGGAGGAAGCGTGATTCCCGGGAAAACGATCTCGCGATATCGAATTCTGTTGTGCATCGCGAGTCGATCGTATCACACGAGTGCAAACCCGCAGAATGGACGTGAGTGATGTTTCCATAAAAACGTTCAGATCGATCGCCTTCCCTGTGTACCCCCTTAGAGGCGCGTACAATATATACAGACCTCTAATAAATATTACTTTAGACGCGTTTGCCGAAGGATCGTCGTTTCATACTTCCAATACTATTAACCGTATCGATTCATCCCGTCAGTTTCCACTTAATTCCTGGTACATGTAATAAATCCTGATCCCTTCTCCCACAGAAATTGGAAAGATGAACAATATCTTCTTTAACCTCCGTCGAATCCAGTCGATGGTCCATCAATGGAGCAATTCGATTGTCCCGTTAATTTACCAATTTCCGCGTTTACAAGCCTGACGACAAATAATCTCCACGAGGCGATCCCTTAAACGGAAGATTCGTTTGCAGAAACAGTACGAGCATAACGGCGCGACGGTGCTGCAATGGCCTGATTATCTTGTCATCGGTGTAATGCTGTCGATCTCAGCCGGGATCGGGCTCTACTACCGATTCACCGGCGACAGGCAGCGCACCGCCGAGGTTAATCCACTGGAAAATTAATTTCAACGCGGACGCACGAATCGCACATCGAGTCGACCGCCCCGCGATCCAGTAAACGTGATTACGCTATCGTTCGACCGGACAACACTCGTACACCGCCGCGTTCTTATAGATCACGCAGCACCGCGAACATTTCGAGCCTCGGATCTTGCGCCGTTATCGGCCGATCGATGCGGCGGCGCGATAAATATTGTAATCGCCGCGAATCGCCAACTATCGGGAACGCTATCTAATTCGTCGGCTTAACCGCGACACCGCACTCGACGAACGGCCGGAAAGAGAACGTTAATTAATGCCGAAACGTTATTACGAGTGGAGTCGAAGGGCCACGCGAAAACTTCCTACTCACGTTGCGCGATCGAGCACGCGATAATGTCTGCAATAGCGATACCGCAATGGATGAACAGCAATGGTTTCCGTATTCGAGGCTGCTGGTTTCGTTTCAATTGATCGACGTTAGAAATTATTTCGGACGGAGACGCTTCGCTGCCGGCTGAAACTTCGACGTGTTTAGTTATCGATCGATAGGCGTTCAATTATCCCAATCTGCGCGTATCATCTGATTAATATTGACTAACGTTTCACGATTACCATTGATAGGAATACTTCTCGGCCAACCGGTCAATGGGCGTCGTAACCCTGGCGATCGCCCTGACGGTATCCTTCATATCGGCTATCACGCTGCTAGGAATCAGCGCGGAAACTTACGAGCACGGCACGCAAGTCATTCTGATATACCTGGGCGGCATCATTGGCACACCGATTGTCCTGTACTTCTACCTTCCTGTGTTCGCCGAGCTGAACACCATGAGCGTGTACGAGGTGATTCATTGATCGATACGTTGTCTATCTCGTCATTTAAAATGCGGTATGTCTATTAATAGTGTACACCTATGATCCCTCCTTTGGCAGTATCTCGAAAAAAGATTCGGCGTTAAAGCTCGCCTCGTGGCCAGTTCAGCCAACTTTCTTCAACTCCTCGTGTACACTGGAATAGTGTTGTTCGCACCGTCGTTGGCCATCGAGGCAACGACCGGTCTCTCGGGGAACACGAGCGTCGTGCTGATCGGCCTAATTTGCACCTTCTATTCGACGGTTGGCGGCATCAAGGCCGTCCTGATCACCGACGTATTTCAGGGATTGCTGATGTTCGCTGGAATCGCCTGCGTACTTTGCATCGCTGCGGCAGACTTAGACGGCGGCCTGTCCAACGTCTGGAGCGTTGCCCAAGAGGGCGGTCGAATTGACTTCTTCGAGTAGGAACAGAAATCGTATTTATACGCTTGATTTCTCTCTCTCGATGTCCTTTGCTCTCAGTTTTAGGATTGATCCAACCGTGAGGCACACCTGGTGGGCAATGTTAATTGGGGGAACGACGATATTCTTGTCGATATACGCAGTGAATCAAGTTCAAGTGCAACGTCTACTGACCGCCAAGTGTGTATCTTTCATCGGGTCTAACAAATATTTAACAGCCGTCCGATAGATTCGCCAATTCCACCGCGATTATTGTTATCATTGTCCTGATTGTGCCAGGAGTTTGAAGGCCTCGCAAAATGCGCTAATTCTCAGCGGTCCGATCACTTTGGCACTTGGAACACTCACGTCCTTCTCCGGCCTGGTTCTCTACGCTGTCTACAAAGGCTGCGATCCGGTCTCGTCCGGAAAAATCGACAGCTACGACCAAATAATGCCGTACTTCGCAGCGGAACGTATGTCACGAGTTCCCGGCATCACGGGGCTCTTCATTTCCGGCATCTTCAGCGCCAGCTTGAGCACAATCTCCGCCATGTTGAATTCTCTGGCCGCCGTTGCGTTAGAAGACTACGTGAAGCCGTTGTGCCGCAGATTCGGTGTGCAATTTCCAACGGGAAGGGCCGCGCTGATCGCCAAGCTTCTCGCTGTGCTCAACGGTTTTAATTGTTTGGCTGTGGCGTTCGTGGCGAAATCCATGGGAAGCTTGGTCGAGGCCGCTTTGGGAATATCCGGAGCTATTAGCGGGCCGATACTGGGCATTTTCACCCTGGGAATGTTCGTAGAAAGAGCAAACGAGACCGGGGCTATCGTTGGGACCGTTTCTGCTTTGATTACGTGCCTGTGGGCGGCGTTTGGAAAGCCCAAGCCAACGACACCTGCGCTTCCGGTGTCCGTAGACGGTTGCGAAAATTCTACCTTGCTGCTGGATCATCGAAATGCCACACGATTCGACGAGTAAGTTTCTTGCTTGTTAAGAGAACGAGATTGCCGGCTGCGCCACTGGAAAGTGCGTTTACCGCGGCAGGGGAGTTATATGCCAGTATTGTAGAAGGTTTATGAGTTCGCGCAGGAAAGAAAACCGGAGTTTGATTGACGGAAATGGTTATTCTTCTGGCAAAAAGTTAGAATACTTCTGGTTGTCGGTTCTTCCCTTCAAGCATTCTAATTTTGTCCTTCGCTGTGGTCGAAACATCTTTGATCATTGTTGTTTGCACGAAATTTTGCGGCTAAATCGGGAAGAAGTATCGAGCCTTATCTCTGATTCAGTGGAGAATAATTTGTGACTTATCAAACACTTTTATGGAATCAATTTTCCGCCCACCCATGCTGCAGAACTGTTTCCACATATTGCACAAATGTTTCAATCTCGGGCAAGATTTCCTTTCCAATAAGGAAATCGTGCACACGTGTTGCCAGCCCGTTTACTCTCGAAACTCTTATTGGAAGAAAAAAATCCAAGTGAAATGTTCGTCTAGGAAGGCCGCCGGATCATACGCGCATAATATCCAAGGTCCTTCCTTTCGTAGCGCAATGAATGCAGAACAGCCAAGACAAATTTATCAGCAACGGGAAGGCTTCATCGGCAAATAGAGAATGGTCCAAGACTGCATTGAAACGTAATTGGAAGATAAATCAGCAAACGGATCGCGCCGGGATACGCGTTATCGTGCGCTCAAACGTTTCACCGTGGCAGCATGGGCGTGGAACGATTCTATGGTAGCAATAATCAGTTAAGAAGCGGACATCACTTCCCGATTTCTTTCCACCGGTCCGCTTTCTCGATCGACTCCGCTCGTCATCGTTTCCCACGATAGCAACTAACGCTAATTACGCGTTAATAAACCGCGATCGCGGCCCCTTTTAAAGTCCCCGCCGCGTTCCAGAGCTTCGTACAATATTGCTTTCTCCTCGCCGCGCGTTTCAAACGGCTCGATACTACGTTCATTGAACGTATCAACGTCTAATGCCCACGAAAATATTCAACGTTCATCGGTAAACGCGAGCCGCGAGCGGCGTTTCACAGCTCTGCCGTCACCTGATTGTTTTCCGACAATTTTCAGAGAGGCGAACGACTCCTCGTATTTTTATTTGTACCGTATATCGTACCTATGGTACAATCCTCTTGGGCTAATCATCACATTGCTCGTGGGATACATAGCCAGCCTGGCCACTGGCAGAATATTTCACAAGGACGCTCGAGAACCGGATCCAAGTTTGTTCATCCCCTTCCTGGCCGCACGGATTAGGCGGAGAAGGCAGAACGCAGAGGAAACGACGACCAGCCAAGTCTTTGTATTGGAGGCCAGGAAATGAAATAAAGATCGATGGAGTTGAACCGCAACGTCCACTTGAATTAAATTCGAGGAGGGCTGCCCCTAGATATCCGCGTCGGGACGAAACTGGATTATAGATCGTAACGAAGAGAAGAACGGGAATTGCCGCCGATTAATATCCACGGAAAGAAATTTCAGAATTGTTTGCGCCACTCGCGCAACAGATCATACGTATAAATTCGACTTGAAATATTGTCGCAAATGTTGATAACTCCTGGCGTGAAGCGAAAGTCGTCGCGGTGATATGAAATTTTGTCTGTCAGTCTTTTCCAAGATGCTCATCGTCGTGATTATTTCCTTCGCGCCGCACGGCCCATTTCTCACCCGACAAGGAAATGATCCAACATTCGTCTCTCAATAATACTCATTAGTAAAGCAAACGCAGGCAAACGCGAGGTAACTCGGTGCCTCGCGCGTTTCGTCGCGGTTGCAATTTAATAAAATCCCTTCGATCAGTTCATCCGTGACGGTTCGATCACGGACGGCGTTATAATATACCGGTGTCGTCTGTCGCGGCCCGTCATAATTTCTGCATCGTTCATTTGCAACGCAACGAGCGACGATTGGCAGAAAAGGGATGTGGGCTATCCGCGAATAAAGCTATCCAGGCATCTGGGTCACAGAGTGCCACAGGCTGGGGTCAGTAACTTGCATGATTCCGTTTCAGCGAAACTCGGCGAAAGAGAAAAAAAAAATCATTATCGTAACTCGTCCTGCGATCGTCGACGGGCAATTCGCCACTGCGGCCCCACGGTGCGTACAACGATCTGGTAACTCGTTTAATTAAACTTCATTCTGCGTGGCAAGTTATCACGCGAGAGCTCTATGCGCCGCTGAAAGACAGCCAATAAAGGATAATTGATTCTTTCAGCGAAAGCGACCGGCCGTTTCATTAAATTTCACACCGAAAACGATCATCGGCGCGGCGCATATCCTTCGCCCTCTCTATCTCTGTCCGATGGCTGAAAGTCGAGCGCGACGAACGGCAACGGTGTTCCCCACGTCGCGCTGTTTGCGGAAGCGGAATTGTCGTAATTTATCTCGTAATTGTCTGCTGGGCACGGTGTCTGGGAAAGGCTTTATAATTCATTTAATTGCAGTTGGTTCGGCGGCTCGGCTCGTTGAATTTCATCGCGTAAATTCGGGACGAATTCTGCGGGTCGAGGAAAGAAAAAAAGAGACTACGTAGTCGCGACTACGGAGGGGGTTGGCGGGGGCGTGTGCATGAAATGTCGCGGCGAGAATACTCGTCCGACCATCGAATCGGGTATACGTCCGGACGTGTCGAGTGGCGCGTGTACCGGAGAATTAGAAGCGCGAATTAAAAGCGTCGCGGCCCTCTGAACGTTGACAGAAATTCACCGAGCACGTTGCAACGATATTTTAGCTAACAAAAATAACGGCCGCACCCCTGCGGTGGCCGGTCGATTAATTTCCTGTCGGCGTGCCGCTGTTTCGTACGCGTCATCGATCAGTGAAATTTTCGTGGAACACGTGCGTCGATATGCCCACACACGTTCGACCATACAAATTTCGTTCTACACGATCGGGAAATATTCGTGTGGGCCTAGAGGTGGCCGTTCTGTTGGCGCAGGGCACACCCATCGTCGGAGCATGAGCGGCGTTTAAAAAAGAAATGCGGCGGAACGTGCGTGTGAACGTTGCCGTTCGACGTAATATCCGATACGGCGTTCGAACAGACCCCTATCCTCGGTCGTTAACGCGATTAACCCTAGAACCCTTGAGCGCTGCGAGCACATACGTCTACTTATATTAGATACAGTCAGGTAAAAATAGTTTTTTTGATCAGTTTTGTGGGACTAAACTGTGCCGAGTACGCACACTTTTCATTACAAGCGAGATAAAATTGGTGCGAAAAAATTGTGGGTCAATTTTCCCGTGGGCGTTGCAAGAAAACTTCAGGTCTTCAACTTCGGGGTGATTCTAGTCATGGGAATAATTTCTCGGTGTCCGTACGATCATTCGACACTCCACAAATTTCGGTAAAATGTACTATCACTTTGCGAACCCTTGCATGATGCAACAAATTGGTCAGCCGAAAATGAACCGCGGGGGGTAAAAGTTAGAGACCTTACGCTTTGAAATGAACCCGGGCCGAATGTTACCCGATATGTTTTTTCACAGAGTTTCATCGATTCAAATATCGATCATTCTTCGGTCAAAATTGAGCGAGCCTTTAATTTAATTCGATAATTTGATTTAATTTGACGTGTCGCAAACGTTGTAGCAACATCAAACTAATTCTTGTCTCGCTGTTACACCGAAAGCGCTATAATTATCCCTGTCTTCCCGTAAAAAATTGAGCCGTCTACGTATGCGAACGCGAAGCGTTCTTCCGGCACACGCAGTCACGGATATCCGCACAATCAGGGGTCTACTTTCTCCCTTCGATTATGAACCCCACTGCACTAGGGAGTTAAATGCACCAGAAATTGTCTTCAATATCATTTCTGAATGAAAACATTTTTGTTTAAAATTTTTAAATACCTATTACACTAGGTACTCGAATGATCAAAATGAGATAAATGTTCAAGGTGTTCAAGCCGTATAAATGTATGTTAATGATCGAACGGTATCGCAGGGTCATTAACGACCACTCGATTTACCCGATCATGGCTGTAAACCGATCAATAGTCCGATCGGGCTCGATTCATCGAACACCTCGTGCAACAACAACCGGGCCGACAAAGTGCGAACGAATGGGCCTACGAATAAGCGCGGGTCGGGCAATAAGATCGCGGCAGATGCAGGTATCAGCTGCATACCCAGGGGCGGATCATTTACCACCTTTCACGAAACTCTCTGCCCGATGCATCAAAAAGTCAGTCGAGTGGCAAGCATTGACCCCGTCACCAAAGACGCCCATACAACGCCTCTGACATTCGCGAAGAACTGTATTAAAACTGTATCAAAAATATGATTGAACCTTTTCCAATATTCGAGGCCGACACAATAATATGAATAATACACAAAGCCGTAAAAAATACGCGAGAAAAAATAACCTATTTCCACCCCCTGTATCCGCGATGAGAGAATCTTCTCCAGACCCCGTCCAGGAAAATCCGAACCCCGAGAATCCAAAGAGGCCGATCGCTCCTCTGAATATTCCGGTTGAATCGAAACGGTCGGAAAAAGAAAATTCCCCCCCGACTGTGTAATCGAGATTCCACGCGGACGAAGCTAGTGTGTCCGGATCGGGGGGGTTCGCGAAGGCACGCGAAAGAAAGGCAAGAGATGGTCAACGTTAAACTGGCCGTATACACTCTGGCGAGGGCGAAAAGAATGCCAGGCCTGGCTGTATCCTGGGTCTTCCACGATAACCTATGCAAAAGACAGTTCGTGCGCGAGCTCCGGAGGAAGGCGCAAGCCGCTTCTTCTTCACGGAATTCACGATACAGCCGGCTATGCATTATAGGGAATACGATATCCATCTTACGTCAGATCCACGGGATCTTATGGCCGCGGCGGCACCTAGCCGCTTGCAAAACGTGCAAAAAGCGCGCAGGCGACTTATGTTCGTGGAAATATCTAGAAGTCGTCGTCCTTTTCATCTTCGTCGTACGTACAACGTGTTCGGTTCGCTTCTCAGGCTCGAGTGCCCGCGGACTCAACCGCAAAACCACCCGGTGAACCTCTTGTCCCGACCTTCCAGGCGCGATACAAGAAGCAACCGTTGCTGTCTCGAACTGTTGCTAACGGTCCGCCGCGACGAGAATTTACGGACAACCGTGTGAAATGATTGCTACTGGGAATCACGGTGCTTCGGGGTTAGCTGGAGCCACAGGTATTCTGTTTCGCGATAGCTCGAACGGTTTGTAGTGGGACTATGATTCCTTTGTTTCAGCAGCAGGCCAACAGTCTCTTATCTTATGCATAATTGTCGACTCGCGTGTCTACGATATCCCTTCGCTTCTGCACTTTTCGAATAAAATAGCGAATCGTCTACTGCGACACTTTCCATATAGATATCGATACTTCACGATGACTGTAATTATTATCGAAGCTGGGTTCGTCTCTTCTATACAGATTTCCCGTAACATTTCCGAGGGATCGAAATCCTTGAACTCCATTATTCGGGTTGGACTAATTTCGAGTGCAGCTTTTGCACGTTACACCGGAAGCAGTATCAGTTTACGAACACTCTATCCCACGCGAGCAGAGTCAACACGCTTCGTGCTGTAGTCAAACACCCGGTAAGAGTGGCAGCCATGGATCAACCATGTTACGCGTCGTTCTACGAACAATCTTCTCGCCAGCTGCAGCCCCTCTCCGAAACCGAGATTAATCGTGCGAACCTGAGTCGATGGTAAGGTGAACCAACGCGCGAAGGTAGACGGTGGTTGGGATCGATGAATGAACCGGTCGTGAGGAGGATCGCCGCGAGAAATTCGTCCTGGACGAACGCCAGACGGATCGGGCTCGTGCAAATTCATGCGACGCCCCGTGGTCGCTTACGAACGACCGCAGGAAACGTGAAACGCGAGCGACGCAAACAGAAAAGGGAGGCAAGAGAAAAGGGGAAAAATGGTGGAAGCATGGGTGGCGCAAAAAAATAAAGGGTGGAAAATGAACGTGGATGATCAAGATCGAACAGAGAGGCAGAGGAGTGAACGTGGAGCGTGTAAAGTCTCGTGGTCGGCTGCGATTTCAATTTTAAATGCAACTCCGCGGACTGCGGCCACGAGGACGCTTCGAAAGTTCGTACAGCCATTGTCCCCCGACCTCATACGTATGCGCATTCTATTGGACAAGCTTGGACCGTCTTCGAGTCCACTGGATCCGCGGAAGATCTCTCTCGGCTCCTTTTCTTCCTTCACTTTGACCGATTTCAGTTGACACTTTGATAGGAACATCACTGACACTTCCCGGTTAGGCTCGCGTCCGTGAGATTTGATCATTCGGAATTCATCAGAATAGTTGAAATTTAAGCCAGCGAAATCTGAACATTCCGAAAGCGGTGCAATTGTATTCAGTTTGATCTGTTCAAGCAATGTACAATACTTCATAAATTCTGAATTTTCAACGCTCATTGCGATTAAGACGAGAGAAGTGCCGGGGTTAAAGTATCGCACCCAGTGTGTGCCATAAATTAGAATTATCCCGAACGATCGATTACTCCATAGATCCTATCCGTACGACTATATTAGTACACAATTACACGACTGTCTCCTGTGGCACGCGAAGTAAAACCGTGCAGGGGTTCCAGGGGAACAGAGTCGAGCGGCACGAACGGTTACGCAATTCAGGGGACCGAACGTCCCCCGATTCGTTTATCACAATCGATTCGACTTGCATCGGACTTAATTATCCTCAGGGCAGGAATAATTGCGTGGAAATCAGATAAAGAACCAGTTCGCGATGTAAATACCTACAGGCTTGCACGAGCCTGATTAAAAATCAGACAAGCAACGCGACTAGACGTTACCGTGCCTCGAAATGGACTAACTTTCTTCTTCTGTTCTGCTCTTTTTTTGCCGTCCAAATTTTTCACCGAAATCGAAGTTACCTTTTGTTTACTATTCTATAAAAATCTGACGACACCATACGTTTTATAAAAATGCTGGCTTCGTGTAACGACAAATACTGCATTCGTGTAACGTTACAGAAGGCAAATAGAGTTAATGGGTCTGTAGCCCATCTTGCCCACGATTACCATGGAATCCAAGAACTCGATTCCTCGTGCAGGCTGTGCGAGTTTCGCATTCTTTTAGATCTCCCCCTGTCTCCCTTCCTCTCTCCCTCTGTTTGCCCTTTTTCTTTCTGCTCCATTACCGACCTCGTGGATTCCAACGTTTCTTCTATCTTTTCCTGACCAACGACAACAATGTTCTTGTCCACGATGAAGACAATGGCCCCAGCTGGACGTTGATGGACTGAGCTTCCAGTTGACACACGTTAACGATCGAAGACCGGAACACCACCTCAATGATTCTCGACGTGACACGCTCCGGGAAATGAACGACCGCGGCAAAACTCGGACGACGCTTTTTGCATTACTTAGCACCTGGAGGTTTACGCGGAGACGCGTTCCTCCGGTGTTCAATTTATTTTCATCGCGGGATAAATAGTTGCTTCGATTGGCTGTATTAATCGGGAGCGTCGGGAATTTTTTCCACCCACTGAGAATAATCCGGACTCTTGAAATTCTTGACCTGCCGCAATTTCCCCTCGAATACGGCTCAACTTCTTGCGTCGAAATTCTGTATTCGACGCAAGAAATATAAACGCTGATCTTCTGAAATTTTAGAAACTTATAAGTTCTTTAAATTTCCCCCGTACCGAAAGATTTGATTAACGATAGAAAAATTCGCTGCATTCGAGCGGCCCTAAATAAACACCTTTACCAATTCTGACCGCGCACATCCAATCCAAACACCCATTATTCTGGTCCTAGCTGTGGATATTTCGGAGTTTCGTAGAAACAACAATGACTCAGACGGGGACCTAGAAACCGTGCGGCAAAATTTTAGAACGAAGTGCAACGACCGAATTACGCAACGGAGTACAAGGCGTGCCAGAATCGAAGCTCGATTTTCGAAGTTCGTTTCGGAATCGCGTTTGCTCGGGCCGAGGTCGGCTATCGACTCGTCCCGTTTCCCGGCAAGTGCCAGGCAGATTAACAAGCCAGACTTTGTTTCCCTTTGAAACAGCTTCTTCGTCGTTCACGCTCGACGAGTTTGTCGCGATCCCACGCCCGTGCAACTTCACCGGCGTCGCTTTGAAGAGAGCCGCCTGTCGCTCGGGGCTTCTTATCCGTGATTTCTGCCAGCTGAATCTCCTTGATTCCCGATAAACGTGAAATTGCCAGGTGATATTCGACCGTAGCGCGTACAGCGAGGAAATAAACATTCGAGCGTGTGCAGAAATTCGACTCGAAATTTTGTTTAACAACAATTTACATTTTGTTATGTTTCAGCATAGAATACTTTACGCATTTCTTTTGTATACTTCTGCGGAAGCTCCATTCGTCCAAAAGTCTGTCACAATTTTCGACTAATTATTTAAGAATTTTGCAATTAGCCTTCTGAAATGAAATATCACTCTCACCCAGAGCAAAACAAAATAAGGCGAGTAGCAACACATGTGTACATGTATGCATAACGAAGAGAAATTATATACGTGGTAACTCATTCGGAAATAACGTTTTGAAATCTTCGAAATGACTTGTCCTCCGTTCGAGTTCCCTTTCGAGTGTAGACAGAAGCACTTAACTCGGTCAGACGGTAATTGTCGTGAACACTGGTGGTAGTTCGATTCGGTCGACATATTTTGACACGGCTCGAGAGGGGTCTCTCGTTTCCCCTGGTAACACATTAATCTCGTCCCTGTAGGGCCGCCTAAACGGCCACCTGTGCCTGGCGGAGGATTTACACCACCGTAGTAGTCACACCGTGCCGGGGCGAAACAAGGATCGATTCTCTCTCTTCCTCTTCCCCGAACCTTTCTACCCCTCTGCCAGACCGTGTATACGGAACACCCAACTTTTCCCTTGCGTAATTCGAGATCCCAGGAAACGCAGGACAGGTTGCGCCGGGTGATTCAAGATTAACCGGTCCGTTGATCGAGAAAGACGCATAGGTTGCCTCGCCATAACGCTAACGGGAACGAGGAACGGGCAGAAGTTTAAGGCCCCACGACGATTTATCCTGCTGGGAGGTCAGGATACACCTTCCACGGGCCTGGCCAAAAGATCACCGTTGCCCGTCGTCGATCGTCAGATATTTCTTTTGTCTTTCCCACCCTTCCACGGATCAGAATCCCGTCGACCCTTTCCGTCTTACCATCGAATCGCGTCCATCCCTTCGACGGATTCCACGATTCCTGAACACGAGGGCGCCGACGCCGACGCCGTGGACGATGGATTTATTGCGTCTCCGGTTAAACGATGATTACATCGTTCCAGAAAGACGGGACGCTTTGATACGCGGGTCCGATGATACGACGCGTCTCGACGGTTCGACGAAATATAGGATATTTATCATAGGTGTGGCGCGGATCGTGGTACGTATGTGCCTACACGGGAGGAGTTTATGCCCCCGAGCGAATTCTACCCATGGTAGCCAAGTTCTTTACAGCCGTGTGTAGTATGTACATTTCCAAGAGGGACACGCATCCGGCTCGCCGAAGCGTCGTTACCCTCCGAGACTGACCGATTATGTAAAACGCGATTCCACGGGTGGCCTCGCCTCCCACTGTTATGTCGATTCGTCGTCCTTTGCGCGCACACGATTGCGGAACTGCGTGGGCGCATCCGCGAGTGTACACCCACATGAATGAATCGCACGGTCCCGCGTGCCCTCGTCGATCGACATTTGTCCAGGTTTCTGTAACGCTCGATTCTCTTATCAGCCGGAGATAGTCGAAGGCCCGCGGCTTTTCCGATCGTTCGTTGCGCGAAACTGGATCTCGTGCACGGCGGGGATATTTCCCTTGTCGTTGCGAAAGCGCTTCCATCCTTCCATCGGATATTAAGAGATAAAGTTCGACTAGCTGCGGACCGGTCCTAGGGGTAGCAGAAAAATTCCACGCCCTTTCCCCGTTCGCGTTTCCGGAATAATTAAACAACGCCAGCGAGATCTGCACGCCCGGATCTCTTTGCTGTCCCCGTTTTCGGTCTACAGTTTATACGGGGCTCAAGTTTCGTGTCCAATGAGGCGACGGACCAATTAATTTCAGAAAATGTCCTCGCGAGACGCAATGGCGGCGAACAATGGGCACGCGCGACGAAGAAAGAAGGACCCGTGGGGCGACGTCGGTGAACGAGAGCACGAGGAGGGAAAAAGAGAACAGGAAACACGTGTAGAAGATGAAGAAGGGGCGGGGTATGTCCTCGCGGTCGGTTCTGCCTGACCGCCAGTCGACGGCAGCAGGTTCCTCGAGGACCTCCGCAGCTTTCACAGTTTTTCACGGCTTCTTATTTTTCGCCGACAAACGAAGGCCGTTCCAGGAACCCGTTGGAATAATACCAGCCGGACACGACCCTAACTCAGGACGAAAACTCCTCCTAACGACCGGACCATTGTTCCCGCGAAATGTTCGCACGTGTAGAATAATGCCCCGCGGCGAGGACGTGGAATCCTCTTCTTTTCTGCCTGGACCAGCCACGGAGATTTCTTTCTCGACTCGGTCCTACTCTCGCCGTGGCGGAACGCGAACACTCGCCACGTGCCATCGGCTCGAGGGTTGCTCCGCCTTTTTGGATTTCCCGAGCTCTTGAGAAACGCGCATCGAACCAATGCACGTATACACACTTGTACGCATAGGTACTTGGAAATCTGGTACAGCGACGAGATAATTTTGTGGGAGAAAATTCAAACAGAGCGCTTGAAACTGCGCGTACGTATATTACAAGAGGCTTCAAATTAAACAGCTGAAGGGTAGTTCGTTCAATTTGTAAGAGGTGCACACGGTGCAGGATATAATTTGCTTCTCGTGTCTGGAAGTTGAACCACGGTTCTTCTTTTCTTTTTTTTTTTTTAAGCCGTATACATACGCCCGTATCTATATCAAGCGCGTTAACTCCTTCGAGTTTGAAAAACACCAGCACGAATCTCCGTTCGCGTCTGGTGACGTTTGTTTCTTCCAATACACAGTGATTCGGAAGAACGGAAAGAACAATTCCGATAGAAGAACAGCGATGCGAAATACACGTCCGTCCGAACGATCAATTTCTCACGGATCCACGAAACTCAGGAATACGTTAAACTATACGGCGTTTCCAGTAAACCTTTCGTATTTACATAATGCCTTTTCTTTGCCCGATAGTCGACGCCTTTCCGTGAAATCCCTTTCCCGACCGACGCAACGATCGCACGTTCTTCCCTCGAACAGGATACGTGTTCCCGTGAACGAGCAGTGAATTCTTTAATGGCCAGTCGAACGTGCCCTCGTGATACGACGACACATTAGCCCGCCGTTCGAAATGTATTTAGATATGCGTCGAGCACCACGGACGAGCCATTTATTTGCCTTAAATCGAGCCATCGTGAGAAGGAGAAGCTTGGAACCCGTTCCTTCGGGGATCAAAGGATTTTACAGAGCGTGTGACGGTCTGTGGGGGGAACACACTTTTGAACGTCCACTATATTTTCTTAATCGATTCCTTCCGCCGGCGCGCGAGTTCGTGCCGGACTAAATTACATACGTGCATAAGGTACACGTGCGCGTATTCGGGGGCTCAAAGAGCTTTCGATTACGCGTGCGCGTTTGTTTAATCGAATATAAATTGCTTCGAAATAACACGCTTCGAAAATTGTTCCGCTAACACGATTAAAATTGTTCGAAAGAAAAACATCACTGCCGTGGACGGAACCGCGAATAAACGACGGAACGAGGTGCACAACTGCGTATTGAATTTGTAAATACGACAAAAAACTTGCGCACACATCGTGACACGCACGGGCATAACAAGCCGTCTTATTAATGAACGGGAGATTCTTTAAACGACGGGGAAACCGGTTGCACGATTTTTCGTGGGTGACGATAAGGGCACGGACGGGACCCCGTGAAAGACCTTCGGCTCAGCCGTGTGCGTCCTATCGTTAGGGCAAAGGTATTCAAGGGCGACAGGAGAATGGAAAGAGAAAGGGCACCGAGGGAGAGAAGGATGAAAAGCGGCTGCCCGGAGAGGAAGGACAAGCGAGATGAAATCTCACTGTTCCCGACCTGCTCTAATCTGCTTCGCCCTGCTGGTAGATGCTGTTTCAGTCCTTCCTCTATCTATATCTTCCCTGCCCCTTTTCTCTCTCCACTCTGTCTTCCTTCTGTTCAATCCCTTTTTCCCCCGTTCATCGTTGACGTATCCTCGATTCCACCCGATCGTTCCGTCCGGTCGCCACGCTACGTATAAACGACCTGGCCAGTATCCTAGTTCGAAGATCTATAAGTTGTCCCGCACTTAACGAGAATGGAATTTCCATCCGATAGATTGGACTTTGTCCCAGAAGATTCGAGGAAGCTGTGATTGAAGGCGGAGAGGGGGAAAAACACGCGAATGTGCACCCTCACCTTTCCGCCTCGAATGAACTCTACGATAATCTGCCCATCTACACGATTATTGGCTATCGTTCAATCGACTCCCTAATTGGATTTATTAGTGCAATTAAGCGCGGCGGAATTATGATCGCGGAACTGCCGACTGTACTCGGAGAATTACGGGGATCGTTAGAGCTCGGCGATCCTCGTATTTTCATTTGTTATCGATGACGAGTCGAACGTGGAAAAGTTTTTATTGGTAGACACAGTTGGACGCCTCATTCATCTTGAAATTAATTTATGGGGCCGTGCAGCGTTGCCAAAATATTTGCACGCCCTTCGAGACAGGATGATGGATCTTGGTTTGTATATTAGGGTGCACGTATTTATCTTGTTATCGGAAGTGTCGGGCACTTGGAAACACGAAAAATTTTGCCCGGCCAATATTTGCGAATCGTGCTTGCCCTTGGGGATCTTTCGGTCCGCTCTGACGAAGGGGTACGACCAATCGACGGAATGACCCACGAGTGCAAAGGTTATTTTGCCGCGGGAAAATACAGGAAAGTGCAACGCTAGGCTCATTTCTACGGATAATTGAACTGAACAATGTTTCTGCACTACGCGAACAAAGTTTCAACGGATCGAATCTGAGAATATAAAATATTCACGAAAACGTTCCTGCAGAGGAAGTCAAAGGTAAACCTGCCCTTTTCATTTCCAAAAAAATGTTTCATTCGTCGGACTGGATATACAAGTAGTCGCGTCTGGGACAACGAAAATTGATAATTCGACGGCGCTGTCAACGGGAGCGTCGCGACAACCACAAATCGACCGTGGAATTTCCTGTGTTTGCGTTTGTGCCACGCAAGCGACTAGACACGATTGTTATTGTTGTTTGCCGCGGAAGGGTTGCTTGAAAAGCCGGCGTCGCATCGGGGACGCGCGTAATAACGCGTCTTTGTCATGAACGGGGGGATGCTAGCTGCGAATATTAGTCGTCTCGCCAGACTCGAGGGGTTGTTACAGGTAGATATAAAAGAGAGAGGGGGGGGCGAGATGATACGCAAAAATACAGAAAGAATCTTGAAACGCGAGAACGGGAAATGAAGCGGACGATGGTTTTCACGCGGTCATGAATACTCTGGTGGAAAAATTTAATAAGGGTGCCGGTTACCCTCGCTGCTTATTTCGAATCCTTTCAAAACAAACCGTAGAATGAACGTCACCCGCAACTTTATGACGCGGCAGCTTCTTTCAATTATTAATTTAATTAAGCGTCCCAGCCTCTTAGCAGTATCCCGATCGTGCTCCATTAAAGCGAACCTATAATTTCGCGCTTAAGCAAGATCTGTTTCGAGAATGCATGCAACCTCTGCGGAATTGAACACCTGTATACGTTATTCTCTCCCTGCGTTAAATAATGGTATCAGTCCGTGGAGGAATATCGCAAGGGGACTTAAACCAGCCAAGGTGGCCCGGTTCAAGTCGATTGGAACAAATGCGTAATCCACGAAGCTACGGCGAAGAACAGTCGTGATATCGGAGTTGTAAAATCCGAAGGATAAACGGCGCCAGATAATTGCACACCTGTTTCCATCTCTACTTGGATTTGCACGTGGGCACGTTGGATTACAGGCGCCAGCGACAGGATTACAGGGAATCTGTGCCCGGGGACGTAGGAAATTCGGGACGACTTTTAATCTGCCCACGGATACACACGTGCACACGTACTTATACGGGGCGTGTTATTTCAAAGGGTGCAGAATATTCGGGAAGTGTGCCAGACGACGGAATATATGGAACGACGACCACGCGTCGCATATTCCAGCATCCTGGCTCGCAATAACGTGAATAATGGCGGCCCGTTTTCTGGAACGACTGGGTTTTACAGCGCGAAGAAACTCCTCCGCCGCTGGCCAGGTCGGGAAATCACGTAACGCGGTCCAGTTAACTGGATTTAAGAGAAGAAACGAGCCTTTGCGAATTCGCGCCGCGGCCATCGACATCTGTCATCGTCATCTCGAATGATTTTATGGGACGAACGTTTTACCTCGACAGGTGAGAATACTGGCCGGGCTATAATCGTTCTCCGTTATTGCTAAAAAATGAAGTACCGCCTCAGCTCTTCTGACGTTTCGGAATGTTAACAATAAAGAATTGGTACTCTCCTATACGCTGCTAATACCACTACCAACAAATACACAGTTACGGATAATTCTATCCGTTTGGAACAAAGGCGTTTAAATTGAAATTACGAACGACGGCACTTCAGATCTCTCGGCTGTCGTCGAGATGAAACCAGTTAGATATTTCCCAGCCGTCGACGACGTTGCTTACCCTTCTCGAGCAGAGGAAAATTATATAACCCGATTCGATTCTGCCCGCTACGTCACGCTATTGTGCGTTCTAACGAGACCATTTTCATTGCCGCATTATCTTTCGTCGAGGGGGACGAGTCGAATACAGGGGGAACGATCATTACATCATCGCTTGTTTCAAAAGAAATCCGATGATCTGTAACATAACGACGCTCCGCGACCGCGGCAATTAAATCGTGTACGTCGCGAAGAAATTAAAAGAGGACTATCAACACTGTTCGGTCAATGAGCATTTCGTCTCTCATTCCCAGGATATCGATTCGCCTCGGAATATGTCGTACGCGCGCCATTGTTCGCGGCCAACCGAGCATTGCGACGATTTTCGTGGGAAATTCGGACGTCCTCGCGAAAATCGGCACGCGATTATTACGTACACGTAGCGCGCTGTTCGATCCTTCGACACCATTGCACAGAGATGGCGGGGGCTAATGGGCCAAACAGGAAGCGGGAGCGTGCTTAAACATTTATCCGGTCGATCGGATTCCGCTCTCCTTTCAGACTTTACGCGAAACCAGCGCCGCTTTCACGTTGCGATCGGACACGTGTGCGTCTCTGGATACCTCTCGATTCCTCTCGATTCTCGTCCGATCCCGATTCGCAGCGGAACTCTGCTTCGTTCGAAACGTTACGTGCACGGAAACGATCCGGCCGATTAACGAGCCGCGATTCGAACTATTTCTCATCCCCGTTTCGTGCTTTCGATCTGCGGATCTGTTCTCCTCGCTCAACTTTATTTTTCTTTTACAGTTACACAGTTTACAGTTGCACGAAACGACCGAGGATGAAATCGTAGTTTCGTCGTGGGGCTTCTTCTTTTACATTCGGTTACCGGGAAATTTAGCGAGAAAGTAAAGATTATCGTGAATCGCGGTAAATATGATTGTTCCGGGTCCATGGGAGGGGGATAATGGTTACGATGATCGTTCACTCATCGACCCATTATCCTTGGTCCCCGTGGACCATTCTCGATATCGTCGAGGAAGCGAAACGTTCGTTCCACGTCGTAAACCGACCGATAAATCGTTCGGCTAAAAGGCTTCCCGTAATTCTGGAAACTCGACCCGGTCATTAGACGATTCTTTCGATGGACACTTTTAGGCAAATCTACGTAAATCGCCTCTGACTGTCCCTTTACTATAACCACATATGTCTACTCTTTTTCTTCAAAGTGATACCGCGATCAATCGTAATACACTCGCAGCAGGGCAATTTAGGACGCGTCAATTTGAAAGCGACGCCTCTAAAACGTGAACGTACACGGGACTGATTAGAGAGGAGAAATAAAATACTAACGAGCTTCGAAATATGTTAACACTCTCCCCGCGCACCGATTTCGATGAGAAATAAAACGGCGATCGCGTTGAACCGCGTGGTTCGCAGAGGCAACTCCAAGCTGGACGGTGGCGCGTGGTGGTTGTGGGAATACGGATCGAGGAAGAAGCGTTTCGCTGGCGGACGTTGCTCATAATTCAGGAAAAGACAGTGGCGAACGCGCGAGGGTGCCACAGAGGGGCCATGCAAAGCCCCTATCTGATCGATTTAACTAAACGCCTCCACTATATCACCCTTAACTGATCCTCACCTTTCACCCTTTTATACACGGTGGACTGCGTTCCTCGCCTCGTTCTCGTACCTCTTGCCCGTTGATTCGTTCGCCACGAGCATCGGTACACGAGCCTCCGCGGTAACGGGGGAGGGATAGGAAAAAGACACGGCTCGTGAGAAATCCGAGACGTGACCCGTGGCGTCGATGACTATTCAACTATCTTCGGTCTAAATTGATAGCAGCCACGGGCTCGTTATTCTTTTTTCCGATTCGAGAGATACGGCAATAATTGAAATTCCACGCTTGAAAGTTTCTCCGATTGAACGGAAAATCGAGGTCAGAGATTCTTCGTGGAATGAATTTCGCTGTTGTCTCTTAAAGGAAGAAATTGACGGACAGTTTTAAGGAAGCGTTGTTTCAACCTTTTCCCCCGTGATCATTGGTTAATTTTATGCACAGTAAAATATTGTTCTTTCGTGCCGTGCTGTGCACAGGACTTTCAGCGGGGACGACCGAGGAAGTAACAGATTTCATGTATTTTCCGCAAGCTCCACTCGCGTTGCTCATTACGAACTCTCGAGAAATCATCCGGCGACCTTTCCTCACCTCGGGGACCGCGGAAGAATTCTGTCGTGTCGCGGTACTCCCGGTGAAAAGGGTTTGTCGGGCTGATTGCTTGGAATTACCGGGATTCAGCTGCGCCGCCGAGCATTCTGCCCGCGAACCGTGGATAGGGGAACGAAACTGTGATTCCAAAGGAAACTGCTATGCAAAGTTTCTTAAGAAAGTTCCGCTCTCAAACACGGGATTACGCTCGTTGCAGTTTAAGCTTGCCGAAAATTCCGTCCCCATCTTCCCGTCGCGCGGCTCACGCCTTTCGCTATCGCCCCCCGGAATTTTCTTGTTCAATATCTATTAGAAACAGAACAACAGCGATTTCCCTTTTTCCTTCCTTTCGTTTGAAATTAAAATATTTGCACGGCGAACCGTTACACGCCACGCAGAATTTATTCGCGTCACGTCCAGCACGTCCGCGGCAAGAATAATAGTTCAATTCCCGTCGAACGAAGAGTACGTTTGCCTGGAAACAGCTGAACGAACAAATTCCATTCGCAACGGTTGTGTGCGGCGTGCCCGTAACGAGACTGCACACGACGAAACTGCATCTCACTTTCTGACATTTCGCGATATTGACTGGATTATCATATTACACGCGCGCGCCGCGCCGACGTCGGGAGATTTACTTTTTACGATTTCAGATAGTTCGCTGATGAATCGACGTCGTACGCGCGTAAGAGTCCTGGCGAATCGGCCGGCTGAGAAACCGCCGCGCGCGGAACGTGCATCGATTGTTCTCCCCGAATGATCGGCAGACAAATGCCGCATCAATTATTCAAAAAAACAACGAAATAGCCCCTCGATTGCATCTTTATTGCCGCCGCTCGTCGTCCAGCTGTACGCGCAAGATTTACGGGCGGGCTCCAGGTTTTCCTTTTACAGAAAATTCCATTGTGGCGAAAAATCGAGGGATTGCGAAAGGAATCGCGGGGGTGAAGCCTTCGTGGAATTCGTGACCTTCGTGACGAATGGAAATCTTCGTGGGCGAGTTCTCGGGGACAAAACGGTTCCGGATCCTCCGAGCTTGAAGAGTGTCGCCGAACGATTCCTGAACGCGGCAGATCCAACTGTAAGTCGCTTTCGACCACAATAATCCGAGGGGCAAAAGGGGACTCCGATTAGCTGACCCAAGTGCTCGATGGAACTACGATACACGGCGAGCCGATACGTGTGTCCCAATCGAAGAACTTTTAATTGCACGCCGCGGCGTGCAGCTGCAATTAAGGAATCTCAAGGGGTCGGCCGTCGTCGCAGGTCTCGAATCGTTAGCCGCGATATCGCGCGATTTAATCTCCGCCATCGTTCGTTTCTTTTCTCTCAGCCTCGCTGCTCGTTAAGTCTCTTTCGCTGTGCACGCTGCTCTTTTTCGCGACAGTTCCCCCTTTTCGAAACTGGCTGCCACGACCGGGGACGGATCGAGTCTCGTTTCGCTCCGTTCGACGCTGACAACCCGGGCTTTCGGAACTATCGACGATATCCTGCCTCTGTATTCTTTCGAATCGCACGTGGAATTATCCCGGGCGGATATTTTATCGCGCGTCCCTTTTTGAAGGTTTTGGAGCCGGAATTGGCAAGCGGACGAGGAGAAACGTCGTCGCGCGTCTGGTGGCACAGGCGGGACAAATGCACGGGTTATTTTTAACGATTTTATGGAGGAAGCCGATCCTATATCTGGATCGTCTTCGTTGACCCTGAGATGCCGAAAATACGGCAAGGTTAATCGCGATCAAGTTATTAATTGGAAGCGACGAACTTTTGTCGAGGCAATCTGTTTCGAATTTTTGCACGTTCAATGGAACAGTCAACCATAATTCCAGGAAGATATCTAGGCACCGAATTGACTCGCGTGTGCGATTTTTAGACTGGAATGTTCCACATTGAATATCATAAACCCAAGGATGTACATCGCGTGTCAAATTCTTCGCATCAGTCGAATAACCGAAACATTACGTAGTTCTAAATTTACGTGGAACTTCATTAGGACGGAACGGTGGCTGTTGATCTTTGAAAAGGTTAGAAGGCATCAGCCTACACGCGCGAACTCGACTTCTGAAACCATTCGCAGACGGAGCTTCATCACTCGATAAACTCGAGAATTGTTTGCTTTGCGCGCATGCTTTTTACTTTACACCTTTCAAGCGATGTCACAACATTATCGACACCCGCGTACACGTACATCTATCCTTCCGGCGGGCCAACTGAAAATTACGTTCCTTTCAGCCTCGCACACCAATGGAAAGTACATAATCACTTGTCGACAGCTAATATCTTTGATTTCTACTTCTGTGCAAACATCGTGTCCTATCAATTTCGCAAACGAATACTCGTTCCTCAATGTTTCTAAAAGCCCGACAGATTTTTTTACATTAATTTATCATGCACTATTGCACCTCTGTTTCCTCCAAATTCTGGCGAACTAATGTTTAACACGTGCCGGCAGTAATTTTCAATTTATTCGTGTCGCTTTTACTCGAAAGTTTCATGGGCGAAAAATATATAACAAAAGGGGAGATTGAAATAAATTGCTTCCAAATAATTCGAACGTTGCCGGCATACAATATGGGGGCAGTTCGACTTCCAAAACTGCAGCTCGGCCAATAAAACATTGTTTTGCCGTGTGTACGAGCCAATGGCACGAGCATGCATATTCCGCGTAATATACGACCTGGTACGCGTACAGTATGCATCCACAACGATGACGATAGTTATGAGGCTTTCCTAATCTTCCAGGAAAATTATGAGCCGCCACTGATTCACCGTAAAAGACACCGTCCGTTTGCCTTCTGACCTTTCACCAAACATAATCGGAGCGTGTTCAGGTCGTTTCGTTAATTCGATCGATCGAATTTCGCCAGATATTCAGCAACAAATATATTCGCAGAAAATAAACTGAATCGTCCATCGGAATCTTTCAACAAATTACAAAAGTTGAGTTATTTTCGGTTCCTGTATGTACATCGATCAGGTTATTATCTGCGCGCACGTTTCCAAGGCAAAACGACAGATAAAAATAAAAGATACAGCAGTGAACGTTTAACATGTATATCGCGAAGTGGAGGTATCTTTGCGGGAAAAAATTGGTGTAATTACGTGTGGTAGGTGCTTTAGCGTAATTGCTGGACTTTGTACAAAGCAGTCGTAGCGCCACACGGAACGTGAATCAATGCCTGTAATTCCGTTCTGCGGATGTCTGATAACAGCGGCGTGTGCACACGAATGTTTAAACATCCTTGCAAAAGTTATTAAACGGGAAACGGCTGGCGACGTTATTGAAATCGAAGAACGCGAAATATATCAAGATGCAAAAGAGAATGCAAAAAACAATATTAATATTAATTTTTTTACTGCCCTATCTCGAAATGAAAGTTATACCGGCTCGTACGCGAAGAATATTTTCCCGTACACGGTTCCAATAACGCAAGGGTCAAGCAAATTTTAAATGCCTTTTTTCGGATCAGGGTCGTATAACCTTTCCGCCTAATCGTGTGCCATTGCATAAAGTTTCATGGCGCAAAAAAATCGCAGAATTGCCGGGGGCTCGCTAATTTAATTACCAGCTGCGGAGCGTGCTCGATGGGCGGCGTACATACTTCAGGGCCTATCCGTACAGGTGTACAGTACCGATAATAGTACGGTTATAATAACAGACAGCGCGCTTTCTTATGTTCACGGACGGCGTCTACACGGGCAAATGCTATCAACGAAAAAATTGCATAATACAAAAAAATAATAATAGAATGTAGAAAGAACATTTTCCTTGTACCTTTATATCGTGACATTCGTAACACACTTATTTCTGGGCGAATGAGAGAAACAAACAGTTGCCAACGACGACTCTAATCCTAATAATTATTACACAATTCCAAGCGACTCCAGCCGATATTTAGTGGTATCATGGTCGTATACATTCCATGGAATATCGTACAGCATTTTAAGTGGCGCTTTAATGAAATCGCTCGCGCACACCGCCATGGGTGGTAGGGCGCTTTACTATTATTTAATTGCAGGCCGCTATTAAGCGCGCGATTTTTCCACCGTGCAATTCGCTTAACGACGCTACCGGCCAGCTACCTGAAACAAAACGAGACCCGCGTGGGACACCCATTGGGTCGTGAGAGAATTTTGCCCCGATACTGGCGTGTTTCATTACGGTGTCCAGCTTGATGTACATTATACTTCATTACGGACGACCGATGAATTATTTCGTTGAATACGCGACACACGGCGTACGAGCGTGGAAACAGGAAAACGATCGTTCGTGACACGTCGTTGCGGAATTTTAACGCGGCGGATTCAATTCCAAGCGACGCTTGATTAATTGAACAATCGCTAGCGTTTTTTGCGGGTAAAAATTAATTTAATCTTTTTCGCGGTGATTTCGCTTCATTTCGTTTAAACGCGTCCTTCGTAGTATTATTTCCAAGGAAACAATGCATTAAGCGGCCTGCGTTATTTTAATAAACACGACCTTGTTTCTGAATTGTAACACGTTTTCGCGATACAGCGATTAACGCGATAATCTCGCGTGTTGTTTGATTCAACAGTGGAACGATGTTGTTAATAATTGAAACGCTGTAATTGATATGGACGAAAGAAATGCCGGCGCAGCAATTATTGTCTCAGCACTCCGAAATTTCGCCTGTCAGAGAATCGTTCGAGTTAGACGGTATGACGAATTCGCGCGCCATTGAAGTTTCGTTTAAAAATCGCGTGTACACACTGTGTACGATGGATTTCGATTGTCACAATTTTCACACCGATTTCATCCGTCCGCGGCCAGCCCTTTCATCGCGACGATCGCGTACGAGTGGGTGTCACTTAACGATTGCGTTAAGAGTCAACCGGCAGGCTCGATAACGAGCAGGTAACGCGGCGCGTTATTATCAATTTAATTGGTGGTTCGTGGCGAAGTACCTTCGGATCGATATAGTCGACTATGGGGCGGTCTGGAGTAGTGGGCTCAAAGGAACAGGCCTTCGAAGAAGAAATTAATAAATCAGACGTGGTGGTGGGGCACCATGGCGCTTCTTCGTCATTCCATCATATCGTATCCCTCTAACTTTATGGCATTCCAGCGTGAAAGAAACGCTGGCCTAATAATCCTTTCGAAGCCTTTGCCCGTTCGTGCCGTCTAAACATTTCGTCTTTTTACAAATGTTTCAACTGTACCCTATTCCTATAATTAAACTCTATCTATAATAGAAATCATGACAATTATTAAACGTCCCTGTAATTCCTATCGACGTTATCTGTGCGTTTCACCCTTTTGTTTCAATGAACCAGAAACTTTAATGAGAAAGGCGAGGCTCGGGTTAAAACATTTTATAAAACAAAGTTCCCTGTAATTGGACCGCTCATCGAAGCCGTGCCGAGCTTTTAAAATTAATATCTGCGTCACTGATCGTTCTAAATATACGTGCAACCAGACTTCGAGTGGATACGATTTAGTAGCGTGTAACCGTGCCAATAAAGTTAAAGGGCGATCGTAAAATCGTGTAGCTTGAAAGGCCAAATCCCTTCGAGAGCCAACTCGAGGATCTCTTCAACGTGGGCAAAAAGGGAAAAAAGAAACGGAAAGAAAAACATTCGATAGGCAAATGAATCGGAGCCATGTGCTCCAGAAACGACCTGCGCACAATATTACGCCTATTCTTCCACAAGGTCTCTCTGCCAACCCCGCTTACAGTAGCCCGGGGAGAAGACGCGGGACAGAAAAATTGTTAACGGAAAAACCGAAATGGAGGATTTACCTTGACGAGCAGGTGGATTGGCTGGCTGACGCTGGGTGGTTTGCCTCTTCTGGCCTTTCCGCCTCCGCCACCCAAACACTTTATCCACGGCATTCCTCGAGTGTTTCCTCGCCTCTCCGTTGCCTCTTATTCGCAACTTTGATTTTTCCTCTCCTCCTTCCTGCACTTCTCTTCCTGCTTGTCCGCCTCGCACGTTCTCCTCCCGCAAATCCTTCAAGGCTCCCTCGGGTTTTCTATCGTATCCGCGTCGTTCTCTCGCTGCATCGTCGCGCGTCGGTTCTTTTTTCTTCGGCGAGAACTTCGGAAAACTCGGCCGTCTCGAGAAGTTGAACGATTCTGCGCGAGGTTGGCTCGATGAAACAGACTCGCTTATAATTCAACGAATCGTCAGTGACATCTGAACGGTTCCACGCCATCCACGGGCGGACCACACGCCTCGCGATCGTACATCGAAGGGGGTTGGCTTTTATTGCGATTAAATTAGAACTGTCGGATCGATACAGCTGACTACTGATTGCGACGCGCGAATTGTTTTTTCCTTACAAACATAATGGAGCGTGTTTCGTTGCAGGCACAATGGTGGCAGGTCGCACGATTACGCGCAAATCAAGGCGAACACGGGATACGCAGGTGGCTGTTCGCGAAACGAAAACAAGGCGCGGTGGGGGAGCACAGGTAGTTTTTCCGTTTGCACGTTGCTTTCCATGCGTCGACGTAGCACCGGCGACGACGCGACGACCTCTCTCGCGCGTAGCTCCCGCGACACTGCCGGCTGTCGACTTCGCTATCGTCGATTTTATACAGTGCCTTGACAGAACGGGCCACCCGTTTCTCTTATCTCTGTGCCGTGAACTCTTCTCGTTTCAACCCCTTCGCGTTATTGGCCACCTCGTTTCCAGCGCCGCGAGCGATTCGTTTTCTGTTAAATCGTTTAAAAAACTGGTAAAAAATGTCACCCTCCTTCCTGTAAAATCGGAGTCCCGTCGTTCTATCGATGAAACATCTGTGCGCTCATCCTCTCGACAACTTATTCGCGGGGCACTGTGCGATATATCTTCGTTTGCGGGGTCCGCAGGTTTATTGGCTCCGATATTTTGAGACCGCGACGGCCGCCGGACAGCGATAAACCACGTCCGTCGATCTGTTTCATCGATCCGGGAATCCTGCAGGACGAGCTCCGGTATTGCGCACAGAACAATCTACGAATGGATCACGATTTCCTTCCCGTAATTCATAGAACGCGTGTCACAATTAATTTACCGGGCTCCGTGGGCAGCATCGCTCAGGCAGTATTAATCTCTCAATCAACCTTCGATCCTCACATTCCTCTTCGTGACTTGCCAACGAACGGGGTACAAGTGTTGCATCGTTGTCCCTCGTTCCCCCGTCTTGCGTTTCGCATAATCGAGAAAATAATCATAGAAATGAAACGAAAGAGTATCGAACGCGTGTCGATCGAATGGATTTTAGGTGCGTGGTGTGTTCTCGACCAGCTCGACCCACGGCCTGCCGTCGACTGACAGAAAATACCAGCCGGGATCCCGAAGAGTGCTCCGAGGGCCGAACAGAGGGGCGGAAGGGATCGACAATCCGTGTCGAAACGCAGCGGAGCTCTTCTCGCATCTGCGCCTCCGCCGTTCCGATCGGTGGCCGCCTCGCCATTGCGACCGATCGCGAACCAAACGATCCGGCATTGTTATCATTCATCGTTAAACAATGATTACCGATCATCCCGGTAGACTCACTCGGCTTCCTACTGTTTGCTTTACCCATTCATTCATAGATTCTTCGCGGTGCCACGCGATAAGAGGTGCTCGTTATTTGTCCGCAAATCACGCCTTGTTTGCGAGAACGTTTGCGACCGTGACCGAAGATTTCTTTCGTCCGAAATATTTCCGAACAGATAACGGGCGGTCAATTTTACAGATCGCGGGTATCGTTTCGCCGCGTGTAGGTACATCAGACATATTTTCGTCGATCCGTAGCCAGCTTGCACGTAACCACCGGACAAAAATAGACGAACATTACCCTGGAACTAGAGTCCGATAAAGCATCGCGCACTTGTACAAACATCCCTGCGCGAGCCCTTCAACTAATGCGAACGAATTAGTTACCCTGCCTTTCCTTTAACAAATTGTATATACTTTCTCTCTTGCATCCTGCATACCCTATTCCATCATCGTTATTATTGCGGTGCGCAATCGAGGGCCTGCGTTCCGTGCAGGATGTAGCACTTGAAAATTTTCTCAGCGACCCAAAGCTACCCCCGAACCGCTTACCGATGATAATTGATTGATAAATTCGAGTTATGCCAGCGCGACGGCATTATCGATGGGAAATCGTCGTCGTGGGTATCGAACGGAGCAAATTACGTTAGCATGCGAAACAAAATGCGTTCCACTGTGTTGTACAAGCAGCGTATCAACGGGAAGCATGTTTACATCTCCCCATGGCGCAGCAACGAGCGGATCTTTACGACGGGTTGCCCATAAAGTCTGTGCGCTATCATGTATTTACGCATGAGTCTGTTACGACGTCAAAACGATGATCGAACGGAAGCCAAGGTAACAAGGGCGCATTTGCTGCGCACAAGTTACATACTTCTGGATCCATCGGCACGCGAGGATGCAAAGTTGGCGAGACTTGACGTTTCGATACGATTTTTACATACGTAATGCGTATTAGTCACAGCGCGTCCACTAAATCGGGAAAAGAAAATAAACCGCGCTGTCAGCAGTCGCGTTCGCTCTTTGGACTCGACCAACCGGTGTAAAAAAAAACAACGTCAGCTCAGTTTTAATTAACGGAATGGACGTGTTTGAATGGCCCGGAAATGCCGAATAAAACGTTCTCGAACGAACTTACATCGGTCGCGAAACCTTTGATCGGGCAACTAAAAATCCTTCACGCCGCTGAATTCCAGGGATAATAATGAACGAAACAACGAAACGAAGTTTCATGGATACCCTTCGGATCGCGGGTTTAAATAATCCGCATGTTATAACACGTACCGTATAACGAATCGTAATTTTTTATCAAATTTAACTGCCTCGCTGCGAACGGTACAACAGGCAAGGACGTATTATTTAATTAATTTAATTAAAATTAACGGGCATTTAATTAACAGCTGTTCGCGGATAAAAGCTCTTTTATAGCAGCGCGCAGACATTATCAATTTTAAAGGCGCCGCACAGCGCGACGAGTCGTCGTTCTAGGTGGACAAAATTCGGGATGACGAATTATGTTACATTTATCGCTTGACATACTTGAAGTCGTATCAAACATAAATAATAATTACATTTTTGTAGAAAAATTAGTGTATTTCAACTGATTTTTACGAAGCTTTGTAAATGCAATAAAGCGTTACGAGTCTTGTTTATACTTTTCTTTAAGTATCTCAGCGTTCTTGAGATACTACGTGAAAAAGGGCATTCCGAAGCCACGTGCAACTTAACGGAAAGCGAAATAATTAAACAATGTTGGCAATGAAGTACAGAACACATTGCAAAAATAATGAATACCAACGATCATCTGCAGCATTTCGCCGGTCTATGTAAAGTATTTCGGCTCGATTGAAAAATTTTTCATACGAAGTTAAGATATTGGAAAACCCATCAATTATGAAACAATGAAATATTCGTTTAGTAAATCTTGAAGTGCCTAGCGTATTAGGAAATATCCAACATAAAACAGACGAATTCTTTGTGCTACAAGCAATTAGGGTTACCTTACTCCATAAAACAGACCCGCGAAACGCTCACCTTTGCGCCAGGTACTGATGTCATTGAACGTTATAAACTTAACATATTTTGGCAGGGCTTCCGGAGCTCCAAACGTTTTCCAATAACTTTCAATAGAAGTTAGAAGATTCTGTGACCGTCACTGGAACGACATTTGCCCGGCCAGAATGGCGTTCCGTCACACTGTGCACCCTGGGTCGAAAAAGGGCTAACACACTGCGTGGCATTTTAAGTTCAAACGATCGAACAAACAATCTCGTTACCAGCGTCATATAAACTTGCAATCCAGATAATTACAATCGATGCTGCCCTCGTTCACGGCCACGAAACAAGATTCCAGGGCCCGCAGGCCCGCGCAGATAAATCATCGACTTCTTCGAAGTGTCTCCTTTCTCGATGTCCGCTGGCCAGGGTCGCTAATTAAGTTTGCACAACGCTGCTGGTGCCGCTTCTGGCCGCATAACGAGGCGTGTGTAACTTTCTGTTCAGCGGGAGGTAATGCGAGCGGAATACTTAATATCGCGGGCACCAACGTCGGATATCTTTCTGGGCACGTGCTATACGCCTTAGGCCAGAAAGGGCTGAGTCCGGAAGACAGCAGTGTTTTCTTCATTTCCACGAAACAACGGCGGGACGAAGGAAATTACCTACAGCGCTGCACAGAATTTTTCACGGCGTGCGGAACAGATTTCTTATATTTCTCGCCGCCCGGAAGAATAATAGCTTGTGTGCGGGTTGCATTTTCTTATTTCCAGGATTTATTTCGCGTGTAAGTAAAGAAAATCCACGGGGTCATTTTATCGCAGAGATTAATTTAAAAGAGAAGACGAATGTAACTGCGCTGCCGAGTATATAGTACATTCTCTCGTGCGCTCGATAACATTTATCAAACATCCGTGGAACAGTTCACACATCGCACTTATCCTTTGAATAAAGATGAAGGGGTGGTATCGAAGTTTTGTTTCTCGATCAGATAATTGCGCATGAATATTCGGCAGGCCGACGTTAGAACGACCGATCGTGAGATAAGTGGTTAGCAGTTGTCACTTCCTGCACCTTTCACCGAAAACTTTGCCCGAACGGGCAGATTATACGACGCCCCGCCTCGAGAACTAACGAACACGTGTTACCTGCCTATCAATTACAATTATTATCAAATCTCGCCGCAACCCGGTCTCAATCTTTGCTATACTCGTGTTTCTGTTTCGAGGACGAAGCCTGTCACAAATTATTCCGGCAGAAAGGATCGTAAAAAGTTTCTCGCGACGAACGCCAAGAAAACCGCGATAAAACGAAATTTAAGGGAACGCGCCACGAAGTTACAAGCCCGGGACAACGCGAAGATCCTATCGACCGCGGACCTTCCCTTGTTTTTCCTCCCACGTTTTCGTTGCATCCGTGTTATTTTTCGCCCTCCCCTTAAACGGTGCCACTTCGAGAGTCGTCCCTATGGTAAAGAATTAGGCGCGGGTGGAACCGTAAATGTCACGAGGAAACCAGGCCAAAGGATCGTAAAGAATCGGGTCAGCCAGAAGATGGGAAAACTTTTACCCTTTTCTTTAACGCGTCCGGCCAAGGCCGGCCAACGAAGTCTCGCCGTTAAACGAGAAATCGAACTTGTAGTCGTTTCGACGAGCAGCGCTAACGCGACCGTCGAAACGAAACGTAGTATAACCCTCGATGATTACAGGCATTGCGATTGCAGCGGTGGGGGGGGGGGTGTGTTAGCTGTGACACAGATGATCGGGGGGGGGGGGGTAGTTACGGGGAACAAAGTTGTTCCAGCGACCACGAGCCAAGAGGTCAGCCAATTCCGGCGATGCTCTCGTGGTCCTGTTAACTTTCGAGCTACGTCAGATAGCCAAATGGTTCGTATGCTCCGCAGTGGCCTGCATTTCCCTGGCTGCTCCGTTTTTACTCTCCGCCCCTTGTGGCTTTAATCGAACGTTCTCGTGACCGGTGACCGGTGACCGTAAAAGAGTCGGCCAGAAAGTGTCGATCAACGAGCTTTTGAAGAATGTTCAAGTTAACGATGGTGGGAAATATATCGAAAATATTAACGGTTTGTCGATCTGAAGGCATATTCAATGAACCGACGGAACCGGCTCGTTAAGCAAATTGCGAGAGGTTTTAACAGTTTTCAAGGTCGCTTTGATAGAATTCGTATGGAACGGTGCGGCATTTGAAATTGTTCGAGTTGCTTTCTACGGGAACAGTGATGGTAGAACTTTTCGGCGGAATGTTTTACATAATTGGTAGCTTTCGGGGCATCTGCGGGAGAAATTCTAGACATATTGTCTGCCAATTTGTGCGATAATGGCAACAGTGCACAATAATCGTAACCGAGTGGCTGCAGCGGTAACTATTGCAATAATGGAAGTACGCGGTATATACCTAGGTATACTTTAACATGTTGTACCTGCGAAACATGATACACCAGAGAGGAATATCTTTCCCAAGGCACCGATCGAAACAGCTGGCAATTATATATTACATACGCCGTGGTAGAATATCCTGTAACAATTATTTGCCACTTAATTACCAATTCAACGATCGCACGTTCTACAGAAACAAAGAAATCAATATATATTTGCGACGGAAAATAATACATTTCCCGCATTGAAACGGGGATTCCACTAACCGATAGAAATTTGTAGGTTGGAGATTTATGATAGGCGGTGTGCACATTGAATGGAGATTCCGGCCACGGGGAATTTATGGACGATAACTCATTTGTTCGACGCCTCAATTATGGCGTTGAAATTAAAATTCGACGAAACCCAGCTGCAGGGGTAAATTCTTTTTTCGCCGTGGCCAATTAATTAGTCAGGCACGCATCGAATTGCGATTGATTTTCAGCAACGATAGGTCGGCTGGAATTTCAACCAGATCTCCTATTTTTGGCAACCGGACTTGCGCAATTTTTGTTCACCGCGCATTGCACGCCGTGCACGATTTTCCGTTGTATCTGAAAAATAATCTCGGTATTTGAAGAGAAGTCGGAACAGTCTGTAGAAACGTTACTCGCAGGAGGGAGCAAACGCATCTGTCTGATGGTCGGCAAATATTATCTCGTGTTTCCTCTCTTTGGCCTTCGTTCCTTGATTCCCGGAATTCTTCGTTGCGGTCTAGAAGGGAAACGTGGATAAATGATTCGACAAAAGATGACTTTTTTTCGCGTCGCCACTTTTGACTCCCTTTCTCTCGCCACGGTCTGAACTAATTATAAGAAAAATTGGAGAAATTAACTTCGGTGTCAGAGCTTTATTATGCTTCAAAGTATGTGTAGCCTTCTCCTATAATTTATACGCCCATTGTAATTGTTCCTTTAATATTGTATATCTGTTATTCTTATAAGAAAAAAGAAATAATAATAATTGTAATAATACCACCTCCTATCCAGGGCCGTTCCTGATAGGGGTGCAAAAGGGGCGACCGCGAACCGTTTAGTACGTGTAAAATTTGGACTAATATTAAATTAATAGGGATGACAGTTTTTGCACCCGGACGGCCAGCCACCAAGAAGCGGCACTGCTCCTATCAAACGAACCACAATTCACAATGAATCCCGAAGAATTGTCTTCCCCTATCCCTAGAAGAGAACCGCAGCGATAGAAACACGCTGCTGACAAAAAATTTTCGTCGCTTCCTACCCGGAATGTCCTATTGCCCACAGGATTTTCCGCCGACCAGATACATACAAGGGTGGACGGAGACAAATGGAACGATAAAACGTAGCTCATCGGCGGGACGAAACGTCGGTCGACTGGTTTACGCGTTTCCGCTGCACGCGTGTCTGCGGTTTCCTTTATCGTCGCCGTCCCTTTCTCTTCGCGTTTCAGCCGCGAAACGAATAATGGAGCCGCGAAGCGCGTGGGCAGAAATGCGCGTCTCGCGGAAGAAGGGACAAGCGTGTAACGGCGCGACGACGCTCGTGAAAGCGATTTCAAGCGCGGCTTTCTCGCCTCTCGATTCTCAGATTAGATTAACAGGGGGACACCAAACCCCCGGCGATTCGGATTAATCGATCGGGATTTATCGCGCGCCGGGAAAAAAATGTCGCGCGCGAGCGATATAAATTTCGCGCCCTCGATAAAGTCGCAAAGTTTGTTCGGTTTTTTTCTTTTCTTCCATTCGGCCGGAACGCTTTACCGTTCCGCCGACAAACTATTCCCATCGATTTTCCCCCCGTTTTCTTCGCCGCTCTCTTTTATGATGGGACAGACTCGTCCTTTTTTACCGTCTATAGTCTGGTTAGCGATCGACGAGCCGCATTCAGCTATCGGGATACTGTCTCGCAATTCCTTGTCCAGAGCGTAACTCGTTTCTTCGGTATTCTACACGAATTATATCGATGATTTGATGACGGAAACATTGTGCAACAATTCTTTCGCGATAATATTTCGCAGCGATCCGGCATTGTTCATTTCGTCGAGTCGAAATTCGTTCCGAATGCTCGCTACATTTCACCGAAGTATTCGCGGGCTGTTTAAAAGTGGCCGGGGAGACTTTCATTTGAGGAAGGGCGAAACGTTCGCCGCAACCGCAGTAATCAAAGACTACAATAATGGTTCCCCGGTTGCAATTATACGGCGGCGTCCGCGTAATTAAACTGCAGTTTATGGCGAAACATTCCGCGGCGCTGCGTCGCGATAGAAAGTCTCGCAAAAAATGACGTTTACATTGGAAACGAAAAGCATTTTACGATACTATGCGTGAATCAAGCGTATCGCCGTTGCTCTGAATGATGAGAGAAGACGCGACGAGACGATTATTGAAAGGGAAATGAAAAGGAGGAACGATTCGAAAGAAATGTTTACGTGTATGTGATAATAAAGTTCAGATAATGTTAGATTCGAGCCGAAGCCATCGAAAGGTCACCGTCAGGCGAGATGTATAAATTAAAAAGAACCGAGTCGACTAAATTGCACGTCAGATTAATTGAACCGAGAGTAAATAACGTGAATTAACCACTTCGTGTGGGGATAAATCAGGCAACCGATTGCGTATCGAGATAGTTCGAATCTAGTATTAGAATCTGGCGATAATCTTTGCAAAAGGAATATCGTTGGAATGATCTTCTGGCGCATTTGCTGCTACCACGCGGTGTAATTGCACTATCGATCAAAACTTTAGATACACCCACGTCGTCCAAGAGATATAAATCTCTTAACCTTCTTTCCCTGTGCTCGATAAACGGTATAAGACTGAACAGAAGAAATTGAAATATGCAAGAATTACTATGTATTAAAGTAATCGTTCGAATACAACCAAGGAAAAATATAACAAATTCGTCCCAACAATTTTCGAACCGCGAGAAGTCTAATGGAAACTGTGCCGTCTATTTTACATTACGAGGACAAAAGATTTGTTAAGGGAGAGAAATTATAGTCGAAAAATTTGTACACTTGTGTTCGCAGTCACTGGGAAAAGAAATTTCGCACTGGCTATAAAACTAAGCGTATAATTGTTATATTGTAGGTGGTTTTCGCATATCCCTGCGACTGATAACAAGATTGTGTGCCTAACTGCGTAGGACAAGGGATGCATAGGTGTAGACGTATGGTGTCACGTGGCACGGAAACCATGAGGATGCTTGTAGTGCGTGCCCCATAGCGCGAAGCGAACCCGATTCCTGTTATGCCTTCTGGGGATTCCACGCTAGGTGTCAAAATTCACAGCACCGCCCTTTTCCACGGGGGTACTTTTTCCTTCTACGAAGGAAAAACGTGTCTCGCTGCGAAGGAACCTGCGCGATACTTACAAATTATAGTTACACGTGTCGGTTATGTCAGTGATAAATCAGCTGCGATATCCGGTAGAAATTTTTTTGCCTGCTGTTTTAACGGACAAAAATTTGTTCGATTTCAAAGTAATATTAGAACGCCACTTCGACCGAGTGAATAAGTTTCATAAATAGTTATCGCCCGAGTTCGAGTTTGAGTAATTTTATGGCAGAAAGATTCTGCGAATACGAGTCGTACTATATTCTTGAAGGTATGAAAACCCACGGGAAGCGACGTTGAAATATTTGATAAATAAATTTGCAGGATTGTCTCTGCGAGGGAGTCGAAGCTCCTTTTGCAGAGCGTGCAAGAGGCCACAGACCCCCGGGTCGATTTATCGTCCCTACGAAGAAGATTCGGGGAAAAATAATTTCAGCGGGATCTGCATTTCTCCTCCTCGGGAAGATCAACACAAAGAAATCGAACAGGAAATGAAAGATGCGTCCTGGTGCCGCACAAACTGGATTCAGAAGGCTCAACTTTTTTCCCCTCTTTTCCCCTCTCATTCATTCACGCCCACTGTACGGATATTATTTTCTCCTTTTTCTTTTATTCTCGTAAATTCTACGAGGGAGCAGTTTGCAAACACGTCGGATGCAATATCCCCCTTGACGAACGAGAAAGCGGAATTATTATCGCGCACGCGACGAAATCCCATGAGGCGACAAAGGGTTAGGGGTGAACGAATCGTCCGCAGGTTTCGGTCGGAAATCGGTTTCAATAATGAATCAAATTCGGTGAATCGATTCAAATCGTTCCACAACCCAAATAGGTTTTCCCTCGTCGGAGGTCGAGTCTGGAATTTAATTAAAACTTAATCGAATTTATTGTGCCGCCTGGTTGATGTTCTGATAGAGCCGTGTTCGAATATCTAGAGAATTATGTATTAGTGGGGCGCACGGTTGTGACCCAGTGGGACTGGAAATTAATGTTTGCCACGAATCGAGCAAAGTGTCGGCAGAGTTTCATATTTGCATACTGAAAGTTCAATTTATTGTTTGATGAAGACGCGAAGAACGCGTATAACGGTGGCGAAGTTGAAACGAGCCATGTAAACTCGTTTAACGTCGCATTAATGGCGAAAGAATGTGGGCATAGAGCTATCATATAACTTCGAAGGAAATGTGTAATTTATGACGGCATCGGGGTTCACGATAATTAGTTCAATTGATCAAGATTAATTGACCCAATCCGCTCTTCTATTTCTATTATAAAAAAATTCCAATGAAGACTCGTTCGCTCCAAAGCTTTCCATCATTTAAATGCACGCCCCTTCGTTATATTTAATTTCCCCTAATGGCTTCTAATCTGTTTTCTATCATTTTTTGTACATAGTACTGTTTAAAATATTGACATGTTATAGTTTATATGTATCATTATCCGGAATACGTTATCCGAAAGCAGTTGTTACTCAACCTAGCCCAATTATGTTTGTACGACACAGTATAGAATTATTATGATTAATATTATTATCATTAATTAAATGGCAGTGCCATGTGGCCACATTTGAATTATTTTTAATAGAGGAGAATTTCACGGAGAATTTCATTTACAGTAAAACAGAAGTACTACGTATATAATATGTATGGTCCTAAGTGCGTAATAACAATATAAAATGCCTGAGCATTTATGTAGTTTTACTTTATAATAGTTCTTCTTTCGTAAACACTTTCTGAGACATGCAACTCGACCCAGTTTCCGGAACTGGCCTGTGTGTATGCGAAATGAGGCCGAAACTGTGTCGCAAAATGTACCCTCGAATCCTCGAGGCTTTTATTTTTGCCCCCAGAAAAGAACCCAGAAAGGATTTTCATTTTGCCAAAAATAACATACCCAATTTCTGACCTACCCTAGACGAAAAATGTGTCCCTCTATTAACTTTCGTCGCCCAAGCCGATGATTAAATTTCGTACAACAGACCTCCAATACTTTCAACAAAATTTTTAGAAGCGTGGACAATGAAATCATTCGAGAGGTCGGAAAATCGGAAGATCGCGGTGAAATTCTTCGCCTGTTCAGCAGGCCTACCACGTATTCTTCCAGTAACAGCTTTGCCCCGACCAGCAGTCAGTTCATCCCATTCATTCGATTTGCTCATTCATCCAGAAGTATCAGACCAGTCTCTAATGCATTTTCGACGGACCATAGAGTCGCGTGCTGCAACTTCGCACCTGGACTTCCTGTCCCAAGGACATCTGTGCAACCCTCGTCGTTTCGTCGATGCTCCGTTTACCAAAGATCGATTTCTCCCGGAACGAATCGACCCACCCACGCCATCGTCTGGTCCCATTGTTGTTGGGATGTCTATTTGAAGTGCTCGTAGCAGTCGAGACAATCGTGCCCGACATGCTTCATATTTCGTACGTGGAAAAGGAAAAGTCGCAGTACCCTTGGCGTTTTACGTTCTGTTAAATTGGCCATTGTAGTTTTTTTCTATCGCTAAACAGGTCGAGAAAGAAATCGTTCATCGATCGAGGCGATCGACGAATCGGTTTTTATTCATCGCGCGGTATCATTCCTTCTTTCCTCAGCGCAAGTCGGCTATCGGACTAGTTTGTACGTCATATAACTGTATTGTAGAGGAACGAACGTCCTCGTGCAATTCAATAGGGTCTAGTAGTCGCCAATAAAATTCCAGACTGGTCGTGTGCATATACATGTGTAGGTGTACCTGGGACCAACTGCGGTTGTAAAAGTTCGATCAACGATTAATGAGACCGGACGGTTCTAGCGCTGTCCCCTGTAATCAACCGACGTGAACCGGTGGGTATGTAAAACTACGAAATGACTGCGAGAATTGAACAAAATATTGTATGCTCGAGAATTTGAATACGCGAACGCTCGAAAATAGTTGCGTCTGCTTGACACGAGCAGCTAGACCGAGCGTTTCCGAATCGCGTTCGAAGCACAGCTATCGCGGGGCACGAGATTTCGTTGCGCAGAAATAAATCCGCGATACCGAACCGTCAGAAATAGCGCGAAGCGAGAAAACGATGTCTCGATAGGGTCAACGAACGGTCATCGTCGCGTTAGATCATCGCGCTAGAACGCCACGTTTGGGGCCCCAGGCTGAGACAATCGAGCAATCAATGCCGGGGACCAACCCTTTCACGACGAAACAGTTCGTTTCCGTTCGCTCGCGAATCTCCAGCCGCATGCCAATCAGCACTATTTGCCTGCCCGATACGGTGAACCGAGGAAAGAAAAACAGTTACACATTCCGCGGCCAAGCTATCTATTCTATCAACGCGCGTAGAAAATTCCGTACCCGACTTCCGTAGAATCTGTTCGACGTATTGTCAGTCTCGTGCTAAACTGATCGGGCATCCCCCGTGCCCATTCGCGATGGAACTTTTGCAATTCAACGAAATACAGCCGCGCGAATCCCCGCGCCAACTATCCGTTTCCCCCGAAATTCGATCCCCTTTGTGTCCAGCCTAACAAGACCGACCGCGCACTCCCCATTAAACAACAAAAGAGGCGAGAACGATCTGTCGTCGATGCGGGCAACGTTAGATTAACAGATCACCATACTGTATCCATTAATAGACCAGCGAATGGTGGCGGCGATTCGACCTCGCCGCAGCGGTCTTCTCTGTACTGTCCAAAATGCCCCATGAATTGACTCGGACAACAATCAACGCAAGCTGCGAGCCGCTGGAAACGTATAATCCTCCATACACGAGGTTCGGGGTACAAAGACGCGTAGGTGCGCGGGCATACGGTATACATTGATTTCCATTATCGTTCAGAGTCGGACAGTGACTTCGACATCGAGACCTGCACCCTTCCTCGATCCATCGCGGGGCAGATGGGCCTGTTAAGTCATTATCGTTATTGTTCGCGGGCCGCACGCATCTAGGGCGCACGCTGCGAGACGCGGTTGCCTTTTATAACGGGCGGTGAGAATATACTGCCGAACAGCACGAAAAGGAACGGAGTGAGTCACGGAGGCGCCAATAGCCGTGGTCACTTGGACGGGGGCCACAGGTAATTGGCCGATCGTACGACGAAGACGCGTTCCATAGTTTTGCTGTGTGCAAATCGTTGTTTGGGCACTCAGTCGGTCGTGCTTCGTTGAGTCATCCTGGTGACACGCACGACCTGAGCTTTTCAACGGCCGGAGGAGAATGCACAGGTTTTTTTCCCTCCCCTCTCTTTTTCCACAGTCACAGGCGATCGAAACGGATGTTACCCCGCGGGAAGGTAATGGGATCGTTTTCACGGAAGCGCCACGGGAAAATTAACGTGATCGGGAACAGTCGGGATGGGGTTACAATGCACGGCGGTAATTGGTCGTGAAGGGTTTGATGGGTATTCTGGGGAACAGGGTGTGTTATGGGAAATTGATTTTTATTATACTCGATGGGGATTGTACGGGCAGCCTTTGCAGCTTGATTGTGGAGAAATATATCATTTGGTTGCTTTCACGAAAAGATATATATGCGTTCTAAGTTGGGCTCCGATGTTTGCAATCATGTAATAAAATTAATTTATCTCGACGTCAATGGAACGATCGAACGATACGTTTCGATGAAACCGCAGTAGCAAACATTTTTCATATTTTTCTATTCAATTTTGTTCTGGCTGTACGGCTGTAATAGAGCAGTAATGATTCTACGAGGGACAATCAAATGTTCTGGAAATACATTAGCAAGATAGAAATAGTAAACATTAAAATCAGACATCATAACTGTTGCAACCAAAATTTCTTACAATAAACTTACAATAAAATTGACAATTTACAATGAAAAAAAAATGTACTTTGAGATTGAACGATAAGTCCTCTCCGTTACAATAAAAATCCACTTTTCATAAATGAACTTTTCGCACAAAATTAAAAAAAAACGGTTATTTTTTATCTCTGATTAAAATATTTACAGAAAAAGGTGTTACGCAGTGCAATTGTCGTTACATAACTTTCCCGAATGGCCAGCTGGCGGTCAATTAGGAAGAAAGGGAATTCCCCTTGTACAATTTCCTACACATCCGCCACAGTAGTATCCCGTACAATTACGAATCACCATTTCCTCGATTCTTTTTCCAAGAAAATTCGTCACCCCCGAACCCCATGGCGAACTTGCCCTCCGTGTGAAAATCATAAAAGTGTTTGCTCGGCCGAGAAACGCGTCGTCACTGATAATTACACGAATTCCAGTCACCCGTAACATCGACGGCCGACCCATTCCTTTTTTTTTAAACCGAACAGTCGCAGCAACCGCGTGGAAGAAATTCCTCGTGCTTTCGTAACTAATCCTTCGTTGAAGATTTATGCCATTGCCCTTGCGGCGTACAGCTTGCAGGCTTGCATGTACCGTGTACCAGCCCGAACAATGGATAAATCGTAATAGGTAATAGGTAAATCGACAAATAATAAAGCTGACATTTTAATCGGGTTAGCAAGAAGCCCGGACTTTTCACACGAGACACGCACCTTTTATTTTCAAAGGTGAGCGTACAATCTATCGATCGAGCAACTACACGTGTGCATACACGTGTTCGTTAATGACTGCGTATTGACCGCGAACAGGGGGCGAACCCCAGTGTCGTTGAGCACCAATAACGAAGTATTGTACGGCCGCCGAAATATTAACTCTGACCCCCGCGGTCGCATTTCTCCACACGGAGGACCCCCCTTTTGCAGTGGCAATAGGTTTTATCACCTGGGACGAAAGGGGAGATCGTTAGCACCGGGTCGAATGGAACGGCAGGGGAATGAATTCCTCGAGTGGCTGCGAGTCATTAGTAATTCAACGAAACGCCGCAGTTAATCCTAAGAAAAAGAAACTTCTCGACATGACCTTGCAAGGAGGAAAAGTAATCAACGACCCGTGCCGCCTCTCGTGAACCACATTACTCTTTCACGAGGCTGCTTTCAAGGGTGAAGAGCCCTCCCTCGAGATTTCTAGTGCAACGTTGAAGAAGAAACGTGCCGGTGGTGTACAAAGGCCGACTTTTTCACGAGGTCGGTCATTTGTTTAGGCATTAGCGTAAAGTGCACCAAACTCGCAGGCCACGGTTACGTTCATTAGCAGGTACTCGAGAGCCAAGC
This sequence comes from Nomada fucata, assembly GCA_948146005.1. Taxonomy (NCBI): domain Eukaryota; kingdom Metazoa; phylum Arthropoda; class Insecta; order Hymenoptera; family Apidae; genus Nomada; species Nomada fucata. Next base: position 21,279,592 of record OX411281.1, on the reverse strand, counting down.
GGGAATGCAGTACGTATACCTTTTCTTCCTGTTCTCCATTTCACCTACGGAGTCTTTCTTTTTCTCGGTTCTTCATCATCCCCGCGAACGTTACAGAGGCTCATTCAGAAGCTATTCATTTGGTACGATCGTAATCAGTGGTGGATGGTTTTTCTTTGCATTTGTATACCAAATGGATCACGGATGAAACGAAGCGTGAAAGTCATCACGGGAATGATTCATGCAATGGCGATAAAGATTGACGAATATATTGTCCGAACTTGTGATAATAAGTCGTTTGGCTGGCCCTGATTTTCCCTGATCCTTCGAAACTATAAACTGGATACTAGCGGAGGAGAAATATCGGTAGTCAGCACTATCAATAATTTCCGATAGTTGGACCATCGACCATCGATAGTTATCGATTGTGATGGAATGTGATATACATCTGCAGTGCATACACGTGTAATGTAAGGAAGAGCGCTCTCTCTGGCAGCCAAAGAAATAAAGCGAGGCGCAGAGGAAGAGAGCGTCCTCCTGAAAGTGCGCAGATACAGTTCAGTCCTAAACAAAGGATAGGAAATTCTTTAAATCGCAGTTTCTTTCGTACGCAAGATCACGCAGAAAGCCAGTCTTTAATGACAAAATACTATCGCTATCGTCAGTTATAGAACAAATGCCTGTCATCAGATTACCAAACATTCTCATATTCGCGGCATCACGAATATCAACCCACATTTTCGATAGCTCTCGATAGTAAACATATACTACCGATAGTTTTCGATAGTAGCAACCATCGATAATGCCGTCGATATTTCTTCACCACTACTGGACGCCCGAAGCTTCACGATCCAGCAATGTTTTCATACATCTCGTCGAAGAGTTATCGACTTTTAAGTGGGCTGAGATTTGCATCTACGTGATCATTATTCTTAGCAAAGGAAACCGGCCAGTATTCCCTCTTTGAAAGTCAAAGTGCATACGCTTTATGAGCGTTCGTCATGCGCGCCAGAGTTCGCCTTGACTATGCTGAATACGTGTTCGCTGTTGCGAGAGTACTGCGAAACCCATGTAGCCTGGCTGAAACGAGAGAACTTTTTAAAGGATGGATATATCGAAGAGAAAACTGAGGTAACTCGCGGCAGGTAATTTACTATCCATCGGCAACTTGCTGTCGATCGATATAAGTACGTTGCCTGGAAAATCGTTCCCAGTATTAACGGCGGGTAAAAGCGACAGATGGTAAAGTATCTTGCATTTAAACCATAAAAAACGCGCCTACACAATTTATTGATGGTAACGGCACAGACGAAATATAAGAACAATCCAACGAAGCAATTAATTTTTTTTGTACCAATTCCTGAGTTACTGAGGACCGCGTTACTATTTCCATGTCAGACACAACGTTAGAACAAGTTGTAGGTAATAGGCTCAAAGCCGTTGTTTTGTTCCAGATAATTAAACAATTTACTTAACAATTTCGTGAAACTGGAAACTGGATAATGTTACAGCAACGACATAGTTACAAGTTTGTAGGCTATTCATTTCTCTTTAACTTGACACTTCATAGATACAAAAAAAAGCAACCACCAGGGGCCGAGATAAATAATTTTTGATTGTATTCGAACAAAAAATTCGTGCCCCGTCCCTATCTTCAATCTGTCGGTAATGTCGTGAGTGACATGGAAACGGCAATGGGACTCTAGCACAGACGAGATATAGGAATAGACAAGACATCTTATAGACTTTCGTGGCCCAGCGTGACTGACACACCTCTGCTCGTGAACAGTGAATACTTGAAGAACTACTATTTACTGAAGTAGTGTTGGGCATAGGATTCATTCGATTGTGTGAATATATGAGAATGATATGGGGGAGGGGGGATCAGGGAAGCAATTTCCACAATCGAGATACATGAATTATTATACCTCGTCGATGCCTGTGTCAAAAGCACCGACGAGATATAGGAATAGACGAATCAGCTAATGTCGTTTTTCGGTCCGAATTCCCGGGCCAGCGACAAATTAGCCGATTTTTCTATTCCTAAAATCGCAGCCAATTCGCTCGACGCTTTTGTCATGTACTTAACAATTGTATCGCAGAAGAATAAGTGATAGAATTGGTAAATGTATTACGAAGAGCGTCGATTGCCCAGGTCTCACCACGAGGAGGTTGCTGCGAATGGAGACCCGCGCGGCCCCAGCCGCGGCCCAACCACCATCTATTTATAAATATTATTATTTACAAAGTTACGAAAGAAATATTAAGATAAATGAATTTAGCGGCAGCTAAACATAAAAGTTCTATTAAACCTGAGTCAATGAAAAAATCAAGATTATAATATAAATTAGAATGTACAATGTTAAAGTAAGTAAAATGTATTAAAATAAACAATTGGAACGAAAGCTGGAAAATTCTGTTGCACCTTTTGAAGTAAAAGGTCAAGATAATAATGCACATTAGCTCATTTAAGTAAATAGGATGTATTTAAATGATCAGTTATGGCGAAAGCTGAAAATAAAAATTCTGTTAGACCTGACCTAAACTAAAGAGTTAAGATTATATTATAAATTAGCATGCACGCAGTTCAAACAAATCCACATATAGTTAAGGTAAACTAAATCTTAACTTAAAACATCCTACCTGACTAAAGAGCTAATTTTATTTGCAAATTGCTAGCCTATTTAAAAAATGATTTAATTTAGAAATGTGATGAATCTTGAAGTTCTTTCGAGGAGGTTCTGATTACGCACCTGAAACACACAAAAACACCAGCCTGACTAAGAATTTATCTTAACTGAAACATTTCCTGCCTAATCGTAAAGCTAATTTAATTGAAGAATAGCCTGCTTGACTGAAAACCTAAAGAGATATAAAGTAAAGGGGAAAGGTATATTTTATAGTGAATCTTTTTTCACCAAAATCGTGATCCTCCAACCTGAAACACATCAAAGTTTATAAGAATTTAGTGACATTTCTTAGGTATGATAGCCCGATTAGTTTTTACCATTTCCTTTGAATCATATGTTTTCCTTCGATTTATTTGATCCATACAGCATCCCCTTTGAGCTTCTGATTACTTACATATTGCAATTTACTTTACGTAGTATTCTATTATATTGACATCTTCTTTAACTTAATGATTCTGTAACAAACTTATTTATGAGATTAGTAATTGTGAAAAAATAGTACAGTAGTACAAAGGGAGTATGTTCTTCATAAATGCAAATATGCTGGTTAATAATTATGAATTACAAGTAGAAACATTTACATGGATACTAAGATGAAACAACTCGTTTTTAGTGTTAATAAAAAGGTGAGAGGCAAAAGAGAATAATAAAAAGACAGAGAGGCACTCTACTATTAATTATCGTCCACTTGTTATAAGCCCGATTGAAAACCGTAAGTGGTTTATCTCTTTTTCTCACTACAGTAATGTACTCCATTACTTGCAAAGTCAAACGCGTATGGTGCTTCGTTATCTTTAATCTGATATATCGTATATATTAAACAAAAATAATAATTCACTGCACCCATATATTTTTATGCTATTAGTCAAACACTAATAACGGAGAAGCATGATAGTCGAATCCAGGAGTACCATCGAAGCAATCACCTTATGCAGCTTTAATAGCTGGCTTTGGTGACTCAGGAACAAATGTGGGCATTTCATTGTGTTCGCAACGCTACTTCAAAATCGCGATCATTTCGCATCGCAACACTATGTGAAAATCAGAGGAAAATATTCGCGAAGGAAAAATGTCGCAGTACTGTAAATGCTAATTAAAACCTGTCTAGAAAAGGAACACGAAAAATATTATCGCAATGCTAACAGCAAATACATATGGAAAATACAATTTAATATAAAAGCAACTCTAATTTAAACCGGAGTCTGTATTAATTCGCAACTCTAATGCAAACCGTACTCAATCGTTCGCGACGCTAGTAAAAATCGCGATTTGCCCAATAGGATGACGGTGGGCCAGGCAATAGCGCTGGCCCACCGTAATAAACTACAACTACAGTATAAAAAAGCAAGCATAGTGACAAAATAGTAACAAAAAATGGTTCTCCATCCAAAGGATGCAGAGCCATTGGTAGTTGCCCTCTTGAGAGACAGTTTGTCGGGCCTCTTCGGCATATAGCATCTTCTTTACTTCGAGCGCCATGCCCGCTGAAACTTAGTCTAGGCTCGAGACTCTATTCGCAAACAAACAAAAAAATAAAATAAAAATCTAAACCGCGCAGCTAAATGGAACACACGTGGACGAATCACGACCAAATACAATCGTGAAAATTGCGATAATGGAAAATCGTAAAGATTGCGATTAAAATTGTGATCGATCTTCGCCTACACGTGCAGCCTCGAGCATTACGTCACGTTCGTTTCGAAGCCAAATCGCGACCACGACCGCGAAAAATTCGAAAAATCGATAGGCAAAGCCAGAGGCGAACGCATTTTCTTTCGCGCCACAGCTTCACCGTCGAATTTTCAAATCAGATTTCCTGAAACAGGTTGAACACGCGAAATAGTGCCTACCCGATCAGAGACTGTGTCAACCTGCCCGGCCCTACCTACTTATATCTATCAGGCACACCAGAAGGTATACTACCTATCCTACCTGGACCTATATTTAAAAAATGGCAAAGCATTCACGCAAACACACATCATTCCACGTTTCTCACTCAAACACCCGGGTGCAAGGGCCTACACTAGAGAGACGTCCCGGGACGCCTCCGACACCCGAGCTTGGCATACAATCGTTCACACTCTAAGGGTACGTACCAATTCCTGAAATCGGCTGACAAAGGCTAGCGACCATTGCGTAAATGAGCGTAAACGTATATGCTTCTGCATTACTTTCACGTAAAATATTGATTGTTAAAATATGTTATACATTTTCTTTCAACCAAATATACTTGGTTCGTATTCCGTTGTCATATTTTCATAATTTGTTATCCAGTTCCCGAGCCGACGCAATTCCACAGCCTAACCACATACACACAAAATGTGGGAAATACGTCGTGCACGGTGCGCTAGCAAATGTCAGCCGCCATTCATTGTTATAAATATTAAAGCTATATGAAGATCGTGCCCATTGCCCTTCACTCACCCAAGTAGCACCTGGGCACGTGAGTGAGTTCCTGGCAATGAACACGGGAAGGGTTAAACCTGAAAATTCTGCTCTAAAAAAATGATTAGTACATGTAAAATTACAATAGCTAATAGTATTCTTTTCTTCAATTTCTTTAAAAATGACTCGACCTTGTAATTTATGAAATATCAATGAAAACTTGAAAATGTCTGATAAATAATTTATTTATTAAGAGAAATGACTGTCATTAAGCTGAATTTACTGGAATAAGTAATGCAATTAAATATTTACTTGAAAAAGTGACAAGTTGTTAAAAAATAAGCCTCAGGTTATTCTTTAATCGAAGTAAATTGTTCAAGATAGCTACCCCGAATTGAAAATCTGCCCATATACAAAATGCCCTCTTGTACATAATGCGTAATAAATATCATACGAAAGGACTCGACTATAGCATATGAAAATTAATATTAAATGCTATCATTGGCTATGCACACTCCATGCTGATTTTAATGTACGTATCGTTATATTTATTTATTTTAATACATGATTACAATAATCATGAAACTCTTGCAGTAACTTCTACACTGCTAAAGAGTGAAAACAAATTTCAGTTGATTATAAGTGGAATTATGAATTTAATATATTGTACAATGTCCTCAATATATATACATTTGTTCAATGCATTATTAATTATTAATTGTTCTTAACTTTTTTATAATAAAAAACGCGGCGTACAAGAGGGCATATCTATCCTGATATAAGAAATAATACACAAGAAAATAATGGCGGTCACTATGCTCGGAAAACTACTGGAAAATACAACCGGTCACCCGTGCCGCTTCGGACCAATCGTCCTACGGCATGATTGGGGACCGGAGGAATCAAAACGCATGCGACTCACCAACTCGTTGATTGGAAAAATAGAGGAAGTACTCGTGGAAGACATCAGGAACATCACCGAGGCAGCTCAATGGAACTTAATCGTCCGGAAGTTTGCAGACTGTACTAAACAAGAAAGCAAGGAAGATTGAAATCTACTGCTAAATCGACAGAATGTATTTCTTCACAGAAATCTGAGAATTGTTTAAAAGATACTTACATTTCTCACTTTACCAGTGTCGCATAAAACATCCCCTTCAGTGATGCACTGACTCTACATCCGATATCGAATATAAGAAAAAAATAAACATAAAAGACTATGCACGCGACCGCAAATAATATCGGCGAACAAATTAAGATGCCAATTTCGCGATTGAAATAATTGAAAAGGAGCACCGGTGCTCTGATAATAGTATTAATAACTAGTAAGCGAAAAACACTGATTTTACAATCGCGTATAGCGAAAGCATGAACGAAAATTTTAGCAGAGCCACTTGCTCTGAAAAAGCTAAAAAGCTTCGAAGCAAATACTGACGCTACCAACCGCATTGCGCGCGGTCACAAAATTTTCTAAAAGAAAATATGTTCATGCTATTGAGTATTTGTTATCAATGACATTTATGAACAACAAATAAAGTAAACATTCATTAAAAATATGCAAATAATCACAACAAGTATGTAAACATTCATTAAAAATATGCGAATATGCAACGAAAAACATTCATTAAAAATATGCGAATATGCAACGAAAAACATTCATTAAAAATATGCAAATAATCACAACAAATATGTAAAAATTCATTAAAAATATGAAAATAAGCATGAAAAATATTCATGCAGGCATTAAAAATATGCAAATATGCAAGGACAATATACAAGATTAACCATACAATAACAAACCCAATAAGTTATTGCATATGTTTTTAAATGTAAAAAATAAAAACACATGCACTATGCAAAAAGTGCAAAATAAAAAATGCTATTCCAATTGCAATTAGTTCATTGTAATTGGTATAGAAAATCTAATTGTGTTTAAAAGTATTTTAACTCTTGTTGTTTCATCTTAGTACCAGTCAAATATAAAAACCATTCATATATCATATAATAACAATATAAAAACATAATTAAAATGCTCACATACATAGCCCTTGGCTGCATTGAATTATTAGGCATCATTGTAGCTACAACCGTACCCTATTCCATATGATCAAGTCTCTCCATACTCCTGTAACAAAGAATAACCAGGAAATTAAACAAGTATACAAAAGTAAGGATAATTGTAGTATACTAAAGCAATAATTCAACTCGAATTCTGTAGAAAATGTGAATATTCAATTTGCAAATGTATAGCAATATTATGCGAAGTGATAATGACAATCCTATTAAATAAACAGTATCGGTAATAGAAAGCAAATAATTGTGGTCTAGCTATTATCAACTCACCTCTCTGAAATGTTTTCCACGTGTTTTGCCAGCATGGTGTCAAGTAGTGGAATGAGAACCCGCGCTATTGTCCATTCCTGTTAGGCTATGTTCGACACCCAAACAAAGCCGAACACCATTTTCGTTGACGATCGCTTACGTTTCCTAGAAATTTCAACGAATACGTTACTTGATAAGTATCTTTCTTGTTTGTCGATATTTTCCAGCAAAAACAAGCTTCCCGGCCACCGGCAGAAACAACAAAGAAACGCTCGAAAATAATTGCGTGTATTTTGTTACTAGTTGTTTACAACACGAGTCTATATCATACAAGTATTATACGCGGTATGCATTATAACTTAATAGAGATATATTGCTAGAATTCTACTTACTTCGACAAGAAATTTGAAGAAAGCTTACCTGTCAGCGTGAAGTTGATTCAACAATATGTCGCGGCGGCTGTTCGGTCCTGCGCATTCCCGCCTATCGGCAACACGTTCGAACGCGTTCCGCTAATCATGATTCGAAGCAAGGGAAAGGGAACGCCGTGGAACAGAATCGAACTGAAATTAGGGAGAAATGTATTAAGAATCATCGATATTATAATAATATTGCTAGAAACTGCAGAATATGCAACAAGATAATGGAATTCTGAGCTGAGATACGTATACGCATACGTAAAAGATAATACGTATATGCATATGCATACGCGAGTCGATTTGAAAATGCACGCCACGCGGGGTGATTCCGTTCGCTGCACAATATTTCCTTAATTTCTTACAAAATATTCATTAATATTACGAATGAAACTGCAGAAAACTTGGAAGACAGGGAAATGAAAACAATGGGTATATCATTTCCTGTTTTCGAGAATATATTAAACTATGTGACATACCTGAATTCGACGGGCACACTGAGCACGTCTATTCACTATGAGATCGGTTGCGCGAAAGAGGCAGATTTTTGAAACAGATTGCGCTAATTGGCTGGTAACTGGTGTGATGGAGAGGGGGGAGGGTATTGTTCTTTCTTTATGGCGGGTGTTTTCTGAATATTGTGTCGAACTGCATATTTTTTGTTATAAGTACTACAGAATAGATGCCAGTCGAATAGAGCACGACGCGAAACCATTAACAGATTCTTAATTAACGTTAATTGTTTGATATCCTTTGTCGATTTCCATGGTGGCAAAGGACGAAAGGAATCTTTAAAATTCTTTATTTTACGAATCGCTTTCTAAAATATGTTGGTAACGTTGCGAGTGACATGGAAAGCCACGGAAGTCAAGTTATCGTGAATCGTTTTAATACCGATTACCAAACAAATTACCCATCCAATAACATTTAATCGTATACGGTAAAGTTATAACGTCGAGAGACAACGATAATCTGGCGAATTATTTTCATTTTAATATGGGTTTACGCCAGACAATTAAATCAACACATGTGTCTTATCGTTTAAAGAATTATAAACAAATGCGATTACTGCCACTTCATCGCTAGATACGTCAATGAACAGTGCACATAAATTAAAGCCAGAGGCATAGGCCACCATCTGCAATAGGTGTGATCGTTGTCCCATGTGCAATTCATTTGTAATAAGCACTTAAACAATTCAAATACTAATTGCGCCCAATTGCATGCAGTTACGGCTATGGGGTATTTTTTATCGCATAGCCTATTCATTTCCCTTTCATCTGACATGCAATTTATTAACAAAATATTCTTCAGGAGCCGAGACACTGACGAGATATAGGAATAGACAACTCATTCAATGTATTTTTTCGGCCACGATTTCTGGGTCCCGGGGACCCATTACCATTTCCGTGTCACTCGCAACGTTACCCACCGATTATAGAAAACGATGCGAAAATTAAATAATTTTACAGAATTCTTTTGTTCTTTGCCATAATGAAAGGCAATAGAGGATATGAAACATTTAATGTTAATTAAAAATCTTTTAATTAAAGAAACACATGATAACAAGTTTTCTTATTTCAATTGTACTATCAATAAATGAAATAATTTTTAAAGTTATATTCTACGTTATTTTCTGATAAATGACAAAAAAAAAAATTGGGCTAAGAGATGTATAATTTTTTAACACTCAAACAATAAAGTTGCCACAATGAAAAAGATAGTGACGATAATTGTATACTACAATTGTTAATTGTATAATTACTAGACAAATTCTTTAATTATCTTTTTCCTTGGAGCAATTTGATCGTTAATGAAAGACGCAATTTCTTATTTATATTCAACTAATAACAATAACGAAGTGCTAATGACCCTGGTGTCGATGTTACGTGAAACTTTAATTAAACAAAAAAAAAAACGAAGTAACTCATTTACTAATATAAGGCAATTCCTGCGATAAACGTGTCTGCAAACGATTATTGTTTGCATTCGATTCCGAGCGAAGTGCACTACTCGAGATTTTACTGTATCTTCATAAACATAAGAATGCATTCGACATCCATGATGTTCGACGGCCTCCGCGATATTGACAACATTGTAGTCGTCGAGTTTAGTCGCGCATTGTTGGTTGGGTCGTTGAATTCGGTCGCTCAGTTTTTCATCGCTAGGTGAACTAGTGATAGAAAGTGTGTAGTTAATAATTATAATATAATATTATTATATTTATAATTTCTTTCCTTTTATGTTAATAATAATCATAGCTACTTATTCGCAGGTTCGGTGTTCACCTAGCTGGAAATCAACTATCGTGATTATTTGCAAATGAGAAAAAAAGGAAAATAAGAAACTGAAGAAAGATCCTCAAATTTGTATTTTATGAGCAGAGTGTTACAAATTCACTTTTATAAAAAAATCTATTTAATTCTGTAAAAGTACATTGCATTGTATTAAAATATTACGATTTAGAATAAAAATAAAATACATTAAAAAACATGTACTACAATTAATTACATTTTTTCCAGAAAATTATTATTACTTTATTTTTCTTATATTACTAAATATTTTGTGGCAATTATATGTAAAGGTGTGTTAATGTTAAGCGGGGTATCTGAAACACCTTATTTGAAATGTAGCATATACAAGATGTTTGAAACAATTTATTTTTGCACTAGAAAATATATATTTTAAAAAAGTGCGCTGTACGCGACACACGCAATTCATCGCCCCGATGCGATTTCGACTCAACTCGAGCCAAACAGAAGTACATCTCGCGACCAGGCACCGTAGCTCAATTTTTCTACCGAAACGTTGACCGAGAAATAGCTTTCCTGATTCCCCCTAAATATTTCACATATATTCACACAGTCGCATGAGTCCTGTCCCCACTACTTCAGTAAATAATAGTTCTACAATTGAACACTGTTTATAAGCGGAGGACGCTGATATCAGTGTTGAATTTCTGAGAAGGTATGTCAGTCACGTTGGGCCACGAAAGTCCATAAGATGACTTGTCTATTCCTATATCTCGTCAGTGGCCGAGATATCAATTTTTCTAGGTTTCAGGCAGTCGATAATCGTACATGTTGCGCCATCTCGCGTTTGCGGCCTTTTTCGTAGTTTGCCCCACCGCCAAAACCGAATAACTGGACAACATCGTTAATTTAAACAATTATTGTTTTCCTCGGCTTCTAGCGCGTATTTCTTAACCGGTCATGACTTAAATTAAAGCTACCACAATAGCTACCTCCTCCAATGGTTGCAACGATATGGAAGTTGCGGTTCAGAAGTTATTAACAATTGAAGAATCAGCAAAAATGCACTACGGTTCCCTGCAATTATCTCGGCTTTCGGATGTCCTAGATTAATGATCATATGCACAAAATGAAGGTAAAGGATGCCGCTACGCGTCAATAAATGATTTAAGATTAAAATCGGCCAATAGAAGCCGAGACAAATGAATTTGTTTAATAAAACTATAAAAAAATGCGATTTCTGCCACTTCATCGCGAGTTACGTCAATGACCAGACGACATAAATTAAAGCCAGAGGTCTAGGCTAACATCTCCAATTGGTGTGATCGTCGTTCCAAGTGAAGTTCATTTGTTATAAAAATTTAAGCAATTAATATTTTTATTGCGGGCAACTGGATAATGTTGGGTCAAGGAAACTAGTACAGGTGTCTAGCATCACTCTTTACCATCATTTTAAGCACCTTATCATTAATCTAGGACCTCCACAAGCCGTGATAATTGCCGTGATCCGTAGTGCATTTTTGCCGATTCTTCAATTGTTAATAACTTTTGAACCGCAACTTCCATATTGTTGTAACCATTGAAGGAGTAATCTATGGTACGTACCTGTAATTGAAGACAAGTCCGGTTAAAAAATATGCACGAGAATTGGAGAAAAATGCAGGTGTTTAAATTATCGAAATAATCCTGGAATTCGGTTTTAGCGGTGCGGAAAACTGTGAAAAAGGCCGCAAACGCGAGATGGCTCCACATGTACCGTTAGCGACTTATCCTTACCGACAAAATTTAAAAATATTGTTATTCGGTCTCCTGGAGGGTGTTTTTTAATAAATGGGATGTGAAATAAAAGGGAAACGAATAATCTATACGATAAAAGATACTCCGTTACTGTAGCTGTATGCAGTTGCCCGAAATAACAATTTTAAATGTTTAAATGTGTATAACAAATGAACTGAACATTGAATGATGATGACACCTATTGGATATGGTCGCTTATACTTCTAGCTTTAATTTACGTGATATATCCTATATCTCGTCTGTGGTGTTTATACCTTTCATTGCGGTAATAAACAAAAGCATATCTTTAAAATTGTATAATTTCAGTGCCTACGAGAGGGAGCGTTAACATCGTTTTCTATAATCTGTTGGTAACGTTGTGAATGGCACGGAAATGGTAATGGGATTTCAGATCACAGGAATTCGGGTAAAAAAAGTACTTTGGGCGATTTGTCTATTACAGACATATCTTGTCTGAGGTAGCTGTTAAAATGACGCACACAGTGAGCAGTGTTCTGCTGTTGATTTATCCGTCGGTATAAAAACTTGACAGACACAAGAAAGGTTTTGTGTTAACCTATGCGTGAGAACGTGGTGACTTTACTCATTGCATTCCACGAAGCAGTGCGGTAAACGGTGTGCGTGGCAAAGATGGCTCAGTTTATAAGAAATATGTCTCTTTTATTGTTTACAGACCAGTGTCTGGAGCAATATTTCGATGACTTCAACTTTTTCCATCGTAAGTGGTGAATTTTATTGATTAACAATTGCCATGTGGTGGTCCTTTTATTACATAATTATGATCGAATTATGCATCTTTGCATGCGTTATGTTATGGCACATCGCTGTCAGAGTCACGTGAACGCTTTGAGCGTACAACTCAGAAAGATGGAAAATAATTAGTTTGTTTGACTTGCACTTTCTATTATTCATAAATTCTAGAGTGCTATGCACAATTTTTAAATGAATAATTTAAACTCACAGAATATAATGTAAGCGTACAGGAAGTTTACGTTTAGAAACATGTAGCCCGAATGCAGTGGTGAATTATTTTCTTAATTTTTCAAGTTTTTTTCCATCGTGGTATTTTATTTGAACATTATAGCAGGCAAACAAATAATATTCTTGATCAATCGAAATTTGTAGCATTACTGACGATCGATCGATGATATTCATTTTTTTTTTTCTGACAATAAATTCGAAGTTATTTTTTCTTTCGTTATAACAAAAGTTCATATTTGTGAAAGTAAAAATGAATTTCTTGCGAAGAAGATATCAACCCATTCAAGTAAAACATGAAAATTTTGAACATGTTTCAGTTGGCTGTTTCAAATCGACGTTGAGCAAAGTCTTAGGTCTCGCCATCATCGGCGGGTCATTCCTCGGTTAGAAACTTTATTTTTAAATACCCTTTGTATTTAATCTAATTATCTGCCGAGCTATGTTATTTCCCCTTTAAACGCTGGAACAACGCATTTTTTCTATTTTAGAGTGATTCCCTATTATTTATTAACAAAATGAAATTTTTTCGTAATATTATTTTCTTTGCCTTAATTTCTTAATTTTAGTTAAGGTACCGCAGATTGTAAAAATCCTCAAAAGTAAAAGTGCAAAAGGTATTAATATTCTCAGCGTGCTGATGGATTTATTCGCTATCACTGCAATGGTGTCTTACAGTTTTATCAATGGTTTTCCATTTAGGTAATATACATCGACAATACAATTATTTCGTAAATATTTTGTACATGAATGGTTAATATATAAGTGAAATTACATGTTCCAGTTCATGGGGTGACGGAATTTTCCTAGGAATCCAAACCTTAGCAATTGCTATTTTAATAATGCATTACAGTGGAAGTACTGCCCAAGCAACTGCATTCCTTGCTGCTTATGTAGCAGTGTTCATTGCTGCCACAAGTGGACTGACTCCAGTGAAAGTTCTCTGGGCTTGTCAAGCAATGAATATACCTATTGTTCTTGCCAGTAAGGTACGATAAGAAAGATATATCGGATGTTATTCTATAATATATTTGTACTCGAGGTAGGCCTAAGACTTCATACTGCTTTCAGTTCATGCAAGCATATACGAATTATGCCAATGCAAGTACTGGTCAGCTATCAGCAGCCACAGGTTTCATGCTTTTCTTTGGATCTTTGGCAAGAATATTCACCTCTATTCAAGAAACAGGAGATACGACTATGGTAGTAATGTACGTATGCTCCACTCTAGCAAATGCTGTAATAGCTGCCCAACTTGTGTACTATTGGAATGCGGATGTAAGGAGCAAAGGAAACGCAAAGAAGGCTCAATAAGTAAATCATTTGAATATTTCATACTCTCGTAATAATGAACGAGAAGCAACAGTTTGAATGAAAATGTGTAGATAAATGGAGACGAGACGAACTAGAATTTTTATTCTGTAAATATCAGCGAGATACGAGCCGTTCATTAGCCAAATCGGCAAAGCCCGCTTTTTGAAGCTTTTCAAATTTTATTGCCAAACGGCATGATTGACTCTTAACTTTCTATATTTAAAATAAATCTCCATATTTTTGTTCTGCGGAGTTGACCGATTTGGCCAATTAGTGGGTCTCGTGTCCTTTTTACAGAAAGGTACAAAAGGTACATCTTGAACTCCTCAATTACTTTTATTATAAATTCCGGACTATCTTAATTTTACTGTAAAAAAATATGAAAATAAAAATACTATGAAAATGATATTTGTCATTATTTGTGTGAGGATAAAGGATCATGTTTATTTCGCAGAAACTTAAACTTTTGTTTTCTAAATTCGCCCGCTTTGAATTTGCCGCCAAGGCGGAAGTGCTATATTTCGTTCGATATAAAAAAGAGTGGGGGAAAACCGATATACGCAAGCGCTTCCGTTCCGTCGTTTCCGGCTTGGTCATAATCGTGGCTTGTGCAGCGTATGGCGAAACACAGACGCGCAGTTGTTTAATCGTCGACGATGATACTTAGTGAGCCGTGATATAGTTGGAAAACACGTTAACAAATCGTCGGAAGATAAAAGGGGAGTAACGGTGAGTAACAAATCGGGTTTATTTTTGGCCAGTTTGCCATGCCCACGAAAAAAAAAAAAAAAAAACGGGCGTGGATGTGATTTGGATTAAACGAGGTGACCATTTTGGAGCGTTGTGGCGCCATCGGCCTTCGCAATCCGGCTTCCCGACGACCATCTTGTTATCGATAAATCAATATAACGCGCCTATTTCCTATGTAAGCGTTTTTCTTGAGCAAACGAATATTCTACAGATTTGTTCTGTTGCGTCGTATTTACGATTCGCCAGAAGACCATCAACAGCTACAGGTAAATTGTTCAGGGAACCGGTTCTTGGTAATTCGCTTTGTGCCTAAGCGCGTACTTGCGCAGAATACATATACCATTTCACTTTGGAATAACGACTTACCGTTCACGGAACTGGACGAAACCGATACATTTTTACCGCTAGCATTCGCCCGATCCTTAGACGATTGCAAACACCAGAACTTTCTGGATATCACCGTGAAGAGCGGTTTATCAATTACAAACACGTGTCCTTGGCTGTTGGATGATGCCCTTTTTTGCATGCCAATTTCGGAGAGTCGGTCAGAGGCAGCAATTAAAATTTTCTCTATATTTGGATAATATCTTGGATATCGATGAGAAAAGGGAAAACATTACGAATCCGCCGATTTTTCATAGTATTGCAGGGCTAGGTTGCTTGCAGTACTGAATCAAAATGGAGTCAATGGATGCCCGCCTTGTGGCGCAGGCATTGAACTACCATGGCCAACAGTTGCAGAAAGTGTGGGAGGGAGAGCGCAACGAGAATGAGCTGACCATGCTCAATCTCAAGGAGCCAAATTTTGAGATCTATCAACAGCGTCAAAAAACTCTAAGGTATATCTATATATTTGATTGTCGTCACCGATACACTTGGAACATTTTCTTCGTATTATGTACTTAAAAAAAACTTGTCCCTCTCTTTTGATAGTTTTGGCGATAGAGGCAAAAGGCTAAAGTTACAGCAATTCCTTGCAAAGAAGGCAGACGCCCTTTATGATAAGTCCAATTTGGAGAAAACAGTCGAACCTACCAAGCAGGAATTAGGGGACGAAGGTAAAGGTCGCTTGATTCGATTTTCTATTTTGACCGACAGCATTGCCCAAGAGTGCACAATTACAACAGAGTGCCTGTGTCATTTCAGAATTTTATGCAACAATGCCAGGCCTTGATACTTTTGTCACCATGGAAAAATCTCAGCGTATTCGGAATTTTTTGGAGGTGATTATATTTTATTATCGTTCAAATAATGAATTGTCCGGTACAGTCGATAGATTATAATTAAACGAAATTTGCCCCCAGAGTTTGGTCGTTGGAGATGTAATTTACGCGCAAGTGATGGGTAAAAGTGCTGCTGGGCTTCTCCTGAAGGTGCTTTGCAACTGCAGTGACTGCCCTAGAGTTGTGACTGACCTAGGAGTTAAGGTGAGTTAAGCCACTTACAAGATCGTCATAGAGGGCGGCCCGCACGCCGGCGGACCCAAACGCATGGCCGCCGCGAAATATTTGGCAGCACTGTCTTTGGGATGACTCTGTATTACGCTTCGTATGGCCGTTTCTTACTGCGTCTAATGTATGGTTATCGTTTGATCAATAGGCTCTAATATTGAACACGGCCACAGTGCCGGCGGTGGACAAGAAAGGTGTAACAAGAGGCTACATGGCAAATGATCTCATCTGCGTCGTAGTCAGTGAAGTTAACGTTGAAGCTGAACGAGTTGTTGCAGTTATGAACGTACCTGCCCGCGAAGGGCAAGCGCCACACCCACCTATGGGACTTATCCATTCTGATGATCTTCCAGAAGCTTATAAGTAAGTACGAAAAAATCTGGATGAGTACAATATTCATTGCATTTATTGATAATGCTTCCACTAACTTTTGTAAACTGACATGTATATCACTATAGGAAATATTGTGTACACGATGTAAACGGTAAAAAGTGTTTTGTGATGCATCAGTCGCACTTTTGGCTCAAAACCTTTATTTCAATTGTACATCGTCATTTGATCGTTTGCTTATTGCGATATACCCTTTGAGAGCACTCGTGCACTAACAGAAGGCAGGGGGAATTTATTCGACAGTGGTAGTTTCGAAATTAGGATCGATATAACAATTCCGATCGTGGTCGAAATGCATCTTCTATCGGCAGTATAGTGTTATCTTGTTTTTAACTTCTATAATATGTGAGAGTACGGATTTGCATCTTTAGTGTTTTGTTTAATATTTTTTGTTAAAAAGAAGGTAAGGAAAATGGTATGGTGGCCAAAAGAAGTTGAGATTTAACAGACGCACTGTGATACTAACAAAACAAGGTAAATTAGATTTGATTCCTCTTACACGTTTTTATGAATTTAGGTGCCAGACACTCTCAGTAACGTAAAAAGTTGATAGTCAGTATGATGATGAATTTATAATGTGATACAAATGATTCAAACCTTGAGCATTGGTTGACATGGCTCTGTTGCGCACAATATTCTATCTACGTTTGTGATATGTTACTCTCAAAGCACCAGCCAAACAATGGCGCCAAATGACATCAATGTCTTTTGAGGTTGCATTTCCAGTATGAGATGTTGAGCCTTGGGTGGCCAGAGTGAGTGCTGCAGACGGTAGGTATAATAATGATTTACTGTTGTTTGGTCTCTTAGTGCAGGCGGATAATAAAGTATATATGAATCAAATTGTTTAACGATCCATTAATATTTTGTATGCACCCAAAAAGAAAAGAAAAAAAGAAATAAAACAAATTATTTATCAGAAGTTAATTAACTGCTAACGTGTATGATACGATAGCGCGTTATCGGTCTACGTTACGTACGTATTGCTTTACAAAGTGGGTTAACACTTTTTAGTGTCCTCATGAAGTTAAAGCAGAGACCAAATAACTAAAATCTTAATCGCCCGAACCATTACCTTTAAGCCTCAAAAGAATCGCGCCTTGTCATAATAATGCCTCATTTAAACTTACAGCTTAAATTGACAAATAAAAAATAAAAAAGTATGATGTCATGTTTGAATTGACACTACAAAATGCAAAACAGGCGACAGTACTGCTACATGTAAAAAAAAATTTTTTTGGTCAACTTGGAAGATAAAATATACTCAGGCGTGGCTCCCAACCTATCCTAGGGCTATGCAATTTATTTTATCGCACCAAAAACTTATAAAAACCAAACCACCGTCGATTGATGATAGGCTGTGTGCTTTTGTGTTGAGAAATCCTCTGATTACAAACATGATACAAAATACTAGAAATATACGTCTTAGCGGTACATGAAAGGTGAGAGACGAGTTTACATAATAATGAGGTTGTGTACCATTGTAAATTTATACGTAAGAAATTAACTGGTAATAAAGGAAATTTACCAAACTTTCTGCAATGTATCCCCGTTTCGGACCCCTGCTGCTTGTTAACGGTACAAACGTAGATTTTGATCGACTCTAATACCAGGAGATGTGTGATAACTTTTCCTGTTCTATCGAACAGACGCAAGTACTTTCCTCTGAAACATTTTTGGCATTAGCGTCGTATCGTTGCATAATTCATGTAGATCGAAGACAAGAGGTGAACCGTAATGCAGGGATGAAGAAACCGATGAAGGGTGTGTCGCACGTTAACATGTGCAAGGATAAGTAGCTCGAAGGACCGTATACGTTAATATACGCGAATATAGATAAAACGACGAGACGTCGAAAAGAACTGAGGGGGAAAAGGCGATCAAACAAAATCTTCTGCCAGGAAATGTGTCCAGGATATATGCAGATTCGGTCGCCATGATTATCAAGTCTTTAGTTTTACCGTTAACGAAGTAGCTTTGGTATCCTCTTATTGGCAAAGGTCCAAATGATCTTTGCAGCTTGATAATTGGATCGTTTCTCTCTGTGGTGTAGGAAAGCAATGGACAACAAAGGACAGTCGTACGAAGCGATGTTGGAGAATAGTACTGGCTTCAACAACCCGAACAACATTAAATATCTTTCCGACTTGATGGGTCTCGGGCAAGAAAATCATTCCAATATGGTTGGTTTAAGGTGAAGCATCGATCTGTTACGCACTTTTATCGCATGCGACCGATGGAATCAGGTTACTATAGTGTCCCGAAATATTCTTTGTTTCTACAGAGAAAGGTTCCCACCAAATGAGTATGCAACCGAATTAAGACAAGCGCAGGCTAGTAAGTGGGCATTCCGAAGTGTGGCCGAAGGTATAGATCATTTCAAGGCTGGGCGTCATACAGAAGCCTTCCAGTGTCTAAATAAGGCACTTGTCGTAGATCCCCGTAACGTCGAAGGATTAGTGGCCCGTGGAGCATTGTACGTTTCCATTTAAATATCTCCGTCTGCAGGATCTAGAATCTAGATTATTAGGAATTACAGCTGCCTTGCTTGTATGAATTTGTTTTATTTATTTATATTTTGTTTGTTTGTCTGCTTGTTTGTTACAGATATGCCAATAGCGGCAGTTTTAAGAAAGCCATCGATGATTTTGAGACCGCGTTGAAGCTGAATCAAACGCATACGAACGCTCGCAAATACATGGCCGAGACTCTCGTTGCTCTAGGTCGAAGTTACGAAGACGAAAAGAAATACGAGGATGCGCAAAAGGCGTACGAGAACTGCCTCGCAATTGCTCCATTCCACGAGGAGGCTCGAAATTCCATTGAATATATCAAGTCCAAGACACTGACATCATCTTTGAATCCCCTGGACACGTTCAAGAGTTTCGAAACCGAGAACGACGTTGGTGAAAACAAAAAAGAGAAGAAGAAACGTAAGAAGGAAAGAAAATCACGTTCAAAGAAAAGACAGAGATGGAGTTCCAGCTCCAGTTCATCGTCGAGCGGATCTTCGAGTTCCTCCAGTTCCGAATCGAGCAGTTCATCCTCATCCGGAAGCTCGCGATCTGCTTCCCGATCGCCTAATCGCAAACGAAAACACAAGAAGGATCATCGTGGTTCGCTTTCACCGCTTAGCAAGCGAATGGCTCAGTACAACAATCCTCCAGCTGCGACAACAGCGGCCCATGACGTTATCGCGCCTGTGACCTATACGTCGAACACCCGGGATAAAATGGACGATTACGAGATAAAAGTGCGCAAGTTCCTCGAACAGACGAAGGACGACTCCGATTACGAAGACAAGGTAAGAAGTTTTTTTTTCTTACTCAGCCCGATTTATATGGTTTTTCTAATATTTTTTTTTTTTTAATAGAAATGTTAGGTCACACTTTTGTTGAACCAATTTGTTAATTCGCTAACTTAATTTTTGTGTTCCTGAAAAATTTCCCAGGTTCGAAAATTTTTGGAAGAAACAGCTAGATGGAAGAGAGAAAGGGAGAAAGAAAAGAAACATTCTGAGAGCGAGAAAATGAAGAAGAAAAAGAAGAAAGAGAAGAAGGGAAAAGATAAAGAAAAGGAGGACAAGAAAAGTCGAAAGAAGAAGAAGAAGGAAGAACGAAAGAAGCGCAAGAATAAGGACAAACTCGAACGAGATTTAGAGGCACTGAAGAAGTCCTCGTTACCAGATTTAGAACAATTGGAGTCAAAACTGAATGCATATTACGCGAAAGTTGAAAAAGAGACTGCTGTCTTAAAAAGGTTGGAACCCACATGGTGAATTTATGATACTGATTTTATTATCGATTTCGATTGAACTTTGTTGCTCCGGAAACGAATATTTTATGCGTATGTTTACGGTACAGGTATTATTTTTTATGGCCACATTTAATTTCTTTCCTTGGTTTTAATTTTCCGTGGTTAAACTAATTTTCTTTTAAAGATAGATAAATGGAAACGCGGCCCTTGACATACCGTATTTTATTTATGTTTTTATATTTACTAGGTATGTAGCTCAGTATAATGACATAGCTTCCCCTCTTAGCAACGCGGAGAAGCTGGCTGAGAGTTCACGAAGGGAGGAGGAGCTGCGCAGAGAGAGGGAGCGTGAAAGAGATGAGGCTTCAAAGGCTTACCATGAACGGGAAGCTAGAGTACCAATGACCGCACAACAACGGAAAGGTGCGGATCGAAATTGTGACAAGAGAAATTGCATCTGTATCGTATGATTTAACCGCGGGTGTTTTGATTTCTTTTTTCACAGAGATTCAAAGGAAGCCCCTCACAGATATATTTGAGCAAGAGTCCCAGTTGATCCATCCAGAACCA
This sequence comes from Nomada fucata, assembly GCA_948146005.1. Classification (NCBI taxonomy): domain Eukaryota; kingdom Metazoa; phylum Arthropoda; class Insecta; order Hymenoptera; family Apidae; genus Nomada; species Nomada fucata. The sequence goes on along the minus strand of OX411281.1, from coordinate 21,258,542 downwards.
AAATTGCCAACCCTCGACACTGCGGCTCTAAACGCGAAATGGAAAGCTGCACAAGCTGCAAGGTATAATGATTCATCAACGCTGGCTTTGAATTTGAACAAATTAAAAATATGCAAAGTGTGCATTCAATTGTTTTTTTTTTCTTTCTGTCGTTCGTTTAGACAAAAAGATGTCCTTCCGCAAAAGTGGCAGGATATACCGCCGGAGAACAAGAAAATGCAGCCTAACGTAGACAGCGATGAAGATGACGATAACGAGCTAGAAGAAAAGCTGCAACGTGCAGCACTGGAAAAGTCGATGAACATACGGAAACAGATGCAGCGTGAACTCGCGGAGAAGAGAGCTGCAGCCGCTCAGCCCATGTCTGCCCCGACCCCACCGCCATTGCCCAAAGAACCTCCGATGCCGAAGCAGGCGCCCGTTAAATATCCCACGCCACAGCCGCAAAATAAATTCCAATCGTACAAGGACCCCTCAATTTCCGTACCACAAACGACACCCACCAAATTCAGTTCTAGTAACAATCTTGGAGGCAAGTTTCAGCCTATCGGGCAAAGCGGTAACAGCGGGGCTGGGCATCCACCAGAGCCGCCGCGTCCACCACCACCAACAAAGAATCAGAACCAGGCGAAGGGTCCCAGAACAGACTCCGACAGCGAAAACGAAAGACAGCACAGACAAACGCCTAAGAAACGCGACTCAACCGGCAGAGGAGGGGCGGTGACAAAGAGAATGAGCAGAGACCGTCCAGCCAAACGTTCACGCAGCAGATCCCGCAGCGCTTCAAGTTCCGGCTCCTCAAGATCACGTTCACCGAGAAGAAGCCGTTCGCGGTCGTATTCGAACCGAAGATCCGGAAGTTACGAGAGAAAGTATAGCCGATCACCTTCGGGCACTTACAGTAGGTCACGGTCTAGGTCCCGCTCTCGATCGTACACCAGGAGTCGTAGTCGTAGCAGGTCCGGGGACAGGAGTTACTATAGAAAGAGGCAGTTCCGGCCATACAACAACCGCGGCACATACTACAAGCCTCGCTTCCAGGGCTTCAATAATCCGAACCATCGTGGCGGTGGTAACAATTTTCAAAATCGTAATCGATTCTATAATAATCAACACAACAATCGCTTCGGCAATAGACGCGGCGGTGGTTTTAATAATCGCGGTGGCGGACGCGGACGTGGTGGCAACCGTGGCGGTAGATTCTTCCACGGTAAACAGGGCTTCCGCGACTTCCGGGATAGGCGGGACTTCAGGGATCGACGTGCCGCATCTCGCGATCGGTACAGCGATCGTAGCTACTCTCCCGATCCGATGAGAAAAGTCGACGAGGCAAAAGAGAAGATCAATAAGATACTAGAAGGTGGAGATGACGTGATGGAACATCAGCAAAGTGGCGGTGGATCGAATGTTCCACCAAGTAAAAGACAAGATGGACCTTTGAGCGAGGGCGAAGAAAGGGACGACGATGACTACGAGAGGTGGGGAGAGGGCGAGGGGGGCGACACAGCTAACAAGGTTGGTTAGGTCTCTTCTGTATAGGCATTTGCGAAAGAACAGCCTATCTTCGTGGTGACGATTACGATAATCCAGATGATGATATAAGGAGTAAATGATGAGGATAATGATGATGGTGGTGATGATGAGGATGATGAGGATGATGATGATGATGATGATGGTGATGAGCCACATATGCAAGAAACGTGCGACCTAGGAGCCAACTAACTCTCGTTTGTTGCTAGAATGAGGAGGAGGTTGGACCTGTCGACAAGAACCTGGACGGCAAGGAGTACTTCATTGAGCGCATGAAGCAGCGAAGCAAGAATGTTTTAATGCAGAGAGCCCTTGCTGCTAAGATTTGGTAGAAACCCCGTTGCCGTTGCTGCTTCCTCGATCCTTCTTCATCTGTGATATAGTTACTTTTACTCGACGTTAGACATCGGCTGAATCACGTGAGATATAGATTTCTTACTATTCTCGTACCGAGAACCTTCGGTATGTTTAAAACGAAACATAGAGGGGATGTATCGCAAGGAAAAAGCGTCTAACTTGTCATGACGGTCGAGAGAAATACGCTTTCTTTCTTTAATTATTAAGCTAATAATAAGATCGTAGTTCGGTTCATTTCGCTCGATTGTCATGCTCCCACATGAATATCTACATGGTACATATTCGTGGTATATAGTACACATAATATGTCCGTCAAACATCTTCGAATCCGCAACATCCCACCTTCCTCTCTCTCTCTATCTCTCTCTTTTTTTTAATTGTTAGCTAAAAGATTTTACACACCTTTCGACACTAGTACTTATTCTCGTATCGTAGTACTCTTTCTTACCGTAATGAAACTACAGATTATAGGCATTAAAATAGACAAACAGAAAGACGAGAAGCTTCTGCTTCCGCTGTGACGCGCATTTTCAAAGGGAAGTATCTGGTCGCAGTATTCAATGTATGCGAGTGGCTTTTCATTATCATTCATTATCATAACTAGGAATCGTACTGTATCCTTCGTCGTTTTAACGAGAATCGATTACTCACTTCCGGTTTAAAATACGTTTTTCCTAATTGGTTCGCATTTTTTTTAATGTTGCACCTCACAGTTCGAACTCCTACGCTTAATCAATTTATATCGCGATTCGCCAGCGCGAAGAAGAGACTTTCTTAGTAAATAAAATAGTTTCTCCACCACGTCGAGCGTTCTTGGATTATTCTCCATATTGCTTTGTTTTGGGACACGTTATCACAGAACCCTCCACCTTTAATAAAAACACTTATTTTAAGGTATCCAAGTAATTTACTAGTAAGACACTTATATATGTTGTATGTAAACGAGTTGCTGTACAATTCAAAGATCCGCAAATACATGAACCAGGAATCCAATTATTCTTTGCGATTGTTTGTTCGAATTACCACCCGCGTATGCAGTTCCTATTCACTGCGACCTCTCATTTTTTTATCTCCCCGATGCACTGCTTACAGTGTTCCCATTCAGGGAGCACTGCCTTTGTGCGATTAAAACTGGTTCTCTTATTGATAGCACACCGATTTGTATATCGTATTGTATTCGCGACTGGGGTATTTAAGCCTGTAGTCTCGAATGTCGCTTGCATTTGTTCTTCGGCACGGTCAATAAAATGGAGCGTTCACGAGTGAACTTTCTTTTAATTATTTCTGCATTTTGTCTGCTTCATTGTTCAAGCAACATAAGAGGAGCAATTCTTTATAGTAAGTGTTTCACATTTTTGCTTCTTGATTCTTTCATTGATAAAGGTCGTGTTGCAAGAGTACAGATTTGTTGTTTTGAATTTTTAAGAGCCCGAATTAATTTACCTTGACGGCAATTGCGGCGACAATGAAGTTTTCAGTCGGTGCCAGGCGGATCCAAACTGCGAGAAGAGTTGCGATAATATCGATATTTGGGAGTCCGTGCCATGTATCCAGACGAAAAGTTGCTTGGGCGGCTGCGTCTGCGACGAAGAATACGTCCGCGACAAAAATCGAGGCATCTGCATTCTGGAAAATAGTTGCCCCAGGGTTAGGCATTAATTTTCTTCTGCGACATATTCATTGCGTCTGAAATGCACGATATATTGGCAGACGGAAACTTGATAAAAATAATCGTGCTTTATGTTTGTTTCAAATACAATACTTTTGCCCTCAATCGTTGTTTGATTTAAGTCAACGGTACGTGCTTGAATGCCGAGATCTTAACGATTTTATTAAAATATTAATTTGCATCAGTGCCAGGTAGAACTTTTACGCCAGGGTGAACAAGAGATGCGTGGATGCATTTTGGTACGAACTGGTGGGGGAATGTGGCGGCGCGCGATATGATAGCGTTTTGAGATGGCTCAGTTCCGTGCCGTCTTTCACGTGCGCGACATATTTCGAGAAACGTGGACACAACATAGCGTCAACTCGTGGATCGTTGTAACATTTTACCCAATTCTCATTTCGCAATACCTTTCGGTAATCTTTTTTTCAAATTTGTTTGGCTTTTCGCCCAATTTTTCCTGCTTGAAAGATTTAATTTATTTTTTTCATGCGTCACGTTTCACAAATGTTTCTCTTTTGTGGTACGCTCCGCGAAAAGTTTCAATTAAGTGCCGCTGTGAATAAAGTGTCCCTGGATATAATCATGGATAAAGGAATACATTGGATCGGGCGTTTGAAACGTAAGTAATGATTAACGTAATGATTAACTTTGCCAATTGCGTTCCCTACGTCTAGTTAATACGAACGGTCGAAACGAGTCCTGCTCCTTATTAAAGTTCCATTACCGGCACAGCGGTGACCGTGATTATTCTCTATCGAGCAAACCAAAAAAGAAGCCTGCGGCCACCACGATCGAGCTTCCCCGTGGGTCCACGTCCATTGTGATTTTAATAAGCCTTATGCAAATTACAAATGAAATTGTCAGCGGCAGGCCCGCGGTCCATTCTTCGTCGTTGATGGGGACAATTAGAAGAGCTTTGTCCGGCGACCACGCGTTGTCCGGCTGCTTGGCAACTTGAGTCCCAACGAGAGGACCGCCCGCCAACCCCTAATGTTTGTATCCGGTCCCCAGGACGTTCACTTCCGATTCGGGAGTGTCTATCTGCTTGCTGACCAATGACTTATTCGCCCCTTCATTCGTGATCGACATAATCGCAACAGGCCTACATTTGATCGCAAAACTGTTGCAATTAAGATTGACTAATTAACCGTATTTTCTTCGGCTTCTAACGAAGTCTACAAACGCGTGCGAGCAGACGAATATGAAGAATAAGAATAGCGTAGATCGTTAATTCTTACAATCGAAGAGGGAAGAGGAAAAGCAGCGGAAAGAGGAAGAGTAGGCGGGAGGAGGTTGGAAATCGAACAGAATCACGGAGGCTGGAGGTCGATGGTTTGGGGTGGAGATAAGTTTTTACGGTAGGGTTACTAACTTACGGACTCGGCATTGTCGAGTTCCCGGTGACGGGAGGACAATGCGCGTTCGGGACACAATGCTTCACTCTGGAATCTGAAGGCAGTCTTGACTATCAACCTACAACCACCCCTCACGTTTGTGTCTACCAATACTCGCCCCCTCTTGCACATACCACCCTTCTATTGCTAACCGCGCTTTCGCCCCGCGCGTCATTACTTTCTCATTCTGTGATCTCTTGAAGATTCGCCTCCAGCCACCCACCAGGCCCCCCCCCTTTAAATAAAAAGGAACACCAAAGTCATTACAGACATGGGGATACTAATGAAACGTGTTTGATTCGACAGGCAATGAAATCATCCGAGTATACAGAGAAATCCACGGAAACCTTCAATGAGATTTCTTGGCATTGCTTTATTTTATTCTGGCGAGACCATTTCTATGCACCCGCTTTCGTCTGCGTGCGGATTTATGGGGAGAGCGCAGCAGGATTCTCCCCGTGGTGGATCCAAGAGGTCAAGGCCAATAGGAGACACGCGCATCGAGTAAAGGACGAAGAAAATGAGTTGTCGCCGCCCGAAGGGGACGGTGTACGCGTTCGCGATCGTCGCAGCCCGGCAGTCTCGCGATCAAAGCGAGGATGAAGCAACGACTTTGGACGGTGGTACAACGTAGAGAGCCGAGTGGAAAAAGGCATGAGCGCAAAGATGCAGGGGAGGAAAAGGAGGACGGATGAAAGAAAGTGGGACGAAGAGAGATGGGAGTAGAATAAGGGACAGACGGCTCTGCATTTCAATCGCTCTTAGGCTCTCTCTTTGGCTTGGCTTTTCCGTTTCTTTCTCCCACAAAAGCTACATTGTTTCGCCCCTACGTTCATATGGACGCGGGCTAAAATACATACTCCTCTCTTCTGCCGGTAGCACGGACACATCGAAAAGCAGGCCGCAGACAGACGTATCGTACGTGACATACGTATGCCAAAAGCAACAGCAACGTCGGCTACCATCGTCAGCAACGTTCGCGGGCATACAATCCTTTCTCGTACATTCAGTGCTCGTCGCCCACTCGGTATCCTTTTGTCGCTGCTTATACCTCTATAGGCTCGGTATTCCACCGTCCCGGTACTCGTCGAGTACTTTCGAGCTTAATTCTGTATCGTCTAACTGGACCGTAGAGGGAATCGTCTGTTGGTCAGGAAACCGTGCACTCCGCGAATTCGTTGGACTTTCGTATCTTTTTGTGCTCGTACGCTGGCAGGATTAACGGCGGATCCGCTACGGATATCAATGCGGATAGGTACGTTCTTTGTTGCGCACGATAATGAAAATAACTCGCAATCGCGTCGAAGGGAAAACGAGAGATTAGAATAGAGCGTGGCGCTGCGCTCGTCTGACCGCGAACGACCGAATCTACTGAATCAGAACTGTTTACTGTCGGCATCGAAATGAATTATTTCCAGCACAAAAACTTCGTCGAAATGGAAGGTAAGAATGGTATTCGGCTCAGCCAAATAGTGCTCTTCTCGAGAATCCTCTTAATCGTAGCGACCCGAAGAGTTTTTATCCTTCTGATACCCCCCCAAGATCCTTCTTTTGCGTACGTGCTTGGGCGGCGAAACTGCCCAAAACGATAGGCGAGGCTACTACGATTTTCCCCACTTACTTTTCCCTACCGTCGCGGAAGTTGAGTGCCCTTATCTCTCGGCTTTATCCTTTTGCCGTAAAAGATACTAATTGAGGGCCGGCGAAGCCGGCTCGGTTGAACCTCCCGTGGCGCCGTGGCAAATACAACGGCCGATCGAATTTACTTTACATGAAAAATTCTGTCCCCGGGGGACGGTCATCGTTTTCGAAAGATTATACGAGGAGCGCCGACGAGCTCAGAACGCTTTACAGGCGGATACAGCAAGAGTGTCCTGAGCCCCATTGATAAATTCCCTTTCAATAGACGCGGATGCCGGCCTCGCTGTTGAGTATCGATAATATTGAAACCCTGAATGCCGCTCGGTTGAATGTCACAATGGGCCCCGGTGATTAATAGACTTCCGTGACTTTTATCGGAATAAGATGTTATTTTCTGACGCGCCGTCTACGCGGCCGGGGAAGGTCGTGCTGGATCCTGCGGTGTACTCGGCGTGCTGGACGTTCCAGGTAACGATTACTCAGTTCTTTCTTTCATTCGCGTCGCCCGAGCCTCGCGACAAAGCGCGTTTCGTTCGAACGATTAGAATAAGATCGTCTCAACCGGGTCTATCGTAGCGGCACGCCGTCACCCGGTATAATAATACCTTCTGAATGCGAGCGTGTATGCACGCGTCGGCATATAGATGCAAGAGGACCACGAGGCTGGCCAGTGCTCACCTTTGTCGTTCGACGAAAGGCTTTGTACCGATTATCTGCATACACTGCGACGGGCACGGCTTTTCAGCCCTCGCTTGTCCCCCCCTCCTTAGCTTTGCGTCATTTCACCGTGATTCCGCGGGCCTCCTATACGGGACACCCTGTATACACAGGGAGACTCGCGCTTTGAAGGCTCGCAACAGTTCAGCGTAATCCGACGTACCTGACTTAGCTATTAGAACTGATCCGTGCCTGAAATGATGTGTAATCAACGGGCGCGCGTTCCCGAATCTTATTTGACGAGAATCTTACTCGATAACGCGTGGGAGTAATGACAATACGTGCTATCTTTTTGTACTGTCGCGGAAAGACTTCGAATTCTCTTCTATGATGGTCGATTTCCTACCGGGTGGGTAGAGGGTGGGGGAGGGGGATTGCTGAATTAATTAATAAATTGTGGTAGTCGATCGAGGAACGTATTTCCAATATCCGTCGCGAAGTAGAAACTTTTATCGGTCTTTCCCCAGAAGGTTTTCTGCCCGCAATGGCACCCCCCCCGTCCTCCCCCTCTTTTTTTCCTTTTCCCGTTTTCGCTATCTTTTCCTTTCCTTTTTAACTCCTTCTCCCGCGGCCACCCCTCCCTCCCGTGACTACATTCTTTTCAGTATTCACTGTGCAGTTTCTTGTACCGATACTTCCTTCTTTCATCGTCGCGTCATTCAAGCTTTTGATGCCGCGGCGACAAAGCTCTTTACTTCTTTCCGCGAACGAATGAAAGCACAGGACGATGTCGATGTATACTTCTGCATGTACGCGCAGTCGTATATACATACGTACATAGAGCTCTCTTTTTTGCCCCTTCGCCCACTTTCTCTGTTCTTCGCCCTTTGCCGCGGGTGTACACGTAGACGGGTGAAAATGTACGCGAGCCGTGCAATTTCTTCGCGAGCCTTCAAGTTTCGAGCATCGAGCTCCACTGCCACTTTAAATATTCGTCGGTCCCAGGTGGTGGGCGGTTAGGAGTGGGGGAGGGTTAGAGAAAAACGATTACCCACGCCCATTTTCCGGGCTTCCTAAAAATTTGTTTTTTTTTTACACCGCGCTGACGAATTTCCTCGCCCCACGCGAAATTCCGTCGCTTCGGTGCCGCGATCATTTCGCAATTGAAACAGTCCCGCTCGCGCTACCCCCCATCGATGCAATCGAACGTCTTGATTCGGGGAACGACGTCGCGGCGCCGTAAACGCGTTATCAGCCCTCGCATTAACGCGGTGCACACCGTTACCGCGGCGTTAAAACAATGCCAAACAGACCCGTTAACTCGGAACACGCGGGTACGTCGGTCCTTAATGGATCAAGGTGCTTAATTCACGAGTATCGACACAGGCGTCGCGATAGAGCCGATGGTTATAATGCCATGCGATACACAAGGGGCGCCGCGGTGTGCCCGCCGTGCAACGAAGACGAAACGCGGGTTCCCCGGCGGTTGGCACGGTTAAGGGAGAAAGAGAGGATGCGCGAAGTGCGGGCCAGCGTGGAGTAGAATATAGGGGAACTCCCCTGTCCACGAGCAACTCGCTCAATTCGCTTGTTCGCTCGCGCGCTCGCTAGCAGCGTCATCATAAGACCTCTTTGTTCTCCGGCAATTTCAGCGGCATTGTCACCGTCAACAATGTCCACTTGACATTCTCCTTCTCGCTCGTGCACATTGTTAACCCATCCTCCGCGCGGTCTCTCTTTCGATCATGAAACTCGCAGTAGCCGACCGGCATGCGTCGCGATTCCGCTTGCGGACACGCCTTAAGGGTTTTCCCCGTCGCCTGCGGACGATCGTGCTCGATTTTACTGCAAATTGGGTTACCTTGACTTTTTTTTTCCTTTTACCATTCCACTGTAAACGTAGCGCCGGGTGGCTCGAATGCGGCACAGGGCACGGGAACGTCGCGGGTGATGTATAGATTAAACTTTTTTCACGCTCCTTGTTCGAAATGATCATCCAAATTAGTTGCCCGCATTTTGCGTCCCCTTCCACCGTCCAGCGGATCATGGCTTTCCTTCCACCTTGCGCTCCCGCTTTTCGCGAATATCTCCTGTCCCTTTGCTAAACCACCCACCCCCGCCCCTTTCTCTTTTTCATCGCCTATCTCTCTTTGTCCCTCTTTGTGCCCATCTGTCTATTGTCCACATTGTTACGCGGTGGCATCCTTCTTCCTCGTATTGTTTCGCCGCATTGTTTGACGGCGGCTCCGCTCGTTCGTCCTCCTCGGCCGACAGCGACTCATTGTTTCCTCGTTGTTGCGCGTCCGTCCGTCTTTTCGTTCTCTTACCTTAAGCATTGTGAACTTCAGGCGTCGACTTCCGAGCCGCTTTCTTCCCCCCGGGGAACTAAGTGGTTTCCCGATGTCTGCCGAGCCTTTGATTCCTATCACTGTTCCCCAATCGTTCTACAGCTTGTCCCCTAATTGAATATTTCTGACTCCGGGATTCCGGGTTACGCTGGCGAATGTCGTTTCGTTCGATGTCTGGCAAACTGCCGGACCCGGGCCAGGATGGGCGTTCGACTTTGCCGGCCGTTCGACGGGGTTTCATCGCGAATACGCGAGACATTTAAGTGTGGGGTTCATTCGGAGGCGCGTGCACAACCGGCGAGGCGTACGCGTGTGTGTATTTCGCGGGAGTGTTGGCGCTTTACTTATGGAACGCATTGTTCTATTGTGCACGGGAGATGAGCGCATTACTGTCCCTTGTCCCCCTTTTCGAGCAACCCCGGGACAATATCGTGCTGTCGTTAATCAGGCATCGTTCCTGGACGAGCCACATAGTAATTCGCGGAGGTTTATGCTCGCGGAGCACGCATTTAGATTCAGAGCCTCGCTATAGCCGGGATACTAGCTTAGACGCGATACCGGGGGCTCGATAACGTTAGTTATAGAGTTGGGTTTAACGGTCCGAGTGACGTTACGGATCGGCGTTGTTTGGAATCTCATTGTGCTGGCTGAACCCTGCACGGTCGTTGTCTCTGTATTTTTCATGATCGTGGAAATTTATTATTTTTAAGAGGGCGGGGAGGTCTACGTTGGTGTCTTTTTTAAGGAACAATTAATTCTTGCCCTCGACGCGGTAAGAAGACGAATGGGAGGGCGAGTCGTGAATCAGTAAAGAGGTAACGACGACGAAAGCAGGAGGCGTAGGTCTAGGATGAGAGGAAGGAAGAAGTAGAAGAAGAAGAAGAAGAAGAAGGGTGGCCGTGCGTGTAAAGCTCTCCTATGTGTGTATTCGGGAGCAGCAAGTAGGTAGTGGGAGGTAAAGTGTTCGCGACGAATCTGCGGAATGGGGTGGAAGCACAATGCCCCAACAATGAGGCTATTGTGGAAACGAATAACACATACTCCTGCGCTTTACACCGTGCCCCGTCGGGGGTAAGCTGCATAGCTGAATCAAATTGAATGCGGGAGGGCTATCGTTCAAAAAATTAAGACTAACAGCAAGTCGAAACTCAAAGATGTCGGAGGGACGTCTGGCATCGAGTTTTACATTCGTCGACGAAAGCAACGCGTTTACATAGACAGTTGCCGTGCATTTGAACTCGGGCGATAGCATACTGCGGAGGATGCCGTTTCACTTATCCGTGTACGATCGTGGATATCCAAGACACGCGAAGAAACTTGCACGGGGTAGTAGGTCGTGTAAGCCAGTAGTTCCGGTCGCTTATATGTCAGACAGCGTTGCGCGTTGCACGGCGCGTTCAGGAAATAACGAATATGAAAGCACCGTGGTTCCATCTGGAAAACTTTGAGCACTTTTCTTCGACGGCAATGCGTTCCCTGACACGGTTCTTTCGAACGTCTTCCTTTGAGCTTCTTTTGCTGATAATGCGAAATTCTAATCAGGGGATGACTTTTTTCGAGAGAGGCATCCTCGCGAATATTTCGCGATACTTGCGAATAAAAAGCTCGACGAAAAAGGCAATAACAAATTGCTGCACCAGACAGATGGCGAGAAAAATAATGAAGTCGCAATGCGCGCATAAATAAAGTAGCATCATCGGATGAGGTTTGAAGGGGCAGAAGGTTGAGGAAGAGGTCTAGTTGAGGGCAATACCGCGGAGAGGGTAGGTACGTAGGCAGATTTAATTAGCATGGACCAACGGAGGCCCTCGGGGGTTGCCGGGGGTGCGGACGAGGGCAGTTCGAGCGTTAAAGTTAAATGACGGTTGGCGGTTGCTTATTCTTCCCGACAACTGATGCTTGATAATCTGCGAAATCTCCCCGTCGGCTCTCAATTCTGCTCGATAGTTCGCTGCCTGTGCAGGCCAATTCTCTCAATGGAACAACTCAGCCACGGACTGACTGGCTTAATTGTAGTTGCTACGTCTCCTCTACCCCGATTTCGTTTTTTCCTTCCCCCTTCTATCCTGCCGCGAGGAATCGTTTCCTTCGGCCTGACATGCGTTTCAGAAAATCGCGCTGCCGAGAATGTTGTCGACCCCCTATAAAACGCCACTTTTATCGCGGATAAAAATAAATAAATTTTCCGCCGCACAGAGTTGCAGTTCTTCCCCCCCGCGGCACAAAGGGACCGCGGTCCGGCACGTATCGAGGCGATATTTATAGAACAATATATCCCGCGGCAGAAATGTTAATCGCGGGTCGCGGAACGATCGATCGTCGAGCGACACGATTCTTCGCGCAAATCGGAATCCCCCTGTTCGAGCTTAGAATTTGTACAGCGAGCGTACGTTTCGCGGAACGTACCGTGGAAAGGAGATCGTCGTGCAATCGCGCGAGATCCGGCATTAACCTATTCCGCTTTGTCGCGTGCGTGTAGCACCCTCCACCCTCCGGGGTGATCCTCCGTCCCTCTTCCACTCTTGTTCGCCGCCCGACACCCGTCCCAGAGCCAGGACTCCCCGCGCCTCGCCTTTCCTCCGCAATTTTTCCGCCACATTTGCCTTTGTCTCGCGACAACAATGCATCGCCTCCACTGCGATGACATAAAAATATGTGCACCGATGCCTCCCCATTCCCTCCCCGCCCTTTCTTTCGCCCCGTCCGTTACTTTTCCGCTTGTCTCCTCTACCATCTCCAGTCACCCGTCCTCTCGCCACTCGCGTTCTTCTTCCGCCCTCGTCATAGACGCACGTCTGTCGGCGTTCCGCGAGCGAGCCGCGCGCGCGAATTAATTCGGCTTGTCATGAAACAAATGCCTCGCGTTTCCTCTGTCATTGATCTCACCTCCCCCCGGTGCTCTCCGCCGCCCCGTGGAATACAGCCGTCGATCTTGGACCTCGAGCATCGGAAAATTCGTCGACGTACGCGTCTTACGTCCGTTCGCTGCATCGATCTGCGAACTTCGGTGGTTCGGTCGCGGTTCGCGTCGTCCTCGTAAACAGGGCAGGAAGAATCGCGGCGAACGCTCATTGCCGGGGACACCTGTGCCCTGCCCCGCACCCTTAGAACGGGGCCGGTGAAGAGGAAGGGCCGCGACCACGGAGAATATTGTTCTCGACGGCGACGCCGGTCGTCGTCGCCGGAATTTTCGTCGTCGGGCGCTCGAACAATGAGCATGCAAATGATCGGCCGAAGATCGATATCGGTTCACCCGGCTGCGATCAGAATTTTCCTGCGACTGGTATCGGCGGCGGTGGGGTCGAAGGGGCGGTCGGGGGGCAGCTCTGCCCTTTTGCCCAACCGCCCCACCCTCCCCCTTGCCACCCACCCAGCCCCCAGCCCCCGCGGGAGACAAAAGGGGGTCGGCGCCAGTTGACAATGGCCCGATGGCATTACGTATGCAGGCACAGGGCTCTGCTCTTTTCGAATTCGTTGCATTCTGCCTCTGCCTTTCCGCCCCCTCGTCCCCCACACCCCCTTCCATCTTTTTCCTCCTACGTTCGCCCACCCCGAGCCTCCCTCCCGCCGGTGTTCCGTTCTTCTGCTCATCGTTCTACTCGATCTGCGCCCATCCTCGCGGGAACATTCTGCAAATTCGCAATCGCCAATCTGCCGGCCCTTTGTCCCGTTGCTCCTTTTTGCCCAGCCCCTCGGCCCACGAGCCACCAACGAAGCTCCTGGAAAGCGTTAATTGAGGGGGTGCGACCGAACGCCCGGCCCCGAGTGTGCGGTGAATACTTTTTTAAGTTCCTCCGTCCGCTTTCCCGATGTTCCGTTAATTGTGTCTCGCCGATCGAAGAGCATGCCGAAAAATACGGGCGACGCGAACGGAAGGAGCGTCCGAGCGACGTCGAACCGGCGGCGAGAAATCGGCTGTCCACGATTGAAAATTGAAAGGGGGCGAGGAGGAGGAGGAGGAGGTGGTGACGCGAAGGTGGCGGGACACGAACGGCGACTGCATAGAATCTAAACTGCACAATGGATGGTAATATCGAATGGTAGGGAGTTGGCGTGCACGGTGCCGGTCTATTCAATGCAATAATTATAAATTGGTGTCTTTCAACTGGGCGGCAAATCGACACGTAACGAAGCCACTGTAACTGCATCCACGGCGACAACTTTGCGCCGCTTTTGATTCTGCAGCCGCCGCCTCCGCCGCCTCCGCCGCCGCCGCCGCTCCTCGTCCGCACTGTTCCCACTTTCGTTCCCACTTTCAAGCCTGCGCTGGACGCGCGAAATCGCGGAAAATACGGGTAACACTCGGTTTATGAATGTCCTCCCGGCGCAAGCCGCCTTCGTTTCAAGCGCGACGAGAATTGCGTTTATTATCGATCCGTCGCTATCCGATGAGCTCGATTAGATCCGATTGAATCGGAAGGAAATTAACGACGTTGATCGATGTACCGGCTCACTGGCGATAAACCTAGGCAGCCTGAAAACGTCTCTTCTGTAACAGATCCTGAACGTGCCTTTCAGTCGTGGCTGTGATCGTGGTTTAGAAATATACTTCCTCCGATGGAAAGCCGACTCGATAGACCGCGCAGGAGGATACGTGGCGAACGATCCGATGCTCGTATAATTAGGGTGAACTACATGACTCATCGTTACACAGTCTATGCATCCAAGGGTTCGCCTTAACATGGCACAGGGCACGGAACCACGGAGCATAGCTCCGAGGCAGTTGCTAGCTTAACGAAGCTGTTTTCCGTTTAATTAGAATCCGACGGTGATCCTTCCATTCTTGGACGGGTCTCGCGGTTAATCCTTCCGCCCGCGATATTAAGACGGTTGCTCGCTCCTTGCGAGACCGGCCGCGTGCACAATATCACGGGCTATATTCGCCGGGCCTTCGTGCCTCGTGCACTCCGAGAGTTATGCGCGAAAAGTGTGCACACACGTCGCCTGCGTACATTATTTACAGATGTGGCGTTCGCGATTTTCATTGCATCGGAATTTACCGTGATCCTCCTCTGCCCCAGTCCCTTGCCGAAATTTGCGTGGAATTGCATCGCGAGGTGCATTCGTCGCGCTCGGGATTCCTATTTTCACATTCGACGCACTTCCCTGCGCGTCGATTCTATTCCATCGAACCGCAACACTTTAGGGTTCAACGGTCACCCTTTAATCGCGATCGTTCGACGCTTCTTCACCGACGGCGCGACGAACACGGGGTGAACAGGCTGTTCGACCTGCCGGTTAAAAAAAAAAAACGCTCGCGCAAGGGTGGTTCTTGCAAATCTCAGGAAGACGGTGTCGATTCCAAGCTGGAGACGGCATGAACGGCGCTGCTCGTCGTCGTCGTCGTCGTCGTCGCCGTCGGCGGCCATACCGTGGGGCCGGCGCTCTTTTATTTCGAAAACAATGGAAGGGCGCTTTGTTTCAGGCATTGTCAGGCGGACAGTAACGCGCGCACAAAAGTTATAATGAAACGCTATTTATTTAAATGTATAGGTGCCACGGTGCCACCGGCTAGACCCCTCGGCTTTCCTCCCGCCCTCGCGGTTCGCAGGCCCACCCCTTTGTGTACGTGCACGGGCACCAACACCGCGGCGGCCGCCAAGCGAGACGTTCTTATTCCGTATTCTTTTATCCCCGCTATCACATTTACGGTGCCATTCTTCCCGCGGCAATTGTCTTCTTAAGGCGATATAAAGGGCGGCGCGTGCGCCAACCGAGTCGCGTTTTCCTGCTCTTCGATTAAATGCTTTGAATCGATGTCCAGAGAACCAGGACATTGGAGTCCAGCTGTCAAAGGATCGAGCCACGTTCGCTCTCGCTTGCCGTTAAGGACTCGAACCACCCGATTGTAGCGTCGTGAACACGGCCCCCGAGTGATATTTCGAGACCGGGGGCGTACCGCATGAGAAAGCAGCGCCGATAACAATTGCTTTCATTGACGATCCAATGAACAAGGTAACCCGATATCTCGTTGGGGGGACGCCTAATTGATTGAGGTAAATAGAATGATGATTTTATGACGGTCGGGGCTACGCGCCTCCGTCGTCTTGGCCCGCCGTCGCGGTGGTGATTTTTCGCTAGGTTTCCACGGATCTCGGTTTCTAATGATTCGTCTAATTGCTCTGGATCGCGGACGCCTAAGCGAAGATTCCGGCACAATGGCTGAATTAACGGACACGGAGGAATGCAAAGTTGCGTTTAAGTGGGAACAACTGTAACAATTAGATGCATATCCGGAGATCTTTGGAGCGAATGCAATTAGATACCGCTGGACAAACGGCTGAATTATAAATTGCGTTTCATTCGGAGAAGAAGAACAACGGGCCGGGCTTAATAATCGTTTCCTGCGGTTCGCCAACGCCTGCACAGAAATAGCCGCTAATTCGTACCGTAATGAAATAATAGTTCGGCATTTGAACAGCGTGTCTGTGCCCAAGTGCGAATCAATCGTCCGCCAGATTTCCATTAAGTTATTATTTCGCGGCAGGATGGTGGAACCTGTCGTTCGATGTCATCGCGTCGTCATTTGGGCAATCGTTGCAAACGGTTGTAAATTCGCGGAGGTTGCTGGCGCCCATTCGAAGTCCTATTTAGGAGACAATCGTCGGATTTTTCGTATTCCTTCTAGAAAGCTTCTTTCATCGCGCGTGCAATTTATCGCGAAGCTTCGCGAGTCGTTCGAAATTACGTCCACGGAATTTCGCCACAATGCCCATAGAAATTTCATCGCATTCTAGCCGTCGACCACGATGCATATGAGCCAACGTGCATCCCAGGGACCTCCCTTCTTTCGCCCCCTGTAATAGAAAGGAAACGCGTCATTCTTCCCTTTGGTATCCTTTCCGTCCAAGTGAAAAAAGAGTCCTGCGTCGTCGTTGGAGTGATGCGTCCTCGGCATAGAAGGAGGAGCGTTAAATATCCGACGGTCCTTCCGGCAACTCCGTTCGAGTGCTGAACATTTTTTGCGAAACATATAATTGAGATAAAATTGTTCGCCCGCTCGCGAAGCCCGCGATAGTCCCCCGTATTTAATATCATGTTAATAATTTCCACGCGGTTTCTTTCTTCTTCGTCTGCAACAATGAATGCGGCATTCCAGTGGGTCTGCGAGCACAAAAAAGCCCTTCATTCTTTGCCCTGCAAAAGTGCTCCTATGGGTCGAGCTTCGTGCTTATTTTTTACGATAATTATTCCCTCCTTTCTTCGGGAAAAATAAGAGAGAATTTTTAATAATGTCCCGAACGAAGGGAGCTCCAAAATTGATCGCTCTGCTTTCACGGTACCGTGATTGTTTCGCCGGAGCAATTGTTTACGAATGTTAACGATATTATACGGAAACGCGATTCCTTTCTTCGCCCTATCTGTTTTAATCGGGAACAAATCGAATTTTATTAATTACGCGGATCTATCTGTCGAATAGAAGTCGCAGGACGAGTAGTGGGGACGCGAAGTGGTGGGGCTCGTTCGGCAGCGCGGAGCGGCATTCAGTTCCATGCTGCGCGTGACACGGTGAAGTACGTGATACCGGTCGTCCCGGCGAACCGTTTAGAATCATTTTTCCGCGTCCTCCGCGGCGGGGTGAAGTCGTCTCATTAAAAATATAACGACATGCCATTTTTAATTACGTCGAGAAATGGAAAAAGAAAAAAACGAAGGTGAAACGCGTCGGTCGCGCCGGAGTGATGAGTGTTCTCGCAGTGCTTTTTTTCCTCGTCGAGTGATATGATCATCGGCACGATGATCGCATTAACAGTGGACGAAGCCGCGATTAAGCGAAAGTACGGCTTTCCCGGAGGCAAGTTTTTCACGAGAAACCCTGGGACCAACGTTGAAACCTTGTTGTTACACCTGTTCGCCTGTCGAGATCTGCCGTTTGGCGGACGTCTACCGTGGACCTAAAGTCCTGCCAAGGTTCGCCAAGGTCTTGCAGGGTGCGACCCCGACCGTCGTACGACTGTTGGCGAAGGGACACCGGGTAGTAACCGTGTTAATTATGTGCGCGAGATATTTCCCTTCGATGTCCCGTGCCACGAGTAACGGAGTAACTGTTAAGAGTCACGCAACCTTGAACGAACGCGTGGGCTTGCCCCCGGTATCGAGCAAATCAACAGTGTATTTTGTTTTCGTGTGCTTCCGAGGTCAGCAATTATTCGTGGCATCCAAGTTTCTGGAACCGTGTGGTGTTCGCCCGCCTGTGTTGCATTCGCGTCGCGGTTTTTTTTTCCTTCCTCCCTGCCGCCGTCTTGCCCGGGGGTGGTCACCCCGGCGAAGCGATTTCAGCGGGGCCGCGTTTCTCGGAATCGCGTGTGACTGACGCTGTGACACGTGGACAATACTCGGAATTTTGGTTTTGAATTTTGCCTGACGTGACACGCGTCGACGAGGCTCGATGTAGTGCGCGGATTGCTTTGACATTCGGCTCTGACTGAGTGGCCGCTAGAGTGCCGTATCTCCACTATCATCCTTGGGGATCTGATTTATGTAGCTGTGCGCGAAATATGCCGCGACATCGCAACGGTGAGTACACGCTTTCGAGTGTTACCAATTTCGAAAAACCGACCGATAACTCGTTCGCCGCGCGGCGCCATTGCGTTCAGTTTTACCCCCTCATCTGTTTCCGCGGATTAGCCGCTGGCCGGTCTCGCGTTGCGATTATGCGTTTTATAAAAGATAACAGCGATTAGATAGCTCGTCGGAATTTTATGTGGAACGTTTACGCGTCTCCGTTCTTGTTTCCTTCCCCTTATCGAATCGAGAAACTGTGCCGCGCGTTTCTGAAGCCGAGGACTGCTTCGACTGATTTTTATCGTCGCGAGATTTTTAGTGAAAGCGTTGCGACGAGCCTATTAGAACAAGTTTATTAATATGAAGCTGTCGCGCTGCGCAGAAACGATTCTGTTTAATAATAAGAATTAAGTAAATGTAGAATTAAGATTTCGCCGGACAATATCTAATGCTTAGTCGCGCGTATTTTGATAATGATATCATTTTATTGTCGTTCCAATTATTTAATCGCGCGCCGATACTTGACTCGACCGCCTGCACTCGACTCGAGCTCCGAGAAGAATTAGTTGAATTAGTTTAATTGGTATCGTTGTCCTCAATTGTCTGTATCTCGCGGAACGAATTATTAATGACTATCGACGATCTGAGAAAAAACCACCCCTGAAATTCCACTCGGGAACCACTTCGGTGGACCAGTCCGGTAAAAAGAATGAGCGGGGGGCGAAAAATGGAGAAAAATGTATATATAAAGAGTCCTATCCCTGGGAAACGAGGAAGCGATCAGCGATGCATAAGCGGCTGCCGATACAATCGCGCGCCGCTAGAGAGAAATTGAAATTCTTATCCGAGGCGTGCGTGGCTGAAAGGCTCTCGCGAATCGCATAAAGGCCTCATCAGAACGATCGCTCGAATATCCTCGTTCGAGTCCCGTCGAGGTAAAACGCGAAGGGGGCGGCGGTGAGGACCAAAAACGGGGGAATAGAAATGGTAGTAGGGGGTTGACGGAAGAAGAGGAGGCGCCGGTGGTGGTGGCGGCGGCGGCGGCGGCGTTGGATATAGCTGCGGGTTAGGCATACTGGGGTAGGTGGTCGGTTGGGGGGGTGGCGAGCATAGAGGGTGGGAAACATAAAAGGCCAGCAACCCCTATTCCACGCAGGCTTCAATTGTTTCGGCTAGGCAACGTTCATTTGTTTTTCTTTGCGTGCGCTTTTGCACGCTTCTCTGCCCTTCCGCACTCTTCTGGCTCTTTCTCTTTCTTCTCAACCCGCGCCCCGTATCATGTCACCCTTTTCCTTTCTTCCTCTTTAGGAGACACGCCATTCCTCGCCTTGTCTTCGTGTTCCACCTTCCTTGCACCGCATTTCTTTGATTTCTCCTCGCGTTTATTTGCATCCACCCCCCGCGCCGCAACTTTTATTCGCACGACGTACGCCGAGCGTACGCCGCCCTCTCGTCCCTGCGCAGCTCGTGCATCTCGCTCGCCCCCGTTGCGTGAGGTGTATTAAAATCGACCATTGTTATCGTAGGCAGAGGGGGTGGTTTCGGGGTGGAAACGGAGTGCTCTGTCAGCAGTCTTCGATGCGACCGCAAGAATCGTACCTTTTGAAAGCTTTTGGAATAATGTACGTCCTGCGAATCCCCCTCTTTCGCTTTTTACACGACCGGGACTAGTATACACGACCTGGGCCACCTGTGAGCGTGCGGCTATTTGGACGCGAACACGCACGTGGCTGGGCGAGTGTACTTTAACGTTATTCTCGCCTCATTCCAGGCACTTAATTTCACGATTCATTTTTCGTAATGTTTTTATTGAGGCATCGAACATTCTCTGGGCCGTTCCCCTTTTAATTTTCAACGACAGCCGACTTGCTGGAGAACCTTTTTGTCCCGCTGATGAAATTTCGGTTGCTTCGATAGCAGATGGTCGCGGGAAATATTAGTTTCATTGAACTGGATGGGTGTAGGAAATTGAATGTTTCAACTAATGGACGAGGAGAGCCGTATCGTTCCCCAGCTTCGATCGGTATTCGAAAAGCTGCACGGCCGACGCAGATGTTACCGAAATAATTATAATTTACACCTGCCCGTAATAAACGAAAATTCACCGCGGCTATTTCAATCTCTAAACCGATACCGCGGCGTGGGATAGTCGGTGAATTAGACGGTGTCATCTGCAGGCGCGAAATTTCGGGTGGGTTTAACCGTAACGCCAACAGCTGACAGGATCGACGCGATAGCCTATATAATAACCCTATTGCCGGGCTATCTCGATGACGGATCGTCGATCAATTAATCAATAAAATTCGGCCGCACTTCTCACCGGAGAAACGATAGATGTCCGCGGGTCTTCTGTTCCCCGACAATTGGCACCGAGCAGAAAGCCTCCCGTTTTTGGGAGGCATGCGACGGTATATTTCTGCGCATTGGCGTCCCCCCATTCAATCGCACGAATTTATTTCACGCCTCCGTATAACAGAGAAACGTCCCCGCGACCTGGCGGAAACATCGTGGCACGCGTACACCCGGGTGTAACAGTTTCCTTTTCTCGGCGTTTAATCGTCGCGGCGACGTGCCCCAATAATGGACATTCCGCTTAATCGTCTTGCCCGTGTAATTGGCATTTCAACGTAAAGCAGCGCCGGTGCCGTCGCCCCGACGACCCGTTTGACGCGCGGATTTTATTCAAGAATGAACGACTGGTAACGACTCATTAGTCGCGATTCAGGGTTCTTGCCGGGGGAACAAACTCCTTTCCTTCGTCCCGCCAGCCGTGGGCGCCCTATCGATTCCGGTCGCTGAATCCTCCATACAGGATCTGTGTCCCTCGCGGCACGGTGTGGCACACGCGAATAAATCGTGGCTTCGTAACACGCGACTCGAAGGCGGCAAACAAATAGGGTTAATTCCACGTGCGCCTGCTAGCCTGAATACGTCGTTTCCGAATGGAGGTAATTCCGGTGACAATGTGGCCTTTGATTTCATAGAACCGCACGGTTGAATGACTACCTCCACCCACCGCCTACTCCGCCAACCACCCTCGACACCCCAACCCCCCCCCGGGGTCCCTTCAGCTCCGCGAAAACCCTCTTCCGTCCTGCTGCAGCGAATATACATATAATAAAGTAAAGTCAACCACCGCCAGCTCCGGCCAACCCGGCCGAAAGGACTTTATTCAGTAACTAGCGATTCATGCGAAATCGTGAATCCGTTTCTGCCCGGCTTCGCTTCCACCCTGCCTTTTCCTCTCCTTCCGTCCTTTTCCAAGCCCTTTCGCGCGATTCGATCCTCCTCCGCAGCCCGGTGCACCGCGTCCGACAGGTTCGCATTCTTCCTCGTCGTCGTTTCGTACGGAACATTCGCGATCACCGAACCCGCGAGGCGCAACTGCCGTATCGATTCGAACTTGACGACACCGTCCCGAGTAAACGGGTAGAAAAATCGTTGGTAATTCGCGCTTTCTTCGACGCCCGCTTGATGACGCGGTCCTTGGGTTCTTTACAGAGGAGCCAAGATTTCGCCTGATTCCTTTTATTGAAATCTTGCCGGGGCACTCGTGGGCTTCGAGTAAATCGCTCCGCGGGACAAATGAGCGAATGCTCTTTTCCTAACGCGGAGGAAAGTGTATCGCGGCGGGTGGCAAATCATCGCATTATGCAGACCGGTGGCACGGTGGTGCGTAAGGAAGCGTGCCACGTGCCTGCCACCCATTCACTCGACCCTAAAAGCGAAATGCTAGAGCCGTGTTCCTATTTTTTTCCCCGAGACTCGCGCGTCCACGGGTCGAACAATCGTTTCGTCGTGTTTCCTAAAGAAATCTATGCACCGCACCTCTTGCTCCCTCGTAGCTCAGAGGACTCCGGGAGATACAGTGTATCGTCGCGAACAGTATTGGGAAATTTAAGTTTCCCCCGTTCGGTTTCCTCGCGCGGTGCAGCCCTCGAGGAAATTTCCAAGAGGCACTGTCACGTTCGCGTCTCGCGGATACGTAGACGATAAAGAGGGACAAGGGAGGGCGGCGGTGTTGGTCCCGCACGGCAGTCGGGGAGCGGTTGCTTCGCTAGAACGGGAAGAACGCGAAGTCTGGGGGAGAAGAGTTTTCGCCGCATTCGGCACTCCTCCGGCTTGGAAATATTTCCGAGGATTCAGCGAGTTTATTAAGGCTATTCAGAGCGCGTCTGCCTCTGAGACAGCATTGTGGATACAATTTAGTCTTATTCATCCCTTCGCGGATGTCTAAATATTTTCAACCCCCATCCCACCCCCTCCGTCTTTCTCTCCCCTCCTCGCTCTTCGCGGGTCGTCTTCCTCTGCCCCTCGGTCCCCTCCTACATCCTCTATGGGACTTGTCGCTGCTTGCGCCGCGCGCTCCGGCGCCACTGGCGGCACATTTGAGTCTCTTCGACCTGAAATCGCGAAGGCGAGAGTCATTCGAAACATCCGGTCGTTCGGTTTTTCGTGCGCCAAGCTGGGGTGTACTATTGAAACGCGTAATAATAAAGCGGTGTCTTAATTAACGATTAAATGTACGGACGACAGTGATATCGATATCGATGTATACGATATTTATGATAAGTAGAGGGTTCGTTCGCGAAGCGTATCGATAGGTGGCGAAAAAAAATCGAGGGACATCTTCGATCCCGGAAAGTCGAAAGGTTTCCCGGCCTTGCCTCGGCTATTCTAAAGCGTTCAACCACAGTCGATGATTCTCGTCCCGTCTCTGTTCGCCGGCTGAAATTAATTTTCCAGCCGTCCTTGTTCCCCCTCCGTCGTTTTCTGATCCCTTTCTGTTCTTCCTTGGTCTCGCTTGAAGCACGACCGCGATGAATCCTTCGACATCAAACGATTCTTTCTCGAGGCACAGCTCTCGGCGGCCATTGTCGCGGTGGATAACGCGTTATGTAAAGCGGGTTCTCCTGCCGGTGCCTCTCGCCTCTTCTTCCCTTCGCTCCTGGACGGTTTCGCACAGTCCCGGACAATCAAAGGAATCCTATCTTCGTCCAACAATACCACGGCCTCTGCCTGGCCGATAGCTTTGTGAGCTCTCCTCCACCTAACAACGACCGCGACGTCGACGTCGTCGTCGTCGTTCGAATTTTCCACGATCGCTATTTCCTGGCACGCAAGACCACCCCCCACGCCGAACTCCTATTTGTCGTAACGATCGTCGCGTCTTTCGATCGCTCGCATCGTTTCGCACCAGAAAATTTGAAGGGGGCGGTGGAGCAACATTTGTGGTACAGAGGGGTCAATAGCTGTTTGCCATCTATTGCTTCGCTTTCCAATGAATCGCGTGACAAGATGTTCGCGCCGCTGGACGTTTGATCATTGCGATCCAAGCAACAAGGGGACGCGGAATCCATAACGGACGCGTGTAATCATCGCGCGAGCCGGCGAAGCCGTCTCCGCGAACGCGGGGCGAAAGCTCCGTCGATGATCAAGAAAGTCGAAATATTAGAAAAATGAAAGCGTAGACGCGACTCCCATCCCCGGCCTCCCGTCAGCACCCCCCTCTTCTTAACCGGGGGGAAGGACTCCGAGGATCCCGCCACTCTTTGAGTCACTCTCGCTTCTGGCATTGTTTACAGAGTGATGAGTCCTCACACTGGCGTGAGTGCGCCTCTGTCCTTCTCCCTTTCTCCCGTTCCGTCTCCCTCGGTCCCATTTCATTCCATTCTTCCGCGTTCCCGCCATTGTTCCGTCGTTCCTTTTATACGGAATAAAGTATCAAGCGGCCCGGCACAATGTACCCCTGTCTTTCTGGGTTCCCTTTATCTCTTTCTCTCCTTCGCCCGCCCCGGACCCTCTTCCACCCCTTTCGCGAAATCTTTGTGCTATCGTCGCTCCTCCCGTCGCGCGCAAAATCGCTTTGAACGGCGTCGATCGTTTCTCGTTCATCAAACGGCGGGGCCCGGAAAGGACGCGCCAACTCGGGTCGAAACGCGACGGGAGTGGCAGAAGTTTGCCCCGCGATTACGTCGCGACATTTATTCGTTGCTGTTCAACGATGAATCGGTTCCGCGTCGCCCTCGCCGACGTGCATCCAGCGCGGTACCTGCTGGGCGTCGGGGATTTAAAAAACACCGTACCCGACGAGGACACTCGGCGTTCGAGACCTTGGAATTAACTTCGTCGTATCTAAGAAACGAAATACGAAGGTTCCTCCCCCCTAATTCTTTGACTCCCGTGCGATCGAAGCTCGCCGCGCTTTTTCAAACAGCTCGAGCCCACGAAAAAGGTATTTAAATCCAGCTTCCGCGGTGTGCAACGTCTCGCAATCCCGTTCGCATCGAAAGAACTCTACCACCCCTCCGCCCCTCCCTACTTCACTTGTGTAAAACTGGCTTTCTCCGCCTTTCCGAGATCCCGCTGAATTCGTGCCTGCACGCAAGGAATAGGATCCTCCTTCCGTTCTTTCGATTCCTTCGCGTATCAGCCCCGCCGGTTGCACCTCGCTATCTGCTAATAAGAATCTTTTCAGCGCGCATCCGATCCCTGCAGCAGCCGGCGTCGGCGGCGCACAATTCGTTGCAATTTAACGCGATCCGAGTGCCGGTATTAATTAACGGTCTAATTCATTCGTGCGCCCGAGCCGCGCCGGTTCATCCCGATCTCCTCGATAGACCTATTCGAATGTCGGACTTTTGTATCGCGCGAAAGCGCGAGCTACTATTCTTGTATACGGAACGATCGATGCGTAATTGCACTTATCGTTTCACTTAATAACCTCGCTAACCGAGACCCTATCGCCCAACAAAGGAAGGGAGTGGAATCACGCGTCGAAGTCATCCCGAGGGATGACTTGACCGAATCCACGGTCACGCAGGGGTGGCCCGAAAGGGCGGCAGGAACACCGCACACGCGAGCAATGAAAGTCAAAGTTGATGGATGCGCGAGAGACAGGAAAGGTGGCATCCGAAGGCCGATTCGTCCTCGGCGGTACTCGCCCATTGCGTCACAAATGAATCTCGACGGCGACTCGATCGAAGCGCGTCGACGCGTCCTTTCCTCCAACCGAATCTCCTCCTCGCCGATCCTCCGTATCGTAAACGGCACCTGCACTTTTGCGCGAGCCAAGGGGGATGATTTTTTCATCGATCCCCGGTCCCGGGACCGCGGTTAATTGTATCCAGCGCGTGCAATCTTCGAACCTAGTGCCAATTGAACCCCACTCGAGCGTAAGTGGGTGATCGGGCTGCGAATAACGAAACGAAGAAACCGGCAAAGAGCGGGGCTGGGGACGCTGGAGAAAGACGGGTAGAGCCGCGAAGAACGGGGGCGGGAGAAAGAGGTGCACTGAAGAGACGACGCACACGACGTCGGGGCGCCCGTGCCGGTACATTCACGTACACGACGCTGCGTGACGTCACCGCATTGTTAGACGAGCAAGCATTGTAGTCACTATTGTGAGTCTCCGCCATTATTCTAAGACAATCGTCCGACACAATGAGACGGACGGGAGGATGAGTGAGGGCGGCCGATTCTCTCTCTCTCCGTCTCTCTCCCTCTGCTGCCCCTCGCCCGTATTACCTCCCTTCTTCGTTCTCTTATCCGTCCTCCTGCGTGAAGGTACTCTCCGCGCTCGGCACTCCGCATTCCCCCGGCTGGTCTTCGCGGGGAACGCGATTCCCTCCGCCCCCTCTGTCGATAGTCGTATTTTTGACTCGCCAGTGCGAACTGCACAATCGTCCGGCGGTCAGCCCAGTTTCGTCGCGGGCGAATACGAATTTTTTCGCGAACGCGTCGGGCCACCTCGGGCGATAAATACTCGCGCGAATCCGTCGGTGCAATCCGCTCGCGGTACGCGTATCTGGCGGACGGCGTCCTTGGCGTCGCGAGCGCGAACGAAAAAACGGGAAAAGAACGGTTGATACGGCGAACGGGGAACGACGCATCGAATGCCCATTATCCCCGTCAGGGACGACGATTACGGTATTAACGAGGCGCGCGAACACACAATGCAGAAGAACCCGAGCGAGCCTGACAGAGTGGTCGTCTAATCGAGTCAGCGCAATTAAACAAAGTCGTCCCGCGAGGTCGCGACATTCGCGGATAGCTTTTTCCTCCCTTCCCTCTCCCCTGCTACCTCCTACCACCTGTCTCGCGTACCTCGATTCACCGGGTCTCTCCCTCGTTCTTTGCGGCTCGTCGTGGAAGTGCAGGGGATGAAAGGAGAACAAGAGAAGTACAGACAATGGATTCGGCCCGCCGGTGTGTTGGTGGTGCTGCATTGTCGCCCGGCATTGTTGCGGCCCGGTTATTGTGTCGCTGTTTTGTGACCGATCGCAAGGTGGCGTGCCTCGTGTGCACGAACCAACCACCTCGGCCACGATCGTTAGGCACGTTCGCGATTATTCGGAGAAACGATCGTTCGACGATAAACCGGCCTCGAAACTCGCCTCGCCCCCCCCCCCCCCCCCCCACGCCGGAAGGTTGGCGATGGAACGAGCGACACAAAAGTTTGCGGATCGAGCTTTTCTCCTATTGACGGTCCCCCGCGGAATAAACGAAAGCGGAGCCGGGGGGAGTTGCGGGGCGCGTTTTTCCTCTCGATTCGTTTCACCTCACTCGAAGGAACGGTTGTCTCGACGACGCATCCCTTTCGTCGGGTTCTCCGTTTCCGATCGTCGTTTCGCGTGCATTCGATCCCCTTTCCCTCCGTCCGTACATTTTCCGCTCCAAACGCGATACCCTCTGGAAGGAGGGGAGCGTCGCGAGGTTACACCCGTGTCTCAGTTGGCAACGCAGATTAGCAGTCGACGCGGCGAGTCGGTCCGAGACGACGAAGTAGATCCGGCCGATGCGGTGTCGGACCGGGCTCACGGCGCAGGAAGAGTTGGGCCCGTGTACAGAGACAGAGAAAAGAGGGACGACACGGCGGTTGTCCTAAGGCCGTAAACTAAGGCGACCGCGTCGCGCATCCTTAGAGTGGCTGTACTTTGAGTGTACAGCTCGGTGGTGTGCCGTGGCTGCTGCAGGCGGCGTAGAGGAGGCCATTGTGAGGCCCGTGCACGGCATTCACGGGAATGAATGCGCCCTCTGGAGCGACACAGTCTCAGATGTAAGACACAAGAAGCATAAAAGAGTTGCCATTATGCGAAGCTTAAATAACAGGCGCGCGGTGGCGAGCCCTCGCGCACATCGACGTTCGCTTTAAACACGGACTCGCGGCTATCCGTGTAAGCTGCTATACAAAGAAGCAGTTGCATTCTACGGCCGGGGAATTTCTATGGACTGTTTGTGGCGCTCCTGCCTTGTACGGCCACTTCTGTCCTCGGTGCCCTGGTCTTTTCCTCTTCAGAACTTCTCTTTCCTCTCGTCGCGATTCTTCCTTTCTTCGTCGCGTTCTTGCCGTTTCACCGTTCTCCTTCCACGTCCGACCGCTTCCTTCCATCCGTGTTCATCGTCCTCCTTTGCCATCCCTTGCCTCTTCCTTCAGCCTCCGTTTCGCCTCCTTCAGACTGGCGCCGCGTCTTTCTTCCCTTTCGTTTCGCCGAGCTTGTCGGGCTCGCCTTCCTACCTCAGCTCGGTAGAACGACAGAACTGCGACCTCGTAGACGTCGTCGAGACGCATTTTTCAGCGAGCGAAAAACGCGAGAAGAGTTCGCTTTCTTGTTCTCCGTCTGGCCGTGCATCCTCCTTGTGCACCGACAGCCGCGTTAAACGGTAATTATTGCTGGACGCCGCCGGGGAAGGTGGAAATGGAACAGAATTTTCTTCTTCTTCTTCTTAGAGTTATTAATCGGATATGTGGCGCGCCGCGATGCTACGAGGCGAACGGAAGTGCCGCGTGTTAAACGCGATAAACGTGCGCGTCTCGATAGATGGCTCACGACACTGATGCGGGCACCGACTGATTCGGGGCAAGTAGAAACAACAGGTGCACGCCAGACGAGCTGGCTGGTTACACCGAGGTTTCGATCCCTCAACCCCTTGACTCGCGACCCCTCCAGAACTCGCGGTTATGTCAGGCGTTGGCCTCTGGCATTGCGGTAGGTTCCACGTGTTACCCTCGTCCCTGTTCTCCGCTCCGATCCCTCTGGTTTATTCCGCATAGCGGTTACGCGGCGGTGTTTCATCTCCTCGCTTGATACCCCCGATCGTTTCACCTTCGGCACGGTTACTTTTCGTCGAACGAAATTTCGCAGACTTGAAATCGTTCTTCTACTCCCGTGGATAAATGAATTTCGAATACGCTTGCCCAATATTTCCTTCGTCCACGCGTACGTCCGTCTCTATTTTCTTCGCGACGAGGCAAGATTAATCGACGGGGTGGTATTGCGTCGTTTCCAACTTATGTAAAGTAACCCACGTCGCGGCATGCTGGTGCCTTTTTTTCTATTCGCTATACACCGGACGAGTCGATGGTGTAACGTGGGTGGTGGATCGGATAGGTGCGCGCGCCCTTATTCGACTCTTTTGTCTAGCCGTCCACTCTCTGGCACATTATCAGGCCTATTGTCCCTCACATTGTTACCCCTACTCCGTCGTCTCATTGTTTTGCAATTTCCCCCACTTAACCGATACGACCACCGCGCCGGCATCCCTTTTCTCGAATCTCCATCCCGTTCACCGCTGGCCGCCCCTCGTCCTCCGCTTCTGCTTGCCGTACTGCACGGGTCCTTTCCCCTGCTGCACGCAGCGGAATCTCTGCCGCGTTTCGTGCACGCGTCCGCGGCCAACGGGGAAATTAATGTTGCGTTACAAGTAATACGCGCGCCCTTGCAATTTCGCTCGCGCCCGGAAATCTCGCGCTTCTCGTTAATTTTTGGGCGGATTATTTGATACTTGGGCGGTAAAACGCGGGGGACTCTTCGTCCGAATGGAATCGGAAAGGGACGGTGGAAAAAAAAAAGGAAAAAAGAAAAAATTGGGGCGAGCGGTGGTTCGCGCAGTAATTCGTCGACGCCGGCAGCGAAGGGAAAGTTTCGAAACGAGAATTTCAGTCACCGCGGCAAGCAGAAAGGACGGATGCCTGGAAAACAATAATTAGGAACGCCCGGTGCGCGAATCCGTACAACGTTCAGTTGAGAATATATTTCCGAGCTTTCAGCTCACTCCCTCACCCTCTGTGTCTTTCTCCGCGCTGGCTGCGCCACTCACCCCTCCGCTGGAAGCCCTTGGAACTCAGTAAAATAGACAAAAGCTCCGCTGCCGAACAATTCGTCTATTCTACTGCGCGGTTACGAGCGAACGAGCTTGAGCGTATCACATATTCGCATGGACTCTCCTACACCCCTTCTACTTCACCACCCTTCCCACCCCCTTTATCCAACACCACCCGAACGTCCTCCTGCTTCTCCTCGATCCCGTGTACTCGGCGATCGTCCTTCGTCCTGCACACGAGAGACCGTGGACGCTGGCGTCCACGCCAGTTTCCCTGCACCTGTCTCTACACCTTTCCAACGTAACGCCCCCATTTCTGTTAGCGTAGTCTACGACTTTTAACGGGTTCCACCGAGCCTGCCCTTCGTTCCGCCTTTCCGACGAGTCCATCCCGTTTTTCCGTTAACGAATTTTCGATTTTCGCTTCGCGCGATCGGATTTGATCCTCGCTGTTCTCGTCGCCCTCTCGTTCTCGTTTCCCCGGCCCGCTCGGGGTCCGCCGAAATTTCTCGACGCTTCATCCGCGCCCCGAATCGGACCGGAAAATCGCTGCTCAACCGGCGGACGAGATCTCGCGGAGACACAGTGGGAAGTTCGTTCGCGCGAACTTTCTCTCGGATCGGCGAGAGGCCGGCATTGTACGGCCGGAAACGAGGGAAAAAATTCAAATTATTCCAGCACGCATTTAGGCTTTTTTTCCTGCGGGGAACGACAGCGCCGGTTAAATTTGCATCGGCAGCTTATTCAGCGCCGTGAAATCTGGAAATCTCGAGCAGAGCGGCCGCGTGCAAGCTTTCCGCGAGAGGACTCGTATTGTACGAGTCGCATAGAATTCGCGCACTGAATGCTCGCCCCTCCACGCCCCCCCGCTCCCCCGCCCCCCTGCCTCCCTCCTCTCTCCCTCTGTTCGCTCCTTCTCTGTTTTTCCACCTCCCTCTTGCCGCTCTTTTTTTTCCTCTCTCCCTCGTTCTTTCCCTTTTCTCTTCACGTTGGAGCCTCTTTTTATTACGGCTCATAATACGCAATATACCCCGACGCCCGCGTCGGAAGATTAATAAGACTGACGCGAGGTATCGGCATTCGAATAGAATGGCTTTGAACGGGGAAGAGGGGTATCGGGCATTCGGTTGATATTTTCGCGACAGCGTCAACAACGCCTCGTTTGTCACACTACGAGCCATCGACTTTTCCGCCGCGGCGCCGCTCGCAACGAAATTAGGCGGACCGACGGATAATTCTATCGATGATCTCGCGACCGTCGTCCCACGGCCGATTCGCGCGCACCCGCAATCGCTCCTGACGCGCACGTCGATCGTCGCGTCGGGTGCGATCTTGTCGCCGTGTATCGCGTTTCGACGCATCTTCGACGATCCCGTCGGCCAGTTTCGCGAATCGCGACGATCGAGGAGCGGGTGCGCGACGGCGTTTCAGCGGGATCGGCGTCGTCGAATCGACCGTCAAATTCGACAGAGGTGGTAAGAGGGTAACGTGGAACGGGTGGATTTTGGGGGTGGTGGTTATGGTAGTGGTCTGGTAACAATAGGTCGCGGTGGTAGTGGTCGCCACAATGCCGGCTGGCCTGACTTCTTTGCGTGTCAAATGACTGAAAAGCCGTGGGGAGTGCACGGGCGAGGAGGGGGTGCGGGGGGGTTGTGGGTGGACCAAGCGGATGGGGGTTGCAGGGCGGGTACACGGTGGTATGAAAGGCGTGCTTTGTTTGGAAACAATGCCGATACTCGGCTACATCCTCATCTCCATTCTTCGCCTTGACGCAGCGCCGCTCCGAAAAGGGTTGCCTTTATTCATCCCTGATTAAAGTTATAGGTTATTTTCGCTCTGTCTCGCGGGGAGATACTTTCTAAGATTTTCACCGCGATTGTTCGCGGTGATTCTGTCACAGCTGCCGAATTAAGCCGTGAACTGTCCGTCGATGCGGGCCCCCCTGAAATGTCGTTGGATCGAAAATCGGGCGAAATTCAGCGGAACGTCGAAAAGCGCTTCCGGCGCTGCCTCGACCTATCGCAAATTCGATTAAAGCAAATGGGACGTTTAATGCCCCTCGTGCCGATCTTCGATTTCGTTCGTGCCCGATCTTTTCGATCCACCCCCAACACCTGTCGCCTGAACGTTCGTCGAGCGAATCGTCGAAATTCCATCCACGCGTCGCATTATCACGGTATCGATTATCGTACGGCCGTCTAATCCCGTCCGTAAAAATGATCGGATTCTGCCAGTCGCGCAACAAACGCATCTAATTTGTCAGGACGTGGTTGCGCGTCACAGACTTGGCCTGTCGGAAATTCGCCCCAACCTCCGGCGTTTTCCCGTTTCAAAGGAGAGTCAGCCCGGCCCGTGCAGGATGAGAGAGGAGACGTCGCCGAAGGAAAGCTCATAACAAACTATTGAAAAGCCAACGAATGAAAAATCAATGGCGGGTGGGCACGGGCCAGAACGGTCAGGGGATGGGGTATACACGAGGAAGGGAAAGCTACAGGGTGGAAGTTGGGGGTGGTTTGGTGAATGGAATATTATTGGGGCATCCTTTCACGCGGACTCGACGGAAGCTAGAAGACCTCATCTGGCGAGCTGTATGGATGCCGTTCGCCCCGGCAATGCCGCCTATTGAACCGTTGCTTATATATGTACGTATTTACACACGTTCGCGAATACACGGCAGCGCGTGTACACGCGCGTCCACGTACGCGAGTTTGTTGCACGCATGCTCTACGGCGTTACACTAACACCGATCCCGTTCGCCCGAGCCGCGCGCGTCGTAGCTCATCGGTTTACACGTACGAATATCTATAAATGCATGTTCCTCGAGATGCTGTGTGGGTGTAGGTTCTTACATTTCATGATTTATCACGCAGCTTTCAGCGGGCCTCAAAGCGCCCTGAAAGCGTGCAGATTGATAAAAGAAATAATAGAGGACGCGAAATAGAGGGACTCGATCTGATACGAGCGAAGAGTGCGAGGAGGGTGGCTCGCTCGGGGGTGAGACAGAGAGATAGAGGCTGCGAGAGCGAAAGAGGCCGAGACAGAGATTCCAAGGGAGGAGCGACGATGTGACGACAAGGACGACTACAGAACGGCGAAGGGGGAGGACGTCGAACGTCGTTTCTGTGAAATAGGGGTGGTGGATCCTTTCGATACGCTTCAGCCTGCATCCATCCACCCTTTTTCCTACTCGATTGCGTGTCTTTATACTCAACTGGCACGCGGACTTCCCGGTTCTCCGTCTCGCCTCGTGCCACGTGTGCCATGATATTCGCACGGGGGCGGTAAACCATACGCGTTGCCCCTTTCATTGTACTCCCTTCCTCCCCCACCCCCGTGCTCGATGCTCTGTTTACCGTTCTCCGTCGTCGTGCGCCGCGTACAAATTGAATATGAAAATCCAACGAGACAGACGGCACACCCGTGCACGGTATCGCGCCTCTGCCTTTTTGCCCGCGGCGAAGTTAATCGTTTCGAAAGGAGGCGTTTGCCTTAAGGTGCGCGTGCGGCCGGAGCGTAGCGGCGTATGAAGACGGAATAAAGGGACTGCGTGGGTGGTGGGAAGCCGGAAAGTTGCAAATGGAATGAAAAGGGACGGCGGCACCGGCGATAGATAGAGAGGGAAAATGGGAAAGACAAAAGGGGTGGTAGAGAACTGTGAATCCCGTGGCAGCATTGTCACTCCATTCGCCGGGGTTGCAAAGCCGGGGCGGTTCCGACGCCACCACTACCACCGCTTTTGCCACCACCACTATCGGCACCCGTGCCGTACCCGCTTCAACCCCGTGCGCTAACCTTGTTTTACTGCCGTCTTCCGGATTGTCGAACGAATCGAGCGAAGAAGTTAATTACTCGCCGATGTACCGCGTCGCGATATTATTGCTCTTTCGACGACCAATTGGGGTTTAACGTCGACCGTGACTCGCTCGATTTTTGCCCGATTAGATCGTCGCGTTTTAACGCTTCCGCGCGAAGGGTGGAAAAATTGGAGCGCTGTTTCGCGTTTGTTTGCAAGTTTCGTAGGGCCATTGGATGGCGACATAGATGCCGATAGTATCGTTGGGGATAGTGTCCCTTCGCGAGAATTATTTGTCGGGGATTTTGTAATTCCTTGTATCTCGATTCTCGAGAAACTTGAGTTCAAGGGTGTTACTGTGAATCTCATTCGAAATAAAAAATATCGAGCAATATCGAGAAGCCGGGAACACCGATCAGGGATGCCCCTTAAAACGAGTGACTTGGCGTTTCTCGCATTATAGAGTCGTCAACCCTTCATTGGGGTCGTTAAGGCGCACCCTTGGTGGGACCAATTCGAACGAGCGATTTATCATTATCGCGATAACCCAACAAAGATAAGGCGGCCGACGGAGCTACTGTTGTATTCGCTCGCGGTGGCCCTATGATTTACTATTTCCTCGGCACATCTGCTCGCTTAATTAACGCTTCACCGATGCCATTTTGAAGATATGTATCAACGGTCGCAGTCGCGCCACGCTGAAAGGCCGTAGCTTGGAAACGTCAGCAGTCGATGTAATTGTGTTTCGTGACGTGCTTTATTGCCGTGCGATAAAATTCACCGACAGGACTCCTTCCCATTCCCGGGCACACGTTCCGATTTCCTCGCGGCCGCAACTTTATTTAATCAGTCAGCTGCGCGGCACGCTTCGATTTATATTTCTCGACCGGTTATACATTTTTCAAAAAATCACGCGCATCGCCGGCAATATTAAACGGGCCGGCATACGAAGTTTGTAATTGCAGTCGATAAATCGTTCCGTCCTTTTTGTTCCCGGCGCTCTCGCGTTTCTCGGCTTCGCGTGCGTGAAAAAACAATTTGCCGGACAGTTTACGAGCGACGAAGCGCGATCTTGTCGGGCTTCGAGTTCATAGACGACGCGGCTCGCACCCTCCGCGACCCCCAGCGGCACGGCGCAGACCGCGAGCAAAGTGAAAACTCGTCGAAATAACGGCCGGTTGACCGCATTTTTCAATGGCCCGTGCATCGACTCGTGCACGCGGTTTAGGGTGATTACACGCGGGGGTAGCATATTGCACGATCGTTGGGGTGGATCGACTGAAAGCATGTACGGGGGCGTGGTGTCGGTTCGATGATGCGTGCAGAGATTCGCCCTCGATCTTCGATCGCATTTTTCCCTGCACCCTCTGTCTTGCCCCTTGTTGCCGAAGATGCTCCATCTTTTTTACGCGATCGCACTGATCGTCGGATCGGTCGACAACAATTTATTCTGACAAAAAAAAAAAAAGAAACAACCGTTGAACACAGTCCAGGCGACTGAGAGTAACCGCGGATCGCTTAATACGTCCCTCGGCCGTTCTTCGCCCGTAAGATCCGCGGCCTCTTTTCTTCTGGTATCGCAGCAGCGCGGCAGCCAAGTGTCCGGGATAATCCATTGGAAATGGAAGCTCCGTCGCTGCGCGGCACAATGGGACGGTATCTGGTTGTCGTAGTATTTTCGGGTATCTCTCCGCGCGGACCCCTCATTGTGACCGCGGAGCGGTGCAGTCAGCTATTATGTTTATTAAGTTGCGGCGGTTCGGCTGATTTCGAGAGAGGAAAGGAGCGCCGGTTCCGTGGGGGCTCGAAGGGGTGGACGAAGCGACGGAGAAGGAGGATGAGCCAGGAGGTGGCTGGCGAGGGTCGGATGGTTTAGAAGCAGGGGGTGTATTGTACCGAGCATTGTCTGCCCCATTGTGTGACATCACGGCCCGATAACTGCCGATAAGACCGCGGCAATGCTCGGCTTGTGTGCACGTGTACGTGTAGCCGTCGGTGTGTTTGGCCGCGGTGAAGGAGAGCAGGAGAGGGGGAACAAGAGAGGGAGAGGGACAGGGAAGGTAGATACGAAAGAAATATAATGTAGGTAGAAGCTATAGAGAGCATCGTTGTCCCGGGAGAAGAGGGAGGATGGCTGATGGAGGTCGAGTGACTTTGCGGGGTACTCGCCCCTTTATTCTTCTGATTCCTCGTTCCTCTTCCGCGGATCGAAATCGCATGCCGCTGCTAAACGCTCGTCCTTTGTGCCCACCCTCCGCCGACGTCCCCGATGATAGAACGTGGCGGCCCAAGCCTTGAACTCCGGCCACCGCGTTCACCTATACTTCCAAGCTATCGGAAAGCGGAGCCGGACCGCGGTGGCGCGCCAGCCAGATACGCTATTAAGCTTCTCCTCTTCGTTCTTTCACCGGGCACGCAAGCCCCGAGGACCCCGGCGCTCCTCGTCCCGTCGTTCGAGACGAATCGCTTGCCCATTTTTTTCTCGCGTCGCACTTGCCAGAAAGCTTTCGCGCGACCCGTCGAAACGCAAACTCGATCGCGCGAGTCTCGGCGGCCCCGCTTCGACACGAAACACGCTTTAAAAGGTCGAGGCAAGCTTCCAGTCGGTTCGCACGAAATTCTCGGCAATTTCTGCAACTTTGCTGCTTAACTCCGCTGGTCTCATTAGGACGTGATTTCTGTTCCAGGTGCTGGAGCCTCGGAGGCCCGTGGCGCGGTAAGTGGCACTTTCGCCCTTTTCATTCCAGACAGAGCCGCGGGTGAGTAATCGTTTAAACCCGTGCACCGCGGCCCGTGGCATTAACGTTGAAGAGAGAGAGAGAGGGGGGGGGGTGAGAGTGACAGATAGAGAGAGAGAGAGAAAAAAAAAGAGTGTCATTGAGAAGGAAGTACCCCGGTCCACCGTCCCCACGCGTACACCCTCCTCTCGCCAACGTTATATTGACCCAACACAGAAACCGCGCATTCATGCCCAGCCGCGTGGCTACCGACCGAATATGAATAACAATCAGAAACTGTAACCCCTCCCGCGCGATCTATATAACGCCGGTAATATATGTATGCGGTGCCCTTTACGAGCGCGTGCATTTTTATGTTAATCGGCCAATCGGGGGACGGTCTGACGCGCCCGCGATTTTCTCCGCCTCCCGCGCGTCCAATCTCTATTGTAAACAGAAATCGTTGCGCGAATTTGTTTCGTTGCGAGACACGGGGAGGGAAGGAGAAAAAAAAGGACATAACGAAGATCGTAAAGAAGGGGATCCTTTTCGAGGGTGCACGCGTCCGCCGTCCGGTTGGACTTTGTCCGTAGAACGGGATGATTGACCCGGACGCTCCGAATTCTTTCCCCGGAGGGGGATTTTTTTTCGCCGCCGCTACGAATGGATCGCGAGCCTCGCGATAAACATAGAGGATCTCCCCCCAATCTCTGACCCCTTATTAATTCTTTTTTTTTCTCCGGTCGCAGCTTTCGCGAAATTCTGACGCGATAACCGCGCGCCGCCCCAAATTTGGGGCGCTCCGCTCGAATATTTGTGTCGGATCGTCCCCGGCAGGGACAATCGCGCGATAGGAATTCATGCGCCGCACGGCAATGTTCGGGAGCGCAGCAACGCGCAAAGAATAACCCGCGAGGCTTCTTTCCCTCGGGTGGGATATCTCGCGTTACGCTCGGCCCAGTTTCGCGATTCCTCCTCGCCCCGGTCCGTCTTGGTTTCGCGATTCTCGCCGATTCGTAGGCGGATCGTTTGAACGTTCCTCGAAACGTGGCGGGCCTCCTGTTCGACGGGCCATTCATCCCGGCTCCTTCGTCGGCGTCCAGGTCGTTGGGCTCGGCGGGCCACCGAGTTCGGGCGAAAATGGCGAGGCGAACGCCGCGCGCGCGTTAAACGGAGCTACGCGCATTGTGCAACGATTTGCACGGATTTCAGTTGGCTTGCTGTGTGGGCCGCGTGCACGCAACGCTCGCCTCGAATCGCCTCGTCTTGAGAGCACGTTCTATAACCTCCCGCGAGAAAAACGGAAGGAAAGAGACCGCCGCGAGATACAGAGATAGTTAGAAAGAGCGGGCAGAAGATACGAGGGGAGTGGGGTGGAGTTGGGGGGCGGTCGAGAGAATCACGAGGAGAAGCATAGTAGAAAGAGAGAAGAGAGAAAGAAGATCGTGGCTGGCCGTTTTGTGCGCGCCGCGCAAAAGATGCCTTTGAATCCTTAATTCCCTTTGAAACTCTCATTCTGGGAGCAAAATGGCGAGAACGAACCGTATTCTTCGGTTGAATGACGTATTGAGCGAGTTTTGTATGCCGTTGCGTCCGCGTGTGGCTCATCCAGAGCCTGTGCCTGCTTATACGTAATACGTTCTCTCTTTTCTCGTCCTATGTTTCTTGTTGCGAAGAGGTGGGCCCGCAGCGTTTGCTCGTTTCCTTCGTTCCTGTCTTTTCCCTCCTCCTCCGCCTCCTCATTCTCCACCTCACCCCCCTCCACGAACTTTCTTTCAGCATTCCTTCGTTACTCGTATCGCGTGCACTTCCGTTTGTAATCGCGGAATTTTTAGTCGAGTTTCAACGAATGCACTCGGTGCGTCCGACAGCGAAAGGCAACTAGGATAATCTATTGAAGTGTCCAACGGAATTCGTGATATTATTGCGCAAGCATTGTCACTTTATTATTACTCGTCCCAGTTCCGTAATTATCTTCATTATCCGGCGGGTCGAGCGAATAGAGCGGGTGGCAGGGGTGCAGGGGGATGGTTAAGGAAAGGGCGCAGGATCCGAAAGTGACGGGAAGGGTGGGTGATCTTGCGGACTTAATCGGGCATCGGCGCTTTCTTTCGCGAACAATTGATGTCTGACTTTGACGTGCCTCCTGACACTTTCCCCTGCTTCTCTTTCTTCCTCCTTCTTTGTTCGACGAGAAATCAGCGAAACGCAAAGTCGGCGCCTCGGTCGACGGTCCATCATTTATCCACGGACTCGGCGAACCTTTCGCGAGAAATCGTTTGACGGAGAGTCTCGAGAATTTCGAATTTCTTTTCCCTTTTTTTCACTTCTCGATCAAAGAAGGGGCACTCTTTTGCACGGTTGGCCGATCGGCGCGAGCCCCTTGTCGAGGAAGACCGTGCGCTGCGAAGAAAGTGCTGCGTTTCTTGTCGGGTTCTCACCGTGAAAAATGTGACACGCAGATTCGAGGTTTTAGCGGTATAACCGGTGCCCAGAACGCCGTCGTATGTTCGACAATGTTTCGCGATCGCTTCTTTGGTGGACAAATTTCAAGTAGAATTGGGAATGGTACCCCGCTGGGGACGAGGGAAACATTTCCCGCGGCGTACCGCAAATCGTTTGTCACCGATGACGAAAAAGCTCGAGCCTCGGCGAAGCGTAAATTAACGAGATCGTCGTTTTTCTCGTATCGGCATCAAAAGTCTTACGCGACGGCGCGGGCCAAGAATTCCACATTATCGGTCAGGTTTCTCGCGGATACAATTTCCCAACACAATTTTCTTTTCAGTCGCCTGAGCGAATCTAGCTCGGTCCGGGCGGTGGGTGGGAAAATGGCAAAGCGGGAGGGTGAGAAAGAGAAAGAGTTAGCTTTGATGGAGGGGCGGGTGGAGCAGAGCAGCGCAGCCCATATTCGTGCATTGTGGCACGTTCCATCGCGTTCTCAACTGAACTGAACTCGACTCAACAGTGGAGGACACAATGGGCGGTATGAATAAGTATAACAGACAGACACCGGTACAGACAGACACAGGTAGCTCAGGCCGCAGTATGTGAATGAGGAACCCATTTGATAACACGCCTCCACAGCCACCCAGGTCCATTGTGTCGCTTCCTATTCAGCTGCTCTATGCCCTCTTCTCCTCCTATCCCTTCTTTGCCTCCTTCTACACCCCCACTGCTTCTGCTGTTCCTGCTTTTCCTCACCCCCTCGTACGCTATCTTCCCCGTCCCTGCTCGTTCGTTTCGATATCAGCACGGAAA
Source organism: Nomada fucata (assembly GCA_948146005.1). Classification (NCBI taxonomy): domain Eukaryota; kingdom Metazoa; phylum Arthropoda; class Insecta; order Hymenoptera; family Apidae; genus Nomada; species Nomada fucata. Next base: position 21,219,567 of record OX411281.1, on the reverse strand, counting down.
TCTTATCCTATCGGGCCTGCACCTCGGTGCACGCGAAAAATCATGGGGGCGGTGTCCGTTCCTCCGCGAACCTTCCCCCGCGGGTGGTGGTGGTTGCTCGTTGCATTGTCCCGATCGTTCGCCGGCGTCTTAAAAAATTCCATCCGGGAGCGGGTTACTCTTCGAAATGAAATGTTTGCCGTTGATATCAAACGACAGCGTTACGGCAAACGAAGGGGGGTTATGTGTGTGTATATATATATATATATATATATATGCACAAAGAAAAAAAGAGTGGCGCTGCGGCGGTGCCAAGGCGGTGAATATAATCTTTATCTATCTCGCCGGGCAGTTGAGTTATTACTTTGGCCAGCTGCGGAAAGTTTACGGCCTTGTTACGCGGAGATTGGTCAAGGATAAATCCCACGCGAGATAGCGTCAGGTATTCGTAAGAATTTTTATCATTTTTACACGGCCACCGAGGGATTCGCATCGGTCCCCTCTTTTGACGTCGATCTCTTTGAGACGATTCAACGAGCCGGCGGAACGCGCGCGATTCAATCGATTACCGGATGATTCGGTTTACGTTCCCCGGATCTGGGTCGTCCTAGACTCGGACCGGCCTCTCCCCTCCTGCTTTGTAAACGTCGCAAAGAGCCGGCGTCTCGCGCGGACCATCAATCGAAGGATCGCGCTTCAATGGCCCGGTCGTCCTATACGCCGCGCGCAAGCGGAACCCGCGACACGAAATTATTTCGACGCGATCCCCGCGACCCGGTGGCCCGTCGCCGTGGACCGCTCGGTCCGTTGGCAAGGATCTAAAAAGTTCTGTCCTCCGGGGGTAATGAAACTGGCTGGCGCCGAGGCCGAGCGGAGGCGAGACGAATATTTATCCAAATGTAATATTCAGTCAGAAGTGGACAGATATATTCGGTGCGGTGAAAGCGAGTTTCCCGGGTGCGTCCGCGGATTCGAATCGATTTTCTAGTCAATACCGGGACGGACCGGCAACAATGCCCCGATTTTCGGGATCTCGCTAGCATAAATAGCAAATAGCGAAGGTCCTGTAGATGTGTGGTTTCCATGGACCAACGAACGAACTATCCCAGCGAGCTCTCCTCCGGCTCGTTCTGTACGTACGTGTACGTTGTACACCGAGTGCCGACAACAATGAGGCAGAGACAAAGGCCAGGTACAATGCTGATGTTGAACTCGACTGATTTCGACGATTTTTGGCCTTTGCATGTGCATCGCGCGTTACTCGACAATGATTCCCGCATACGTAATCATCGCTATGGGCAGGGGAGGCTGGTACACTCGCGGAGCAGTGGCTCTCACCCGCGCCCTCTTTTTACCCTCCGGATTCGAGGTTTCGGCCGGCTCGGTCTGGTCCCGTTACCGTGCGTTCCACTCGCCGTTTTCAATGCTCTACCCCGACGCACAATGACGCCGCGCCATCGCGATTCCGCGAGCCGTTTATCGGTTTAAATACCAGCACAGGCCGGATAATAATAATTGTAAGCGATAGTCGATTTATGCCCGCAATCAGCCGTGTTTCTAACGGCCCGGCACAATGCGTCTAATCAGCGCGGTTGGCAGTTAATGCCGAAACGACGTGGCTATTTAAATGTGAAACTGATAATTACGGGCGGGCAGCGCTGCTTAATATTCCGCGATCGAGCTCCGCCCTTTCCTCGATCGTTGCCACTATAAGCGCGTCCAGTCGCGATTTATCGACGGTCGTCCAGCAGTTTCCAATCGAATAATTCACCGTCGAGTCGCGCGTACGGGAATCGTGTCGGCCGCGACGCGGCAACAGCGTTGTTGCGAGGCCCTTCCCGAAACGATACGCGCAATCGACCCGCCAATTACAAAGTTAGCAACGGCGCGAACCCGTCCGTTGGAAATCCCGATCGGCCCGAGCGACGCCGGGTTCACGAGGAGCGGCTTAGCTCGATTCTTTCGCGAGGGTTTTTCGAGACTCGCGAGCGAGCGAGGGGGGCCGATCGATTGAGCACCCCTGACCGCACCTGAATAGATACATTGTGCTGGGGCAGCCTATTGACGGGCGATTGTTCCCTCAACAATAACAACAATATCTGAATAGTCGTCGTGCACATCTCTCGCGCGTTGCACGCACCCACGCACGCACTCGCCCGCGTCCGCGTCCGCGTCCGCGCGAGCGCGCGCGCGCGCGTGCACGCGTGCGCGCACATCCCTTTGCACGGCCCTCGCACGCTGTCGTCGCGCATCCGTTCACACGTTTGCACGTACGTCTCTTTACACGATCGCACGTACACTCTTGCGTTACGATAGAGGATCTCTGGTATCCTATGGACACGGGTAAATAGTTAACAGGCACGGGCGCTTTTGTGCAGGCGCTCATGCTTTAGATCTCTGTCACCATTGGCTCGGATCCATCGTAGTCTTGTCCTTCCGATACAGTCGTATTAAAACGGGGAGATTCGGACGTGAATCGTTGTCGCCGGATTAGCGGCGCCTATGGCGGCGCGAATGTAATTGCAAAGACGCAGGCAGCGATTTACGTACGGGAGGGAATGGTCGATCGATCGTTGGAAGGTGGATGGAGATCGATGGAAATCGTACGTCCAGTTGGCATTGGGTGAAACGGTTGAGAGTAACGCGGTGTCATTGTAAAATATTGTTTATTACCCGCTTATAAACAATGGTCAGTAAAGACTCTAGCGAAACGGCTTCAGTACGATTATAATACTGCGAGCGCGCATTACATTTATCGTGCAAATGTATAAGCCAATTATAATTATAGCGCACTGGTCGATTGTTCATAATATTATAATAGGTTACTATAGCGTTGAACACAAAAGGGTATGCTTAATGAATTGCTTGCCAATAACTCTGCCCGCGAGGAAAAAGATTACAATTGGAATTATCAAATTAATGTCGTGTAGTATACAGAGATCCGCAGGAAACAAAAGAACAATCGTTGTATATTGGCGTCGATAGAGCTTTTAAAAAAAAAAAAGGAAACGTATAAGTCTTATCGAAGGATTCGATCGTCTCTGAATGATTTTTCGGTTTCATTTTCATAATTTCTTCTTTTCTATTTTCTTCTTTTCTTCTTTCATTAATTGTTATCAATTCTTTCCAGCAACGTATAGGTGTAATAGTATCCTCCCGTACGTTTTGTGAAAAAAAACAACCGCGTAATCGAGGCTGTCGACTGCGTATGCATAGCTTGCATAGCAAAGAGAACTTCGATCTCTTGACCGTGCATATAAAAATATATTAAAAAGAAAATATAAGAAAAATATTGACCATCGCAGCCCGTGCCCGGCTACTGCGTAATCGACAATGATACATTTGCCAGGTACACAGCCGTATAACGTTAACCGAGGAACGAAAATTGGCTCGATTGTTTAGTACGATTAATGTTGAACGAAAACACGGCTTCTTGTCTGAACAAAAATCGCATATTTCTACAGCAAATCATTGCCATTACATCTGACAACCGATCGTGCAGTCGGCCCGATACCGACGCATAAAAAAGGAACAATTCTATTATACATTAAAATTCGCGTCGCTCTTCAAACATGTGGATACATGCACTGTTTTGCTGTCTGTTCGTTATTCGTTAGTACGAGTCAAAATTATCCGCGCGGTCGGTTACAAACCACGCGATCGCTTGTTATATTTCGTCCAGAAATGGGCATCTCGGCGCTCATTGTCGGTAATTTCTCTTGGTTCGTGAACCATTGGACAGGTTCACAGCCGGTCGCCGCTTGTCTCTTCATCATAGTTTGCTGTCCGCGACGTCATGCCTTTTCGTCGGTGGTTAGAACGTTGATGGAATGTTAAAAGAGATACGGATATGGTTCGCAAAAACCGCAATCTTTGCAAATCTTCTGTTAGAGAAAAAAAAAACAAAAGAACGACAGGTTTATTTAACAAATTTAGATGCTATACAGATCGGCCGTAGACGCCTCCTACGATCTCGTCTCGCAGACACGCGCTGCGATTTTATTTTGTCCGAAACATTTTCGATTCGTTTAAAATGGCCCAGTCTTAACACGACGGAAGAGGACTGATCGAATCTGTCAAGTGTACGAAGATTCATTTGGTTCTTTTCCCAGTGTTTCATTCGATCGTTCTTTCCCTGTTATTGTGAGCCGCTGTATCAGAAGACCGAAATTCGCAATGCAGAACTTTTTAACGGCACGTTACCGTCGGGTTCACGACAAAATCAAGGATGTTCGATTATCAGTTCTCGCAAGTAAATTTCCAAAGGTACGACGACAAAGAGAAAATTAACATTACGTTCAATTAAGAAGCAGGAGTTTAATTGAGGGTGGAAAAGAAAATAATCCTATGGTCCACAGGGTATTAGAGAAATCAGAATAGCATCCGTTTTGGGCCATTTACCACAATCACCGTTCGTGAACAAAGTCGCCCTCTTCGGTACAAAAATCGTGCAATTCCCATACGGCAATTATTGGCGAAAATCGTGGCCATACAAATATTGGGCCGTGGGCTTAATTGTCTCTCTGCCTGTGTTCTATCAGTTTCAAGCTATGGCGAACGCGAGAACGAGCACAGGAAGCTTAGATGTCGTCAGACGAAGCGTTCCAACACAGACAGAAACCGATGGAGTTAGTGAGGATGGAAATATTCTACGAGGTAGCAAGTGATTAGTGCGGAAATACCTTCGAAGACACTTGGTATTTCCTTTGACGTGTTTCTTGAAGGCGGAGCAGGGATGACTGAGAGATTACATTTAATTATAGCGAAAGACTATTAAAGGAGGCGCCAAATTACGTAGAATAATTCCACCCATCGGAATAGTACAGTATTTGTATCTGTAGCAGTAAACGTGGTATTAAGAACAAGTAGCAATTCGTGCGGTGTACTGGACGATAGGGAAATTCTGATTTGTATTGGAATAGGGTAGAATTTAATGTACGTGTCGAAACAACGAGTCCCCCAAATTGTTAACAGTATTAAACGTGATATCATGTAAAGCACCTTTCTCCCCATTTCGAAGTGATCGAATAAATAATGGTCCACGTACCGTTGGATAATCTTCTGTTAAACCGTGCTCGCCTAAGCGATAATACACCGACCTATTCTCCATGAAGCTTCTGAAATCGTAACGGGGCATCATTGGGACTCGCATTTGCCAAAATGGTTCCCTAATATTGGCTCCTAAATTTAATATATCTCGCTGTCTATAATAGATTCGGACCGGTGGCTGAAAGGAAAATCGTAGATGCTTATCTCTTTCTCCGGCATTCGTTTTCCGTCGAATCGCATACCTCTTGTTCCTTCTTCGTCGCTTCTTCGATAGGAGTGTTTGGTCTAGAAGAAACTGGCGATTGTCCTGGTGTCGATGATGCGATAGAAGGTACCAGGCTACTGACTCCGCTTGATTCGCTCCCGGTGCTCGGCGAAATTGGTCCACAACCAGCTAAACATCTCAAACCTTGATCGTATAAAAGTCTGGCCCCCAATGAATTAAAATGTTCAGGTTCTAGACCAGATAAGGGCAGAGCTATCGTTAAAGCCATTCTTCGTTTTTTTACTTTGAGCGAACACTCCTTAAATCTTTGTCACGGGCGAATTTTACGATTCGGATTTCTTTCTGCCTCTTAATTTTACTTGTATTAAAATAACCGTTTGGTCTATTAGAGACCGTTACGACGTCAACCGACAACTGACTGAAGGTTTTGGAGGTTCTTGTTGTATAATCTACTGTCTTCGTGCAATGTGTGCGTTATACATAATACGCACATATGTGTTTAAATATGTTTGTGTTTGAAAGTAAACATGACCTTTGGTGATTTTGGATTGAAATTGGGAACATCTCTTTTGGTATCATTGTACGTCTTCAAATTGCCAATTTAGTTTGATTAACGTTAGGAATTGAAATTGTTCCTGCTCTTATGCTTTTCTGTGCACTCATTTTCATTGCACTTTTTTCATAAATTTTAACCACTTATCTCTCTGGTAAAGGGTTGATATGATCTCCTTAATATCGAGGGGTGTAAGGGTAAACGTGTAATTGTATTTTACCGACAGGGAGTTGATCTTTCGTCGGTAACGTCGTGCAGCTTCAGCTCTTATCGACGCTAGTTTTATTTCTGAAATTGCCCATACAAGCTGCACTGCTAGTGTGGAAGCATGTTTCCTTATCGACTGTTGTATACTTCTACCTAAACTCAGGTATATTTTATATTTTCTCCCCGTACATTGAATTATGTTAAATTGTAAATGCTAGAGTTTAATAATGGTTTACGCAGCTTACGTACATTTATTTAATATTTCTTAAGATTGAGTTCATTAATTTTGAATGCGTCTCAACCAGACGTTGGTAACACAGATCTCGCTGCGTCCCATTCTGCGTATTTTTTTGATGCTGCATCAACCTACCACTAGAGCACCCTAAAATAACTTTCTCGCAAGTGCTCGCGTATGTCTTCAATTACTATATAAGGGTGGTTTAACATTTCTACCCCTGTGGTCCGGTACTACTCAGGAACGTCTCTAAGCAAAGGAAGACTTCTAGGAATTCCTTTCTCATCTGCGGATGGATAGAGAAAAACTTAGGTTCCATTGGGCAAGAGGGGGGTGGGGTTCTGCGTTGTCAATCCTAACTTTCATCGTCGGTGTCGTCATCTCATCATCTACTTTACTCTCTTCTCTTCCTTCTTCTCCGTCTACAGAGTGCACAGAGATAGAGGGGTCTAGTGAAGGGAAAAAAAGCAGTATCAAGAAGAAAACTCTCTCTCTCTTCTCCTCCCTCCTCTTCACCTTCAACTTCTCGCAAACTCTGGAAAATTGTTGCGGCAATTCAAATCTTTCACGTTCAGAGAAAACAACAAGTGTTGGGGGATAGGTCGATGTCCTCTAAGAAAGTACTGTAGAGGGGTTGTGGGTGGGGGGACTGTCTTGGTTCTCCCGTTCCCTGTTCACTCGCCCAGTTCTCCTACCTGACAGGGAAAGATAAGATATGGTGTCCATAAAAAATCGCAGCAACGAATTCGAGAACCAGCAGCAGCAGCAACAATTTCAGGCTCCATTGTTTCCCAGGATTATTCCTTCTCCATCACACGTTAAAATCAATTACGTTCAACGATGAAAAACTAGACTGTAGTAGTAACAACTCGAAGTGACCACTTTTTTGGCTGGCACAGAAAATTCATTTCTCCATTTGATTTATTTTTTTTTAATATTAAATTGCAAATAGTGCAGTAGGGACTTGCATCTGCCTGCTATACCGACTACACACATCGCTTGCTTGTTTCTCAACTCCACCGCCAGGGCATCACGAACTCGGGTCATTTGCAACCCCCATTAGGGGCTGACCTTTTCTCTTACAGCTCGATGTGCCCTTACATTTTCGTACGAACTCATTTGTTTTCCCGATCGAAATTAGGGCCGAGAAGATGGTTGATAATCGCTTGGAAACTGTTCGGTAGTACCAACGAATGTGGATCAAGAATGTCAACACCTCCGACATTAACGAATTAACAAATTCAAGCGAGAGCCCCGTTCCTCGGACGTTCACCTAGAGTACGGCTATTTTCTGTTGCACATTATCGAATGTTTTTGAACAAACCCGTCTGTTCGCGTATACCGGGTGTCCGATTCGCGCGCGGATTAACATGACCGATCCGGTGGCCCTAGCAACGCACATGCGCCCTTCTTGGACTCTCGTCTCTCCAGTTTCTCTCTCCGGATGGTTGGGGATTGGCCCGGAGTAACACCCCCTCATAATGGGTTCACCCGTCCGCGCTGAGCGCGGGAGAGCGACCGAGAAAGAGACGGAAAGGGTGTAGAAGGGTGTCAGAGAGAGAGAGAGAGAGAGAGAGAGAGAGGGGGGGAGAGAAGCTAAGCGAGAAAGCGAGAGAAGCACAGGCAGAGCAAAGAGAGAGTCAAAGACTCAACGAACCAGGGAGAGCGAGATGACGAAAGACAGGGAGAGACGAGAGGGAAGAGGGCAACGGAAGCCATATTGATTTCCCTATGTTTCCCCGTATTGTTACTATAGCGCCCGGTGAGGGCGCGAGGAGAAGGCAGGTACCACCCTCGTCAACCGTCCCGCGGCGCCCACCCCTCGGCGGCCACCCTCCGCAGCCATCCTGTTCTGTTCTTCCAACCGACGGTCGTCCGACGAGAGACTATGCCGGTGAACGTGGATTCCCATTCCGGTCTTTCATTCCTTCCTCTCCTATCTTTTCTTTTTTTTCCATGCAATCCACTGTCTCGCGTACGACTGTTTCTACGTTAGTCTTCCTTTTATTTCGCTATCGGTTATTGTCGTCGCCGCTATCGTTCGCGACGAAAGAAATTGGACCGTGAACCCCGAGGTGCGCGGTCGTTGGATCCGCGCAAAATTTCAATTTCCTCCCGACGCTCCGGCGACGCGTTCGCCCTACCTGGCGTGGGTTTGACGGTGCGCATCGGCCCGGCAAGTCGTAATGATTGTTTAACGCAGCGACTCGATCATCGACAATTTAGTCCGTCCGCTCGGGCTCACGCAACGCCGTTCGTGCGTCCCTTAATATTTCTCCCGATGTCGGAACACCCCAACGCTTGCTTCCACGAAAGGTACACGGGGAACACCTGGGTGGTCCATGCACGATATCAGCTGCGAAACTTCCCAGACGTCCCGTTTTTCTGTGCTGCGTCCTTCGCTCTCCTCCGGGAAACGGAACGAGAGAACGGCGTTAGGGGGGGGGGTTTAGGAGGGAGGGAGGGGGAGAGTAAAAAGGGAGGACAGGCAGGGAGGAAGCCTGAAAGAGACGAAGATAGTGAACCGTGTGGTTGTTACCTAGTGATGCATGGCTCGGTAATAGCTACAATACAACCAGCTTACAAGAGGGGTTCCGTTTCCATCCCGCTCGGCGACTTGAGATTTATTGCTCCCCGGTGGATTGCGGATTCCCAGATTCTCCGGTTCCCTCTTATAAATGACTCCTATTAATTGACCGTAATGCGTAGCGGCAAAATATTGGAACAGCGGAAACAAATTGGAAACAGACGCGCGAACGATACTCCGCTCAGCGTTCGTTCGACGCCGGCGAGGAATCGCCCCGGACTCGCCTCGACGATCCTCTTGGAAGTGGTCACGATGGAAGCGCGCTTCATCGGATCCGTAGTCAATTCACTGTGCAAACCGTCGGTGCACGCTGTCGCAGTGGACGCGCCGGGCTGACAGCGATTTCGACGCGCTCCGGTATTCTACGTAGGTTTTCTCCGCGACGCGTCGCAATCGTGCCCGTTGTCCGGCTTTAAAGTGCCAATCAGGGGATGAAAAAGAGGCGGAAAGGAAGCGGACCGTTCGACGTCTACGGGACTCGTGCCGCGGCCACGTGTCCGATGTGCGCGAAGAATGAAACCAGACACACCCACTGTGCACGCGAGCGCGGACCCCCGTGACCGCGTTCACAGAACCCCATAAATACGATCCGGCCGGCATTAAAAGCGTGCTAATGCACTTAATAGCGAGTTGCCGTGCGTACAGCCGTGCCGCTGCGTGAGAACACGCGTGGGCGGGGTAATTGTCAAAACACACGTGGAAACTGCACGCAACGCCGCTCGTAGAGATTTCGTTCCGCTTCCGACGTTCGCCGAGATTCTTTCATCCCCCGATCAACGACACCACCGTCCCGTCCGCGTCGATTGCGAATCGTTCTACAATTGCAATTATTTCCTCGACACTTTGGTCCGGGGCAGCTCGTTGCGGGAGCAAGGGCCGAATCTCGTACCCTCTCCGTCCGCCAGGCGCAAGATGTTCCGACTCGTGAAATTTATGTAAAATCATGCACAGCCTCCGCTCGTGGCCACCGGCCATATGTGGCCCGGTGGTAACCGTGTAATAACGTAAGATTGAAGGTCGCGGGTAACAAGCCACGCGGCATATCCTCATAACATGTAAAACACCAGGATTACGAGATAATAACGAGGCCGGGCGTTTGTGTTTGCGAAGTTTACTCGACGGCGACGGTTATTCGAGCATCCGGGCGAACGCTCGGGCGGACGAGAGGCCGCGTGTATGTATGAAGGTGGCCGGGTTAGCTAGACGATAATGAAACGCCATAGCGGATCGCAGGGTGTCGGGCCGGCCGCGTAATTCCACGGCTCCAGGTCCGCGCCGTAGTGGACACTGGGGATTCTCCGACACGGTACACCCCCCGCGGCTTTAATATCGTTTTATTAACCCACTTTGCCCGTGGTACGAGCTTTCTGTCGGTGATCCACGCGACCTGCCCGGGCGTAACTCATTTCGACGGCACGAAAAAAGGACGCTTTGTTATCGCGATTTACGTCTAGTTCAGTTGAATCCCGTTTACGGCGAACCGGTCCGATAACCGGTAATTATTCTGGACGTCGAACTTTTTTTTTTTGGAAATGCTTCGAGAGGATTTCTCCTGTCACACTTCTCTGACGGAAGCTTTCGACCCTCGCGCAAGCGACGCAGCTCGCAATTATCCCTTTGATCTCGGCGACGCTCGCAACAGCTCGACGAAATCGTTGGAGCCGACTCGTTAATTCCCGATACGCCTGCCCTCGATGCATATTAATTTCTGCATCTTCCTCGGCGCGCGCGAACGTCTTGATCAGGGTTCGTTGCCCCCGCTTGGATCCTCTTTGTGGCCGTGCGACGCGCTTTGTACCGGACACCCCGTAGACGCGGTGAAGATGTCGCAAATTGGATCGCGTGTATAGCCGTCGCCGCGTAATATATCGCCGGGAGATCCAGCAATCCCACGAAACAAGGCTCTTGAATCTCCGCACGCCTGACTTACGCGGGAGCCGGCTTAACGGACCAAGCCGGCTTCGTTTGCACAAACGAAGCCACCAGATGTCGATCTGAATATTTCACCCCGCCTCCCCGATAAATATCAACGCTTTTTCGCGGCGCGCCACTCGACGCGATGAACTTTGCGGTTGTCTCAGAGACGCGCGATTCCCTTTCGCATGTTCCGTCGAGTTCGGCGAATGAAATATTCCCTCTCCCAGTCGGGGAAAAACCGTTCGGCCTGCTCCGTTCTCGCGCATTCGACGGTTTTCATGAGACATTCCGGGTAACATTGAAATGATTCGGGATCAAGCAGCAGCGAAGCAAGTACAGAGAAGGAAAAAAAAATGTAAATCCGGCGCAACCCCGGGAAAAGGCACCCTTTTAATCCGCGGAGAGGGAGGGAGAGAGAGAGAGGCTCCCTAGTCGATAGGTGGGGGATTATCACGGGGTATCATATGGAGCCTCTCGAAAGTGAACGAGAAAAAGCGTAGGAACGACGAAGCGGCGAGAGAGAAAGGAGGGATGAAGAAAGGGGGAGAGAGGGAGTTCGCTTGCAGAGAACCCCATGGTTACTGGCGGCCAGAAGTGGGGCTCCCGTGGCGAGAAGCACCGTCAAATCCACCGCAAATGCTCTCGAGTACTTCTTCTTGGTCGGACGTGAGCGCAAGGGCGACCACGAGAGAGCACGTGGTACTTGAACCAGTTGGGGACCACCGAGTGGCTGCCCGAATGTTGCTTGCTTGCGCGTACGATCGGCCAGAGTAACGAGGGAAAAAAAACCGAGTGCCACGGAAAGGCGAGAAATATATTGCGTTTATCGTATTTGTTTTTTTCTCTTTCCCTCGATCCACTTGCGCTCCGAGCCCTCCGCGCGACATTTTACGCGGCGGTCGCCCGAGTGCCGGCGATTTCGGGGAAACGGGGGACAGTCGGACGCGTTGGCGAGTTCGTCGACGCAACTTTGACCCTGAACTGAATGAATGGCAAGAAACTCGGCGGTGGTCCGATTCTCGTTGCTCGAACAGATTTTCATTTAAGTACTGCGAAACCGCGACGCCGCCGGGCACAGTCGCAGGCTTCCCCCCCCCCCCCCCTCGCATACGAAAACTCAGATGCGTCTAAGAGCGTGTACATCGCCGCTAAACAATAAGCACGTTCGTGCGGAGACGTATATACACGCATCGGCGCCTATCGTTCCAACGTAGTCCGCGAGACTTGGCGAGGGTGAGTTGGGGGTTGGTACAGGTTTGTAACAAAATCAATAGAGGGGTGGCGCGCGAGAGGACACGCGGCGCAAGGGTGCGTGGGTGTAGTGGCGCGGGAGGCAAGGGAGAGCTCGCGATAGAGCCTCTGCGGGGGCGGTTTTCCAAGCGCAGGCGCATTACAGCTGGCTAAGGGTTGGAGGGCCAGGGGAGGGAAGACAAAACCATCCCGCCGGCTACTCCCACCCTCTGGATGAGGCGACGGACTGCGATGGAGTGCCTCCTCCTCTGCCTACAGGCTACTCCACCTCTCGTTGCCTGAAACTCAGGGGTTGTTTGCCCCTCAGAGTGGTAGCTGCTGCCACCGACGTGCCGACGGTCAATTCGCGAACCTACCGGGTTGGAACTGGTATCCCGGGTATTTTATTTCCGCGAGGATCCGAGGATATGCCGGCTTGGAATCCGGCGAGGGTAATTCGATTCTCTCGTAGAACCGTGGAGGACCTGGTTTAAGAGACGTTCGGGATTTAGCAGCCCGTGATTCGATGTTTCTTCGAGAAGAGAGGACGAGAGGGAAGGAAGAGTTTTTACTCGAAGATAGATTTCGGTGCACGCTCCCGAGAAAATGGTAGATGACGTTCCAGAATCGATGCGTTCATCGATCTATTAATTTTACAAGCGACGCAACGCCAATCTTGCCGCAAGGAACAATCGCCGTCAGCAATTCAGCGCGCCCGCGTCTCGCTGAAAATGCGGTTACGAGACTCTAATAAAGTGCCATTCTACTGGCACGCTCGGTCTGTCTCTCACCCTTTGGCAGAGATTCGCCCGACGCATATTGTCGCACTCTCATAAACGTGGCCCTTGCACGCATTATTTCACGCAGGGGTCGGCGAAAACATATTTACCGTCGTCCCGTGGACAAATGCCTTGATTTGTGCCGAAAATCGGCAGCGCCCGAAATCAAGGGTCCCCGATAAAAGCATTACTTGCTTGGCTAAGTGTTTTCCCAACTTGTTCTGACGTTCTCCCCTTTGTGGGTCCCCCTCCATCTCCGGCGTGTCTTCCCCGTCGTAATCGTTACATAAACGTTACATTTCTGTTATCGACAGCGCGACGAGTCGCCGCCGCCTCGAGACGCACGGCCAGAAATTTGTATTTGAATTAGCTTCTCGGCACAACCCGGACGAACGTTCTGCGAAGGGCGGCGTTGACCGCTCAGTCGTTAAGTCGGGACGAAATTAAGGTCGACGACATTAAAGAGACATCGGTAACGCGGCCTCAAGAGCTATTGGTCCCACGAGTGCGAAGTTCGGAAAGGTCGTTCGGTTAGGTAACGACCATTTAATTGCCCGTGCAGCCATTGTCCCCCGAAAGAGCACAGGACCACACAAGGTGTTCAAAAATGTTCCCCTACCCGATTCACCGCCGTTCGTGTTGAACATTCGCGAAACAAGCCGGGTTGCTCGGTTAACTACGAGCAAAGTGTCCGACGTATCAAGGACACGGGAGAACTGTGAAAACGCGCGCGCAATAATACGAATAGAGGCGAATAGAAATAGATAAAAGTAAGTGAAAGAGAAAGGGGCAGAGATAAAAGTCGTCAGAGACAGAGAGGGCCGCGGGTAGACAGAGATAGGGACCTCGTCTGACAAAGGACGACAGAATCTCTTTGTTCTCGCGGCTCAACGGCTTCGCTCCGTGGCCGCGATGTTTTGTCAAGGTCACTCTCATTCACCCCCTTCGCCAGCAACCCGCCTTCATCCCCAGTTTTCAGCTAGAACATCGACGACTCGCACTTACCACGTGTTTCGCCCCGTTTTCTGATTACTCCGAACGCGTGATCAATTCCACGCGTTCGCTCGCCCGCCCCCTCCGCCCACGGGTGGACCCGTGGCGATCGAAATCGAATTAAGCGTCGAAGTCGCGACTATTGGGTTTAGGGAAATATCGCGACCTATAGCCGTCACGGTGTTTTCGCTATTGGAGAACCTTTTGTGTCGCGTTGGCACGATACTCGAGGGGAGATCGCCTCGAGGAACATCCCAAGTATGGAGTCGGCTGCCTCCTGACAAAAGTGCCACCAAGTCCATCGTACTTATCCTGGTGGTGAACTCGTTTTTGGGATTGTCGTCCCTGAATGGTGACTTTAGCCTCCGCGTATGAATGGCATTTTCAGATATATACCGGAGACTCCTGCACCTTCCCTCTCGCTGTTCCTCTCTCCATTCCTCCTCGTCACTCTTTCACGGTTTAGCTTCTCTCCGCGCGGTGGACCAACCGTCCATTGTCGGTTCGGGCTCAATGGATGATGCTGAAGCAGCGGGGGTGGAAAGAGCGAGAGGGATTGCCGTTGTAGAACTGTCCCCCTACCGTAGCGGTCAACTCGAAAGGAAATGAGGTGCCCCCGACAGGACCTATCCCAACGAAAAAGAAGCCACTAGGCTGCGCCAGGGAAAGAAATCCACCCCCACGCCCACCCCAGGCCAGGTCTTGCGCGGCTGACGGACATTTCCTCCAGATTGGTTTCCGCTGAAATGCTTCGACTACCTAGTTTACCTGCCTCGAAGCGCTCGCGCATTAATTACGGGTGATTTACTTTCATCGCGACACACTGTCGTTGAATTCGGCGCCCCTTCAATTTCCGGCTGGATACTTCAGGGAAGCGATAAAACTGGTACACGTACAATGCGTCGTAATTCTCAGATTCGAGATTAGACGGCCAAATATTTTATTCGTCGAAGAAACGATTTATCGCCCGGAGGTTCAAGGGAACAGATAAATTAAACGCGTCTAGATTCTTTCTTTATTTCGATGGTCGCGTGGCCGTACAAAGGCAAAGGGGAGGTACGGACCCGAAAGAATAGAGCCGAGATCCGACTTTGAGACGAGTTTTCGATTCTCCAGGTGGTAGGAAACACGCGCAAGGGTCTTCCAGGCCTTCTCGCTACGACGACACCGCAACAGAAGGAAGTCCTTTCTATGGATCACACCTTGGCCATTCAATTTTCACGCCACCTACGATTTAAGTGACTCGAAGATGTGTCCAGGTGCAGCTTCGCGCACAATCGTTCTTCCCGGGGGTTGACACTTTCCAAAAGTTTAAAAATAACATTTCGCCCCCGAACCTTGAGAATCTTGTACAATTTGTTTGTTATCGTGTATCTGGAAAGGTGCAGGGGAAATTCCACACTATTTACGTTTCGCGACTGTCAAAATATTTTCCGTGCGCCCCGGGAAAAATTAATCCACGCGTCGGCAAACTTCTATTTCTGTCTCACTTCTCGCGCCGCGCGACGAAAAGAGAAATTAATCTGCGTGGAAAATTAATGCGAAAAATAATGTGGAACGGTGCGAACATTTTTTTCGCACTTCGCTCGCCCCCCGCTGCAAATATAAATGGATGATCTCGCCGACAATAACGCCGCGCAAGATACTCGTCCACCTGGGGGTCCTGGTGGAAGCTACGTTTTCGAGGAATTTTCGAAAGGCTCCGCTACCATACCACCGAAACACCCATCGAAGTCTCATTGGTTCCGGTCAATTTCCAGAGTTCAAGGAAACGCCGTGTAATTGTGAGGCATTACGCGAAGAAGAACGTTTCGCTTTCAGGTATCATGCTATTTGTCGGGCATTTTATTGCAGGTCTTACGAGGGTTCACGGTGTGCTACGGGGAAATGAGGGTGGCCCCACCTTGCTTAGAAACTATATTCTAAGAAGGATCCGGGTATACGTGAATGAATGTTACAACTTAACTCTGCGACTCGACCTCGACTTTTTTTCCAGCCATAAATAACGCGAGCAGTGCTGCCGGGGGACAACGTACCGGCGATGATAAAAAATATTAATAGGAATATTGCATCGGCCTCATTAATGAAATAAAGAAACGGTCGTACCTTCGCCCTATCGAAGAGATAACGAGGCGTGGACCCAAAGTGACACCTGAGGTGATGTCGTGACACGTTACGAGGGTAGCTTTACCCGGCATCCATCACGTCTTTGTACAGTTGTAGAGTGACACCTGGTTCTTAACCACCCCTCTGTCCTCTCTCGGTACAGTATACCCTTCAGTTCCTTTTGAAAGTTCGCCTCGATGGCCACGGTGGTTAAAACCACCCCCAAGCACACCCCGAAAGCAATGACGCGTAGAGGTTTAAAAATAAATGTATAAAGGTACACGTGAGACTTCGGCGATCGTTAAACCGCCGTAAAGCCGGGATTATTTTTATTGATGACAGGACCAAAACTAAACCTCGAGAAAAATTGAGAATAAGGATTTGGAAAATTGTGGATTATAGAAACGTTACGTAAAAGTACTGCAGCCGTATTTTTTCCCTTTTTTTTTGGCTCGATATGTACACATTGTAGATTACAAATTTGTTATACACGCCGTATCGTACGGTGCACAAGATTTATTGAATGCGAGATTCGTTGCCGCTTCGCCGGTACCACAACGACAAATTCGACTGCGCCCACGCCGTCATTATGGTAATCGATTCCGGACGTTACGCGGCGAAAATTTTCTTCCGTGTCATTTCTCGGGCTGCAGGTGAATAGTCCGCGTGGAACGTCTCCGAGATTTCGCCGTCGAATGAAATAAATCGGCGACACATTAAAGTATTACGCGGTCCGATTCAACTTTGCATACCACTAGAGAAATCGAGTTTGATTGATGGAAACCACTAGGCATGAAATGCGTCCACGCCTTGTTTTTGCCAGGAATTCCGCCCAATATCCCAGGGGATGCATTAGCTGGTTGTGTCGCTTTTACACACAAAAAAAAAAAAAATTGGAAACTCGAAGAACGGGACCTTGCATTCACCCTCCCGTCGAGGGTTCCTTCATTGATCTCTACACCGAAATCCAGGTGTCTTGCTCTCGGTGCGCCCTTAGGGACCTTCATATTTTAACTCGTCAATGGCTGGGCAAAAGCCAGGTGCAGGTGTCCCACCTCTTCCGTCGGGGATCGCAGGCTACCGAGCAATAAAGCGACCGTGTAGAATGAAAAAGGCCGGCGCGGGCGGCAGAACGAATTTTCCAAGCTGGATCCCCCCGTATTCCGTACCCTGGTACTTTGTCGATTTCCAACCGATTACGACCATCCACCGTGAAAGGGTTGACACGCGACCAGGATTGATGACGGCTCGATGAAACGAGATTATTGCCAGATTGTGTCGTCAAATGTATTCGTCGCCAATTTCGGTGAATACTATATCTCGAGCTGACCCGGTGGAAAGTACGCATCGGCGCAAGTTAATTGCGCGAACCTCCTCGACCGAATCCGAAGAGGACAACGAATTAATGGCCCCGTCCCGAAGAGGAAAGGAAAGAAGGAAAAGGGAAAAAGATTCATCCGAGACAGGACTGCCGGAGTGGAGTATCGATCAATCGGCAGTCGAGCGACCGGTTTCCACTGACATAAAACGATATCACCGGTAAGGACAGAACGAGGGAACTCGTCAGTCTCCGCTGACAGAAGGAGGCGGCAGTTCTCATTAATAACCGGTGACTCGGCGTTTATATAAATAAATTGTACGCGGTCGCAGCCACTCACCTGCGATTTGGTCAATCGCTCACTATCTTGACGTGAAAGAAGTCTCGCCGCCATCTCCACCCACCGATTCCACTCCTCCTCAGAAATACACCGATCCGTTCGCCGGACTGTTCGCGGTTCAGCCTTCATCTATTTCGTCCCGTTCTTTCTCTCCGTCCTCCTTGTTGTTCTGTTTGGCCCCCGTTACCCTCCGTCCTCGTTGCTTGAGCGGCGAGCTTCTCCCCAATCGGAATTCCAAAAGGCACTAGAGGAAAGCAGCGCGCGCCAGCGCTGCGTCTACGAATGCCCGTGCCCCGATGCTCGGTCATTTATTTTGCCGGCTCTGTACTACCCCCGAAGTGGTCGAATGAATGCCGAATCCGCTACCACGCCGCCACCCCGCCGCCCCCTTGTCGCGATGCAGAGTTAGGATCATTTTGAAAATCGAGGTCGAGGGCCAGCCCGACCGGCAAACCTCTTCCGCTGCCTTCTCAGACCCTACGAACTCTCTTCTCTCGCGTCGAGCTCCTTATTCCAACTCGTTCCCGCTCTCTCTCTCGACTCGGCTCACGGCGAATCCCTCTCAAGGTATCGAGCTTCTCGCGAAAGGACTGGCTCGTCGACGGCGACAACAACGTTGATCTGCTTTTCCATCGCTCGCTGTTACGTTTCCCTCGAACGTTCGTCGGCCGGCCTTTTCTTTAATACGATTGATGCGTGCCCGCCATACTTCGCTTGAAAGTTAAATAATCGCGGAGCTTCTCAACGATGCAGTAAAGAGTTTGTTACTGCCGGATGTACGACGAGGTTCCTTTGCGGCATTTCGAATCGGGATCCCGAAAAAGGGAGGAACGCGGAAAGAAACGTTAAAACTATCTTCCGCTAGGCGATGCGTCTTCATAACGGCGCAATAAAACTTCCCTCTGGCCGCGAATGGGTAAACTTTGCGTTGAAAACTTGGGCAACCAGGGACGACGCACGGTGGTCCGAAATCGTAAAAACACGAACTGAATTCAATTCTTCCGCCGTCTTGGAACTGTATGAAATTGTAGGCATAGCTTTTCTTGTGCGCGTAGGTACTAAATTTTCGCATGCAAGTGGTATTGCCGCGGAGCACCGGTAATTGCCTGGGACACCTTCGAAATGGGGGAGAAAAATGTTCACTTTCAAACGATCCCGTTTCTTTCTGAATTTGCTGTACTTCGCGGTGCTATATTTTTGTACGGAGCGGAGCTGACTCAAATCTGTTTATAGTTTTTACAGATTACGAATCTCAATGATGAAATCAGTATTGGAAGAGTCGTTCTATCGGCTGTGACAAATTCTATATACTGCTACCCGAGAGATAACAGCGCACCACAGAAAATATCAGAACCATTTTCGATCAAACAACATTTCATCAAATATTATTGTTGAAATAATTGTAACGAGACAATCTTTACTTGCAATTACGTTCTATAACTCAAGAACCACCTAAAATCTTTCTATTCGCAATGAATAACGCGTAAACAACAGTTCTATGAATTTAGTTCGTGTTTTCACGACGCACCCGCTCCATTTTCTATTTCTAGCGAACGCCGTTGGTTCTTCCTTCGCCGCGCGGCGATTATTCATTCGACGGGTTGGAGATGTAGAATAAAAAATGAAGTTTCGTTACCGCTCGAAATATATCGACGGCGCAACCTCGCGACGGAGCGGTCGTTTGTAAGTTGCGCTGATTGAGAGATCGCTTCGTCGCGTACAGGCAGATCGTTTCGCGGTCGATTATCCATATTTCTCGAGGCACCGATCACCATTTTACGCCGCCTTTCCATCGCATTTCGACAGAGGTGTACGCATCTATAGAAGTCCCCATTGAATTCGATTCACTCCAGCGGCTCGTGCATTGCGGATACGCGGCGGGGCGGGTCGATCGCGCCGTAAAATATTTAACGAGGCAGTTTCGCGAAGCGTCTTTGTAAACGTTATGAATATCGCAATAAAATATATATACACGCGAGTCGAAAGCCCGGCAGCGTATATAAATGCCCGAAGACTTCGTCTTCCTCGCGAAACTCCTTCCTTCCTTTGCCCGTTAACTCGTTCATTTCCTTCCACCCCTTTCGTTCCCTCGGCCAACTGTTTTTTTTCTTCCCCTCTCCCTTTTCCGTCCCGTTTTCGAACTCTCCCCGCGATTCTCGCCAATCCAGGAGCCCCGTGATACCGGCCCCGCGAAATTGCATCGTCTCCTTTACCGATGTGCGCTCTATTGTTTCAGATGAATCGAACGGATCGCAGTCGCCTAGAGGGGCTGGTACCTTCGGTGAGTGAATTCTTGAGTCTGTAGCGTGCGCGAACACAATGTCAACAGCACCGTGACGTAGGAATCGGATAATGCCGAGCGCGCATAATAAATTCCACCCCCCATAGAAGACGTTTGTCTCGGAGGACCTTATTTCCCGCGAACATCCCTAACGCGTCTGTTTATTCCCGAATGTTTCCGCGTATTCGCTTACCCTCTGCGCGAAATAACGCACGCAAGGATCGTTTGGAAATTCGCGAGAAAATACGGGGGGGATGGGCTCGAGGTAGGGTGCGGCGGGGATGCTCCGCAGAGGCGTGCATCCGGTAAGATTTAATGCGATCTCTCGCGTGTCCTCCCTCTCTCTCTCTCTCTCTCTCTCTCTCTCTCTCTCTCTCGTTCTCTTTTCTTTTCATTCGTCACCCTCAATCAGCCTTTTTCCCCGTGTATCCACCGCCGCGCTGTTGCTCCCCACTTTTCGACTCGTCCTCCAGGCATTTTCAACCCCCGAAAACCCTCGTCTGCCGCGAAAGGAGAAAGAGAGGGACCGCTCCGCGGCAAAGAAGGAATAAGAGAGGAAGACAGGCGGAGGAGCCGGCCGAAGGAGGGAAGAGAGAGGACAGTCCCGAGGGTGGAAGAGCATCCCTCTCGGCGGCGTCACCTCGAGGGCCCAATTAGCGCGAGCACGAGTGTCATTCCGCCGCGGTTTCCGCATACTGGCTGCCGTTGACTGGCGTTTTCTGCGGTTTCGTTTCTCCCACGTAGAGACCGCTGTGCACACCGTGCGTGAGCCAGATCTTTACTCTCCCCCCGCCCCACCCCCTCACACCCCCTCGAAGCTCCGTTCACCACGCTCCTTCCTACGGCTGACTGACTGACTGGTCCACGGTTCTCTCCCCCCTGGCTCACTCCCACTTGCCCCCGGCCTTTCTTCCTTCTTTTTTTTTTGTACCCTCTGCCGCGCTCAGCCACAGTTAGGAGGCCGTCTCCTACTCGCGGAGAAAGAGAGAGTGCATTATCCAATTTTCTAGCAGATATTTCGCGATATAATAATTGGGCATTCAACGCGAACCCACTCCCCCCCCTCCCCCTCTTCTACCCCGGGCCGCTCTCTGCTCGCTCTTTCACCGAGGAGGATCGTTGAATTATATTCCCCGGGCAATGGACGAGGGGTTGAGCGCAAACGGGCAACGAGCGAAGGCCAACCCGGTACCGGGCACCAATGGAAACATTTTCCATCGTAGAATGCGTTGGGTAGCGTAAGGATCGTCTTTCTTCCTTCCCTCACCTCGTCCTACACTGACGCGGTCTCCTCTTTTTTCCGCGCTTCAACCTGTCCTTTTCGTTATTCTTCGACCGGAGATCTCGGTATCGCTGACGGTCTCCTCACCCCCCCCCCCGCTCCATCTCGCTTACTCTCCCTCTCCTATCCCCGCGTGAATCCGCCTCGACCTCGCGGTACCCCCTCCCGGTTATTTCCATAACGACACTTTAAGCAACGTTAATTATTGTCGGCGTAATGAGCTCGAGGAACTCTTCCAAGATGCAGACTCGCCTGCCCCGCGTTTCCCAGCTTCCCCGTTCGTCTTCTTCTTTTCCCAGCTGCATTCCCACCCCCGCGCTGCTTGTTCGAAGAGTGTCAAAGACTCCCTCTCTCGCTCTCTCTCTCTTCCTTGCTTGCCCTTTCCCCTCGTCCCGGGCGATCCTAAGGGATATCTCGTGGATCTGCATCACCGCGTCCTTCCACGGAGCTGATCTCGTTAAGGGACCTCCTTCGTTCGAACACCGACACCCGCGCTTGTGCCTTGTTAGCGCGTCTCGTCGAGTTTTAACCCCCCGCGACTCGTCGCTTCGCCATTCGAGGTCCAATGACGGTTCACCGTGGAAATGAGTTTTTAGAGGAGCCGGGGTGGCATCCGTCTGATGATCCGTTACGGTTTTCGTCGCGCAATTCGATGTCCGTGTCCCGTCAGAACTTCGGGCGAAGGTCGGATAATAATTTTTTTGCGGAAAAGAGAAGAGGAAAAAAGCGGCATCGATCGTTCGCTCAAGCAGGTGGAAATCATCCCCAGGTTTATATATCCGGTGATGTTGGTAAATGCGGGATGTCGTGTATACAACTCCGGTTCCTATTTTTTCTGAAAGAATGTTCGCGGATCCAGGGCCACGGGGAGCACCGTAGGAATTAGGAGAGCCGAGAGTCATCCCTTAAGTCCTGCAGGAATTATTTCTGCCCGTGACAGCGTTGCGCCCAGGGGCGACAATAAAGCTCGGCTTTGGGCCGCTTCAGCTGTCAATCAGGCGCTGTCGGTTCTCGTTTTATTGACCGTGGCGCGATCGGGGTTCGTTATAATAGCTGTTTTGGGAATCTCTCGAACGTTCGCACGATATCGCCCGGGGGGCAATCCTCCGGGGCTCCGCGATATACCGGCAGCTTTATCTTGGCGAATTAACGCGGCCGCGTATCCTGTTCGCTTTTGTTCGACCCGTCCCCCTATCGGGCGAATGAAAAATGGGATCGGCCTCGTTAAACGACGACGTCGAAATTTCTGCCTGTTTTGAGAAGAGAAAGCAACGTCGATTCCGCAAGGCGTTAACCATCATCGAGAGTGGTTGGTAAAAAGAGATTGAAGTGGGTCGAAAGAGGGAATCCACAATGACGTCGTTAGGCATGGCAGCAACCGCGACACAACTCTTTCCCGTTACTTGGTGTACCGAGTGTCATTCAATTGCACATCCCAATTAAATAACAGGCAAAAGGGCGACGTTGCGTCGCGTACCGTCTCGACGCCCCCTAATTGCGAGCTTGGAGGAGGCTGGAACAGCCACCGGAGAGGGCTATAGGTCTGAGAGGACGAGAGATAAATACTCGCTATGGGGGCGAGACTCGCCAAATCGTGGGGTTTATGTCGTACGTCTACCCTCTGTTAATTCGAATTTTTTTTCCTGCTTTTCTTGCATTAAGAATTCGTATTAACGCGAGTGGGGATAGGTTTCGATGTATCTCGTGCGTTCATTCTCTTCCGAGGTGGGAGATATTAACGCGTCGCGTTACTATTAGTGGAGCGATGCTTGCGCACCGGCGACGGGGTGAAGGTTCGAGTCGCCTCGCCCTCGCTGCAAACTTCGTGATTCCTTATTTCGCGATTCTCGAGAAATTGCAACACGCCTCGAGAGACTCGAGTTTAAGAATTTTATTACAAATCTGAAATTTGTAATAATTGGTAAAAGTTGGTCAGGAACCGTGGAAGTCCAATGGGTCTGATACAAGGATCGTAGGTTCAGGCAAAAGTTGATCGGAACCTTCAGAAGTCCGTGAGTCGGAGCTTCCTGAACTTCCACCTTCTCGTGAATTCCCGAGAATTCTGAAGAAATACAATCCGATTTCTCGTTTCTCGAGAAACGAGAAACATCGATAAACCGGGAGCGCCAGTCGCGGCTAATAGGGGACACGCGGGCGTCGCTTTCTCGTGTTTCCGAAAAAAAGAGGGCTCTCGTCGCGCGAGTGATACGCGGCGCTCGTGTGCACGCTCGCGTTAGGCCAAGTGTACGAGCACACAGGCCCCCGTTTCTCTCTTGTACGGTATTAAAAAGTAACGTAATTAGCACCGGCAAATGAACTAATTACCAGAATACGAATGACGAGGCAGACTGACAAAAGAGCTGCTGAATTCGTCTGACTCCCTTCTTCCCGGTTCCTCCGCCGCTTTTTTCCTTGTCTTTTCTTCTACGTATGCGCGCAACCAGCGACGAAATGAATATTTATGTGAAAGATATCGCGACAGAGCTCGCCACCCGCGAACTTAATATATTATTGCCGCGAGTGATACAGAAGAAAATTTCCGCGACGTCCCGGTTGCGTCGGTTTGTCTGAAATTTTCGTGTCCTAAAATTCCGCCGGTCCAGTCGGCCTTTCAGCGACGCGCATTGGCGCTCGTTCGGCGGGGCAAAGTTCAGGGGTCGTTTCTTTCAAGCGACGGGAAGAAAGGCGGCTGCCCCTTTAGGTACAGCACTGCAAAGCTGTCGGAAACGTAACGGAGGGGCCGCGGATGGCAGATAGCGGGCGGCGGATGGCGCAAAATGGAAACGGTGTAATTAGTATGCGCGTCCACACGTTATGCACGCAACGGCACTCACTTCGCAACCACCCTCGGTGCCCTGGCAGCGGCGGCGGGGGCGGCGGCGGCGGCGGCGGCGGGTGACGGATACCGGCGGATGAGAAGGGTGGCGACAAACCGAGGCGGGAGTGGTGTTGCAATTCGCACTTATGTTGAGCAAGTGCAGCAACAGCGGCGACTTCATCGAGGCATGCATCTGGGCGTCCTTAATGTGTACGTGCACGCCACAGACGTGCAAATAGACAGACAGGCGTTAAGCAGGTCCCCCCACGTGAAAATGAGTAACCGTGTGCGTGCCACGACTGACACTGCCAGAGTTCCCGTAGCCTACGTCGTCGCCGTCGTCGTCGTCGTCGTCACACGCATCGCGAGCACGGCAATGCGTCGCGACGCGGAAGTGTCGCCCTTCGCACTCGCTCGCGAAACAGTACTCACTCTCCGACGATTGACAGAGAAGGAGGAAGCAAGGGAGCCAGAGGGGAGAAGACTGGAGCAGCATGAAAATCGCGAGTCGCGAACGAACTTGAGAAGCCTCGAGAGAAGCCCCGATGCCAGCCGGTGCATCGTAATTGAAAATTTAACGGGCTCTTGGAGGTTTCGGTGCTGGCTGCGCGGAAGAAAAATGTCCCTATAGGCTTCGCCGTCTTCGTTTTGTCTTTTTTTTCTCGCTTCGCGTCGCACGGGAAACTGGGACTGCCATTTTTCCGCCTCACTTTTCCGCCGCTGAAAATAGGACGCGAGAATCGCAGCGCCGACGCGGTTGCTACTCTGTCACCCCCGGGGTGCCGATACGACCCGATCGCGGCGACACAGCGTCGTTTTATCATCGAATGACGATCGGAGATTTAAATTGAAGCGGGGCGCACGGCGGCTCGCGACGACCGCCGTTTTACGAGTGCTCGACATCAAACGCGACCGAAAAGCGAAGCTTTGCGCTTTGAGCTGATCTACGCGCCCTCCGCGCAGAGGAGACAGAATTCTCTTTGACGTTCCTCTTTGTCCCGCGCGCACGGCTTTCATCGTTTAAACCCCAGCACTCGGCGATGATTCGCGACAATCAGTGGTTAAATTAGCTTGCCGGCTAATTATCGTGACGGGCTGACTAGCGAGCCGTTGCTGCTCCGCGAAGCGATCCGCGAGGAGAACGAACGCGCAACGAAAGGGAGACGAGCGGGTTGCTCGCGATCCTTTTCAGGTGTTGGACGCGTTTCGAATCGTTTCTTTGAACGCGACCGCCGGTCGGCTGTTGAGCGAAACACAGCCGAGGCACGCGGAAAGGGTTGATACTCGCTCGCGTTCCAACGCGAATTCCCACCTGCTTAATCCGCTCGCGGTTCAAACGCCGAGCGAGTACGCGCTCGTCCCTGCCCCGTCCCCTCCTCCCTCTGTCTTCTCTTTTCTTCCTCCTCCTCGTTTTTACTCCGCCGCGGCTTTCGTCGGCAACGTGCCGGCGCTTAATTCACCAGCCACGTCGGACGGCTGAAAAGGGCGCGTCTCTTTTTTCCCCGAAACTCTCTTTGCGAGCCCTTTTTTGTCGAGCTGGATGCGTAGGAGGCGCGTCAAAGCGACCTCGCGTAACGATGACACCTCGCGCTTGCTTTCTCGCGACCGCGGAGATACTGGGAGGGAGGGAGGGAAGGTGGGGGGGGGGTACCTCCGCCAGGTGTTTCGCGAATTACGCGGCGACCCCGCGGCGTTCGCGTACGCGCGAGGAAATTAAATTGTGTCCCTCGTAGACGGCGCAGTTAGTGGGCAGAATTGTTGAGGGGCGCACCTGGGCGTGCCTCGGATCTTCGCTAAATTTTCCAGCGGAATCTGTAGCAACGTGACGGCGCGTTTTGCTTATCGATTTTAACTTCGCCCGGCGACGAGTGGCTTCCTTTCTGCGTCTGCATCGTTAGCCTAGTTTCCATCCGCCCGGTTGGTTCCCGCGAGCACCGGTGGAACAACACCGAGGTCCGGTGTAAATTAAGGGCTATAATTCAGCCGCGAGTTCGCCGTGCCTAATGAGAGAACGCCCCGTCATTTCGGCGTCATCTGCGCATCTTCGCAGGCGCCCCCACCCCCCTGGGCCCTCCCTGGGGGGGGCTTCGCGCGCTCGTTGAGTCACGAAAATCGCTTTGCAACGCGGCACCATTCATCACGCGGCTCTCGACGAGATTTGGGTTGCGTGAATTTTCATCAACCCAGATATAAACAGAGGGGAAATATATCGTCCTGTAACTGTCTGGCTCGATTTTCCCTTCGATCGTGTACCCCTTTCCGACCTGCCGCATTCTACCCGAATTCATCCCTTTTAAAGTTCTCGCATTTCCCCGGAGCCACGATTCTTAGAATACGCCAAGTGCCGTTCAAGTGCAGGGAAACGAAGTAATTGTTAGGCGCATCTAACGATTGAATGGAATAGAACGGATGAAAGGCCGGCATTAGCATTCGAGACGGCTCGGGGGTTGTAGGTATTTTTCTAAAGAGGGAGGAAATAGAGCACGGCTCCGTTAGCCGAGACTAACCCGAGATACGCAGCCAGAGAAACACAACGACACCCCTGGGTCGCTGTTCATCATTGGCTGCACCTTTTCACGATGCAGCGCGTGCTGCCGTTGCATCGTCTTTTTGTTCATTAGCTCGCTGCTTCCTGCTTGCCGTTAGCCGAGAGATTCGAGTCCCGAAGAGATACGCGAGCGCCGGTCCCTCGTTGTTCCTCCCCTTAATTGTAAGATCGAGCAGCCGGTTACGAGCGCCGGTTCGTCCCGGGACGAATCAAACTTTCCGCCGCTCGGTGGAGCAGCCGTTGTTCTCCGCCGCGACGTCGACGACTCCAAGACGCCCGGTGGATCCTGCGTAACGAGACCGGCGGGTAGGCGGCGAGCGCGGCGCGCGGGTCGTCTTTGAATTGCGAGAACGAACTGGGCGCGAGAAGGAAGGCGGACGGAACGAAACGTGGTGGATAGGACAGGGGACGAATGGAAATGGAAAGAAGGGAGAAGCGGGCGGCGGTGATGAAAACTGCGAGGAGGAGAGCAGGTCGAGGACGATGACTGCGTGAAAACGGCACACGAAGACAACACTCTCGGCGACACTCTCGGCCCTCTCGTTGTTAATCGTTGGTTGCACCCTTTCACGGCTGCGCACTGGCTTACGCCGTTTTCTCGCTCCTACCCTTTTGTCCATTAGCTTCATCCCGACGCCAGGGCCGTAGACGGCGTTCCCGTTTTCCACGGATGTGCACTCCTCGAACCGAGAACGTCACCTGTGCCTGGAAGACTTCGCATAACGTGGTTGGCCAGCTGTGAACGGGCATCGCATCATCCGCCTCGAACTCCGTTTCTTCTTCTGTTCTTGACGAAACGGCCATGAATCCGCCGCAGCGATGCGAACATTCGTGACGACGCGTTCCCGGCTTATTACGAGGCCTGCCCGCGAGAACAATAAAGCCCGAGCAAACCGGGAAGAGCCAAGAGTTTTTCAAGTCGTCGGCGAGGAATTCTGGGATTCTAGTTGGAAGCGTTCGAGGAACGGTCAGAGATTTCGGATAACGAAGTCCCCGGGGTGTGAAGAGAAGCAGCCACATCTGAAAATGAACAGGAGCCACTGCCATCCCGATATCTTCGTTCACCTTGGCCGTCTTTTCACCGGGGGGCGGGGGTGGGTGTGCTTTTTTGTTTTTCGTTTTTTTTCAGCTGGCGCATTCGCGAGGCGCCAGGCGGCGGCTTATTAAGAGCACCGCGAGGCACGGCAGGCGAAAATCGTGCAAAACGAACGGGAAAATGTCCGACGAAGATACACGCTCGCAAGTCGAGGAATGCCCGACTCGCTCGCGAACAATGGGAGCATCATTCTCTGGACGTTCTTGCGCGCTTTCAGTCCCGCGTTCCTTTCGTATAATAATAATGACCGAACTCTCGACTCCTCCTCGTGCTAATCGTCTCATCGATCCGGCCGTTCGGTTGTTCGATAGCGGTGTTTCTCTCGCCAAGAGTCGTTCACTCGGAAACGTTCGTCGAACCGACGGAGGCCCCGATACGCTTTTCGACTCGGCGATTTCAACCGCGGAGATGCTCCTCGCCGCTTTGACGGCAAGGGGCAACGATCGCGAACCCCGCTCCCGAACAATAAGACTTAATTATTTGTTTCGCCTTGGCCGCGTGCCGAGGCCGAGAGGCCGCCCGGCGAGAAGCGGAATTATTTTTTTAAAGTACCTCGTTAAATATATTTCCCTTGTTCGCCAGCGAACGGCGAAGAACGCGAGCCCTGCCGCGTACAAAGCGACTCGGCGAATTAAGCAAGCAACGCCGCCGTTGCTCGCCTTTATTTTTCCCGTCGAGCGTCGAAACTGCCTTCCGGGTTTCTCCTCTTCCCCGGCTGCGTTTCGTTTCGCGACGTTTCGCCTCGCGACCTTTCTCGAACGACCGACCGATTCGCGAGCTTCTGACCTGCACGCCCGTTCGACGAATGTTCGAATAGATCGTCCGTCGGAGCATCGTCGACGAACAGGAATGTTCATCCGCTTCCTCTCTGCTCGTGGTCGAGCACGGATCACCCGATATCACCGGAGGGAGCGTGGATTTCCCTCGTTTATTCGTCCTTCGAAAACCACTGGAAAATACAACAAATACGCGACGAGAACTGCAGAAAGTAGCGGCGCAACCGGGATTATCATTGTGCTCGAGAGCGGTGGCGATTAATTTAATTGCATGTACCTTTCCCACCGCCCTTCGTTCCACCCCCCAAAGCCCCCACCCCCACCCCCTTGGGCACCCGTCCCGTTCTGTGCTCCCTTTCCACCCTCCCCCTCCCCCTCCCGGAAGAAGCAATTAAGCACTTCGCGTGCCGATTGGCCGTACAATTAGGGTGAATTATAATATCGTAATAATTGCGACAATTAACGTTATGTACGAACTGCCCCCGTGGATGATGCCTCGTCCCTCTCTGTCTCAGTTTTCCCTACATTCCTCCCTTCCCTCCCTCTACAATATGTCGCTCTCTTTCCCTACGGTGTGCTCCGCACCGATTGCACCCCCGCTCCTCGTGCAACCGGAACGCTCCCAGTTTTTTCTTCCGGATGAAGAAACGCTGGAGGACCGGATATGGTTTCCGCTCTCCGGATCGTGCAATCTGGAGCAGGTGTTTCCTCGGGAATGAATCGGGTTCGCCGGGACGTCGACCGATGCGCTGTTTCGACCAGCCGTTTCGCTCGCGATATTTTCAACCGTCTCGCCGTTCGATGCTCCTTAAAAGACTGAACGAGACACGCGACACTCGAAGAGCGAGCAAGTTCGTCGGACAGCGAAGCCGAGGATCGCGAATTGGTCGCGAACGAGGCTGGATCGACAGAGTCGCCAGGCGGAGAACGCGGCCAGCGCGAAGCTCCGCGATTTCCGCGGAAACGGGAACCTTCGATAATCGAAATAATCGAGCTGCTCGCAACTTAGAGGGGGCAACGGGTGCCACGGCGTAACAACCGTTCGCGTGGTCGCGGGGCCAGCCACCTAGGAAAGTTCCCGAGGAAATTACCGTCGAATTAATTCGCACGTTTATCGATGCCATTACGTCCCTCGTCGATCGGGATTTCCTTCGAGAACTTCGGCCGCAGACTCCGGCCCTCTTTGTCCCGGTTCTTTCGTTACCAACCCTCTCCGGCAGCCCGTTCTGGCCCACTCTCTTCTTCAATTTCTTCGTCCTCTGCCACCCCCCACCCCCTTTTCTTAGTACGACGACACTCGACTCCGACTCGACTCGCAGCCAAGGATTTCTGGGACATTCGAGAGAGAGAGAGAGAGAGACTCCGACTAGAGTGCGAGTGTGCGTGCAACGACTGGATCGCGTATCGGTGAGCCTCTACCCGCTCGAAAACCCTCGTCCGTGTGACTGTACACGGAGGATCGAGTCTGGAGGCAGGAACAGGAGTGCAGGATCCAGCGTATACTATATACACGGGGCCTCCTTGCCCGAGCCAAGCCCGAGGGGTTTAGGAACACAATAGTTTGAAATATTCGAGCGCCGGCAAGAAGTTGCCCTCGCGCCGGTAATTAACGAGTTAAAGTTTGGCGTCGCGACGTCCTCTCACTTTCTCGCTTCCGCCCACCCGGGCCTGTTCCGCGTTCCCTTAACTCCGTCTTCGTCGGGGCGCGTTATATTCTCACCCCGCCCCGCCGTAAGGCTGCCGGCATCCATTAGTCGAGTGCCACGGGAATTCTCCTTTTGGCTGCCAAGAAAACTGAAGATTCTATTTTTCCCCCACCGCCGTTTCCCTTCGTTCCATCGACATTTCCGCGTCCGGGGAACCGACCGGCCGTGCGTGCCTCGCCGCCGCTCCTTTCCCTTGATAATTTTAATCAACGAAACTCTCGTGAACGGCGAGCGTTCTTAATTCGTAGCGCTCGCGACCGACGCCGGCGCGGTTCAAGATCAACCGGTAAAGTTCTCGCAGGAATCCACGAGTCGCCGGTGAACGATTCGTCGTCCTGGAATTCCTTCGACGAAATTGCGACCCGCGTCTGCGACCTTCCGTTTCTCCGCGGCGGATCGACGAAATTTCGGAAGGATCCGCGGGATTTCTGTTTACCCCGCCACCGTGCTGCTCTCGCCGCTCGTATATCCTTGCCCGGTTTTCAGAGACCCGCGAGGAAATAATCGCGGGGGCCACGGTGGCATTAAAACATCACACCCTCCGACCCCGAGCGTATGCAGATCGCGCGCCCGCCTCGCGTATACACGCTCGTAACCAACCGGGAACTCGAGTATTTATGTATTCAAATCCCCGCGCTCGTCGAGTGGGGCGTTTGTTGGCTCTTCTAATAGAACCGTTTATTCTCGTATTTAGCATATGCACACACGAGCGCCGCTCGCCTCGCATATGCCGGCGACGCGATGCCACTGGCCGGTGCCCCCGGTGCGCGTACGCGCATTCTTTCGCCTCCTTCTATCGATTAACCGGATCCTTGGAGTCGTTCCTTCCTTCGTCGAACGCGAGCCCCCGAACCGTGCTCGTCCGCGATAGCATGTTCGACGGCCGAATCTTTCCGCGCCGCTGGAAATATCCACGAATATCGTTCTAAGCCGGAAGGGTGGAACGTTTAAAGATCCCGCCGCGGAGGGGCGGTTCGATGCCAGTCGAGTGTGGAAAGTGCAAGCGGGGCGAGGGGGCGAATCGAGAAACACTCGGCTGGTAAACAAACTGTCTGAAACACTCCGGTCGTTCCATTCCATTCGAGAACACGGCGAGCCCCGCGGGTCCTCTCGACGGCATTATCTCGGGTACATATTTAAGTGCATGACATGAAGACTGTCACCCCTCTCCCCGACCGCCGCCCCCCTCCCCAGCCCGGCATCATCCCCTGGCCCGGCAATCTCTCCCCTCCGCCTCTGCGCTCAACCCGCAAACCCGCGGAGCGTAGTGCCCTCCGCAAAACTCACCCCCCGCGTGAGACCCGCGTCCTAGAAGTCCTCATTTCCCGGCTGCTGCTGTCAGACGCAGCCCTGGGCGGGTCATCAGATACTAGAGCTCGGATAATGCCGAACGGAGCGTACACACGTCCAACCGTCGCCCCGTAGACAAGTTCCCTGGCGTGGTTCGTGCCACCGGTTCAGCGCCTGCACGCGCGGAAAGTCGACAGGAGCGCGCCGATGCGAGCGAATCGAACGGCGGCGGCTGATCCGCAGGTGAGCCGAGAATTCGTGAGACTTCACGAGAGGACCGGAACGCCGCGAGGACGATACTCCTGCCCCCGGGGTCGATCGCGGACGCTCGAACAAAGTGGACGTCCGTGAGCGTTCCGTTTACACGCCGGCGACCAATCCGGCCGAAAGCGAGACATCGAAGTCAACAGGCAAATTCGTGCAAAACGGGGCGAGCACAATCACCGGCATGCCAAGGACGGTCGGAAGTTGGCGGCTAGGTGGCAGATAGAACGGGAGAAAGTGGGCTCGACGAAGATCGAGCGAGTCGTTCGCCGTCGCGAGCAACCGAGAGCGAGAGGAGGAGGAGGAGGAGGGACGAGAGGCCGCGAAAGAGGACTCAATACCGATTCAGCGATTCCGGGTCGTTTAGCATTCCATCGACAATCCGGACCGTCGACGGGAAGAAAGTGAGAGTCCCTCCTCCCCCTCCTCCGTCGCGCCTCTTTCTCGCCGGTTTCCTTCGTTCTCCCTTGCCCCCGTTATGCTCGTTCCTCGTCAGCTGACTGCCGATCACTTCCCACCCCCTACCCCTTACCCTTGCCGCGCTTCTCCACCCGTTTCGCCACCCCCTCGACGGTTCCGTCTTCATCCCTCTATCCGCTTCTTCCCCCGCCAACCAATTCCTATCCTTGGATTCTAAGTCGAGGCGTAGCTCGTCCTCTCTCCGTTGATGCCGGAGGCATTGAGAGTGACGTCGAGGGCGTATTGTCCCGATCTTCCGGGGGACCGCGATTTCGTAGCCAACCCCCCTCCCCGTCCCTGGACCACCCCCTTGCGAAATAACCCCTTTCTTTGGACCTCGGCGCCGCGACTCGGCCAGCGTGACGAAGGTCGTCGCGAAATTGCGAGGTCGTTCGAGTGGCCGGTTCTTGTATCCCAGAAATCGAACCGTCCTGGTGCGGGGGTGGGTCGGGGTGTGTTCGGTGCGACGGTAGTACTAAAGCGTTATTCACGCCGGTGTTCGCCGAGGAAAAGGGGCCACGAACTTTCCACCTTTTCTCTTCAACCGTCGTACTCTCCGCGGGTGATACTTTCGCCGCAGCCAACTTGTTCCTTTATTTTTCCACCCCGATCGAAACGTTCCACCGAACTTTTAATGGCCGCTATTTACGCCGCGGCTCGCGGCGCTCGACAATTCCGCGAACAGGCACAATTATTTCCGCCTCCGTTCGGCGAACGTGTCTTGCGCAATGCGCCGCTGCACTCGACGGAGGATTGTCCGAATAAATTGCAGACCCCGTGTCAGCCGGTCGGGTCCGGCTGTCGTCCAGCAGGAGCGTTTTAATGCTTACCGCGACGGGAAAGACGGTCTCGCCAATTTCCACCGCGTAAAGTTAACGCTGTGCACGGAGGTAGGGGGGGCGGGGGGTTGGGACGTTTAATTTTGTTTATGCGAGCACTTTGGAAGACGTAAACACGGTATCTCAATTCACCGGTGTAATTTCGCTCACCCGCCTCGCCGGCTGCGTTACGATTATGGCGTAATCATATCGGATTGTTATTATGGCTGATGGCCCGGCAGGGGTTTCGTCGGATAGGGCGGGCAGGCTTATCTTTGAAATATGCTGATAGACCATCCTCCCCGACCAGCGGCTCCCCTTCCTTCCGTCTTTCGCCGCCGCTGTTCCTTCCACCTTCTTCCTCGCGGTCCTTCCTCGCCCCCGTTTGGCTTTATCGCGTTCAGGGCTGCAAGAAATTGCCGGAGGATCGTCCCTCTCCTTGCGCTTCTCTTTTTATATCGCGGCAAGATTTTCAATTCGCGCCCTCGAGTGCCTGATTTCTCGATCTCACGCGCAAGGGTGCCGAATCCTGGGGTCGAAATCACCGCCGGGGAACGTGTGCTGTGTTCGAAGTGCCTTCTTCTTTTACTATTTTTTTTTTTTCTTTCCCGATCTCCTCCGCATGCTTGGTTAAATATTCGAGAAGGGTGGGGCGGGGGGGGGGGGAAGGGGAAGGAAATGTTGATAAAGTAAAACACCGCTTCCTTTCTACGAATCTATAATCTTGGCAGGGTTCCATTGTCGACGAACAACATCATCAGCCTCCTCGTCACGGTGACAGTCGTATTAGACATTAGACTACCAAATAAGTGAGTACGTACCGCGTCGATGGGGTTCGTGGAAGAGCGGGGGTGGCTACCCCCTGTGGCACCCGCATCCCACACAACCAACCCCCCCTCCCCTCCTCCCCACCCTCCTGGGGGATGCAATCAGAACGTTTCAATCAACGGTCGCCCCGTGAGGGCCGTCGAAATCGGGCCGCAGGTCGGTGGGGTGAGTTTCACGATTACTCTGATAACCAACAGCCATTAAATCTTGCACCGAGGAGGGCGGAAACCCCCTTTCTGCTCTTTGTCACTTGGTCGCGGTTTTAAGGCGGCGCCGGTGAGTCACGGGTTTCTAAAAATCCCGCGGGCTCGTTTCACGTTTTCGTCTCGACGCCGTGCGCGGTCCTTCGATGTCGTCGCCTCGTTGTTCGACGATCGCATTTGCAATTCGCGGTGCCATGATCTCTTTCTCTCTATCTCTCTCTCTCTCTCTCTCTCGCCTCCCCCCCCCTCCCTACGACAATAAGTCTGGCAGAATGTCCGATTGCCGTTCGAGCCTCGCAGATTCGACGGTCCGCCTCGACCCAGTCCTACGGTCGCTCAGTCAGTCAGTCAGTGATTTTGTTCTCTGATCTTTCCACGAACGCGCGCACACCAGGCCAGCCGGTCGTTCTCTCGTACCAGTAGTAATCCGTGCGGACACGAATGAATGGCAAATGAATGGGGCGCGGCGCCACGGCGAAAAGTTAATCACGGCTCACCGTATCGTTGTAAGGGCGGCGTTTTAGGGGCGGGGGGCCGAAGGGGGGGCGGGCGGGTGTAACAAGGGGTTGCCCCTTTGGTTCCCTTGATTACATGGGCGTATCTCGATCGCGGATGCAACGCACCCCCGACAGCGCTGCACCATATCGGGGCGTTTTTGGGGACCAAATTTGCGCCCCCCCCCCCAACACCCCCCCCGGCCTGCTTCTGTGCATCGCTCTTTCCCTCTTCCGCGTGGCCCATATGGTGCTGTTTGTTTTGTCCGACTTCGGGCCCCGTTAGAAAACAATTACGGGCACGCCGACGGGGGCATATCGTCACGGCTGGTCGCCTTGGAATTACTTCGATTACTCGGGGAGGGTGGATGATCGAATAGGATTCGCAGGATCGAATGGAATCACGAAACCGACCGGATTTCCCTCGATGCCGAACGTTTATCAAACGTTTCGGAGTACTTCTGAGTTTTGCGAACGAGAGTTTGCCGGCGGGCGTTTCAGGGTTGGGAGATATTTAAATGGATCAACGTTGGGCCAGCAATTATGGTAATGGACCGGTTGCGATCTCGCTGCACAAAATCGCGCAGCGTTCTCCGTGCAACGGAGCCTGATTAATTCGCCGGTCCAGCTGACGGTGAAGCGTAGCAAAATTCTAACCCCCCCCCCCCGGGTCCCTCTGTCAAGTGGACTCTCAAGTGGTTCTGGCCATCTGATCGAAAGATCGCGACGCACGATACGCGATAGTCTTGTCCGTACCTAGAATGTGATCAGCGATTTCTATCTGGCCACTACTGTCAGCGACAACCGTTGCGCCGCGTCGACGAAGAGTGGCGTACCAAAGGGAAGAAAGAAAAAAAACACTAAGCGAACAGGAGGAGCGCAGGGATCGGATGGAGAACACGTCGGGCAAAATTAATTTCTTGAAATGGCTGGGATGGATGTCGGGGCGAAGATTTCAAGTTCGATCGCCCACAGAAGTATTTCGATCTTCGTTCAGCGGGAATCGAATAGCGGCAACGGAACCGGCCGGGTACGAAACGTTCCTTAATGAAATGGCACTGCCTTTCCTGTTCCCCGTGGGGAGCACCATTGTTCGGGACGGTCTTGTAGTTTTCCAATAACTAAGATTGGACAGGGACACGGATACGGGTAGGCTAAAATATTGATACCGGTCCCCGGTTCCGCGGTTCCGACGTTACGTCTCCGTTCTTCGTTAACGATTCCCTGCCGGGGCAGGTTCGTTCTTTGACGCCGTTAACAGCCTTCGTTGCGTTCCCTTTCTTCGTTCATCTGGCTCGCTTTTCTTCTGTTTACCATTGCGAATCGCTGATCCCACGGAGGCGAGAAATATTGAGGGAACAGCTATTGATGGGACGATCGGGAGGAACGAAGGCGCGGGCGCGAGAAGGGCGAGCACGCAACGAAATGTATCGTTGAGCCGCCGCGGCGATGCTCGTCAGGAGTTACCTGAAAAAGTCGCGGCGCGAGAGTAGGGGCCGCCTGGAAAGTTTCGAGGGGTAACTCGATTTCAGAGATTGTTCTATCGGCAGTGAGTGCCAAGCGGCAGAGTGAATTGTAAAGTAATTGCATAAGATTAGTAGTGGCAGGCGCGGAAGCCACTCTGTCGGTTACTTCCAGTTCAATGAGTCTGAACGACTTTACTTTGATTCACCCTTCTCTCTTTCTCTCCCGCCCGTTGCCCCCCCTCCTCTCCTCCCGCGGCCGTTCTTCGTTCCTCTTTTTCCGCCGCCCGTCTGTTACCCTTGTCTTCGCCCTCTTTCCCCATTTTCTCCCTCCGCCGCCCCGCGCGCCACTTTGTGCTCCATCTGCATTTCATCGGGCTAATTTGTTGAGATACCGCTTGCCAATATTTCAGTCTTTTTTACCCCATTAGGCCGAATAAAGGGAGGGGACGCTCCCGCTCGAGCCGCGATCTCGAAACGGATAATTGCTTCCCGTCTTCTGACGGCGGCACCCGATCCCTCTGACTATCCATGCGCGACGCGCATCGAGCAGATTCACTGGAAACTTTAGCGGCGGGTAATTACCGGGAAATATGTAGATTTATTAGCGACCGATAGTGGTTCCGCGTATAATCGCGCGTCGGGAATCCCGTAGTCGAACTTATTGCGCCGCGATCGTTGCCCCCTGATTTACGAGGCTGGTTTAATCGCGCGCCTCCGACAATTGGACCTGGCCTGTCTAATGAGCGGAGCGTCGTTGAATGAAACTCCGGCTGAGCAACGGGAAGTAACTCGGCGGGCCGAGGCTACCTACGTGTTCCGTCCTACCGATACAATTCCGACGGTGGATTCCTCTCGCTCGAATTAGGCACGATCCATTAAGGGATCCTCCGTCTATTTTCGTCGCGAAGGCGACAGCGAACGGGAGGGCCGAAGGGTTGGACGGCGAGGTGTGGAACGGGGGGAGGCTGGGAGAAAAAGGACTGCGAAGGAGCCGAAGGAAATTCGCGCGATTGAAACCCAGTCCTCGTCCCGATTCCGGGGACGTGTACGAGTGGAAATTCGCCGACTGCGAAATGGATTTGCGACAAGGTGACGCTGGAACGGACCGGGAATTCTGATAAGGAGGCCCCCCCCTTCCCCAGCCGCCCTCGTCGCTCCTCGTCGTTCACGCGTTGCACGCCGGCTCAACTATTTCACGGAGAAAGACAGGGGGCGACGACGCCGAGAAGCCAGGCTAGAAAAGTAGACGGGAAGAGGGAAAGAGACTCGCGCGGACAATGTCCGAGTAATGGTCGCCCCGGGCTACTTTTATATCCTGGGAAGACCCGTTGAAAGCTAATGTCCGTGATAACAGCTCGCCCCTCCGCGCTGACCAGCTGTACCATCCTTTACAGCCGAGCTGCCTGGCTTTTCTCGCGTCGCGAAATAAGGCCGACAGAATTTAAAGGACTGCGAGAGTCTCTACGGGCGATGCACTTCCGCCGGGGCGGGTCTATATTTTTGTTTCGCGCAGAAATCCGCTACGGCGACTCTCGCGGGGCCGTTTGAAAGCGCGGACGTTCGAGACGGAGGAAGTCGGACGGACGTCGGAATTGAAATCGCAACACGGCCGCGAGAAGCTGCGTGGCTCCCTCGGGGGCTGCGAATTTTCGAAACGCACCCTCGAGGGAAGGAGGCAACAACGGGGTAGACAACGAGGAGCGATATATTTGTCGTGTCAACAATTTAGCGGAAAGTGGGGTGGCACGGCACTCGACTTAATGCGACGAGCCTCGAACAGCGAAACGACGATGCCTTTCGGAGCGTCAGACGATCGCAGCATCCCTCTCGGTCTGTCTCCGTGCCACGGGCTTCTAGGGTCGTACGTGGGGTCGGCTCTCTTCGGGGGACGGCTAATGAAATATCCGTGCCAGTTTAACCGAGTTACAAGCCCTGCGAGCCACCCCAAAAGCGACGACGACGACCCCAGAGCGGTGCTTCTCTCGTTGCAGGCACGAGGAAACATATTGTCCGCGAATAAACCTCTCCCTCTCGCATCGCCAAATCGTCCGGGCTCTCAAACCGCCCCTTTCCCCCTCACCCCTTCACCCCTTTCCCCCCCTCCGAGTCGCTTTTATCGTAGGAATTTTCCGGAGGCCTCCGCCGCGTAAATCCATACGCTGGTCCAGCCGAGCTGGAAACGTCGGACACCGCGAGACCCGAGTAGAGAAATCCATGCTTTCTATCAACGGGGTGCGCGTTGCGCTGGTCAGGGTGCTGGTTCGTTTCCGCGTGGACGAGAAGACAAGAATCGCGCGCACGTCGCGTCCGTTTTCACGGCGAGCCAGCCAGACGTAAAGGGTATCCCATTCTCCGACACCAGCCTCCTTCGTTTCCATCCTCGGTCTTCCCCTTTCGTGGGAGACCCAGTTTCCAGTATTCCTGCCAGCATTCGTCGGGCGTCGATTTTTCATCGCCGTTCCCGGTCCCGTTAGGAACAAATGTTGCTCGGCAGAGGGAATCTGCCCGTGAATTAGAGCACTTTGGACCTCGTCGAAGCAACCCCCTCGATTACGGATGTACCTGCGTGCCGCGGTGGAGCACCCATTGCGTTCTCTCCCACGGTCACCCTTGCCACCGCGCCACGGGCTTAGGATGAACGCGGACCGACTCTGTCTGCGCGTTGCGTAAACGCGTAATACGCTACATTAACCCGATCCATCATAGGAGAAGGATCGACTTAGCGCGTGTACATATCGGAAGCTCAACTGTACACAGTTTACCCTCGAATTAGTGTCCGACAGACATCGATACCCCGCGCCGGATATCGTGACGAATTACCTTTTAATCCCTGTCGCTTTTCGGCCACGGGAACAACCCCGTGGAACCGTTGCGAAAATTTCCGTGGCATCCCTTCGCGCGACGAAATCGCCGACGAAATCGGCGATATCCGGCGATAGTCGCGCGACGCGCACTCCCGTCGCGAGCCAGCTTTGTTTAGAATTCGCCTCGCCGTGGGGAAAGTCGCGAGAATTTCGGCCGTTTGTCATCATCAGTGGCACGCACGCCGCTCGCGCGCATTACACATTTACCCGTACACGGTCGCTTATTAAACCTGCCTAATACACCCCCGCTCGGCAAGTGGAGTGTATTAAATTTAAATAAAAATACCGGCAGCCGTGTTCACAAGCCGTGCCTATAAATCAGAGGGACAGCCAGCCGACCGGCCAGCTCCGGAGAATAATACCCCATATTTATGTTCTTCTCTGTAAAAAAATCCAGTCCACCTACCCCGTTCCGTTTCTCTCATCCCTCGTCGCCCTTCTGCCTGCGGTTCGCCAATCCACGCGGACCGTTTCGCATCGCTCCGGTTTCTGCCCGTCCGACGAGCGCGGGCGATAAAACTTACCCCGCCGTCGTTCGATCGGTCCGTCTTCTCCGCGGGGCACGCGTTTCGTCGCGAAAGAAGGACGCGCGACGAGCCGCGGTGGATTTCGATTTTCCGCGATTTCGCGTTTCGCGAACGGTTCACGGTTCGCTCGTGAACCGAATTCGGATGATTAGTCCGCCCTCGCGGCGAGCGCGACGTTTATGTTTCGTTTCGCGTTTCGACGAACTTCCCCGGTGCCCAGTCCACTGGACAGGAGCAGCGAAATGGACGAACCACGACGTTAAATATGCCACGCGCGGCACGGTTAATTTACACGGCGGCCCTGCAGGATGCACCTACGCCGTTATGGACGTGCCTTAATCTATGCGCAGCGGTCAGCAGGGTGTGGCGGCAGGTTGGATTATGTGACCGGGAGCGGTAATGAGGATGGCGACAGGATAAATCACTCGTTTCTCGCTGGAAGGATAATCATAATCCCGAGCGATCCTGTTCCCAGGAGTCCCGTGCGGATGTTCACCTTCTGCGCCACGGGGACACTAAATTCATCTTCCTCGCCGTTCTCCTTCCTTCCTTCCTTCCGTCCCGCGAGAAATTCCTCCGCCTTTCCGGAATGTCCTCCGCGGCTCTCAGACGTCTTCTTCGCTGTCGGATTTTTTTCTCGAAGCGACAGCAGTTCTTTCGCGCGTCGAGAGATTCAACCGTTTTAATCGACCATTGGAGGACGTTGCTGTCCGATTCTCGAAATTGCGTATACCTTGCTGCGTCTCTGGTTACGCGAACTCCCCGCGATCCCGGCCTCCCACCTGGTGTCCAGGCCCTCGCGATTAACTTTGTTTCTTCGCCGTTGTTGAAGCAGCCAGCCGGAGGGCAACGAGATTTTATCGCTTGATACGCGCCACGTCCGTAGTGCCGTAACAAATATCTATAAATATCAGGATTATGTAAAGGTGTAGCGGTTCTCCCCGGTTCCGAGCTTCTCCGGCTCGCGGTGTATCGCGCACCTCCTGACAGGCCAGGATACGTGCGTGGGCACACGCTTCGGCCTCGTACTCGTGTCTCCTCTATAGTAACCCATAGTAACCCGACTAATCCCATTAACGCGTGCCGCCATTGTGTCACCGAGCCACGACTCCTCGGATTGAAATATTTTGATCCTACGAGACGCCGGCTCGTGGAAGCGGCCATTATCGGGAGACAGGCTGAATGCGTGCGTGATTGCCAGACAAACCGAGGGGCTTTCTTTACCCCCGTCCGCGTGTATCGAGAATGATTAAAAATCCGCTACGTTTGTGCGCGCCGAAGTGCGCCACTTTATCGATTTGCCTGGGAGGGGGTGGTGAAAAGAAATTGACGCCCCGGTAACAAGATTTCCAAGCGGGAGACGGCACTGCGAGCCCGAGCACGGGCTAACGTCTTTCCGCGTCATTTCCAGGTCTCCTTACGATGCCGTTAACGGCATATTTTTGCCGGCCGTAACTCGGCTTTATTGGACAATTAACGTTTCCAACGCGTTCCTCCCTCGTGGCGAGTTCCTTTCTGTTACGCGCAGCCTCGCTCGCCCCTTGCCCCTCGCGCTTCCAATCTTTCCGCGAGCCTCCCCGTCCGCCGTCTCCCTCGCGCCCCATTTTTCCTTTTTTCCTGTTTCTGTCTCCGACCGTGTCTGAGATAAGACGTTTTTAAATCCCGGCGACACGGTGCCAGGGCCGTCGGTGCCGGTGGAATGAGATATTTC
Organism: Nomada fucata; assembly: GCA_948146005.1. NCBI lineage: Eukaryota > Metazoa > Arthropoda > Insecta > Hymenoptera > Apidae > Nomada > Nomada fucata. Next base: position 21,178,617 of record OX411281.1, on the reverse strand, counting down.
GGAATAATGAGCGTGGATGGGCGTGCCACCGGATAAACTGTATTTATGAGGCTTGCCTACCTCGCTGCTCTCTTCGCATTAAAATCCTTCCCCGATCTACGCAATAGGAGCGCCGCTCAGGCCAGACCGTCTACCGGGTGTGCATTCGGAACGGGCGTATCTTAACGAGCCGCCTCTGCGGGTCGAACATTCTAATCCCGAGCTTCCCTCATTGGACGTAATGCAACGACGAGACACGAGGACCGCCGCTGAATTGCGACAATCCCTCGGCAATATAATTACAATCATCTCTAGTTGGCGCACAGATTAAACGCTCGTAAAATGCCTGGCCGCATTATTGCACGCGCGCAGTCATTACCTCGTGACCGGTTGAATCATCGCGACATCCTCGACTTCCCTTTGTCCAGCAACGGCCCCGAGTCCTATTTCTGAGGCGACGTCGGCCACCGGCTGGACGGCTGGCCGCGCGATTATCGCGTTTCGGGACTTCTCGTCGGTTCCCGATACGCGCCACCCCCGTGGCTCGTCCGCGGCGAACCCGAAGAGGGTTGCGCCGAAACGAACGGCGCAACCGCCACGGCGCGGCCAGGTCGCATCGCGCATCACAGGTAGCAGGGATAAAAAATAAAAAGGTTGGCTTTGATATTTATCACGGAGCAGCGGGGAAAACGTTGTGGCAACGGTGAAAGACGGAAAAAGCGATCGACACGGCCTTGGTCGAGCGCGACGCGCGACCGAGCTGATTGTCGCTAACAATCGCAGTTTGTTATTTGGTCCAATTAAAACGTCCCTCCGTCTCTCTTTCTCTCTTCGTTCCTCCCGCTGCCTTTGCCCCCGTCGCGGCGCTTTTTCGTCCGATGCAACGCACACGGCCGGGCTAGAAAGGTTCATTGACATTGTGCGGGAGCGTGTGTAAATTTTGCGTGGCTCTTTGTCCGTTCTTTCTTCTCTCCGTCCTTTCCGCGCGCCCTCCTCTCTCTCTCTCTCTCTCTCTCTCTCTCTCTCTCCTTCTCTCTGGCTCTCTCTCGTTTCGCTGGCGCGTTCTTATTTGCGTTCGCCTTACCACCGGCTCTCTCCTTTCCGCGGCCGTTCCTTTGTCAATTAACGCCCGCGGTCCGATTTACATTTTCGCCGTTTCTCCTGTGCCTCCCCTCCGTGCGGATTAACCGAGAATCGCGATCCTGGTGTTTCTCGGCGGGTTCTGGAGAAAAAAAGCTGCGGGATCCTTTCACGAAGAATTTCCATTCGTCGTTCGGCCCGGTTGTTCTCGCGAGGAAATATCGCGCGTTCCCTACCTCCTTGTTGTTTATACGGACGGACGTTTGCATTCGGCGTGTTTTTCTTCCATTCGCGTTATTCCCACTGGAGGAATTTAATGCACTTTCCGTGTTACGGCCATTCCACGGGTGTTCCTGTATCAGGACGCCATTTTGGGTTCTCTGTCATCGAGAAGTACACCCTTTCGTCGGCCTTAAGAAGCCCTCGAGTTCCGTCGGGCCACTCGAAACTATTTTCGTATCGCGATGAAAAGAAATCGATAAAGCTGGCGAAGGGCAACTCGAGTGAATAGACAAGAAGGGTGCTTCTATGGGCGAGCATGATTTTTTCTTTTTTTCTCCAGAAAACTTCCGCCGAGTAGTCACGCTCCCATTCGTCATCTCCGCCGTGGACCCTCGAAAAACATCCTTCATCGATTATTCGTCGATTCTTGCCGAATACGTATGTGCGTTCCAGTTTTCTAGCTCGCCGACGTCGGTCCGTCGCGAGGACAGAAAAATCGAGCCGCTCTACGGAGAAAGCACGGGGCGAGCGGCGGCGCGCCTGGAACGTTTCACGGTGCCCTTTAAACGCTCGGAACGTCTCGTATCGGTTTCGAGCGGCATCGAGTCCGACCGTTTCAGCCATCCCCAAGAAAAATATTCTGGTTAATTTAGCGAGCCGGGGACCGTGTGAATCGGCGCAGGCGGCGTTTAAACTTCTGCCGTCGTCCTTTGATTTTCTACACGGCGAGCCACCCCTTTTAGAGCGGCGACACGTGTCGTGTCGCGTTTTAAAAGTGACGTCCTCGATGACGTAGAATATGGGAGCGAGGACTTTTAGCAGGCCAAACATTGCGTGCTTCGAGTTACCGCGCGGTTTCGTGCCACAAATACCTCGGCATGCGGGCTCGAGTACATATTGCTTTTTATCCAAACATCTCGTATTTGCACGGGAGCCTGGAGATTTCGGGGCTGGGACGGGGATAATTTTTGCGCCGCGAAATTTCGCTGCCACCGCGGCGACACTGGCGAACAATCACCGTATCTCTCCTTCCCCGTAGACGCGCGATAACGCGAAGGCGCGTTCTTTTTGTATCCCCGGCGACGATTTTCCGCCGCGGAAATATGAAAGGAAAGGTACGGGCGCGCGGTGAAAAACAAGCCTGAAAGGCGAGCCGGTCGCCGGGCTATAATTTACCCATCGAACGAGCTGTTATCGTTCTTGACCGTTCAGCGCTCGTTTCCGATCGTTCCTTTTTTCCTAATCCCACGCCTCTCACTCGGCCCTATTATTCCTCGCGTGCAAGTTGGCCGGGCGAGATTTTTTTTTTACTCCTCTTTTTTTTTGTCGTCACTTCGATTCGTCGTCGGGAAGAATCGAGGCTGGGGCTGCGGCAGGGGTCGATCGAGGCGATCGACCAAGGGTAGTGGTTGAGGCGACGATTTACCGCGAAATCGGAGCACGTGTTCCTGGCACCAGAAGCCTGCACTGACAACCTCCAATAACTCAAGCAAGCCTTCAAGCCCGCCTCGACGCCCTCTCGACACCCCCCTTTAAATTGCAAGGTCCAGAGCGGCGCATTGACAGATGTACACACACACGCCCGCCCGCCCCCTCTCGTGTCGACCGGCGTATTAAATATGTGGTCGGCGTCGCGGTTCGTGGTCTCTTTGCTCGGCGGGAAATTAAGGGAGGAAATCGAGAGGGAATAATTCCCGTTGCGATGCGGAGGGAAAAAAAAAAAAAAAAAATAAAATATACACCGGGCTGGCCGCGAGGCCGCTGGTCGATTTATGCTCGAAACCGGCGCTCCGAAGCTTCGAACCGCGGCGTTATTCATCGCGAACACCTCTCCCGAGATTCATTATTTTGGGGTTGGTTAATCTTTCGAACCGCCTTCTTTGAGGTGCCTTTCCGGGGGATTCGAAAAGCCATTCCCCGTCGAAATTGGATGATTTAATCGGGGGCGAGGCGGCCGTCGCCCGATCAGCCGCAGGTGAGTTGTCATAAAGGGTGTAGCGGGAGGGGGGTTGGTCGGCCGTCTTTAATTGCGCCGCGAGGCCGCCGGGATGCAATCAATTATCCGGCGGCATAACCGACGACTAATCTGCCTAATCCTGGCCGCAGAGGGCAGCCAGCGAGGCGCAGAGTAATCGCTCGTCGATCGCAATTACCGAGCCGCGGTTAATAAGGAGATCACCGAGGGCTGGTTTTCAGGTCGAAGGGGCGGCGCTCACGGCGCACGGGGGTGGCTGCGGGGGATATATAGAGCGTAGACAAGCAAGCAAAAGCAGGCAGCCAGGGTTGGACCGGGCCAGACTCGGCCCGGCGAGCACATTCACTCGGTCTCGTAATCGGCTTACCGATTGCCAATCATCAGTCAAAGAGCCGACGACGGGAAGCAGCCTGAACTTCCCTTGGATCTTCGCTCCTCTTTCTTTCCTCCCGATTCCCCGTCGCGCTCGATCTTCCGCCTCCCTTTAACGTCTCGTTCGTCTTAATTCCGCGCTCCTTTTTTTCTTTTTTTCATCCTCGCCCCCGCCGTCCTTTTATCCGTCTAGTCGCCGGGCGTCGCCGGTTCTCGGAGAGAAAGCTCCCGAATCTAGGGCTTCGCCGTGCGGAGAAAGCTTGATTTGATCAATTAATTTTGGAAATGGCCGGAGCGGGGTCGCCTCCTGCAGGACGAGACGAGGCACGCCGAACCCCGTCCGTTTCGCGCCGCAACCAGACGATCGTCCGTCGCTGGCCGAGGATGATTTTTTTTATCACCGGCAATTCCGTCGTTCGCGCTGTCAGCAATTAGGAGGAACTTCGATGTTGCCGGAGCCTCCGCTCGAGAGCGAGGATCCGTGGCAGAGTGTGACGCGCCACGTGCAATCACCGGCACATGCCAGAGTGCTTCTAATTAATTAATACCCGGTTGCCGGGGCTAGGCACAGGCCAGGACGCTCCGGCAGCCACTAATTAGTGGCACCGCGGCGTAATTAGTGTTTACACGTCATTATCGACGATCGAATTTGCGGGAATCAATTATAAAATATGTCGGCCACTCGTTGGCCCTCGAGCCGCCGCCTGTGCGGATACAGAGCGGCCCTCTGCTTCCGGTTCTGTGTAAGAGACCGTCGGCTGGTGTTCGCGCCCGCAACCCGGCTGCCGCAACACCCTCGACACCTTTACCAACCCGAACCCGTTACACCCCCGCTCCTCGTCGGCGCAACGTCGGCCTCCTCGTTTTTCCTCGACGCCCGAAAGCCAGCTCAGCTTGACCCGCATCGTCGAGGCGACAATTTCCGGGCTGGTCGAAATAAAATTCGTCGCCGGAGGTAGAGCCACCACCACCCCCCCCCCCTCCCCGGCTGATAATTATCGCGGACCAATTAAGGCTCGCTCGCCGGCGGGGCGGCGGGGGCGGTTTCAGTCGGAATTCGAGGGACGCGTCCGTCCTCGTTTCGCCAATGTTTTCCAACGCACACCCCGGACCGCGCTGTATCGAGTGACTAATTAAGGAGTTTAAACTTTTGTCCCGGGCGGAACAATCGGAATTCATCGTTGCTGTCGTTGGTTTCTTCGTCGCGTCGGCGAAGCGGCGACAAGGTAAACAGCGACGGGATCCGCGCCGAGTCGCGAAGGTTCCGAACCGACAATGGACAGGATTTAAACGGAGCCGAGGAAAATCGACGGCGGGGGCGGCAAGTTTGCCGAACAATTATCGTCCCCCAATTAAAATCATTTCACTTGTACGTCGAAGGGAGTTCGGTCCGCCGGTCGGACGCAGGAAGGAACGGCAACTTCGATCTCTCGTTTTTTCCCCCACCCCCACCCGCCCCTCTTCTATCGTCCGCTGTCTGTTTGTTTCCTCGTTCCTTTTCGAGAAATCAGCGATTTTCCGGGCTTACACTGTTTACACTCGATTCTTTTTTTTTCTCTTTTTTTTTTTTGCCACTCCCTCGGCATCGCGTTTGTCTCTGCAAGAACCTCCCGATGAAGCTCGCAGCCCACCCACCCCACCCCACCCCACACCCTCCCCCTCCCTCCCGCCAGCCCTGTGCGCCAGTGTCGGAGCCCGCGAGGGGGTGGAGCGCAGGGTAAACACTTGTAGATTTGGCGCACGTTGCCAACGAATGGCCAAATAATTGGTGAGTTTCGCGAATCGAGTCGGTGGCTCCGGCTTTTCTCTCTATTGCTCTTCTTTCGACCCGTGTGTGTCTACCCCTGGCTCCGGTTCGACTGTAACACCGTTGCACGTCGTACGACTGAATGTTGGCATGATTGGCGCCTCGTGCGACAGCCTGGACGCGACCGGAATTCCTGATTATTCGTGGCCGCCGCCGGCAACAGCCTCCGGGGTTGATTATTATTTTAGAACGCGCGACCGGGTTTCACGCTCCGTTACAATCCGTCATCTCGGCGTTATCGATACTTCGCCCGGCCCTGCCGGTCGCGCGATTCGTCGGCAAGCCGAAGCGAAATTGCTTCGGCCGCGAACCCCCACCCCTCACGCCCCCGATTTTTGTCCCTTTAATTTCGTCGCGGGACAATTTCCACGCGCGCCCGGCGTTCGCGCGCCGACGTCAATTAATATTCGAGGTCGCGTCGAACGCGAAACGCTTCTCGGGCGTAATCGATTTCACGTTGGCCGACGAAGATCGTGGAGGGTGGCTTTTTGGAAAATAGATTCGCGCGACCCTCGTTCGATTGCCCGTTACGCACCCGGGTCAATGCTCGTGATAACGTCGCGAGGCGTATCAATAACGGGACGGGATACTTTAAACTAAGTCTAAAACATCGTTCTCAGGGGGATGCTCTTCCGATCGAGCCTCTAAAGCGCGCGATAAAATCCGTCCGAGTCATTCCATCGAGGTTTATGACCCGACGAGCATCCTTTTAAGTCGCTCGACGGAAGGGTCCTCGGATCGAAGTTCGGAAGGGAACTGCGACGGACTCGCGGCGTCGCCTCTCGCAGATACGCGTCCGGGAACAAAAATATTCTGCCGAACGATTCGCCGCCGGGTCACGTTTCTCGGGTCGCGCGACGGTTCTGGTCTCGCAGCCGCGGCGACGAAGAGAACGGTCCGTGGCCCTTGAACCCAGGGCCACGCGACACGAGACAGTTGTTGTCGCAGCAACTTTGGACAGGTCGACGGGAGCTTTTTTGTTCGTCGAAAACGCGCGATTGTTCGTGCAAACGAGTCGTGCGGCGACGATGTCGCGGTCGCCGTGAAATAAGGGGGTTGCACAGGGATGTTCGAGGGGTAGTTCTCGAGCTCTCCACTAACGTATGACGTTAGGAAACGGGAGCTCCCTCCTCTCCTCCTCCTCCTCCTCCTCCTCCTTCTCCTTTGTGTCGCAGCCGTCGGAATCGAATTTTACGCCCCTCCAGCCCTACGCGGCATTGTCTTAATCGCTTTAGTAATTTCGGTGGCGGAGCGTCGACGCAGATGGAAATTTTATTTCCGTTTACGATGGCGCTCCGTTTGCCCCCGGCTGTCTGCAAACTGACTGTCCAACGGGGCGCAATGGAAATCGGGCGACTGTGTTTTCTAGACGATCGTCTACCCCTTTAACCGTCGCCCCCCCTCCCACACGGATCGTTTGTTTATGCAAACGAGGCACCGCGTAATTTCATTCGCAACCGCCGAATTTCAACTCGATTCTCGAATTATATCTCGGCTAAAGCGAACACCAAGCGACGCGACGCGACGCGACGTCCCTCCCTGCTGGTAACGCGCGTCGCAGCCTCGGGATCGTGGCTACGTAGGTGTATGCGTGCTAGGAAATGTCAGGACACTGTCGAGGCAGTTGACACGTCGTACCCTCCCTTCAGGAACCATTATTTAGCCAACATCCAGCCACCAGAGCGGGGTTGCGCTCTCCTTCGGGGTGTGTTTCGATGCCCGATAGACGCCGCACACTGCGCGACGGAGAACCGTTCCTGCGGGGAGCACGGTTCTCGTAAATATATGCGGGGTGTGTGATTGACGCCTACACGAACAACCCGGACCCCCCACCCCCGGCAACGATTTGGTTCACGGGGTTCACGAGGTCGAGCGGCGATCATTTCTCACGGCGGATAGCGCTGGATCGGGGATAAGGATCGCCGAGGATGCCGATCTCCACGATAGAGATCTATTTCGCTCGGACTGGACGTTTCGTTTCGCGTCGGACCTCACCCCTTCCACGGGCAACGGAAAGAATACGACGAGATCGCGCGACGCATTTTGAACTGAGGCAAATTAGTTTATTATTGCCAGACAGAGGGTAGTTTAAAAATTGGAAGGCACTTTGCTAGTACAAAGTCTATATGTGGCATTGTAGAGAGCACGGCAGGGCGTGAATTGTGTGGCGAGGGGGTGTGTCCCCATTCTCGCGACGTTAGGGTCGGCCGAGCCACGTGGTAACGTGAAGTACGTTCCACCGGGTGGGAGATCGAGCGGGATGGTAAATAGTTTTAACAGAAAGAACGACAGAGACGGGGGGGGTGAGGTCTGGGGGGGGTGGGGGGCAGTCCGTGCGCGTTAACTGGTGCTAAGTGAATCTGTGGCCGTGCTTTGGGGACGCGTTTCACGGGGAGGGTTGAGAACACAGCTAGGAACACCATTGAATTTCATATAGGACCACTTCTCTCACTGATACTCTCCTCTCTGCATAAACGATCGCTCGGAGCACGACCCTTGTGTGTTATTTTTCAGCATGCTTTTTGTCGCTCCTTCGGAGGAATAATATTATTAACGACTTATTTTTTTCGGCCGGGCGGTGGAAAAAACGGAAAAGCTCTCGCTCCCATAAACGGAGGAGGGCACGAAGCCGGAAAGTTTCCGTGCGGCTGCCCGTTATTAATAAAATGTCATTAAAAGCGGCAGCGCCGGTTAAATAACGAAAATTGAAACTTTACATATTCAGGGCTGTTAGGGGCACCGGGGTGCCTCGTTTATCCGAACAACGCGAGACCATAAAATCGCGGCACAATGCGGACACGATAAAAAAAAAAAAAAAGGAATAATTTATTGAAGAATAAAAGTTCCCGCCGTGAACTTTCTCCTTTTCTGCGTCGGCCTGCGGCGCCCGCGTGTATCAGCGCAAGGCCTTTTAATTAAAATATCGCGTTCAAAAGGGAATTTTACTTGTATAACCGGTGTCACGATTGTTATTAATTTAATTCGAGCCCGGTCTAATTGCGCCGCGCCAATAGTTCTTCGCCGCGGCGTTAGGAAAGAACGTCCGCGCAACGTCGTCGACGTCGGCGTTCGCCGTGATTATTTTCCGCGTGCCGGTCGCGAGCCGGACAATAAACGACAACTGCCGGCACGAGAAACCGTCACGGTACAGCGACGCAACAGACCCCACCCCTTCCGTCTCCGGGGTGCAACCGCGTTTCTCTGTTCCACGGTGACGGCCCTTTGTCCTGCGACCGGTCGCCTTAATTATTTTTCACACGCTCGCCGTCTTGATTTAATTAACGCATTACCAGCCCGCCGCTCCGCGTCTTAGCTTAATTGGGAGAATAATTTCGCATCGCGGTGTTCGACCCTTCCGACGTTCCCGGCCACTGAGTGGTCGAACGGCGGGCGGCGTTTCGCGTTGCTCGCGGCGACGCGAAGAAAGGGGGGTGGGTTTGCTGAAAAAGTAAAAAAAAAAGGAAACAAGGAATACGCGACTCGAGGATCGACTGCCGTTACATTTCCGCGTGTCGAAGAATTCCACGAAGCTTCCGCTCTCGTTTCACTCGATATTCCCCCCGATTCAGTTACACGACGTGTCCATTGTTTCACCGAAATCGAGGAGACGCCGCGTCGAGGGTCGGCCACCCCGTTCTCCGTCGCGAATACGACAGGAGACATCGTTATCAGCAGTCACAGGGTTGGGTATCGAGTAAAACAAGCCTGTTAATTCGTGGCATCCCTTCCGAGGATGGGCTTCGGGCTTAATCCACCCTTGGCCCCGTCGCTGCCGATATCGATATCGCGATAAAATCTCGATACCGACGTATGAACTCGTATATAATAAATCGGATTACCCATGCGCGAAGGGACGAGGCATATGCTACGTAACAGGAGGGGGGAGGGGGAGCAGCATATTGCGAGGGAGACAGAGAGAGACAGAGGGAGAGAAAATCGCCGGAGATGCAGCCAGCACCCCTCGCGAGAACGAACCTCAGGGGCGGCCGCACGTCACGCTACCCTAATGCGACTCGCCACTGTGGGATAGTTAGAATATCATCGTTGTCTGGGAGAGCTCATGATTTTTCAGGGTTGCTCGGCCTCCACCCTCGTCCTGTATCCCGCATGCACGTCACATCATCTCGGGAAGCTCGTTTTCGGAGTATTCATGGCGTTGGTTCCGTGACGAAATTTAATTCCTCCATTCCGGATGTGCGGCGTGTGTGCGTTTTTTTTTTCTCCCTCTCCAAAGCCTTATCATCTCCTACATTGAATTCGCCAAAGGGTGCGACCCTGCCGCTCGATAATCCCGCCGATACAAGACATCGCCGTCCAAGTTTCGTCGAAATCCGCTCGGCTCCTCGCAAAACAAACCCGCGCGGGGATCGTTCCGATCTCGATAAATCTTTCCGCACTCGAGCGTCCTCGTGGACGGCCCCAAGTACGTTGGAAGCTACCGATATCCGATGGAAGCGATATCCAATCGGAAGCTGCTAATAATTTTGCCCCCTGTTGCCGTGCCATCGTACGGCAATAATCATTCCCTTGGTAGTCGCTTCTGCCGCGCATCGCGGCGACATCCCTTTCGCGACCCCTCCGCAAGGGACTAATCGCCAGCGCTGCTAATGATTTATAACCGACACACGCGTGTACGTGCAGAGGCGCAGCAGTGTGTACGCTCGAACCGCCGAATCCTGTTGCGGACCCCCGCGGCGTGTACACCGTGGGATTGGGACCGGGTTTTCGCCGGGGCGAGTAGCGCTCTGGAACACGCTCGAGTGGGCCAGGGCTCGTGCACGATACCGGCTTCCGGTTGGCTAGCGCGAACCACTCTGTGAGAATCAGCTGGTTCCCCGTCTCACGATTAGGCTAAAACAATGGACATTCTTTTCCGGCTGGGACGCCGCGTTTCGACGGCCGACTCGACGGCTTTCCGTCGCTTTCCTCCTCTCGGCGAAACGTCGGCCCCGGCCGTGTTCGTTGTCCCTCGCTGGCATTAATGCGCTTCCCGAGGGTTTTTTTTCTGTTTTTTTTTTTTTTTTTTTTTCTTTTCGTTCGCCAAGGGAACGGCCGAGGAACGGCGCCGACTTTAAAGTTTCCGCGCGTTGCATACTTCGCTGGACCTGAACGGGCCCCCGCTTTTTGATACTTGTATTTTAGAAAGGGGTCGCTTGCGCGAGCCCTTCTGCTCGAACGGCATTTACTTGGACAGCGTCGCTACAATGGGGCTTGGAATCGACGAAAGTACCCGGGCCGCGAACGGAGCCGTCAGTGCGTTGTTTAACAGAGATTGCGGAACTTTCTCACATTCTAACGGCGTTCGCCGAACGAACGGCGCGACGGGGTCAACGGAGCCAGGGCCGTAACTCCCCGGGCCAGGCTGAAAAGTAGATACGGTCCGCACCGTGCCAGACGCGGCGCGCGGTCACGTACCAGGGCCGTAAATCTCCCTAATTCGCTCGTCGAGAGTCCAGAGGCGTCACGGATGCCGTTCGACCTGACGAATGGCCGCGAGTTTAATGAAGCTATACGGTTCGCCATTGTTGCAGAAACGTAACCCCCGGAGCCCCGCGAAACCGGCGAATTCCCCGGGCACGGTGTCTCGCGCGAAGATGCCGGGAAACGGCATGAACGCGTCCGAGCTGCGAGCGAATAAGAAACTTGGATAACGAGGCGCGGGTTGATAATTGATAAGGGCAGGCGATCTATTATCGCGCGAACGATTGTCGCGATTTGCCCGGCACCCCTTATTCGCCACCGTCCGTCTCCTAACAAGCGGAGTAACCGAACTCGCGACGTATTTCTTTCGCGTGACCCAAATGCCCGGATCGATGGCGAAGGAAGAGAGCGCGCTGTGGGCGAGCGAGCCGCGCGGAAACGGCGAGGCCGGCGAATCATTCGGCGGTTTGCCTCTGAAAACGGGAATTTAATCGAAGTAACATCGAGGCGATTCCGTTCGAACGGGTCCCGTCGCCCGGGCGGAACTCCCGAAGACACCGGCGCGTAACTTTTAATTAAAAATTTCTTAAGAATTTCGCGGCGAAAGGAGCGCGCAGACGTCGTAACGAAGCTTAATTAAAGCCGGCCGTTTTACTTCCGTTATGTTCTCGAAAGCGCTCGAGCGGCCCTCCCCTGCCACCGCGGCCAACTTCAAAATTACTTCGAAACCGCTTTAGAACACTCGACGGTACACTTTCCAGCCGACTATGTCGACTCCCACTCAGTTCGCTGCATCTCCTCCTGGGTACCTTTTTGGGGTGGCGGACAGGTAACCGCATAAAAATCTCGACGCATTCAACGAGGGCGGATAGCTTCTCATATTACGCCGACCACCATAACGGAATTGCTTTATTAGACAGTCTCTCCCTCTCTCTCTCTCTCTCTCTCTCTCTCTCTCTCTCTCTCTCTCTCTCTCTCTCTTTCTCTTTCTCCCTCTGCCTCCTCCTCCCTTCTTCCTCTTTCCTTCGCCTCCTTCGGTTCTTCTCCTCTTCTGCCTGGATCTTTGCCGGATCCTTGGTCTCGCTTCCACGCCCGTTCTCCTCCCTCGCAGTGTCTGCTCGTTCTTGGCCACCGTGATCATCTTGCACGGTCTGCCCGTTCCTGTTCGGTTGCTAACGAGACAGCTCGTGACCAGCCGAGAAGCAACCGGGAGACCGGCGCGTCCACCCTAAGCCTACCTTCAACGACCAACCGGGCTACCTAAACGCGTCCAACGGATCTACTAAATCAAGATGTACATTGGTCACGGTGTACATGGCGGTCGGCTCTGTTATCCATGCTTATGAAACATTGATTTCACGCGGCCCGGTCTGCGATGCTCTCACGACACTGTATACGGGGTGTCCCCCGAAGCAAGACCAACGGCAAGAACGTTGGAACGAATTGGGAATTATATTAATGACACGTTTGGAAATGCTTCACGAACGAACGGTCGATATCGCGAAATGAAACTGGGCCGAGACAAGACGGGGAACTATTGTATGTTCAACCTGGGTTGAACGCAATTTTTGAATAAAATATTTTCTGTCGAAACACCCTGTACACGTTCGCAGCTAAAAGTTGCATGCCCCGACGCTCCACGGGGAGGTCGGGCGATTTTCATACCGGCCAAACTCGTCGGTCAACGTCGAGTACAGGATCACCAGCCGTATCGGGACTGGTTTGCCGTGCAAATTCGCAAAAACAATTGCCCGTACGACACGCCGCGAAACCGTGTACCGAATACAATTCGGCCGGTCCGTGAAATCGGGGGACCGCAGGCCTTCGGAACAGTCGGGACCGGCGATCTTAAAAAAGTAATACTCGCTGAATGGGATCCGAGATCGACGAACCAACGCGTGACTATGCTTAAAAAGTCTCCGTAACACTTGTAACGTTCCGTTCGCGATGCTATCGGCACGATTTCAATTAAGATCCCCCGTCTTCCGATACGTACAGCGACGTTCAAGGATAGCGTCCTCTCGAGCCACGAGATTTCCGGGATTCTCGATGCTATTAGCCGATCGTACAAGCACGAAGGACATCCTGTAGGATACGCCTGGGCGTCGGACAAGGGTGGCCGGTTATCGTGTGTGCCACGGATCATTACCCTGCGGTGTAGGACACAGCGTCCTGGTCCCAGCTAAGATTAATCACTCTGGCCAGGCCAGGGCAATATCGGCCGCTATAACGTTGGCCGGCGATAACTCGCGACACGTTCCTGGGAGATAAGACGTACTGACATGACGGTCGCGAATTTTCAAACCCGCCGCCTGCATACTCCGGCCGGAGGGATCGCCGGGGTAATTAACTGTGCTGTTGGTGGCGCAGGAAGATCAATCATCCTCGTGGGAATAGGGAGGAATGATTCGGGGGCGTGTTTGTTGTTCGCGGAGAAATATAATTGAAGGCTCGGCGGGCAAAGTGGAATCGATTGGACAATTTTTCGGGGTCGAAAATGGTCGACGCGGAGAATCAATAGCTCGGATCAACTGATTGATTCAACGTGGGAGGCTATGTTCCTGGAGGTTGCGGGACTCTCGTGCAACTGTGATCGCGCAGTGTCGTACGATCGACGCTTGGCACGAATCGCGACGCTTTGCGAGCAAAAAATTGCGAGTGACCGACGCGACGCTTCGTCCCTCTGTCCCTCGCGCCGCTTCCAGGGACGTGATTCTGCACGCAGGAGGTGCATTGTTCGGTGGTCTGGTCGTGAATTTGTTGTACCATGTACCAGCAGCCCCCCAACATTCACGGTGACGCGTATACCGTCCTCCGGCGGAACTTGTTCCCCGGGAGGATAGGGTGGCCAAGCCGAAACACCGGCTCCCGAAGTCGTTTCGCGCGAGATCGATACCATCTCGAGATTCGAGACTGTTGAAACTCGCGGGGCTATGACAGAATTTATAACCACTCGTTTTATCCATCACTTTTCCATTACTCCTCTTCTTAGATACAATAGCTCGCCGTTTTAGAAGCAACGGGGGCTAAATTCTCGCGATATCAATGATGAGGTTGTTCGAAATGTTTCCCCGTTTGATATCTAGTTGAAGTAAAGTGTCGCCGTCAGGCGCAGGCTATCGCGCGCGCTCTCTCCGCGCGGATAATTGTCAGCAGCAGGAAATTCAGCCGGCGATAGCAACTTTTGCGAGCCGCGCGATCGGTCCCGCTTTCCGTTCTATTATTCCTTGTAATGAAAGCGCGGAAATAGGATGGAAGAAGTTCCAACTTGCGCGTGGGACTATTGAAATAAATACTCCGTTTCAGTTCTAGCGGCCCAATGACCCAATTCTGCTCGACTCTTTTCCCTATGCCGGGCGAATTTACGAAAACTTCTCGCCAAACATTCGGGGGCGGACGTTAGATTCCAATGAGCTGTGCGCCCCGCGCCCGAGCGGCGCGTTTCATTTCGGGGCGGCGTTGCCTTCGTTTCACAATATTTATGAACTCTCCACGCACGGGGGGTAATTCCGAAAAGTGGACTGAAACAATTCAGCGGCGGACCTTGCTCCAGGCGTGTGTTCTTTAACAATACCCTCCTGGCGCTTTGGCAATGTCAAACGACCACAATGCTTGCTTGCAATATTTGACGAAGTCAATAGCGCGTTACAAACACCTTTTGTGGGATGCCCTGCGCACCTATTCTCCAAACGTATACCTGAAATTCCGGCCTATTTATTTGAATAATAAACTCCTCCGCGGAATTGAAGGGCCACCAAATATTCACCGAATATCGTCGATCCTTTATCTGCTTGTAACTTGGCGAAAAATCGACTAATTTCGTGGGCGAGCTACGAACGGATGGGAAATACGTAGCGAGTGGAAACGCGAGCACAATAATTGGATAATAATGTTGCCGTAGAAGCTGATACATGGAATGAAGTCTCGCGTAAAGAATGCGAATTTAATTGGTAGGAGTGAAAGGGCCAACTCATCCCGCTACGTGTTTCCGCCTGGAGCGAACTATTACTTCCCGGACCAGTCGCACGTCTACTCGGAACGTGCGTCAAAGACAGCTCTGTTCGACGTTCTCCCTACATTTCCATCCATCAGTTTCTACGATACATCGTTATCCGAATCATTGTATTCATATTTTCGATCGGGACGTATCGAGACCCGAGCAGATCGCTCGTAAACATGACGATCATAATGCATATTATGCAAGGTGAGTCGTAATGGAAGCTGTGGGTGCAACAAAGGTGGGGCGGTCGGATACGAACGAACGACACCTCTTGCCCCTGCGCCCGGTGTTCCTGATTTCTCGATATTTTACGTTTCTCGAGAATTCTCGAGGAACGAAAGGTCAGAAGTCGCAGGAGTCCAGTAGGTGTAACCCCAGAGTCGTAGGTTCGGCTCAAAGTTGGCCAGAGGCCGCAGAAGTCCACGAGTTAGACCTATTGTTGTTAGGCTGTTTCTGACAAACTTTTAGCTGGACCTAGGATCCTTGGGTCAGACTTATCGCGCTTCTCCTTTTTCTGACCAACTGTTACCAATTATTATCAACGAGATATATAATAATTTTCTTGGAATTAAGTGTCTCGAGGCATACTGTAATTTCTCCAGAAATGAGAAACAAGAAAGTGTAAAGTTTCGGTACGACATTCGTCGAAACATCTTTTCGCATCTATTTCTTCATATTCTGCTGCACGGAATCGTATCCTGTTTGCTGGCCATAGTATTCCTCGCAGCATGCGCATTCGTAATACGACAAATTTAAAGCAGAATACTCTTTAAAAAAATTACTTTTGCTTTGATATTTCGCCGTCCATTACGATTACCGAAGAGTCATTCGTACCACCTTACGTCACCCCATCTCGAGACAACTATTACACGAACAATATTTCGTTAACTTTCGTGCCTCGCGAGGTATTCCATCGTCTCCAGTTAAATGGAACACCCTGTATATCTAGCTTCGTGAAATCGTGTAGGAGTAATCAGGATTCCGAGAAGGAGAACTCGACAGACTTCTTTAGAAATTTCTTGTTTCACGCGAAAGCTCGTGCTTCGAACCGAGATTCGTAATAAAGAACACCTGGTCGACGCCGTACGAGGGTCCGCCTTTCCTGGTAGACGCGTGTCCACGCATCGTCACACCTGCTTACGTAAAGCCTCGTTCTCATATGCGTCGCGAGAACGCATCCTTCCAGAACCCGGCACTCTCTCATCGGCACGTTTTCACGCGTCGGAGAAACTTCCTTTTCCCTCTCGGCCGTGCCGCCCGCGCGTCGCTGCTTCTTGGCCGTCCGCCTCTAAACAAAAAATAAAAGAAAAAGTCGAAAAATAATCGGAAGTGTGAGGGCACGCCGAGAGCGCGGCTTAAACGCCACGCACGAACGCGGCCGAATCTAATCGCGCGTTTCCTAATCGCTTCTCACGTTTCGTTCCGAGACGTTTCGACCGCGTCGCCGCCGTCCCGTTTCATCGATACCCATCGGAGATATCGCGTTCGCTGGATTCGCGTTCAGTTTCACTCAAGTTCCGCCCGTCGACATGTTAATAGGGGAACTCCTCAGCCGCGGTACCGGTACCGGGTAGACTCAAAGACGCGTTTCCCCAAAGATCACTTTCCGAAATCCAGCCGCTCCGTTTCGCGGAGATTTCGCTAATTGACCCTAATCATTCCTAATTGCCGGCGGAACTTTCGAATCGGTAAGAGGATCAAGATCCTCCCGGCGAGGAATTTCGGGGCCGACGTAATAGGATCCCCGTTTCGGCCTCTCGAGTTGTCGAGCGGCGCAACGGCATCCACGGTGTGCACGGGCTACGTCCCCGTGAATGACAGCCTTATTGAACAGGGGTGGGTTGCACGGCGGGGGTGTTACGGAACGCCCTTCAGCGGCTACCGGGCCCGAAAACTCGGTCCCACGCACCTGGGTCCCTCGCTAGGGGCCACCGTGGGGCCCCCTATTGTCATGGTAATTCCACGTACTCCTCGTCGCATGCGTCGCCAACCCCTGGCCCACCCTTCCTTCTCTCGGTTCTCCCCTCCTCCGTGTTACCCTCGACGATCGTACCGACCAGGTGTTCGATTCTTGTGCCCGGAGGAGTTCCTCGGGACCCTCTGTCATCCGATCGCCACGGAGGGATCTCGCCTGATCCACGACTCCGACTGAGAAACCGGGGAACCTTGACAAAAAGGGCGGAGGGGTCAGGGGGAGGGGGAGCACGCGCGAATATTCCTGCTGGAATGGCGTCGAAAGGGGGCTGGGGGAGAAGCGGGGAGTTTGAATTACTGCGACGCGATTGCGGTCGCGATCGCTGCGTCGCGATGTTCGCCGGAATTAATCACGAGGGAGATGCCGGCGTCGTTTTTCTGCTCGCGAAAAATGCCTGTATTTATCTGGCGAGGAGGAAACGAGGGCGCGGCCCTATCGCGCAGAAAAATTGTACAGTCGGAATCCGTGTTATCGCGAGGAGAACGCGCAACCTGTTGAAGCCCTGTTAGACGACCCTGGCAAGAGCAACGACGGGATTGACAAGCGCGTGCTCGCGAGTGCCACGTCGTAACGCTAGTTTCCGATGCGTCGATCTGTCGATACCTTTTCAGCCAGTCAATCGTTCGATGGCAGGGGCTTGCCAGGCCACGACGGAGGACGTTCCGCCGCGCAATATCGATGCACCGGCAACCCTTTTCTTGCCGCCGCGACTTCGACCCGGCGTGTCACGACATTGTGCGACCCCTTCGCCCCCCCCCAGCTTCCATCGCAGACGTCTCGCGGAACGACGCCATATTCCCCGACACGGAGAAAAGCACCTCCATTTCCTGCAGGTACCGTTCTGTATTCTTCTCGAGCACATTCGGCACGGGTATAGTAAATTGTTGGCCACGTGGTGACCCGACCGACCAGAAGTCGAGTGCGCTTCAGATATCGTTGACACTGTATTCATAGAGGATTAGAGGGACCTTGCGATCGTTCGGCACGACGTTAAACGGCATCGATTGTCTCGATTATCGTTGAAACGTTTTTATTGGCACCCCGTCTCGGTTTGCGGGGCAGAATTCGCCCGGGGTGCCGTACTCCGGCCGTCGTAAACGGCGAGCAAGAGGGTCCGCATAATCTTAGCGCGTGTTGACTTACGAGCAACGTCGACGATAATTTATAGCCTTTTGTTCGAATTCATCGCACAGAAGCGTCTCCTCGTTCGCCCTTTATTCTCTCGCCTAAGAAAGTTGTAATTATATTTCTCGTCGGCAGACAGGGGCGTCGGGGCACGAAGGGTTGGCCGGATTCGTCTCGATCGCGACGATTTCGCCGAGTCGACGGAGAGGAGACCCGCGACGCTTCTCACCCCCTCTTTCGCACCCGCGGATCCACCCTTCGCTCGAATTCTTATCGCGCCGCGAGCCGCGCAATCTCTGCTCGTTACAATTATTCGCCCCTTTCAACCGCCGCAGGGCCCGTCCTGCCCCCAGCGACCACGCTCGAAGCGTTCTCGCGCAGAAATCGGGAAACGCCGACCGCGTCGAAATTGTCGATCGCGGGGCGGGGTGGTACGTAGACGAATCTACAAATTCGAGCGAGCGGTCTTTCCGTTTTCCGCGGCGGGCAGCCAGCAGCGGAGACAAGGCTCGGGAGGTCTTTAGGTTTAGTTCGCTCCGGGGCAGAGACGGCAGGCGTCGCGGTAGCAGGGTTGGCTCCCACTGGCTCCTAATTGGGAGACCGGCAACTAACTCTCTTAATTACCGCCTCTACCTCCTCGCCTCTCCTCCGTCGGCCGCCTCCAACCCCCCCGGCACCGCCACCTTCTCGTTCGCCTGTCTCCACCTACTGCAGAACGTTCTCGTTGCCCCTTTTTTTCCCCCCTCGTTCTTCGCCGCACTTTCTCGACTAGCTTCCTCCTACGCGTCTCCCTTTTTCGTCCCTCCTTTTTCGCTTTCTGCTTCGCGCTGACTTCGCTCGCCCTCTCCTTCACGCGACCTCTTCCCGCCAAGGGGGACCCTGAAAGCCCCGAGAAAAGTTCCGTCGACTTAATTACATGGAATAATCGCAGGAGCACGGAGCCTGGACCGAGTCGCTGCGTCCATTCCCACATTACGAGATTTCTGATGTGCCACAAAGGAACCCTTTCCCCGACGGCCTCGGTTGCTGGGCCTCGCCTCGCCGTCTTCCTCGGTCGTTCTCCTCGGAGCTGATTAGGCTCGGCTCGCGCCGTTTGATTAGGATGCCGAGCCATTTCGCGGGGATGTTTTCTCTTCGCGTCGGATGCTTGTCCCTTTGTTCGCGTCCCGAGCGAAAGTCTGAAAGGTGCCTCGAATACGCGTCCCCCTTTATCGAAGGGAGGAACAGGCAAGAGCGTTCGGTATTTTCGCAGCGAATGAGCACTCGTTTCGCGACTCGTTCCCGTCCACGTCCAAGGGACGATGTCCGTTTCGATGGCACAGCATACGTTAGCGCAGCGTTCGTTCGGAAAATCGGGCGAGAGGAGCGCGATCTCGATTCGGGGCTCCCGAAGATTTCCTTCCCCTCTCGGCCACGAGCGAGTACCACGTCCTTTCGAGGAATCTAGATCGCTCGCGACTAGCTGGATTTCGTAGCGAGCGATGTCGTAAAGTTCTCGTTACACGTCATTGTTGTAGAAAGGTTGAATAAGGTGCGAACGAGGGAACGGTGCCGGCGGGTGGCGGTCGTAATCTTCAGAAATCTTCAGCTGCCCGTCGACATCTTCATCAACGGCTGCCGCGCGGATACGTCGGCCGGTTTTCACTTTGATTCTGGTTCGCGCGGTTCTCACAGGGGCCTCTCTCGGAAAATACACCAAGATTTCCCGATAATCTCCCTTTGTCCCGTGCCAGGAACGAGATCCTCCCGCTCGCCGTCTTCCTCTTCGGCCGAAACACGAACTTCCCTGCTTCCCTTTCGCTCGTTCCCCGATGTGTCCTCAATATTTTCATCAGTATTTATCCGGCGGAGCTGTAACGCACGTTCCACGCGGCAATCGACGATTCGCGGCACTCCTTCCGAATTTTCCAGGGCCGTTTCTCAGCTACTGCAATTAGTCTCACTCGGAAGAGCGAGCTGGAAACCCCGACGACGTATCTCTCGACGTACAGTTAAGCTTTTCACATCTATGCGGCCGCGAGGCAGCCGCTATCCCCGGCATGGTCGATACGAGAAGGAGAGTCTCTCCTCTCCTCCATAGGATCACGGTATCCCTTGCCCTCGTTCTCGGTCCCTCTCGCGGGAACCCCTGCCAAGGACCGACAATAGGCCGCAGTAGTTCTCATTTGATTAATAACCCGCCCACAATGAGCACTCCCAGTGACTCTCAGTTGATTAACGATCGCGGGAGAGCGCCACAATGCCGACGATGCTGGTTGCGCGATCCGGCATGCTCCGCGGATCGGTGATTCGATCCGCGGGGTAGCCTCGAACCGGCGATTAATCGCCGATCGCGAGCAATCTGTACCGCCGCGAAGTACGGACGAAGCAATCGAATCTCGATCGCGACGCGAGCGCGAGAAAAATCGCGAGGTGGAATTCTCGATGGAGTACACGGTACGGGGAGAGGGTGGCTCGAAGTCGGACGAACGCAGCGAGCCGGACTTCAGCGGGCGGGGAAGAGATTGTCGATCGGTCGACGCTACTTCCCGCAGATCCGAGGCGAGAAGCACCTGATTCGTTCGAGGTTTATTGCTTTACGACGGACAGGTAGCCGGTACGCGTTGGCGGCGTATTGAATTACGACGACCGTTTCCAACTGCCCAATATTTCGCCCGTATTGAGCAGGGAGATTACTTCGAACCGCTCCACCCTTAACTAGGCGGCACCCTAACCGGGGAAACCTTCTACTGCCACTCTTAGGACGAAAAAAAAAACGTATTAATCTCCCCGGCCGCGTTTGCACGAGGCGTCGACACGGGACGCGATCTGTCCGAATTTGCCTAATGCTTCGCGTACCGACGTCGTCCACGAGATGCGAACGATTCGGTGGTAACCGGGTTCGGGTTGCGCGTCTCGTGGAACGCCTCGCGTAACTCGGTGCGGCCGGGAACAGGTAGCACTGTCGGGGGAATCGCGCGTGAATTGGATCGATCCACGGTCAGATTTCTATCGCAGATCGGGAACGGCAGGAACGGCCAGGTAGCCCGTGTGCGAGCTTTCAATGCGTGCGTCCGTGTAACGCCGCGACGAAGGGAGAGAAGAAGCCCCTTCCCCTAGAGCGTGCGCTAAGATGGCCGCCCTTGGGATCGTATCCTATGTCGTGGGAACCTTTTTACCAACTGGAGCACGACGGGCCTGGCGAGGGCTCGCAGGAATCCGGGCAGGTAGTCTCACGTGCACGGCGACCTACGGCATGTGAGAAAAATCGTTTCGCCCGTCGCTGGATTTGCGATGGCGGCCCGTCCTTCCTGGGATTCGCTCCGGGGACGCGTCCCTCGTAGCCGCCGTGGAAACCGGCACCGCGGTGGACTTTCCAGGAACGAAGCGATCCACGCGACCGCCGCTGGAAATTTCGCCGGCTCCTTGCCTCGTTTCCTCGGCGCCCTCGCCGTCGAACTTCGGTTGGCCGGGTGAAAAGGATGCCAGCCGTTTCTCTGTCACGGACGCAAATCCATGGAGCTCGATTTCAATTCCGTCGCCGGCGACACAGGAGGCGTCGCGCTGGAAACCGAACCTGCCCTTGCCGTTCGAGCGTTCATTTTCCGCGGGACAAACGGTGCGTCCTCGCGCGCCCGATCGAACAAAGTCGATCGAAAGTTGCGCGTCAAAGCGACGGAGGGTGGCATCCCGCGAGGAACGAAACTGCCTCGCGGCGAGGATACCGAGTGAATTACCAGCGCGACGCCCGTTCCGATAATGGGCGAACGCGGGCGCGTTCGAGCGCACGGGCTGGCATCGCGACGCGGCGCGTCCTCGCGGGACGAGGAAAGTACCAGCCATTTATCCGCGGCGAGATTCCTACCCCCCCCCCCCCCCCACCCCGGTAGACAGTCGAGAAAAACGAGAAAACAGAGCGGAATCGTTACGGGCAGAGGAGCGGCGAGGAATTGTCTCGCGTCGATTCGTTCAATCCCCGTAGGAGTCGAAGGCTCGCGGAATCGGGGACGCGGATCTCGCGCTTCTCGAACGGGACAATAAATCGGTTTCACGCGGCGGGACAATGGCCGCGACAATTAGCAACGTCGACGCTAATTCGGACTAATTAATGTTACGGGGGACACCGGGGCTGAGGGGGCTGCGGGAGTGGGGAAACGTCACTAGGAGCGGCAAAAGACAATGCTCGCGCGGAACGGCGAATCGTCGACGACGCGCTCGTTATTTAACAAAAACGACACCGCGACCCGATGGATCGGTTTAATAACGTATAATTAAGGGTGCGCTGACAATTATCGTTTCGCGGACTCCGCCACCCAGTTTCACGGTACGACGGCTCCTTTCTCTTGGCGGCGCTCGCGACCGTTCGAATCGATCATTTCTCTTCGCGATTCGCGAGGGCGACGCGCCGCTCGCCCGAGCGGTTCGACTCGATTCGAGGAGGGCACGCTGGAATCGCGTCGGAACGATTAGAACGGACGAGCGGACGGCCCGCCGTTGGGGCGCAATGTTTGCTGGAAATTGATTATCGCTGTTGCCGTGTGCCGGTGCGCGGAGGTGACCGGACGAATCGGTTTTACCCGTGCGACCGCGCTCAATAAATACCGCGGCGGCCAATGAGCGCTAATTAATGCACGCGCACGCACGCGGATCCCGGAGAATTCGTGCCACCCGACAACGGACGACAGCGACGACGCTGTTTGTCTCGTCTAAATGATCAAGTACGCGATCTCGTTGCAACGTAACAAGGTACCAAGGTACAACGTGTAGTTCACCCGCGACGAAACTATCGAGGTATCGAAATACCTTCGCGGTCCTGTTCGTTGCGCGCTCGTCGCTCGAGGAGCCCCGAGGCGGACGCGCGGAGGAGCAATCTCGCAGGGAGGAAAGCGCACAGAGGCCGGTCCGTCTACCGGAGGCGGAAAATCTCGGCGATCGCGGTGGCTTCCGGCGGCGCAGCGAAGAGGGTCTGGGTAAAAAGAGGCGAGCCAGAAGAAGCGATATAGACGAAATGTAAATCCGCTACCGCGGCACGGTTCGCGGGGTGGGGAGAGGGCTGTTGGGGGGTGGTACGATGCTTAAATTTCCGATATTTTAACCGGCGGCCGCAGCTTACTCGCGCAACAAGTCCTTTCTCCTCGGTTGCCTCTGAAAGCCTGGCTAAGTAATTTCGGTTACGCCATCCGGCTCGCGGCTTCCGCGCTGCCACAGACGGTTTTCCACCCGTCCCTCCCTCTTCGACTGGCTTCCTTACCCTCCCGTTTTATCTGTTTCTTGTTTTTTTTTTTTCTTTCCCCGCCCCCTCTCGATTCGGCGTTGTCCGTTTGTAGGCTCGCAAGGAAGCCTGCGTCGAATCTATCCGATTTTCACCGCGGTTCACTTGGAATTACGATTCCTCGCCCGTCTAAACGGCGCTTCCGCGGCGGCGTTCGAATGAATTCGTAGAAGAGAGGATATTTTTCATAATTCTTCGGCGATTCGAGGGGAATCTTTCCGCGGAAACGTTTCAAGAAATCCCCGCGCCGATTCGACCTCCCCTCGAAACTCGGACGAACCGTCGCGATGGCTCCGCGGGTTCCCCGTCGAAGTTCTCCTGCCTCTGTTCTCTGGTCGCGCGTGCGAGAACGCGAAATGGAACAGATGCAGCGGCAGCTCGGTGTTTAGGGATAATTGCGATCGGCCGAGAGGGCAGAACTCTGGACGCCGCCACGCCATGTGTCCGGCGAACTACTTGAAACTTTGCGGCGGCGAGGCGCGACGCGGCCGACGAGAGGCTCGCGCTTAATAGCGGTCTCTGGAACAGCCTGGATCGAACTAATACACGCGTGCGCGGATTTCGCGCACCCGTTGATCCGGTTCGACGCGAATCCGTGCACCCAAAGGACGCGAAAGAGCGACAAGTTGAGGGTAACGGAGATTGGACCGGACCCGTCACGCTGGCGAAATTGACGTTCCTTCTGGTTCGATGATTATTGGAATCGTTATATGGAAAAGACGCAGATAAATTTGTGTACGCACTGCGCGCCTTCATCGCTGAACGATAAGTGAGCTGGTGGGGCAAGAATGGAATTCCCGAGGAGTCTCCAGGGAGCGCAAAGAATTTTGCGAAGAAACTGAGATAATTGTGGCGCGATTACGCCTCGCGGAAGAATGTAGCCCGGCCGAAAGTGAACACGGTGTCCGGGGCCAGCAATTTATTTCGCCGATGCGGTCGCGACGAATCCACCGAACGACGCGCACGGCCGCTCGGAAAGAAGAAAGACGACGAGGCGGAGAGAGATTCGCGGAATGCATTGTCCGGCTCGTGCTTCGGAAACCTCCCTTCCTGGTGCGTCGCGATCTCGACGAATTACCGGCAAGCCTCGCGGCTCGTTCTCGGCGTTGATCGTCGCGGAATCGCTTCTACGCCCGAGTCCCCTCGGTCCGCTTTGAGACGTTCCGCGACGCGTCGAGACGTCGTCGATGTCGCTCGTCGCGACGCGCCGACGAGGAAGAAATTTCCTGGCCCCCGTTGATTAATCGAGGGTGCCACGCTCCGCGAGTCGATGAATGTTCGATGGCCCACGGAAATTCGGTGAAACAGGTCAATGCACCGATCTCGCGGCCGGTAACTGCGAGAGCAAACGTTTGCCGTTACCCAATCAAGCCAGCATAATGCCGGTCTCGTGTATACGCGTGGCCAAACTGCCTACGGGGGTTTCGCGATATACACCATATGTACCAATACACCCTCGTGTTTGGCCGCGCCATTGGGAACCCCCCTCCGTGGGCCGCGATTCGAGTTCTCGAGGAACGGGCTGGAAGCTGGCGGATCGGCCACCACCTGGACGCGCAGGTTCGCTCTGTACACACGAGTGCACGGAGTTTCGTGCTCGCGCGCGACCCTGTACGCGAGCAACGCCAATATTTTGTTAACGTTATGTTTGCCGCCTGGCTGATGTACTGGCACAGATTGGATTTGAAGTTTATAGGGCGGAAATTCTTTGGGGAAAGCCAGCCTCCCCCACGGGGTTCGCGAGGGCAAACGAGCGCGCGGGCTCGCGACGGAATTCTCGGGGAAGCTGCTCGTTTCGGCCGGAGGGCGCGATAGTTAAAAATTCATCGCGCTAAGTAATTCTCTTTGCTCTACTCTTGTTCCCAGCGTTGGAGGGGACGGGAAGCGATGTATACGCCCGATAGGATCAGGGAAGAATAATCGGAGTTTGTCACGGGGACGGTTGAATAATTCAACGGGTCTCGTTATACGCGGAGGCGGCGGCGGCGGCGGGGAACGACAAAAACGATCAGGTGGGAATAGAATCGGGAAGCGGTACGAAAGGCGTAGACGACGAATTAGAGATGCAGAACCACGTTCCCGTTTCTCGAGGATATTAAGCCGAGTTCTTAGCTTGATGGATGAAACAGGACTTACGTTGCCGGCCGGTATCCGGCGCTGTCCGTGCCCGCGCATCATCAATAACTCTCGGGTGATCGCGACGCAGGCCCACGGATCGTCTCGGGTCCGTGAAAACGTCCTCGGTGGGATGCTTGATGCGGCCACGGGCGATGCGTGACCCCGCGCCGGATCGAACGTGTAACTTTCGGTACGGAAGGGCCTTCTCCGTTCGTTAGGCTCCCCGCTTTGTCGTTTGTCAGGAGTGCGTGCCTAATGACGGGCGGCCCAGTGATTATGAAATAATGGTACCCGTCGGTCGAGTTCGGACGAAGGAATCCGTCTCGCGTCAGGAGCCGTTAACGCCGTCGCGTAATCGTCGTCGTTAAGCCGGCTCGCGCTGTCATCTGTTCGTCGACCACGCTCCGTCTCACGATCGAAACATCGCTCTCTCTACGGACTATCGCGTCGTCCACGAAACTGTATCGCCGCGATCCAATACTGGTCCGCGTTTTTCGACCGGGCCCAACCTTCGCGCGACGCGACCTGGAACAAAATGTGCCGCACAAAGGAGCGCGGAAGAAAAGTCGAAACAAAGGAGCGCCGGGATTGTCCGGCGCGGGTTGCCCCCGCGAAATGATTCGGGGTTGCGGTGCGACTCACGCGGCACCGCGGTATAATTACTGGTCGTATGTATCAGACACGCAATCAAGAATGAATTATCGCGGAACCACGCCTCCTGCCAGCGCTCAACCGGGCGCAACAATGCCGGCGCATCACGAGCAGCGACCCGACTGTCGATGATGTGTGCTAATAGTCTCCCGCGGCTTTCGCCCACAGTATCCAGATCCCGTGACACGATTTTTCCGCCTCCAGCCCGCGGCCATTCACGCTTCCTCGTCTCGTCGTCGCGGGATGAAAGCGCCACGCGGGTTTCGCCGCCGCCCCCCCCCCCCCCCTCGGTCGATTAAGGCATATCTCGAGGACAATTGCGCCGGCGTTTCCAGACACGACGCTCCGTTAAATCGGAGAAGTTATTTTTCTTGACTTTTTTTTTCTCGCCTCCCCCTCCCCCCTTCGTCCGTCGCTATCGCAGCGTAACGAAACGCGCCCCAAGGTGTTTCCGCGTGTCTTCGCAAGGGAAGGAACCGCGCTGCGCGCCGGCCAGAATTCCGTTGCCACCGATCCTAGAACCGCCCAGGACTTCCAAGCTTTTTTCCCCATCATCTGGAACGCTGCCGGATGACCCAGGCCAGTCTCGACCCATAAAGCCCGAAATAACTCTTGGTCCGTGCCTCCTCCCTTCGCCGCCCTGCTCGGACAATATCAGACGAAGGATGGGTGGGGCGGTAGTCGCGCACAGGAAGGGAAGATGGAAGGAGGGACGTAATAAATTCGCAATTTCCTTATTACGGGTAATGCCCCGGTCGGTGGGTGAGCTCGCATAAATATCCCTGGTTCCGGTGATCCTGTGACTTCCGGTCAGCCGCAATGACTTACGCTAGTCGAAGGGTGGACCACGGAACGGGGGGGTGGTTGGGGGGGGGTGGATAGAGCAGCATCCAGCCAACGAACCGGCCAACTACCACCGCGTGGAGACGGAAAGGGGGTCGCAGGGTGGTGTAGGTTTCGTGCTGGTTCGCAAAAGAGGGCGATGCTCGCGATGGAATTTGTCCCCGACGGTTCCGCCCTCGGATGACCACTGATAAATTTACTAGATCCTCCTACCCTTTCTGCTGTCGCGCCTTCTGCACCCTGACCCCCCCTTTCCCCAGTTCGCCCGTCGTTCCGCATTCTCCACGGCTTTTCCTTATATTTTTCCCTCGAACGGTGCGTTCGCGTATCAGCTCGAGCGATCGGCGCGCGCCGCGAGGCCCGCCTCGAAACGGAGTTCGAAGAAAATTTCCCGGGTACCCCTTAACAGAGGGAAGTTTACGCGAAACAATTTTCCACCCTCTCGTTTTCGGGATGGAACGGTTGGCATCGGTTCTGTTTGTCCCGTCGTTTCCACAATTTCCTCCGCGAACGCGAAAAGTTGGAAAAAGCGGGGGGAAACGCGAGGGACCTTGCAACTTGGTGTTCCTCCTTCCCTCTACGCAAACAGAGGAGAAACTTTTCCATATGAGAAATTGTGCCCGACCGGCTTTGCGGAATTTTCGGGACATTTCCCCCCTGTCTTCCGCCCCTTCGTCTTCGCCGTTCTCCGTCGATACCGTCCCGAGACACGGCGTTTAATTCCTCGAGTGGCTTTGATCCTCGCGGATCGTCACCGGCGAGCAATAACCTTAATTGGTTTCTTCCGTGCGCTTCATTCTTCCGCGACGTATTGAAACATCCGTTCGCGATCAAACGTCGAGCGATCGTCGCGGGGCCGTTTCGCGTCGTCCTCCCGCGGCCGATTAATCCGTCGAGCGGATAGCCTCACCGCGCGGAACACGCGGCGGTAATTTTCAATAATTTTCAAATAGCGGCGGAACCGCGCCAGCGGAACGGGATTGCAAAATTGAGCCCCGCGACACCACCGGTTTCCCGATTAACAGGTGCGCATCGATCGCGTTACTTTTAAGCACCCCGGTGCCACCATAAAATTTCACCGCGAACAACGTGTCCGAACTGCTCGGCGCCATTAAATTTGCCCCTCGTTGTCCTCCGAGCAGCTTTCATAAAACACCAGGCATATATTTATCCACGGTATCTCTCCCCAAGGTACGATCGTTCCGACAATCTGTTTCGTTTATCGCAGCCGCCCCCTCCAGGAACCAAGAACCCTCCTACCCCCGGCTATGTTTCTCGGTTCTGCGGGCTCGCCTCCACCACGCCTAAACATCCGTCGAGATGATATTTTTTTTTTTTCCTACTCTTTTTGCGGAATCTCGCCGACCCACCCCACTCGAACCGACCTTCCCAACCGTGCCGTACCGGGGATACAGAGAGGGTGAAAAAAATGGGTGTCACGCTCCAATAAAACAAGCAATATCGCGATGTCCCGGGGCCAAAGAAGGTCCCTGGGTTATCCAGCGGGGGGTCCTGACTCCCGGTGCGCGTCCCAAGGTATATTGCTCCCGGATCATCGCGCCTGCATCGCATTACGGGGATGATATCACCCTTTTCCACACGTACGAACGGACACGCACGCGCCCGACTTATATCCTCGCCGGCACAATGCGGAATCGCCGGAACGACTCGGGCCGCGACGAGTATGAGGAAACGTGAGGACGTCTGCGAATTTTCGCGAGCCGCCGACCTTAGAGCGGCCCCCGGTTTACAGGGGGTTGGGGATCGGAATCGGTATATTGCGGACTTAATATAATTCCCTTTGTACCGATTCCTCGGCTGCGATTCCGCAGGCGTCGCGCCCCGCCGAATCCGCTTCAATTTCGACGATTCCGCGCCGCTCGACCGGCGCGACACTCTCTTGCGCCGAAATCATCGAAGGAGATTAAAGGGGCGCGGGGGAAAATGTCACCCTCCTGGCGTTTCTTCGGGCAACGGTAATTCGGCGCGGCGACCGTTCGACGAGTCCGATGGTTCTTTTGAATCGGAGAGGCGCCCGGTAACAGGGATCGGAACGCGATCGGGCCACGTTTCATTAAAGGACGCCCCGGTGCAATCGATTCGCGCGCGTCCCGCGAAGCGATAAATGCCCTCGACACAGAAGGACAATCGCTTCGACGTGCCGCAGCCATTGATACCTTTGGGGGCGGCGGGGGCAGCCTGGCAGGAAGGAAGGAAGAGGGACAGCGATGCGAGCGCAGCTATCGGGATAGAGGCCCGATCACGCGTGTAACGCGCGGATTATTAATCGCAGAATAATTTGACGCCCCGGCGACAGAGGCGGTGATGCAACCCCCGCCGGCATCCCCCTCTGACGCCGTTCTTCATCTACGTTCGTGCCATCTCCGACCACTTCTATCCGGGCGACGCCGAGCGTCGGGCCTAGTTATTGGCTTCGCAGATTTGCGCTAATGTGTCCTCCGATAGTTCGTAACCCTCGACGCTCGAAACGAGGGGGTGGCTCGTCCTTCCCTTGGAAACGGCCCCGTGGTTCGAGCGGGGTCGCGATCTCGTAAACCGGGATTCCCCTTTGAACGGAGAATGCACTTCGGCGGGGAAGCGCGACGAAACTTTCGAGGCGAACGATCTTTCACCGCGAAGATCTCGGTCGTCGATGTTTCGTTCGAAGTTAATTTCCGTTTCTTCTTTCCGCAGAGCGTCGCCGATTCACCGCTGCCCCGGACCCGGACGATTTCTAAACCGAATGGAGCGGTGAGTGGCATTTTATTATCACCCCTCTCGGCGGCCGCGGAGCTTTTGTTCCTGCGAATTTATCGGCCGACTTCCCGAGCGGTGCGCGTCGCTCGTCGTTGCAATTCCGTCTCGCGAATGATGCTTCCCCCGGCGAAGCCACGGTGGTCGAGCCTCCGCGTTACCGTTTTCCCATCGGCGGCAAGCCTGAAACCGCGAGGTCGCGTTTTCCTCGCCGCTAGACAGGACCGCCGCGAAGCGTTAACGCCACCCGTAGATACTGTTCCCTCCGGAGGAGCGAAAGCAAGGTGGGGGAAAAAAAAAAACGTTGAAATTTACCCGCAACTCGATCCATAATCCCCGGCGGAAGCCGCGAGCGTAGATGAGGAGCGCGGAGGCCAAGGAAACCGAGAGAGGCTAAAGGGTAAGCAAGCGAGCCAATGTTTAATGGAGGCTTTCCGTCGGCCCCTTGCCCGCTTCTTCTTCTTCGTCTTCTTCTTCTCCTATCGCCGCGTCTTCGCGGCGATGTCGGTGGCAGCTGAGGTTGCCGGTGGAGGCGGTGGACACGTCATTTATCTTTCACCCTTCCCCCTGCCGAAGCAGGTTCTCCACCTCTCGCCCCCTACCTCCGGCCTCTGCTACACTTGGTGGCGCCATCTTGGCAACTCCCACTCTCCTTTTCTCCTCTGTTCCTCTCTCTGCCCTTCTCGGTTCGCCGTACGCCTCGCACCCTCTCTTGCTCTGTCCCCGTTTGCCTCCTCTTCTTGCCTCCGACTCCTAACGTGGAACAGCGCTACCCTTCCCGCTCTGTCGCTCGCCGCTCTTCGGCCTTCTCTTTGTTTCTCTCATTTTCCGCCTCCATTCTCTCCGTCCCGTCCCCACGGCCCGCCTCGCAGGCCCCTCGCCTCTCCGGCCGCGGCAAGAACCGTTTCCCCCTTCGTCTTAAGCTGCGTGCCTGGAATAGTTGGCAATTATTCGACACAGCCCGCGATCCCCTTTTCACCGTTCTCGCTCGCGGTACCTATGTACGTCTGCCTACGTTTCCGCCTCTTCTGCGTCGCTCCTTTCCAGCGTCGACGCCGATGTCCGTGAGATAGACGGGGGCAGGATCGACGAGGCGGCGGCAGCGGCAGGCAGGCGATGAATATTCATCGATAGCTGCCGTTCCAGTCACGTTTCATTCGCCGCCGATCGTCCACGATATCGAACCGTGATAAGGGTGTTTGCCGGAGGGATGAAACAGCTTCCATACCCCGTAACGATTTATCGAAACACCTGCGTTTACCTTCCATTTCTGCTCTCTTTCCCTCCCAAGCATTTTTGTACGTACCCTTTTAATCGGCCGTTTCCCCGTCGACGCTTCCCCGATCACCCGAACTCGCAGGGCAACGCGAAAATCCCCCGGTATCGCCGCGCGAAACACCCCGTATCAATTCGCCACCTCGCCCCTCCGAAAAACGGTCCTTCGGGCCGGCCGAAATTTCCAATCCGATAACGAACCTTCGCCGCCGCCGAGCGGCCGAACTTCGTTAAAAATCCTGACGACCCGGCGGGTCGAGGAGCGACCGCGGCACAATTATACGACGTCCTCTTTTTAATCGCGCCAGGACACGGGGTTACCGTTAATTACGGACGCGGCCGTACAGGACGACGCGAATTTCGAATTATCCGCGGATAGGCTTTGTTCGCCGCTTTGCCATTGTGCCGGGCCGCCCTCTCTGTCCGCCGTGCTCGCTAACCCCCCCACCCCATCCCCCTTCCCGTACCAACCCCCCGGCGCGCCGCCCCCGACGGCTTTAAAACCATCCGCCGCTGGTAAACGCGTCGCAAACGAACTTTCGACCGCCATTGTCGGCCGGCCCCGATGCGTCGCGGGATTTTAACCGCGGCCGTTGCGCCGAAATTTCCCGCTCGCGGCTCCGTGAAAACGCGCCACGCTGATCGACGTCGCGTTCGTTGACGCGGCGGACCCGGGCGTCCGATCCGCCGGTCCGCAGAGGAGCTCGCGTCGCCGCGCGCTGCGGGACGGCGCTCGATTGAAATACCCGAGGTATTTTTTCGCGTAGCTAATTGCAGCTTCGATTTGTTTGACCGGTCGACCGTGGGGATCTGCTTTCGGGGCGGGCACCCACGCGTGTCGGGAGAATCGTCGCGACGACGGGTGTAGCCGTCGTGCACGGGGAATTGACGGTGGGACGATGTCGGGACGAAAGACGGCTGTATTTCTGTAAAATGAACAATTTTATTAGGAATGTTTCTGTAAACGGAGGGATATTATATCTTGATGAACGGAAAACTCGGGAGAAATGAAGTATCCGTAGAGGTCGAGAGTTCGAACTGCTGCTGTCCAGAAATGTTCACCAAAGCGAGGGACTTTGACGCGTAGCGGCACTTCGCAGGTCGAACATCGGTACCACTATTCTTTCTTAATCTTTTTTTCAGAGCAAAGTGTACACCTTCGCGATGGAACGTTGTCGTCGCGCGTGTGTAAGTTGGTTATGCGAACTGGCAAGTAGTTCCAGCTAGTTCATCTGGGGATGCTCGAATCAATCTCAAGTTATTGGTACTTCCTATTTGCCTGTTTTATTTCGTCTCGACCTTCGAAGATTCTAAACATATTGAAATGTACGAATGTGTTTTAGTTTTCACTGAAATTGCAATTTATGTAGCGAATGGTAACTCAATTTTATGCATGACGGGTATAGTCGTCGTGCACAGCTGAGTAGTTAAGGCAGGTACTCGCGAGCAAGCGTAGGGTAAAGTTTTCTTAAAATATTATAACTCCCGATTACGAACACTTTTATTAAAAGTCACTACATGTTTCAATAGCACAATATGTGTTCTTTTGAAACCCATTGAAGAGAAAGGTAAAAATGATTCGGTTTCTCAATAATGCAATAAAAACGAAAGCGGTAACAAAATCGCAGATTAGAAAAGTGTGAGGCCCAGTTTGTTTGTCATTTATTCTGTCTCTTCTCACTCGTTGGGCGTGCAAAACTTATTTTTTCAGCACCGCAGTGTTCGTGGACCCGCGGGTAACACTTCATTGTTCACTTCTTCTTCATTCTTCATTGTAAAATCCTGTGCGAAAGAATCATTCTCCGTTCTAATTTTCTTCATAATCACTTTCATCGTTCAGAACGATATCTTCTTCACACCCGTCAGCTGAACTATCGCTTTCTACGCGTTTCCTTTCATTTCGTTTTATGGAATTCTATTACCGCAACAATCGCCAATGCGAGAATCCGGCTAAAACAAAATTGGGTACCTAATACGAGACAGATCTCGTAATAGGAACTTCCTACGGTCCAATATTGAGAACTAATAACACGATGACTATTAAACAGATTCAAAGTTGCGCCTTCGTTATGGATTGACAAAGACCTACGAAACCTTAAACTTAATTTCATGCACCGTGCAACAATGTTCATGAAAATGATGATACGCTCGCCATTTTGAAGGTATCCGTAACTTAAGGGAACACTCGGAAAATCTTTCGGCAATGTACATCTTTCAGAATACGATCTCCCAAGACGTTCAGTTGCTTTCAACGCCAGCGTGTGTATAAAACCAACTAACTAAACGGTTGCTCGCTGAACAAAACAGCGTCGCTACAATGCATTCGAGAGTTACGTATCGCAAATAAGCGGTGGTCTCGTACCGAGGAGAGGTCTTTTATTAGGCTGCTCTACCCCACCGGCCCTTCTTCGCCGTGGCCAGTGATTTGTTTCGTTCGATCGTCGAACATCTCGGCGAAACGAACCTCTCGCGCGAACGGCAACCGTAACCGTAAAGGCAGCTCGCTCGCGAAAAATGAACCGCCTCCGTTCGGGACGACGCGGTCGGATCACGAGTTTCCACAGGTTTCGCAAGGTATTCGGTAGTCCAGGCACGTAGCCCGGGGCCCTCTCGTGGAATATTAGCTGGTAGTTGGTTCGAGCCCACATTGGGTCGAGCTCGCGAACGACAGACGTGCATACCGTATTAAGCCCCCGGGGACTTCGCTGCCGTGTTACCAAACACCGACGCGCTTGACAAGCGTGTGTCCGCGTCGAGTCGCGTCGCGTCGCGTCGGCCAGCTCAACGCGCGGCCCCGACGAATCCGCACACTAACGGCGGAACGAAGGGTCCGCACGCCGCGTATATCGGTGCACCGTGTGCAAATACTCCGGTATTCATGAATCCCGGTGCTCGCCCACGGGAAATGCATGCTCGGCCGCTGCGAGACCGACCCTTACCTTCCGCCACCTCCGCGAACCGTAACCTTGGCTCGCTCGAACGCCGCGACCCGCGAGGATCCTTTCCTCGCGAAGAATCGACGGAGAGATAGAGATATATATATATATATATACGTAATAATGTTCTAGCAATTTCGTGTCGGCGATCGCGGCTCGCGAACGATTTCGCCGACGACCCGCGACTCGCAACCCGGGGGTCGGGGCGGCAGGCTAGGAGATTCGACCGCGCGAATTAACGACACGCTTTTCACGCGAGCGAGGCTCGGTTCGCAGAATGAAAGGCGAGGCTCGTCGCTGTCACGGATAGGAATCGGCGTCGAAGGGGGGGGAGTCGAAGGGTGGCGAAAGGTTTCCGCCGCGAAGCGTCGACGATCCAGGTCGACGAGTGGCAATTAGGCAAATGAATAATTTCCAGTGAATTAAGCCAGACTCGCTCGGCGAAAAAGGCGATAATGCGAAAAGCGACGTAAATAGAGAGAGGAGAAAGGGGAATTATAACAGAGAGGGAGAGAGAGAGAGAGAGAGAACGAGCGGGGGCGAAGAAGGAGACAGGGAGGAAAGGTGGAACTGTTGGAGGTCGGAGGGAGGAAGGGCGAAACAGAGAGACGGAAGAAAGCGGAACGGACGAGGGCAGGAGGGAGAAGTGGCGGAATCAGCGTGGAGGAGAGAATCGTGCGAGATGAAGGGCGAGAAGA
The DNA here is from genome assembly GCA_948146005.1 of Nomada fucata. Taxonomy (NCBI): domain Eukaryota; kingdom Metazoa; phylum Arthropoda; class Insecta; order Hymenoptera; family Apidae; genus Nomada; species Nomada fucata. Next base: position 21,144,135 of record OX411281.1, on the reverse strand, counting down.
GGTCGGGCGCACGCGTGTGCACCCGTTCCGCGCGTGTATAATCTTCCGCGGCGCGCTGGAGGCCGCTATGCTCCCCTGGTATGCAACCCGGTGCAAATGTATCCTCCTACCTTCGACCTACCTTCCTTGCGCCCTTACACCTCGTGTCAACTCGTCGGCCCGGGGCAACCGGGGGAACGCCCGCGGCGCAATCAAACGTCAATCCCAGGCGAGTAATTTTCAAGCAATTTGTTTCCGCGATGCCGGAAAAATGTTCCCGTTTTGTCGGCGACTCGCCGGCACGCTCGGCTCTTACCTTCGATCGCGGCGCGCCAGCCGCCCGCCGTCGCCCGCGGGGCCATTCTAAGAAATAATTACGGAAACGAGGTTCGCTCGGACGGAAATTTCGTCGTTTCCAAGTTCGACGGCGCGAGAACGAGACGGGGACGGGGAGCCGCGTCGAAACGAACGTCCCGTTCGATTTAACGTCCCGATAATTAAACATCCGGAAGACGCGTGATTTCGTCGCGATCGGCGAGAGGTTGCGCGCCCCCTTCCGCGATTTATCGTTTCTTTTCGTCCTCCGCCGACAGCAGCAATTCCAGCAGGAAATATGTAAAGCAAAGCAGCGACGATTTGCTTCCTACCCCTGTTTTCCATCGCGGCCTGTCTCCCCGGTATATCCAGGCGTTCCTCGCCGGATGGCGACTTACATCCAGGCTGGATTTACGCGCGATATATTTGTTTTAAAGTCCCGGATCCCCGTGCTTCGCATCCGTTCCCGCCCCATTGCCTGGTTTGTCGTCGTTTTCGTCGTGCCCTCCGACTCCTCGTGCCCGCCGTCTCGCGTATTTATGAGGGCGGGAGGGCAGAAACGGGTGGGGAACGCGTGCGGGAGTTATGGCCCGAATAAGTGCTCTCGACCTCGAACAGGGATTCTCAAATGGGAATGGAATCGCGATCCCGTGGAATTTTTTCGCGAACTTCGCCACCGTTTAGCGAACGGAGGGATGGTTCCCGTTGAAACGTTCGTTTTGCTTCTCAAGCAATTTTTTCATCGGGAAAGGGGGTACATCTCGTCCTAATTTCTAGGGTAGCGCGCGGTAGGGTTCGTCGGATGGCTGGGGCATCCGTTGATCCCTCTTCGCGGACAGGATTTTTCCAGGGAACGTGTTCATTTGGGGACGCGATTCCTCGGGAATTTATTTATTCCTCGTCCCGGCGTTCGACGGCGAATTTTCCCGCAGGTCTGACGGCAAAGACACGCGCGACGATCGAGACCTCCGGGCAGCCATAGCGAAGCGCGAGACCCAATTTTCGCCGGGGGATTAATCCCCGTCGATCTGCGAGTTTATTTCCCGCCGACTCGATAAGTCTTCGCCTTCCCTTTGATCTCCGTCGCCAGTGAGACCCGACATTGTTACGATTGTTGCGGGAATCAGTGGGAAGCGTGGCGGCGGGGCTTCGCGACAGTTTCGGGCGTTCATTAAGTTGCGAGCAGATAAGGAGGGTGTCGCGGAAAACACGGCGAAATACGGCCTATCGGCGACGTCGCGCAGCGAGATGAAACATTCTCCGAATGAACGCGCGCCCCGGGAAAATCTTCCGCGCCCCGTTATTAAATTCTTCGCCGAAGAATTCGTCGCGAGTCACGGCGACGCTTCGAACGGTTCGTTAGCGCGGCCAGCGAGATTGCCGAAAAGCCGGCGAATCGTCGAGGGACGAGCGAGGAGAGACGACGGTGGAAACAGGGAACGGGGAGCCCGGAACCGGAAGCCGGAGGGAAGAAACTCGGCCCGGTGTCTCTCGCTTCGCTCGTCTCCGCGGCGGCGGCGTCCTCTCATTCAGGCGGAGTCTAATTAAAGTGCAGCTACAAGTTAAATTAAAACACGATAATGTTGCCGGTAGTCTCTCGCCTTTCGCCGGTCCATCTTTGTCCGGGTAAGGGATCCTTCTCTAGGACGACGGGGCCGGCCGAACTTAAGCGGTCGCGACGGAATCGCAGCCGAGACGTTCGCGAACTCCTCGAAGAAGTTGGATGAGCGAGTTAAACAGCTCGGCGCCGACGATCCCGCGAACGGTTCCCCTTTGTCCGCTTGTTCCGCGAATAAAAGCGACGGGAATGGTCGTCGTATCGGCCGGCTCGATGGGTTTCGACCGGAACATCCTGGAGGCTGAATGATAAAAATAAAAAAAATTAAACGCCGCCGCCGTGGCCAAAGAAGCTCCTGCCGCGCAGAGCGTTCTTTTCCGTAAATTTGGAACGCGGCGTCCGCGGCCAATTATTTCGGCGAGCAGTCGCGAAATTAAAGAGGCGATATCAGTTAATTACCGCAATGCGTAACAGGTCGTTGGACGTAATTACGCGCATAAGTTCATTACGCGCGGAGCGTAATTAATGTTCAGTGTAGCGCAGCGAATGTTTCTGATTCGGAAACTGGGTAAACGGCTTTCGACCAACTCCGCTGATTACCGTTGCGCCAGCGAAATCTGTCTCGATCTCGGTGTTCCCGACGATTGTTCCGCGCCAAGGGCCAACAATCCCGGGACCGACGCGCCAGGGACGATCCGCTTCGCGAGTCCACGCGCGGATCCCCGCTCTGACCGTGACATTTCTAATTTCGAAACGGGCGCCCGAACGTCCTGCCCACACCCTCGGCGCGCGGAGTTCCGCGCGGCCAAACAAAAACCACTCGAAACTGTCGAAGTTGCGAACAAAGAATCGATCTCCAAGCGAACCCCGTTCGCCCTGAAACATACCCGCCGATCCGTTCCGCTGCAATTTTCTCAGCGTTTCGCGGGAATTCTCGACGCTGGAAGGGGGTTGTTGCCCCTGAAGGGCTTGCGAAACACTGTGCCGGAGATGTCGCCGAAGTGGGGTTGATAGCGGCCCGAGGAGGGGTAGTCGGAACCGGGCGCATTGTGGTCGGAGATAGAGATGGCTATCGGGGTGCGCCACGCGGTAATTGCCAGGAACTACGGGGGGAAATTAAAGCTGCCCCGGTCTTCCGGCACCCCCATTGTCGGCACTCGCGACACTGTTCCCGGCAGCGTTCTATTTATCAGAAACGAGCCAATAGCTGGCCATCGCCGACAGGCTCCGTGTCACTGTGTCACCGGAATCGAAAACCTACCTCTGTCGAACCACCCGCCCTGTCTGTCCCCGTCTCTCACCTTTGCCCGCCGGTTGCTCGCGATTCTGGTCGCGCGGGTACGCGTCCGTACGCGGCTATCCGCTCGGCCGTTCATCGAGATTGCTCCATATAGCCTGCATAGAGACGATCGAAAGGGGTGCAGCTTCCACAAGGATCGCTAAATGGACGCTTCAGAGCCGGCTCCATTAAGCGCTCCGTACCCTGAACGACCTGTCGGGGGTGCAAAAATGCGAAACGACCTTTTCCTCTCGGGCGGACTTTGTCCAACCGTACGGCTGGAGTTGTTCGTCGGTGGATGCGTTTCTTTGGCGAATGTTGCGCGGTACGCTCGGACGCTGAAAGGAGATCGAACCGCCTCGATAATTGCGTTTACCGTCGAACGGACGGAATTCGCCGGCGAACAAAAATACAGCTGTCGAGTATAGACGGTCGCGACTTCTCTCGCTTTCCATTAAATTCGACGAGAGCAGACTGCTCCACTTTCCCCGGAAATATTCCGCGGACGCCCCGAGTATTCTTCTGGACCAGATCCAAGTGGAAAGATCGGCCGAACACCGGGTTGCGGCGGGGGGGGGGGGGGGGGGTCGTTCCTTCATCCCCAGCGAATTCCACGGATCCAGCGGGTCGATTCATTATTCCGGCACGTCGCGCCATCGCGCCTCTCGCGATCGCGCGCCGCTCTGTTTTCAATTTTCCCCACGCGAACCAGCCCCACGCCGATCGCAGTTGCACGCGCACCGCGCGACAAAACCGCAAATACGTCCGCATCCCATCCAGGGATCGGAATCGCGCGCGTACGAAGCCAGCCAGCGCGTCGACGAGTGCCGACCGAGCACCAAGATTCAGATACGTATCCGTCCTATGTGCACATACGGCAGTTATGTACGCGCACGTGCGCACATAGAGGTATACAGGCAGCCTGGTTGCGGATAATTCAGGCAATCAGCGTAATGTTGCGGCGGTGAGGACCCTCCAGCCTCCGCTACGTATATAATACGCTGCCTACCTACCCGGCCAACAGGGAGGCTGCTTAGGATGAAGCTGGCCCTCTAGGTACGTACCTGCGTTGCCTGTATGTACCGGAGGCCATCCTGGCTATGTACGGACGGCTGCCTACGCAGGTCAGGTTAGGTAATAGCTAGGCACCGCCTGTAGCTTTCATACGGGGTGTCCTGGGTCGGAGGACTCGAGGGGTGGATTTCAGGACGGTGAATGTACAGTGATCGATTGGGCCGATGAAAGTGTTGCTGCGCCGGTGTGTCCTGGACGCACACGCGTTGCTCGATCTCGTCGATTCCTCTCGGCAATTCCGGTTGGCAAATCTCCGCTTCGCAGGAGGCACCACGGCGGTTTCGATTAATTTCACTCGCAGGAACCGCGGAACTGTGGAACGCGGGGCCGCGTTCGGATCCGCTCGAGCCGATCCGCCGCGGAACGAGGCTCGGAGGAATTCCGTACGAACGAGGTCGTTTGTTCCGCGGGTTTTCGAAATCGCCGCATCGACTGGATCAAAAGTAGTTTTTTTCGGTGTATTCGATTTGAACGCGACACCGTGTATAGGCGCGCAACTCGGCCAACGAGCCGTTAGCTCTGCACGTGCAGCAACCCTCCCCCTGTATACCGGGACTGGTTTCGAATCGTCGAGAGGGTGGACCAAGGGTAGGCCCTAGTGACAATGCATCGAGTACTCTCGAAATATTCCAGCACGCGGTGCACCCTCCTCCCGGTTCGCTCTCTTTCTTCCTCTCGCTGTCTCTGCGTCCCCGCAGTCTGCGTTCGACGGCTGCAGATTGTCCTCCCTCTCTTTCTCTGTCGGCCATTACTCGATGATCATTTGCCATTTTGATGCCAGATAACTTGCCACCGGTCGGCAGGTTGCTGCGGACATTTCGGTGAGCGCAAATTTCCGGATATTTTAATTAATGTCGCTCCGGCGAGCGGCCTGCAATGCTTCATTATCGTTATAACATTTTCGCACGCAACACTCGTTCAATATTGAACAATCGTTGATCGTTCGAGGCGGTCGGGCAGGAGCGACTCGTTCGACTCTTCTTCCGTTTCTTCGCGACCCTTCTCGCAACCATTACAGCATTCCTCTCTTTGTTATCCGATTCGAGAATCTTCGCGTTTCCCCTATCTTTTTTCTCGCTAATTTCCCCGACCGAAATCGAGAAAAACAACTGCTCCTGGCTGATAACGTCATCAGCAGCTCGGTGGATGGGGTTGGTAAAAAGTTCCGCTCCAAGGGTGGCGAGGTCCTTCCAGAGGACTTAAAATCCTCGAGCAGTCGCGGGGTCCGACCGTCTCCGTCCTCTCCTGGGATTCCTTCCTGGACGAGAGGCCGGGAGAGGGTCGCTTTCAAAAGACTCAAAATTACTTTCTGGATAAGCTGGATTAGGGTTCGCTCTCGTGCCGCGTCCCAGATTAGAGCAGACGACGCGAGCATCCCTACTTACGATTTCGCTCTTTTCCCTTGCTTGTTTTTCCGTCTCCGTTTCTTCCCCTGAACAGAACGACGAGCTTCTCGGACGCGAGGAACGGCCGGAGCGACACCGGTGGGGCAAATAATAATTTTCCTCCCACTTGTACTCGTATACCCGTAGATCGATTTCTACCCGTTTCCTAAATACCCGCAGCCGGCGAGAAGAAGAAATCGACGAGACAATTCCGCCTCGTTTCCGCGATCGCGCGTCCTCCACCGTTTCCAGGAAAATTTCGTACGCGGGATCCAGCCTCGAGCACGCATTTGTAGGCAGAGCGCGGAGCGAACTTTAAGAGGGTTGCTTTTGTCGGGGCGTTCGCTACCCTTTAAACCGCTTCCTCTTTCCCACACGCCATCGCCAGCCTCCTTATCTATCTCGCTTCGCCTCGCGACGACTTTCTCGGCGCGTCCCGCTTGCTCGTTCGCGCCCTAGGAAGTGGCCCAGTCGTTGGCGCGCGGGGGTGCGTCTTCTCCTACGGAACGACGGAGCCCGAGGGCGAAACCAAGGAGACCAGATTAGAAGGGGCGAATCCCGGACGGCCACGGGACTTTCCGTGATTTCCATTCGGGCCTCGTGTGCCGCGCGTGCACCGTCCCTCCGCCAAGTTACGCTCGCGTGAAACAATGGAGGCCGAAGCGGAAAAGCGACGGACTGCCGTGTCTCGATGGATCAGAGGCGGTTGAAACGCCCGCCCGATATAATTCTCCCGATGATTTCTCCGGCACGAATTGATCGCCCGGCGGGCCGCGCGAGTACCGTCGAGCGGTCCCGCGTCCGCGCAGCGGAATGATTTAGAGAGAGGCCAATGGAGCGAGGGACGACGCGGTCACTGGGGGGGGTGGGGGGGAAAGGGAGGGTGGATCCGCGTTTTTTGCGCAATATTTTGCGTAATTGAGCAGCGGCAATAGATTTCGTTTTGAATTATGCGCGGGCGGTGGGAAAATAACTGAAAACTGTCCAACTGTTCCCATCCATTATTTACATCGTTTAGCAAATTTTACTGCTCCCCGGTGGCACCGCGGTGCCGTCGGTGGCACGCAGCCCCCGTGATGCGCTTGTGCACGTGCGTGAATATACCCCGAGCATTTATTGGCAAATACAGCCGTTGCGCCGGGTGCACCGGCACGGGCGAACGAATTTACGATTTCATCGAATTTCCTCGTTAATCGACGGTGTACGCCGTTCCGGGATTCACGCCCGGACGAGCCGTGCAAACCGCTCCGCCCGGTTTAAAGTTCGACGAGATGGCCGCTTCGCGACCGTACCGCTTCTGCCCCTTTTATTTCTACCGCCCGACAGAGAGAGAGAGAGAGAGCTCCTTTCGCCCTCCCTCCCCCCAACCCCGAAAAGTTCAAAGAGTTTCGCTGTCCGCTGGCCGTAAGTAGATCCGGTACGTCGTCGCGAGGCCAGACGCGTCGCGGCCGATCCCGAATCTTTTCATCCCGGTCGCTCCGCGGCCTTACGACCGCTAACCTACTGCTGACCTAACTTGATTTACGATCGAAGAATATTCCCGCACCCTGTGGGCGAACATTGTCAAGCAGATCGGTTCTTTTCTCTCGCGTGAAACGCTTCTCCATTGTCTTGGGAACAAGGAACGGATTTGTGCGACCACCAGGGATGGGGGGAGACGGCGAGCAAAATTTCTAGAACTCTGGAAGAATTTTCACGGCTCGCCATGGGCAACGCGGATGTTTTGCCTAATTGTGGCCCTAATAGATTGTCAAGGGACAGACGAACGCCCCGATCCCTCGAACTTTCTAAAGGCTTCACGGGGATCTTGCTTGTCGCGCCGTTCAACTTTCTTCTATCTTTTAGCCTAACGACCGATGAATATTCATGAGATCGTTTCGGATCTCCTCGTTAAACCGTGGACAAATTTTCGTGTAGCTGAAACGGGGCCCTCTCTGCCCCCCTCCCCGCCTACCCCTTTCCTCGCGGATTCTCAGTCGTTCAGTCGGCTCTAATATTTTTACGCTGAAAACGTCAAGCAGGAAATGGTTTCATAAGCCGTTTCCTGCGTGCAACATCCGGTGTGCAGGATTTCACGGAGAGATCTTTATCGTTCCCCGTTTCATTGTTTCGATGTGACGCGCGCTCTCCCCCCCCTCTCTCTCTCTCTCTCTCGAAACTGTAATATCTGGAATTTTACAACTTCGCGTCGCTACCAGAATTTGAAGAACTCCCCCTCCAGCAGAAGTAGAATAGACTTCCTGCCGCGGAGCGTAAGTTTACCAAGCCCCGGTCATAGAAGTGACACGTCCACGCGCTAGGTCTCGGTCGTCCGCCATTTCATTGTATCGACATGGCCGCGTTGCGTTATCAGCCGACGTAATCAAGCAGGTACGCGCCGGTGACGTGCGTGACCGTGTGCGTACGCGTCGGCATTAGCCAGAGAGAGGACGGCGTTACCGAGGTGGAACAAAGAGGATGCGAGTAAGTTATCCAGAGAGAAAAGGAGAGGACTAGGGAGAGGAAGAGAGAGGAGTGGCCCTCCGATTGGTCCAAGCCGGGACCCCAACCTCCGGCACGCACGTAACGCGGCCAGATCGATACGCACTGCCCAAGCCGCGTTCTCTCTTCCTCTCCTCCTCTCCTCTACCCTGCTCTTCCCTCTTTTTCCCTCTTTCTACCCTCCTTTCACCCTCCTGCCACCCTCTCGATCGCCGCTATTCTCCGCCGCGTTTTCCTCCGCCTCGTTCTCCACCGTCGACATCGCCGCGGTTCTTCTCCTCCGCGTCTCCGCCGCATCTCCGCTCCGTTTCGCTGTCCTCTCGCCGCGAACACGCGTCACTGACCGCACAGAGAGAGAGAGAGAGAGAGAGAGAGAGAGTTAGAGAGAGGGGGAGAGGGAAAGCCGAGAATAACTGCCCTCTGCTCGGCCTCCGGCTCCAAGTTTGCCGAAGAAACGCGAGCGAGAAACTTGTCGGACTTGAATCTCGTTAAAGCGAGGAAATTCGATCGAACTGGTCCAGGAATCGTAAGTGTTTCCGTTCAATTTCTGGATGGGCCCACATCCAGACGGAATCACCGTACACCCTTTGTCCCACGAATTACGCTAGTGCCACCGATCGGTCCTCCTGGACGCTGAGAGGAAAAATTCGGAAACGCTCGGTGAAACGATCGGAGGGGTCGAACGGCCGCGGCGCCATTCGTTCAGGTTGAAAAGACGATGCCCCGAGGTAGGTGCGTGTCGCGACTTCTCACGGGGATTTGCCGGTCGCGTGGTCATTTTTCACAGTTCCCGGTCGCTGCTCTGCCCCGTAAAGCGTAATCCAATCAAAGAAAAGTCCTGTACAATGTGTCGTTTAATCGACGAACAAGGCGCCACGTTATTACCTTCCCCTACCCCTCGTTGCGTACAATGCTTCCTAGCGGATCGGGGAACAATGGCCGCGGCAAATGGATACGCACACGCTGTGCGTGGCCCCGGTAATCAGGGGTCTCGATGAACGCTAATACCGGGTGTTTCGTGCTTTCGCGGTGACTTTTTGTTTCCGCGACAACAATCTTCCCGCATTCCCCGGCAAAGTAGCCGTCCACGTGAACCCCGATATTCCTTCCGTTTCTCCCCCTCGCTGTCTCTCGATTTCGTGCGCGCCGCGCCCCATTGTCTTGAAAGTTCCGCAGCAACGACTCCCAATTACATTGTTAGCCTTACGTAACGATCCAATGAATACGAGAACGTAATCAGAGACGACGGACACCGGCGAGGAGGCACCGATTTGTCTTGCCCCTCCGGACTTCGTCTTCGCGTTCGTCCGCTCCGATTGGCCGCTCGCCTAAGGAACATCGAACGCGTGAGAGTTTCGTCCGCTCCGGACCCGTGGACTCTTCCCGTCGATGGACGAGCAACGTTTGCTCGGGGATCGTCGAAATCACGGAAAAACCGTGCTCGTATTCGTCCTGAAGGACGGGCGATCCGTTTCGTCCGACACCGAGCAGTATTAGCAATATTTTCGTGGCTGTCCGTGTACATCGGGGCGGTGGGGGCGGCGGAGGCGGCGCGGGCAATATAGAGGCGCGGAAACGTCGAGGCCGCGTCGGCTTTTAAAAGCGAGGGTGACTCGCAGACGGCGACGAGAGTCCAGGACTGGATGATAGGAACACCGGCGGTGGAACGAGAGAATGCGAAACGAAGGGAGAAAAAGGAGGAAAAAAAAAAATGGTTAACCCTCCGGCGTTGTAACTGGATAAGCCGGCGGTTTGTCGCTCGCCCAGCTTTTCAGTTACTTTTTCACTCCGCGTCGTCACCCCCACGGGGCCGACGCGTGATGTATGCGCCGCGTGATTTATTTCGCCGCCGAAGATACATCACGCGGCCGAGTTCGAGGTGACTTTTGTACAGGGGGGAGGACGGCCGACGTTCGTGTCCGCGGGGCATCTCGAAGCTGAGAAGAATCGAGGATCGAGCCGCGAGTCTTCGACGCGTACCTCGGCCCAGCGATTTCCTCCGCCGAAATTTGCAACGACGACGGCGAAAAGGTCGAACAAATAATAGATGAAATCCGTCGCCTCCGCAATAGATTGTCTCGCTCGGATATTTTCCGCGCAGTGTTAGACGCAGCTGCGGAAGGTTGAAAGCCCCTGCCGCTTAGGCGATGAAAAATCACTGGGATTCCCCCGGTGATACGCGTAAGCTGCGCGTTTTTACGAGTACGAGGCGTTCGTCCGGTACGCGTACACGGGAGACTTATGTGGGCGAACGCGATGGGGACGCCTCGGGACGAGGCATTAAGGACGATACGCGTCGAGCCCATAAACTGCAGCTCGTGTCTGCGCGTTAAGGGCACGAATCGCCTAAAAATCGGGGCTGTTTCGCAGGAGCGTAGGGGGGGGTGTGGAAGCTCGAGAACCCCACTTCCGGGGCCACGCACGTCGCCATCGCAGGAAGCGTGGATCTTGGCCGCGAAGTGGTGCATGTGATTCCGCCGAGGGGTGAACGCGAAAAGTTTCGTTGAAACGGATGAAAGTTTCGACGATGATTTTTCCGCGCGACTGCCCGGGCGGACCCCGCCGCGCTCCGCGGACGTTTCGACGGAGAATTAGCATAAGAAAATAGTACAAAAATGCAGGCGCGTACACAAGGAGAGAGAAAGAGATACGACGGAGAATCGAGAGAGTCGACGGCGAGATAACATCGCCGGGGAAGGTAGAGTGGGGACGGAGCGATGAGAAATGCATCGCGACCCGACGAGGGGGTGTTCTTTCCATTTCGACGTGTATTTTTCAGCGCGCGCCTACGGCCGCGTAATTACCATGAGAATGATGGCCGGCGGGCTTTCTTAATCAAACTTTTTAAACAGGATCCGCCGCCGCCCCCGTGCCGCGACGATTCCTCTCGTCGCTTTCTTAACGTCGAATGCTAATCCGCGGGCCGGTATATCGTTGCCCCGTCGAGCCGACCGCGGCAACCGACGGATCCGCGGCCGCTGCGATTGAAGACCGCGAAATTAACGCGAATTTCTTCGACGTTCCCCGTAAGCGAATACATTACCTCTATCCCGCGATCCGGACGATCGCGAGAACGTTTCGCCGTGGCCCGCGATGCCTCGATCCGTTCCCTCGTTCGCAAACCAGCGTGCATCGTCGTTCCGACGCTCGTCGATAATTCGATATCCCATTCCTCGAGATCGTTCCGCCCTCGGTCAAGGTGTATTCCCTCCGGATGATTTCCATTCGAGCGTCACGGATCGAGCGTACACTACGAAGCGCGCACGGCGCATTGCCCACGAAACTGGGGTACGGATCGAGCTGCCCCCCGCTCGCCAACCCTGCGCTCGTTAATTCCCCGTATGAATAACAATAAATGTGGCCATCCATGGCCACCGTCATCGTCCCGCCGTAATTCGATTATCATTCGATTCTCCATAGTTTTGCCCGTTAGCGTTCAATCCGTACGCGCTGCGTTTCGACAACGATCCACCCGCTCCCATTCCCCCCTCGCCCCGCTGCAACAATCCCCCGCCCACGAGTCGTCTGGCCAGGCCACGGTGAAAGGCAACGGGAGAGAGCAACCCTTTGCCCGTTTTCCCAATTCGATGGGAACGCGAAAGCGCGTTTTCGAGCGTTTCGCGGGGCTCTATATAGGGCCGGTCGGCTGGCTGGCAGGGAGGAACGCACCGGGAGAGAGCTCGTTTACCGTACAGCCCGTTTAGAAATCAATGTCCACGATATACCAAGAACCATTCTATTCAACGTGGGGGGGACGGGGGGGGAGCCGTTGAAGAGTATTTCGTGCATGTCCGCCTTTGGAGATTGCTTCGTTTTTTTGTTGTTTTTTTCGCTTTTTTTTCCGTTCCTCTTTCGACAGGTCCACGTGGAAGACCCTTTGAGGCATTAGCCTCCGTTTTACGTTCCGTATACAATCGAGGTGCGACGGCCTCGGTGCCCGACCAAATTTTAATTGGAACGTCGCGCGCCGATATTTCCGCGATTATCGTCGCCGCCGGGGCAGACGCCAGCGGCGTACGCCGTGATCGGGCATCTGCGATCCAGGTAATTCGGCGACCCCGTGCGTCATCGGTGCCGCCGAACAGGGCATCTATTTCCGATCGTGGCGCGCGAATCTTCCCCACGAACGCCGTTCTTCGGCCCTTCGGACGATCACAATTTCCCCCCGCTGCGGAAATTATGATATCCTGCCGGAAAAAAGTCGACCAGCGTCGAGCGGACTGCCCCGCGACCGATCTACGGTACGACTTCGAACGATCCGTCGTCGATCGGTTGCGCGATCTCGACGTTGCTCCGGGTTGCGCGTGGAACGCGGCGGGCGTCGTTGAAACGTCGCGAGATGCATCGTCTGGCCGTGCCGGTGGCGATCGTTTCTGCATCTTCGAGCTGGTCGATCGGATATTCCGTCGGCGATTCGCCTTTTGTTCGACGACGGGGAGCGACGTAAGTCCGACGGTGTGTGGGGGGGGGGGGGAGGACGCGTTCGTCCGTGGAAACGCGAAGAAAAGGGACGACAAAGCATGCCGGTAGGGGTGCAGAGGAAGGGGTAGGAGGAGGTAGACGACGCGTCGTTACGCGACGGAATACCATTATCCGGATAATGGGCCGGTAATTAGCTCGGTGGCGTGCATAAATCTTCCCGTGAAAGGACAGGATGCCCGGTATTTAAATAAATAAGTAGCCTCATTGTCCGGCCGCAGGCGTCATCGGGTCACGCTGGAAGCGTGAAGAAGAGAAAAAAAATGCTAATCAGTCCGAAAACTCCGCGAGAGCCGGCGAGGCCGGACCCACGCAACCGTGTACGTGTGCCCGGCCGGTGTTTGTGGGGAGGGGACCGCTTTTCACTGGACGCGTACGATCCTCGGAAGGTGAAAGGAAACAGCGGAGACCGGTAATTCGAGTGACACGTCTGTCGACGGGCCGCCGTCGGGCGTTTAACGAGGACAAATTTCGTGTAGAATCGTCGAAGGCACGACCGTGGAAGGTTCGCCGTGTCGTCCCCTCTGCCTCTCCCCCCCCCACTCGCCCCCTTATTCGTATGCATTTTTTCCGTACTCCTCGTCGTGGAGGTATATGCATTATTAATGGGTCCGAGCCCTCGAACGTTTGCGCCGTGACAAATCCAGCCCGAAAAGGAAACCCCGAATCGCCCTGCCGGGTCTCGATTACCCGGGGGGTGGTCGAGGGAAAATCGGCCGAGCCATGGAAACGACAATGGTTTCCTCTTAAAGGAAGCCAATCGTCTCATAATAGCTCCTAATTAGCGTCCCGGGCGGACGGATGCGAAATAAAAGTGACCAGGTTTATCTGGTCAGCGAAGGTTGCGGGGGGAATGAAGCGGGGAGCGAAATCACGCGCGCGAGAGAAGAAATATGGGGGGGGGGGGCAGTGGCCGAGGGTGAAAGCGGGGAGAGAGAAAAAAGAATATGGAGGAGGAAGAGGTGGAAGAGGAGGAAGAGGAGGAAAGTTAACCGCAGTGGACGCGTGGCTGCACAACGTCCACCCTCGTGGCCCGTCTCGATCCCCCCGTGTACTGGATCGACGCATCGCGACGCATCGGGGGTGAACGAGGCCGATGTGCAATCTATCGAAAGATATTCATGGGGCTGGCCGTTGGCCCCTGTGCTCGCGTCCCCATCAGCCATAACCGTCGCGTCACGAATGTCTTATTGATTGCATCCAGCCGAACGGAGACGAGTACAGGCAAAAACAGAGAGTCGCACAGCTTTCAGAGTGCGTCGGAGAAACAGAGAGACAGGGAGAAGAGCCCGATCCAAGGAAGGCTAGGGGGAAAAAAGGGAGAGAGCGAGAGAGAGAGAGAGAGAGCGAGAGAGAGAGAGAGGGGGGGGAAACGGAAACGCGAGCAATCCCTCCGGCTTGATATAACGCGGCAGGAAAATGGGGTGGGAAAGTTAGCCGGAAGCGACGAATACGCGTTTTGGATCACCGCCGGATGTTCACGGGGTTGTTGTTGTTATTGTTATTGTTGTTACCGCTGTTGCTGGAAGTTGATGGAACTCCTCCTGTACAACGCGGAACACGGAATACCGAATTTTTTTTACGCCATCGAACAATCCGTTCTGTTTAACGACGAGAGGGGGAATTTGACGGACCTCGAACGTCACGGGGGCCACGACGGATGGACGAGATATTCGTCCGCGGAATAACACGGAGGACCGGACGGAAAGGGACGGTGTATAGATCCAGATCGTGGCCGGGCAGACGACGACGTCACGGGTTAAAGCCGTCTCTAGCGTCCACTCTTTTCCACCCTCATTTCCATCCAGCCGTTCCACGTCGCTTGACATCGACCACCCTTATTGGGAATCCGAATTCCGCATTTGCTTCTTTCATTTATCAGGATTGTCGAGCTTGACCGGCGATCTCTCTCGACAATCCTCTAAATCGGTTCTTTTGCTCGGCTCCCTTCCCCCCTCCCCCCGCTACACCCCCTTCGCCGGCTCTCTCTCGCTTTCCGCTCTTTCAAAATATCTCGACGTTCTATCCATCACCCTGGATTCACGCGGCAGCGAGCTTAACGTTCCACGATGCGATACTTTATAATTTATTTTCCCGCTACGCTGCCACGGGATTATTTTTCTGTCCATTAGAAAGAGCATCCCGCGGGCTGAAAGCGTTCCGTCAACCCGAAACGAACGTCAACCGGCGTCCCGGCGGCTCTTCTAGCAAATTTGCGCCGCACAAAACCGGCCCAGACGGGTTCCCCTTTATCGGGGAAGGCTCGCGATCGTTGGTCCCGTTTCCCCCGGCCGAAGTATCAACGATAGTCCCGATTTTCCGGAGCGTGAGCGACGCGCGACACTTATCTGCCCGCCGCGTATTCGTACGTGCGCGATTTAATAGATCGGTGACACGGCTCGGATCGTCGAGATTGCAGCCGCTGCGCGAACACCGCGACGGCGTAGCGGTGTTAATAGACGCTGACTGTTTCGCTCCGCGTCTCCTGGCCGTTTCCTTTTTTTTTTTCCCCCCCCCAGTCGGACCGATAACGGCGTTATCGGCCACCGCGAAAAACGACGCGGCGAGAGTCGTGAAAAAGACACGAAACGCTTCGCGGCCGTTGCTGATAACGGGCCGTCCCCGGCGAACCGGCTGGCCAATTTCCGATTTCCGCCGAACTTGGCGTATCGCGTATCGCGCTCCACGATCATTCCGGAACGCTAAGCCGTCTCGCAGGTAATCGACGATAATCGAACGATTAATTTCGCGGAGATGAAACGCGGTGAGAACCGGTGAATCCGTATCGCCGACGACATCTCCAGGAATGTTCCGATAAATCGGGAGGGCGGAAATTGATCGTGAACATCGAATCCCTTCGCCCCCTGTTCGCGACAATAAGTTTATATATCGGTGACACCGACGGATAATTAAATCAGCTCTCTCGTACGTAGGCACACCACGAGACACGAGCAGCGGCGCGATCGGTAAAGAGCCATGGGACCGTAAATACACGAGACGGCCATGGCATTCAATGTACTCACGCCGCGACTCATTGTGCCCCACTTGACTTTGTTGTCGGGCCCTTTTGTGCCATTTCGTTCTCTCCTGCTCGCTCTCTTTATCCCCATCATCGGGCTCATTCTATTTCCCCGAGTCTCTATGCGCCTCTCTTACCTCGGCACACGCGTTTACTTTTACTCTCGTTCCCTCGGAACATTGCTTCCTTTTGTCCGGACAATTATGCCCGTTTTGTGCGCGTTAACCGCCGACGAGATTTCTCGAACCGCCGTCGAATATCCCGATAAGGGCGGATTCGGGGCGCAACGCGGCGACAATCGTACTTTGTTTTCCAATTAAGTGGCCGGGGTACGTTGGATAACTGTTACTCGTCGATGGAGGGGATTGGACCGTCGAAATTGATGACTAATGGACGGAATCGCTGCGACGTTGACTAACCGTGGCCCCCGTCTCCTTCGTCCAGTTTCCAGAGACACGGTACCATTGATACATCGACCCCGCGTCATACACCGCGCTCACGGTACATATTTCTTGATTGTTGTTTCTTTTCCCTACGCCAGGGTTCCGCGCGTCCGACAGCTATCTATCCATTCGCATTTTTATTCCGCGGCTCGCGTTTCCCCGGTGCTTCGCTCGCGTTGTCTTCTCGACCGGAGGAAAAAGCCTTGCCGCGTTGCTCGTTGCGTTTCAATGTTTTTTCACTCCGCGATACGTGACATTTTCAGTTCGAAATGAAAAGGTCGAACTCGCGTCGCGGCGGTTCGAGAGGGGGGAAAAAAAAAGGAGAAAAAATGAAAAAAAAATCGAGCCTCGAATTCGCCTCATTGTCCTCCCGGTGTTCGCGCAACGTCGCAAATGAACAATCCGGCGTACTTGTCGGTAATTATTTTCAACGGTAATAACGCGTCGCGTCGATCGTTGCCCATAATCGGGCGAGCTGAAAGAGTCGGCTCGAGGGGTGTGGTTCACCCTTGTCCATCAACCCAGCCACGAGTAGCCCCATAGACGCGTCTTATGGCACCTCGTAGGGTGAAACTACCCCCGGGGATAACCGCGTTGCTAATCCGGGCGCATAGTTTATACGTCATTAAACCTCATACGTCGAAGGGTAGCCGTCAGGAGGACGAGGGAGTGTGTTCGGCACGCGAAGAATCCGCGGACGTCACCGCGTATATTGCCGCCTACGGCAATGATGCGCGTTGCCTTTTCTATGGGGACGTGGGTGGCGGTGTTGCTAGCAGGGCAACGCAACCCTCCAGGGAGAGCTGTCACGTCGAATCATCCCCCGGAGATATGACAGAGGCCTTCCCACCGACGACAAGGGTGACGTCGATCGGCGGTCGACCTCGAAATCGAGATTAAATGTCCATCCAGACAGGACCCTCTCTTCGGTCGGCCTTCCTGTCGCCACTTTGCAGACGCGATCGTCGATTTGTAACAAGTTTCCCTCGCGACTTTGCGACGCTATCGGTGCTTCCTCGCGCGAAGTATATTTTTCTTCGTTCTCGACAGCGTCGGAGATATTTCGAATCGGTTTCGCCGCTGGTCGCGCGGACGAGAAGATCGCTCTATGATTTTGGCCAAGAGGGTGGGAAGGAGGAAGACGGTTCTGCAGGGGGGTGGAAGCGGCGGGGGGTTCGGGGGGGGGCGGTGGAGCTGAGCGAGGAAGACCGTGCAAAGGGCATCATTCTAATTGCCCCGGACTTCCTTTCATCCCCTTTGTACGACCCTCGGGTGCGCTTCCTCATCCATCCTCTCCCTCGGCCACCCCTTGCCGTCCACCCCCCCGTACCAACGGCTCTAAGTCATTTCTGCGATTAATTTTTCCTTCCAATTTGCACGCGGCAGTAATTAAGGGGCTGGGGGCGCAGTACATCATCCGGCGTTTCGCCGATGCCACGGTTAAGGGGGTTGGTTTTAGTGCTCGCGGAGCGGTCCGGCCTTCTTCGAAACAATGGCGGCTGTCTTGAGTGGCGAGATAGGATTTCGAGCCTCGAAAACCCTCCTGTTATCTCGTTAGATAAACGCGGGGCTGCGCTTCAGATTTTCGATCGGATTCGACGGTCGCGAGGACGAATCGACGAGCGGGTCGTTGCCTAGAAAATTCGACAGGTCGTGCGAAGCGACCGGTCCGGTTGCTGCGCGCCTTCCGGATCCTCCGCGAAGAAGAGGACAGGATTATTTCCGGGAGGAGAAGAGAACGGCAAGGCCAGCGCCGGTTCGATGTTGAATCCTACGGCTGGCAAGATTTCCTACGACGGCTCCCTTCGAGGTGTTTAATAACGATAATGCTCGAGATAGGGTGGTTTCGAGGGTGGTTAGGGGGTGGTTCGCCGGGTCGGGACTTGGTTCATTCACGAGCCCGCTCGTTCGTGCAAAGTTCTTCCCCGTGAATGCGCTGAATGCCTTCCTGCCGCTTTCCCTTTCTCCGTGGCGCACCCCCTCCCACACCCCCTCCCGGACACTCGTTTTTCTCCTCTTCCGACAACTTTGCGCCGCGGCATGCATCCATCTCTCTGGAACTGCATCCGTGTTTGCGTTTACGCGCTTATCGTTCCTCTGCGAGCACCGAGAACCACCGGCGGCCAGAAGTATCGCGCGCCGCTCCGCAAAGTTCCAACGCGGACGAACTGGCCGCGCGTATCGCGGAACGGCGCGCGAGCAGCCGCGCGATGTTAAATAATCTCGACGCTGTAAGCGCGGAGAAGAAATAATTAAGTGCTCCCCTGATTGCCTCTGAAAAAAAGAAGAAGAGAAGAAAAACAAATCCGATACCGAGCGAACGAGTCGCCCTTGACCCTTCGTCGAGAAGAAGGACGCATCGGGGCGAAATGGAACAGTCCGAACGTTGAGGCACGGCCGGGGTGAAAACGACGCGCATCGAATGCATCACAATTAGGTGACGATCCCATCAGCGACAGAGGAACGGGCAGAGAGAGGAACCACGAAAATCGGGAAGTGAGTATCCGCGAAACCGCGGTCTCCGTTGCATCGTGCTTCGAATGAAAGAGCAGAATCGGGTCTGGGATGAATTCTGTGTACGCGCGTGTGTGTGTCTGCGTAGAAGCTGCTCTGGGCCCTGTGTTACGACTTCGCAGTAACCAAGGGGATTCCGCGTTTTACGATACACGACGGAACGCCGGATTTGAGGGAGCGAGCGCAGGGCGGAAGGGAGGAAGGGAGGACAGTCTCTCTGACTGTTGGAATCGACGAAGTGGTGTGTCGGCTAGCGGGGAGCTCGATTTTCCCCGTGTGTCTGTCGGTACGTCCGTTCGTTCGTTCGTTCGTTCGTTCGTTCGTTCGTTCGTCTGGCTGACTGGTTGAGTAGTTGGCTGGCTGGCTGGCTGAGTCTGCTGCCGCTGCATCGAAACATGTAAGTCCAGGAGGGCAATAATAGATCCGACAATGCCACGCGAGCTTTTCAGGGCCTCGCGTGGGCTGTGCGGGCGGGTGTAGGTGGAACGTCGGACGGGTTAGAAGGGGTGGTTGCCGCTAGCGTGGCCCACGAGAGGAGAGGGATGGAAACGAGGTAGCTCATCAACTAATGGCCCGGACCGGAACTGAACTACCTTCTCGTGCCACTCGCCTACGTTGCCTTCGTGACGCGTACGTGTGGGCACACGTCTATGGATGCACACGTGCTTCTCCTTTTCTCCGTTGCGCCCCGCGAACCCCTTTTTCTCGCTCGGGCACACTACTCGCCGCGTCGATCCATCCCTCGCGTCGCGGCACACGTCGCGACGAATAGAAGACAGACCTTGCGCGACGACTGCCAATCTGGATTGCACCGGCGCTACCTCGTTCAGGATGTTCGGCGTTATTGCTGGACAAGCATTCGCCGCTGAACGAAATTCGGCGTTCGAATTTCGTTGGAGAGAAAGCGAACGATCGGGAATTTTCGTTTCACTCGATTTCGTTTACACGCCAGCGACCGTGCGGTTGCTTTACGCTTAAAGATATTCCGTTGATCGTGCACCGCCAGCCTCTCGGTCGTCCACGATTTCCCCAAGACGCAGACCCAGCCGGTGTTTCACGGACAGCCGTTTAACGTAATTACCCAGCGACTAAAGAAAAAACAAAAAACCACACACCCGGGGGCAAAAGAGCGTTAACGTTGGACGACGTTAACGGAAGCTCGTCCTCTCCTTTCGTGCCGCTCAAAGGAAACGCGATACCAAAGAAAAAGGGTTCGTTCTTGTAGGGTAGAGTCGGAAGGAAGGATTCGCATAAATCCACCCTCCTTTGACTGGCCTGGAACCACCCCACGAGCGGGCCATGAATATTGATCAGCCCCGTTCCACCGCGCACCTATCCTACTCTCACGCACCGCGTCCTCCCGTCAGAATTCTCCTCCTCGTTCCTTCCACTCGGCCGTCCGCTTTTCCTTCTTCTTGCACGGACCGCTGTCTGTCGCGAGCCTCCGTGACCCGGCAAACAACAGCCACTATTTACGGTCGACTTTATCTTGACACGATCTAGTTATGCCAGGCACGACCCGCTACGCAGGATCATTGTGCGGGATCGCCCCATGATCATTGAATCTTATTCTATCGGCCGTCCATCGCCGTGTCGCAGCCGGGAGCACGTGGTCTCGAGTGCTACAACCATTAAGAAGGAATAGTCCGTCCCGGGATTCGATTTTCTATCGTTTCTTGAGGAGAATTTCGTGAGAAGACCTTAACCGCGGTCGAGGACAAGGAGCGCGTGTACGATCTCGGCAGAAAAGAGATTTCTACTTGCGATACAAAAGTGCAATTATCGATGTAGGTCGCGAACGACGGAGGGATCGCGAGTCATCGTCGCGTACGTCGCGATCGCTCGAAAGGGTGACTCGAACCCTTTCGCCGTGAAACTTTAAGCGAACGATCAGGGCTAGGGCCGAGGAGTTTTTAACGCTTCGAGAGTTGCCATGGCAACAATGCCAGGCCGTTATTAAACCCCGACGAGAGCGGCGAAGAATAGAGGCACACGCAGGGAGGCGAAGGAAAGAGGGCAGAAGACGGCAAGGGAGAAGATCCTCCCCTGTTCTCATCTGTTGCCTCTGATCCTTTCATTTTCTACGCCGTTCCTCCTCTTCCTCCTCTTCCACTCGCGGAGATCGCCCTCCTCTATCGCCGCGCGAGCTCTCCCGACCTCTTCCCGAGGTGTCAAAGACGGACGGGGAAACGGTAGAAGGGGGGGGGGGGGAGTTATACGTCAACTGGAATTAGGAGAAGGCTCCGTCATTATACACCCATCGTTCACTTTTCCCCGGCTCGTCCACCTTCCTCTTCCTCGCGCCGGCTCAACCTTGGCGCGCCGCTTCGCTTCGCTTGACCGTGCCCTGCCTCCGCCATTTTCCCGTCCCATTCCTCCTCGGCCTGTCATTGTTCCACCGGTGTATCCGTGGAATCTTGAACGAATGCTAATATCCGACGGCGTCCGCTATCGCGAACACCGTCAAGGGAAACCGGTCGAAACTTCTGTCCGTTCCGATTGCGCCGCGTCGCACGCAGTAGGCACCGAGTACATCGAGGATTTCTTCGCACAAAAGGCCCGTACCTCGCCGTGAAAAGTTAATTTCAAGACCAGACGCGCGTACGCCCGGCGTATCGATCGGGAACGAGGCGCGAGAACACGTGCCCCATGGACGCCCACGTGAAAAAAATTACGACGACGTCCGGCAACGGCGGGGGCAGGGAGGACGCGCAAAAGGGGACGACAGGGCGAGAAAGGGGGCGAGACGTCTCCTCGAACATTCTCGACGCGAGCACGCGTTACGCGCGCGTTACGAGCGTGCGCGAGCACGCGCGCGCCGTCGAACAAGTTCCTCTCCGGTTCGCCCGCGGTGTATCGCGTCGTTTCCGGTATCGATGCATCGAACGCGCCGCGTTCGCGTCGGAGGAGTCGCTCGGAGACGGGCTTTGTTTCCAGCACGCGTACACGTCCACGCGCGTGCATGCATTCGTACGCGTGTCCGTCGCGGCTTCCTTCTCCGTCGTCCCTCTTCCACGCTCGCCTCTTTCCCCCGTTTCCTTCCCTCGCTCCTACACGATCCCCCCGCCAGCCACCCTCCACCACGCGGGTTGCTCGTGCTTTTTCGATTTTCCTCATCGACCGGTCTCCCCCGTGTCCCCGGCGCATAAAGGATTTTACACACGAGCTCGGTGTCTCGCGCGCGCGTGTGGTCCGGGCGGGCGCGCGCTCGCCCGCGGCCGACTGGAAAGGAGGAAAAAAAGAAATCGAAAGTCGAAGGTTCCGCGGGCTCGTTATTCATCGACGTTCGGCTCCGGCTGTCAGCGGGGGCATTATTTACGGGTTTCGCGGCGGTGCGAACTATTAATTCGTCCCGATGCAGGTGGTGAACGCGGGCCGACGTACCTGGCCGCCGTTCCGCCGCCGCGAGGATCGTTCCTCGGTTCGAACGATGTTCTTTGGATTCGTTCTTTGGACCAGCCGCGGAACGTCTCCGCGGAACCAATCGGTCGGATGAAAATTTCGCCCGACGGGGTACGTTCGCGACGCTCACGGTTCACCGGCGAAAGGGAAGTCGTCGACGGGCCGTAGCCTCGATTGATTACAGCGGAGGACCGTCGACGGCGGTGAGCGGAATCGATTCTCGCGCGGGAGTATCGACTGGAGGGCCCTGGGACGCGCTTTGAAACGGGAAAGACGTGCTCCGCGGCGGCGAAGAGAGGAGAGGAGAGGAGCCACTCTCGCGGCGTAACGTTGATCTAATAACGGGACAAACGTCGCACGAATCCCGTTCCGGACGGGATTTCATTTCCTCTCCCGCAGGATGAACGGTCGCGGGCGGCCACGTCGGTGTGTCGCGCGGAACCAGCGATGGTAAAGGGGGCGGGGGGTGTTGAAACGACACGATAGAGAGGGAGGATCGATGAAAACCCGGTCTTTCGATAGCGTCGCCTCCGGCTAGTCGTCGAACAAAGCGCGCCGCCGCTTCGCGCAAGAATTCGCCCGACAGCCGCTTAGACCGCGAGGCGTGCGTCGCGAGGCAACGAGGGACGGGGGTCCTTGGGATGCATCGGGAAACTTTCGACCGTGCACGCGCTCGATCCTTCCGTGACACTTTAGGAAATTACCCGGGGCGAGGAGTCGACTCGCGGCGATCGTTCGAACAGACGTTTATTAAAAGCTCCGACGCGCGGAGCGTCGCCGCGGGAGGGACGCGCGACGGGTCGAGTTTCGTCGTCGACGCGCGCGGAACAGAAATTCAGGATGCAGTCGCGGGAGCGACGCATTAGGACCGACCGCGGGCGGAATGCAGCGACCGGGTTTCACGGACGAACGAGGGCGCCGGGCGTCGCACCGCCGGATGTGCGTCTAATGCATCCGTCTGGGGTCACGCGTCGTCTCGCTTCCGGCACGGCCATTACCTTCCGTGAAACGTTTCGCAGAGGGGGATACGATTCGGTGTCTCGCGCCCGGCTGTGGCGGTTCGTTGCTAAATATTTGCGTCGCTCGGGAAAACCGGATGGAAGCCGAGGATCCGTCGTCGATCGATCGTCGCCCGAGTCGTCCGCGACAGGGGGACGGTTCGAGCATCTCGACGATTGCGTCGCGTCGATGTTTACGACGATCGCGAGCCGATAACGAAGAGTTGAGACGCGTCGAAGAGGAAAGTCGAGGAGGGGGCGAAGAAAGTTGAGTCGACCGAGAGATTAGGGCTCCATGGGATCGGGGAGCGTGGAATGGTGGTCGCGTCGAAAAAAAAGATCCACTCGAAGAAACGAGCCAATGGGACAGGAGCCCCTTTACCTTACGAGATTGGTCGGCGCATTGTTTTAAGGGAGGCCCGACGCATGCGTGATCCCATGCGTGGGAGGACCGACCATAGTCCACGACCCACGTTCCCTGTGGATCCTGTTCCGGATCTCGAAAGATCCCACTGTCGTTTCGGGACCGTCGCCGACCGTCTCGGATCGACCGCGACATCGAACCGCTGCCTCGAGACTCTGAACACAGGCGCTAGCCCCGGAATCGAGTTGGACACGCAACGGACCGCCACCCCTAATCGGTTTCGGCCCAAACATCCCCGTTCTCGAGTCCTCGTTCCGCTAATCGAGGAGGCTAATTAGCACCAGCAAGCCACTCCCCGGCCCGGGTAATCACCGGCTGATTAGCACCGTCGGAGGCAACGGTCAGACACCCAGGACCAGGATCTTAATCTTACCCCGATCCGTCTGTCGGCTACCAGAAACTATTCGCCGGCGCAAGCGGGCGGATAGGCTACCGGGAGATCAATCGATAATCGCACCCGGTTTTTCGGGGCTTAACGCGGCGACTGTTGCTTATTAGCGAAATCTCCCGGCGAGCGGGACGAGGGCGACGAGGGTGACGAGGGTCGGAGCGGGCGGGACGCGACCGTGCAGGGACGAGGGACCGAGGAAGTGGGAGGCCTGAAGGAGGAAAGGCGATCTTCGAGGGAAGAAGAGAGGGCGGCCGGTCTTCGAAAAGGCCGCCGACGCGTACCCAGCCGCCATTGTTGTCCCACGGTGCACCATGCCGCGAAACAAACACGCCCGTGCAACGGCGACCCGCGTAACCCGGATCGAGAATCGCGACGAAAGGCGGGGGTCGCGAACGTCGGCGAGATTAGCCTCTGCTTAGCCGCCACCTTTTCCAACCTCGCGTCGTCGTCGTCGTCTCGACGCTCGCCGACCGCCGCCCCGCGCGGCCCCGCGGCTTTCAGATTTTTCCGCGACTCCTTTCGTCCTCCACTGCTCGCCGCTTGCGCTTGGGCCCGCGTTGTTCCCTTCCCGGCGAACGAGTCGCTTCTTTCCCAACCCTTTTCCATCCCGGCGCGGCCTCATTCACGGCGACTCGCTCGCCGTCCGCGACGAACGGCATTGTGCGCCCTCCGTTGTGCGCGGCAGACGTTCGCTCGTTCGAAGCGGGATTGATCGGCGATCGCGAATTATTCTCCTCCGCGAAATCGAAGCAGATTAAGGACGGCGCGGCGGCGGGTGTGTGCGGGGTCGGCGGGGGAATTAAACGGGCGGCACGCACGAAAATCATCCGCGGGGTCATTGTTCCGCGCTAAATAATGCCGGCGTTCCGCGGCGCACAATGCGGCGACCGAACCCGCGAAGATTAAGCGGCATTTTCGCGAGCGGGGCGAGACTGCTCGAGCAGGAAATAACCGGCGAGAAAGAACGAAGGAAGCTGGAACGTAAGGGTTAGGAGGGGTGGCGGGGCGAGGCGGGGGGGATGGGGTTTCTAGCGGCATTTGTTTAAATTCGAGCGACTTCCGTGGCCTGAATGGGCCGACTTTTATGCATTATGCGTTGGCCCGCACGAAAATCCACGTGGCGACACGGAGACCCGGGGGGTGGTTAGAGGGCGAAGAAAAAGGGAAAGAATGGCGGAGAAATGAGGGTGGGTGGGTGGTAGTTGGGGGAGGGGGCAAGGAGGGAGAAATTTGGGGAGAGAGTGCCCAGTCGCTCTTACGGCGAACGATAAAAGATTTCACCCGGTGCGGTGTGCCAGGCTGCCTCGGCTGGGCTGGTTGGTTGGCTGGCTGGCTGGTCCTGGCGAAATTTCGTCGAGAGCGGCCCGGAGGGGGTGAAAAACACGCGGAGGTAAAAGGGAAAAAGAAAAAAGGGTAAAACGAGCGGAAAAGGAAGAAAAAAAAAAAAGGAAAGTATATAGTCGGCGCAGACACGCGACGCCGTGTGCAGGTACTTAAAAAAAACAAACACCCACACGTAGGCGGCATGGACGGAGGGAAACAAAAAAAGAAAAAAAAAAAAAGAAAAAAAATCGAGCCGGAGCCATTCAACGCCGAACGAAACAACAATTCGGTCGTCCAATTAATCGCGAACAACGCGCGCCGAGAAGAGAAACGCGCGATTCGAGAAATCGAATGGGCCACGCCGAGCTGCCAATTTTTTTTTTTTTATTCCCTTTTTTTTTCCTCTTTTTCCTTGCCCCAACTGAATGGACCAATCTGCAAGGATCCTGGACGAGTTCGGGCTGATTTCTCTCGTCACCCTCTTACGCGAAGGACCCGCGCCGCGTTACACCGATCGAATGCTAGAGAAATCTCCGGGTTTAATTCGCGCGGAGATTGCCAGCCCTCCGCGAGTCGAGTGCACGGCCGGGCCAAGAACGTTCACGAGTCGCGCCGTCGAATTCTTCGACTCTTAGTCGACTTCCTTTCCCTCCGGCAACGGCAATCGGGCTGCTCGTTTTATCATCCACCGTGATATTTCCATGGCGTGCCCGCGGAGGAGCACGAAGGAGGGTGGCGGAAAGATAGACGAGGACGGGACATTAATAAGCGTAATATATTAGGGAGCCCTTTGTGAGGAGCGAACGTCTTTCAGCGGCGCGTCAAGCCGAATCTTGGCGGGCCGAGGACCACGATGAAAGGAGGAACGAAGGGAGGGATCTCTCTCTCTCTCTCTCTCTCTGTCCCTCCCCTCCCCCTTCCGAATGATAAACGAAGAACGACAATCTGATGATGAAGAGAAGGGCAGAGGGGGAGGGGGGGCGGTGTGGCGTGGCGAAGGAGAAACAGAGCTGCGAGAGAAGGTAGAAAAGGTGATCCGCGGTGTGCAAGTTATATATGCGCGCGGAGAGCCCAACGGGATTCAGAGCCACCCGGCATCCGGCCCCGAGACAAATGTGTTCTACGGCGCGAGACAAAACGCGTGACGACTCGTCGTCATTCGTTAAGCCGTTTTCAGGCTGGCACAGGCGACAGAAAAGGGGGATGGGCCGCGTTTGAGACCAATGAAATCTCCGGCGCGAAGACACCACCTTCTGCGTTCCATCTTCGGGCCCGTGTCATTACTCAAGAGGAATACGTGTCGCGACGGACATTCCACAAGAGCCCCCTTCAGAAGTCTGTCGAAGAGGATCGCGGTCGTCGACGAGACCTGCCGTTTTGATACGTACGACCGCGGCCGTTGGTTCACGGAATTCCGCTGAATTTCGTAGGGATCTTAAACGGAACGAGCAAAGCGATTCCCGAGCAATTGCCGACTTGCCAGCAAGTCCATTCCACTCGCGCGTGCAACCTTTTCACCGAGTCCGATCGACAACCGGCATCGACGGCTCGTCACCGCGGAGACGCAGATCGTTCCCGCGACAGTTTCTGGGAACGCCTGGCCAGAAGGGTTTGCAAAGGGTGCGCCGTTGGCGACCGAGGGGGTGGCTGGGTTGGCCACGGTGGAAGGGGAGTCAGGCTGACGGCAGGGCCATCCTCGAATAACGCGAAGCGTAACACGTGGGCGCAGAGTGCCCGGAGAGAAGATAAACGGATTACGGCCGCTTTGTGTCAACGTGATCCGCTTCCCGTGCACCCGAATCCCAGCACCGTGCACGCCGTCCGTTCGTCGTCAATGGGATATTACGCGCTTCAGTGCTGGTAACACTGTTCGGTCTGCAGGATGTCGCTTCGACTGATAACCAATTTTCATTACTGTTAATTTAGGGGCCTGCGAGTCGCCGCCGCGAGCGGACGCGCACTCGCGGCTTCTTCCCGACTTCTTCGCCGGCTAAATTATTTCGGACGCGCCGACGATTTTCTGCCCCCTTTCTTTCGTGTACACCGTGTCGCTACGATTGCGAAAGGGTCTCGAGTTTATCTCGAGCGCGCGATTAAGTTATCGTGCTTTTTATTTCGCCGCGACAGTGACCACGCGTCGCCGGCTAGGGTACACTATCTCGAACCTCCACTCGTCGATTTCTCACTCGCAAGGCGAACCCACCGTTTCTCGAGATACCTCAACGCCCCCCCCCCCCAACGATCGCCCGCTTCATCCCCAAACATTCCTCCGCTTACGCGAAAAGTCCACGGACGGTTGTTCGCGTAATCATTGCGTAACACTTTCCTTTGTCACCTGTTTGCTCTTCCATCGTAAAACGGGGCACAATGAGGGATCCATAGGCCATAGAATATCGTACTTCCTACAGCTTCCGCTCGAACAACTGAATCGTCGTTCTGTCACGCAACAAGGTGACCCAGTCAGGCCGCTCGATGACAGGGACGAGACCATTGTGCGACTCTGGATCGGCAGTAATCGGCGTCTAACAGTCTCTCTTGCTCGCTGGAGATCAGATCGAGCTGGAAGGAGGGACCCGGAGGGGAGACCCTTCGTGCATCGTGGATCCATCGCATTCCCTTCTCGGAGGATATCTCCTCATTGTGCTTCACCCCTTAATCAACAGCTCCCCGCTCGATGCTTATTGATATAACCCACCGCCCAACCCCCAGCTACGACCACCCCCGCGTACGAGACTGGATGCGCGGATATCCACCGAACGTCCTGACGTTTTTTTCTTCTTCTTTCCCTTTTTTTTTCCATCGACCACCGGCGCCACGACTCGACCGGTCGCGCAAATTCGTCGCGAAACATTCTGCGGCGAACGCGAGATGAACGCGACGTCGCGACGGCGGAGATACCGTGGACATTTATAATAACGTTCGATAAGCAATGTTTGTTTCGTTATTAATACGCGTCGAGTACAACGGCCGCGCGGGGCGCACAGAAGTGTAGGTTGAATGGGTGTTTCGTGCGCCCACCATGAGGTATTTGCATGACAACGGGGGTGCGCGTATGCATCCCTGCCCTCGGTACGCGCTAATTAGCCGGTACCACATACCGGCGCGGATTAACGAGAATATTGCATTTTTAATAGAGCTCGCCTCCCGCGGCGTGCCGCGGTCGGGGGGAGGTTTGCGAGCTACGGGGAGGATAGGGCGGCGGGTAGAGATTTCAACGGCGATCGTCGTGGACGTATCGTTGCCTGTCCGGCATCTGGCACTTCGATCCGATACCTGGCGAAAGGAGGGGGATTAAAGGGGGGACGTCGAGCGATCGATTTAGCCCGACGAAATCGCGAGAAAGACTCGACGGGAAGAATTTCTTCGAGATTACCAATTTTCGTTCGGTCCAGCGCGGATTTCGCTCGAAGGGTTGCACGCCTGTGTGGAACACATTTTTTTTTTCCTTCCCCCCGGCGAGCGGGATCGATTCGGCGGCTCAAAGAAAATCCCGCGTGCATCCCTGGGGTCCAGGCTGGTAGCCGGTTGGTTCTCTGCTTGCTCGTCCGCTCGACTAGCTCCGCTGATTGCTGCTGCATCTTTGATGACCTCGTCCAGACAGCGAAGAGGGTGAGGATCGGGGACGCCCCTGCACGGAATGCTGTGCAAAGAGTGAAATGTTGAGATTGATATTTTAACAGACGGATTACGTAAGAAGGGACCCCGTAGGAGGACGAGGGTGGGGTTGGGGGTGGAACGAGGGGGGCACACGAGCGGTTTGCCTCCGCGAATAGAGCGCGCGGAGTAAGGTGGATCTCGGCTGGCCACGCGTTCATGAATGTTTCAGGGAACCCTGACACGATATTTAACGGATCGTACTCTGCTCGCCCGGTGTAACCTTGCCTCCTTTCCTTCCTGTTATTCCCCCGCTGCCGTTTCTCCAGAGTTTCGCGAACATTACTGCCAAATTTACGATCGACGTTTGTTTCAGGTGACGAGACGCTTCGCTCCGATCGGGGACGGGCCGCGCTCGGTGAGTAACCATTTGCGAATCGCTTTGCGCCTCGCGAGTAAACCGGCGAAACGTTCGTAACCGACGGTTTATCTCGGTCGAATGAGTCCGCGGCGAATATCGCGGACCATTAATGGAAAATCTCAGACCGATGAACTACCCGGCGCGTCGAACCACCTGCACACGATCGAAGGTGTGGGTCTTCCGGCGGTGAAATCAAAGCGAATCCCACCTCGCGCCGACGGCCTTGTTCGATCCACGATCCTCCACGGTGTCTAGCTCCGTGTGTGCGTCCGTGTGTATTATAGAAAGGAGGAACGTGGTCGGATCGCGAGCGGCTATCGGCTAGCGCGCGATTATTAATCGATTCGTTGCCAGGCTGGCTCGCGGTACTCCCAACCTTGGTGGGCGAGCCGAAAAAAGAGAAGCGCGATGAAAAAAGCCGGCAAGACGCAAATCGTACGTAGACGAGCATTATCCGCGCGAGAGAACCGTGGCCCATTAATCATCGACTATTTAATTTACGCGCGGCGCACCCGCGCCTATCTCGTCGTAAAGTCGATCGGGCTCGAAAATGCCGATTTAATCTGTCCGTCTTCGCGTCCTCGCTATTTTTTTAACCTTCGTGGGCTGCCGGCTCGCGTTCCGAGCCGCCTCGCGCGAGAGATCCTCGATGCTCGAATGACGAATGGGCCCTGTCACCGATGAAAACAGCGGCGGATCTGTGTTTCTCGCCGGACGGGACCGTGGATTGCGTGGAACGTCTGCTTCGACGGCCACCTCGTTCTCGATAGTTCGTTACGTAAAATTCCTTGGGAGTCGATGCTGGAGACGCGACGATCGCTGATCGACGCGGTTCTCGCCCTTAAATTGAAGGACGCGATGATTATTGCGGACGAATACGGGAAGGCATGGCCCGTTGTTAATAACCGATAATTCGATACGTCGACGACCCAACCGTCGTTCCTTCGAGCTCTCTCGATTCTCCTTCTCGAGCCTCGATACCTCTCCGCGTGCGTACGTATCAAGCGTACCTTTCGACGATCGATCCCGACCTGTACACGGTCTCGTCCACGAGTATTGATCTCGCGACGACTGGAACGAAACGATGCCGCCGATCCGTTTTTGCTCCCGACGTCGTACTCTTCGAAACACGGACGGCCGGTTCGCACTGGCGGGTGACTTCCGATGGTCCCTCTCAATTCCAGTTTAAGTTCTCAATTTGAAGCGAATTTTCAACGGCCCGCCCGATCGATTCGGATCGCTCTTGAAGAAACATCGGTGGCGACACGATAATTTTGCGAAAGGGACGATATTTCGTTCCGTCGATCGTGGTCGTAACGCGTATCTCGCGGTGGCGACGCGGACGGCGCAAAATCGCCGGAGACTCGCCTTAAATATTGCAGGATCTCATTAAAAACGGCCGCTTCGACGCGTCGTCGAATAATGACGCTATTCCCCGCGGTGAATTCGTGCCATCCACGGCGTGCCTGCCCGTCAATAAGCCGCCTCTCGAAGGACTGTATTTAAACAACGTTATTAATAAACGGGCCGCCGAGCGAAGGCTCGATTCGAGGGGGGATATTATTTATCGCGAATCGATGCGACCAGTCCTCGTCCTTCTGCGACCGTAAGGAAATCGCGGGTCCGCTGCTTCATCGCCGCCGGAATGTTCGAGCTAATATCCCACGGAATCACGGGCGCACCCCTTTTTCGAAATAAAATCGGACGGGTCGGGACGGATGAAGGATGGCCGCGCGATGATTCGTGAGGAGAATATTTCGCGAAGGTGGATTTACATCGTCGGGGTCCCAGCGTGGGCGAAATCTAGACGCGCCGGCAATCAGAAACACATTATCGGACGGGAGCGGCCCTGTAATACGTCCCGCTGCGCTCGGAAATATGTTCCGCTCCGCTTTGCCCGGCTCGCTAACCGAACGAAAAAAGAAAAAAGAAGAAAAGAGGAGACCAAAAAGAAAGAGGGAAAGAAGGAAAATGAAACGGGACGGAGCGATCCTCGCCGTCGGGGCCGGATCGAGAGCAAGAACGACGGGCTGGAACTTTTCATTTGTCGAAGGAACAAATCCGGACGAGCGATCCGATTACCCCGAGTGAACTGCACACGACCAGCCGTGACTTTGCTGTCTCAAGGTGTAGGACCATCGGCGCGGCGAGATTTTTTTTATTAAAAGCACGGATCGGGGCGAATTCGCCGGGGAATCGGGGCGAATGAATTTCGAGCGGCGTCGCGATAGGTCGCGGGGGGGTGTTTTCTTGTCGGCGTTTCATCAGAAAATGGCGCCGCGAGAGCGCGTATCAAGTGCTATTCTTCGTTAGTTTCAAGATGAACCCGCGATCCACCCCCGCGGGCGGTCGCGACAAATCCATGCTTCCTCAATCCCCGGAACGGCTTCCCTCGTCGATCGATCCCCATTCACGGGGGCGGAGGGGCGACCAAAATATCATCGAAACGCCAGCCACGGAATGCCCTTCGAAGAATACTATGGGGAAAAAATGCCGTGAAACGACCGCGTCTCCGTAGAATTCATTTTAATCATCTCCACCTTTTCCCTCCGCCGGGAGACTCACCTTCCGGCCACAGAGGAGAACCTTCTCTCCTCTTTTCCTCTCTCTCTCTCTCTCTCTTCTATTCCCCTTTTCCATTTTTTTTTCTCTCCTGCCTTTTTCCTTTTTTAATTTCCAGGCCTCTCCCTGCCCGCCAGTAATCACGGCACTATTACAGCGAAACGTTTCTGATGAATTCGTCAACGGACCAACTCGTTTCTCGCTCTCTCGCGCTCCCGTCGCCGCCTTTCTCTCCCAGCGCTTTCTTCCTTCTCTCGAACTGGAAAAGCTTCCGGCTGTGCGACCACGATCTTACGAGCCCGCGGCCGCAAGGAAGCCAGCCGCGCCCCTGCCCGCCCCGGCACCGAAGATCGCGAACAAAAAGGCGGACGGAACAAGCAGCTAAGAGAAGGAGAATAGGCGGACGAAGAAAGGGGAGAAGAGCCGGCCGCGGAAGGAACGGTGATCGTCCGTATATTATTTCGACGCGCAAAGATACCACTGTTCGAGACCACGGGGGTGGTTTTGCGGATTGGGGGCGAGAAAACCGCGAGGGAGAGAAGGGAGGGAAAAAAGGAAGGAACAACGGTCTCCGTTAGCTCGCCGTCGTGAATGTGGAACCCAAGATAGCGCGGACACGGAGGATATATTTTTCCCCGGCTAAATGGGTCGGCTGTCTTGAGTTCGCGGATTCATCTTGCGGATTCCTTTCAGGATGCAACCGCGGCCTATTCAGGGAACGGGCACGAGATGAAGGAATATGTTCGCGGGGCATTTAAAATCCTCGACCGCGGCCGGGGGTATCTCTTGGATCAATTGGCTGAAAAGCGTTGCTTGATTCTTTTTCCTGCCCGATTCCGGGACTGTATTATAATATTCAGCGGTTAAAGTTCGCTGCTTGGTTTTCCGTTTCCCCCTCGCCCACACCTCCCCCAACCCCCACCCCCACGGCGAGCCACGTTTGCGAACCATCGCGTATGCAGCTCGTTTTCAACCGAAATTTTGATCCTCGAGCGAGGCGCGATACAGGACGGCTGAATGGCACCCTTCCGCGGGACTTTGCAAAATTCTTTTGCTCGCAACTTTTCCTCGCGCTCATTCGAACCGTTCAACGTCCCGCGACGCGCGAAAGAACCCCGTGAATGCGACGGAGTTTTAATTAGCCGCGTGGTTAACATGCACGCACGATCGGATTCAGAGTCGCGGGTCCGCCCGCTGACAATCGCCGCGGCGGGACAACGTTTTCTGTACGGCCGTTTCACGGCAACGAGAACAGCCCCTGGGGTAAGCGCTCGAGCACGTTTTCTTGGCGATTCAGAGAAATAAAGAGGAGGCGCGCCGCGGACCGCGCGGCTCGAACGGCAACGATCTTTTCCCCCATTGAAACGGCCGGCTCCCTTTTCGACGCGCTTCCGGCGAATTATTATTTTAATTCCACGAAACGTCCGCGGCGTCCTCTTTCCGTGGCGCGGGCATAACCGCCAATCGCGATTCAAACCGCGGCGTTCAAGCCGGAGACCAGAGGAACGCTGGCTTTCTTTATTCATCCGTGATCTTCTTTTAGCCCGGTATCAGCGTCTGGGAAGAGGCGAGATCGGAACCCGGCCGAGCGTCCGAGGGGGATAGCCAGGAAATGAAAGGAAAAGAATCGAAAAGACAAGAGAGAAACGGAGAGCAGGATCGGGCCGGCGAGGGAGAATGAGAAAGGGAGACGTAGGAAGGAGGGAGAAAGAGGGACGACGGCCGACCGGACCATTCAAAGTTCCCAGGAGGCAACAAAGGGCCAGCAACGAGCTGATCAAATTATCCAATTCATTTGGATTGGCGAGCGAGCGAGCGAATAAGTGCTCGCCGTTACCAAGAGGTCCACTTCACTGCCTTCGAGCACCCATCCGCCTCGCTATGAGACGCTACCGTCCAAATTTATGCACGTTCCATGCCTCGATACCCCACACCGCCCCCTCGTTCGAGTATCTCCGGAGGGCCGACGATGCCGCGGACGCTGCCGGCCAGCGAAAAAACATCCCGATGTGCCCGGCTGTTCCGTTGCTTTTGTCTGCCGCATGGGGGGCGGTGGGGCGGTGGGGCGGAGGTGGCCCGCGGTTAACGGTCGGTTAAGCGTTGGCCAATTTTTGTTCGCGAACGGAACGGCGAGAAAATCGAGCAGCCGAATCGCTGCAACGATGAATTTCTCGACGAGTACTTCGAACCGCGACTCGGGGCCGTAATCTTCCGCGTCGGCGCGTTCCGCGGCCGGATAATATCGCCGGCGGCAGAAAACGGGGTGAAAATGGTGGTCGCAGGGATCGAGGAGGGGGCGCGAATTCGAAGATTTACCGGGGGAACGTTAAACGACAATCTCGACGTCAAACGTCGACGTTCGGGGAAGTTGTGGGGGAGGTCTCCCCTCTCGCCCCCTCTCGCCCCACCCTTCTCGTCATATTTAATAACCTACGCGCGCACACGTTCGCGAAGGTCCACGTACGGGCATTAAACTCGGCCGAGTGCGGAGGTTCGTTACGTACAATGCACCGCTGATTGACCAACCAGATCCGCCCTGAAGTGGCGCACAGTTGCCGTCGCAATATCGGATCACACCGTTGCCCCAATTGTCAGCGCCGCTATCTTTCCTCCGTTTCGCATTTTCGTCGGTCGATTCCTTCGGTGTCGTCGATTCGTCGATGCCAGACGCAAGCGACACGTGCCCACCCCCCTACCCTCCGCCGGAGGGTTAGGTTAAGCTCGCGACGTCGAACCTGTCCGGGCGTCCGTCCAGGCGTCGGCGCTTTCTTGCCGCGCCCCCCCCCCCCCCCGCCCCGGAATCCGCGGAACAAACAAATTTCCCCGCGAGACAAACGATAACACCGTTCAACCGTCGTCCAGCGATCCCTTTGTACCGTTGATTAATCGAATCATGAATCGCTATGAATAAGGTTCTCGAGGAGCCGTCGAAGGGGGGGCCGGCGGAGGCGTCCGAGCGTCGCATCGACGCGAGCCAGGACAAAAAGGCAGGAAAGCAAGAGGCATTCTTGCGGCGGTGTCGTAATCAATGTTGTGATACGACGTTAAGCGGGCATCAAGTGGGCTGGCAGCACCCTCGCGCGCGCACGCAGAACCGGCAGCATCGGCATCAGAAACGCGAACTCAACCCCCGCGCGGAACAGCCCACGAGACGGCCACGCCACGATGGGGTAGGATGTCCCGGGGGTTTGGGTAACCAACTCGTGAAATTCAATTA
This sequence comes from Nomada fucata, assembly GCA_948146005.1. Lineage (NCBI taxonomy): Eukaryota > Metazoa > Arthropoda > Insecta > Hymenoptera > Apidae > Nomada > Nomada fucata. The sequence goes on along the minus strand of OX411281.1, from coordinate 21,109,277 downwards.
CCGAGTCCGCGGGGGTGGCCCTTGCCGTGGAACGTGCCGGAGGGGCGGGCGGCGAAGGGGGTGACGCCGGGAACCGAGCCGGAGAACCGGAGGGTCCGAGGTGAAAAGGGGAGGAAGGATTTGAGTGACAGCCGAGAAGGAGAAGCTGCCTGACGCGGGCCTAACTCTCGCCTATCTAACGTCGAATCTTACAACCCTCCTTCGCCCTCCGATACTCCGCCGCCCTTCGAACGGGAATCGAGGAACCAACCCGAAGGGGGGAGATAGCGAAATTGAAATTGTGCCCGCCGATATACGCGTCCCATTCTGTTCGACGAAACGGTTTCGGCTGCGACGACGGTGCTCCGCCGTGCTTCGTCGGAGGGAGGAAAATTTGCACCCCCCTTGGACGACTTCGGGAAGGAACGATCCTTCGGAAAGGCGGATGCCCGGCGATCGAATCGTCGCCGCCGCGGTATCGCGCGATCGTCGAGGAGGAATTAAAACGCGTAGGAACCGAGCGGCGAGATGAGTCGGTCGACGACTGGTCGACCGGGGACCGTGCTTCTCGTCGCGTCGGTTTCATCCTCGGCCGTGCAACGATCGTTCCCCGTGCTGGACGTGCCGGACTGACAGACTGGAGGCTTCGCGTTCATTAGCCAGCTATTCAGTTCAACGGGCCAACTGGCGAGGGTGGATTCTGACTCCGGTGGCTGCTGGAATGTCCGACATGTTACTCCATCCTCGCACATAATTACGCGAGCCTTCGCAGACGGCTTCGGGGCCCGCCCTTGCGCCACCGTTCATCTTTCGCGCGAGCGACGAATAAAATCACTGCCTTCCAGAGCCCCGACATCTGCTTTATTACCGTGCTCTCGATGCATCGAGCACGCTCGTCCGTGCCGTTACCGGTCGCTGCATTCGGTTCGTGGCCACGGCTTTCGAACGATTTCACGTATCGCGGAGCGGCACGGACCATCTGCGTCCACGTCGGCCACAGATTTTATAGCCGCGATTATTCCCGCTGCCCGTCACAAAGACAAAATTGTTCCCGTAGATTTTTACGATCTTCGCCGAATGGCGGATTTTCCTTTTTTTTTCTCTCTCTTTTTTATTGCGACACGCTTTCAGCAGCGACGCCCGTGTCCGTCCTCCTTTAAATTCCAACACGGGAGAGCTCGCCGAAATTCCTAACGAGTTATCGTCGAACGTTCGAATTGAAAGACCACCGTCGATCGTCGTAATTGATAAGTAGCAGCAAACATCAAGTCTTTCGGAAAACGCGCGTTCAAAGTTTTTCCCTTCCTTTTGTTCCTTTTTTCCTCCATTTTTTTTTTTTTTTTTTTATTTCGCTGCGCCGACCGACGAGAACGGGGAAGATAAAGGGGGCGCGCTACTTACGAGGGTCCGGTGTCGAGGAACAGGGCTGCCGCCACATTGTCTGCCGATTCTTCGAGGATGACTGGTTGTATTGAAAAACCGGAATCCCGAGGAGCGCTAATGTGGCATAACGCGGAGGCTGTGTCTAAATCTCTCCTAACAAAGATCCGCTCGCGCGCTGCATTTCCAAGCTCGAGCTTCGCGTCCACGTGATCGAGCCCCGTCTTCCTTCTGTTAATTAAAATCCACCGTTCACCTTCGATTTTCGACGAAGCGGCCGGCGAAAATTGCAGAACAATTCTCTAAACGTTGGAGAATCCTCGATTGACGATTGTCCCTCGTTCGATACCCCTGTTTGCGAATTGGAGTACGCGTTTCGTGTCTTGGCCCTGTTGGATTCGCGAAACCGTCTAGGAATTTTCTGCGAACGTATTCGCCGTTTCGGCCGGAGTGCACGAAAATGAAAATCGACGAAAAATTCTCGAGGATCCGTGATCCGAACGGCGAATCCCGGCAACGCGAATTCGAAGGACCCTCGTGCGTCGGCCGCAATCGTTCCAATAAAAATACTTCCTACCGCGCGTTGGATTTTCTTCGCGTTCGCGAGGAAAGGGCCGGGAAGAAATGGGTTTCTCGACGGCGGGTCGAGATATTTCCTCGGGCAGCAGTTAGATACTCTCCCGGAATTCTTTCCGAGAACGTGGAACCACGGAGGGCGACGCTTCTGCGACTCGCGTAGCACGCTTCCTCTAATAACAGTCCGTTAAATTGATTACACGGGGGCGGAGAAAACGGGAATAACTTGACGACGTTCCGCGGGGAACGCGGTCCTAATCGAAATACAAGGGATCAAAGAAGAAAACGAATAGAGACAGTTTAAAGGAAGGAAGGAAGGTTCGGGAACGCGAGTAAAAAGTCCGTTTCCATGGTCCTCTAATAGAGGCACGTGACGTTGCAGTATCCACGACCTTTCCGTTCCTCCTCCTCTGCTCGGGATCTCTCTCGCGCGATTAGGTTAGCCGGCTGGCTCGCGCGATATCCAACCGGGCGGACATATCCGGTGGAGAGGAGAGAGCGAGACAGTGGACGGAGTGACGAGTCCTTTTCCTCGCTGGATAATTACGATCGTGTTGCGCATCCATTTCCAGAGGAATCCTTGACCAGGGTGAGGCCGTTTACACGCCCATTTCGTCGAGAGGGGGGGCGTGGCGGTAATTTATTTGAACCTGCAGCGGATCCTTGTTTTCGCTCGACAAATCCCTTTGTTTTCGTGAAATTACAGGTGGCAAGAAATTGTTTTAAATCTCCGACGAGATGGGCACCACCTCGGCTATAGGCGCGTCATTTATCTGCGTGATCTACGAGGGAAGGCCGGGGATATAAATTCGGGCGGGCAGCGTTCGTGGAATACCTGGACAGAAACTACCCTACTCAGTCAAGCACGACTCCGCGCGCAGCACAATCGAGTTCACGGGAAAAAGGGTGACGGTGTCCCAAGGAAATTGACAGCCTCCCGTGGAACGGTCCCAACATCCGAACGGAGGGAGACGTCCATTGAACGAGCGTCGCCTCGAGTCGGCCGAAAATTCGCGCGAAAACCAGGACGCAGGAAACCGCACCGCAGGGTTTTACCACGGGGAATTGCCGTGAGAAAACGGGCCGCGTTCGCCTTTGGTACCTGCACGTGCGGCTGCTGTCCACGGGCGGAGTTTCAGGTAACCGTGCGCGCGAAGGTGTGGGTGCGGAGGTTCGCGGGATCCAGGAAGGTCCGGTTGTCCTGGTGTGTCGCAGGACGTTGTTGCAGCGGATGGACCCGACAGAAGGAATCCGGTCTACAAAAGATTCCGCCGCGAACCGACCACCCCTCGTCCCTCCATTCATTCGCTCTCGACTCAATGTAGATTTTTCCCATAGGTAAGGCGGTGATCGACACCGGAGGGGAGCGTGTCGGGTAGAAGGGGGGGCCGGCGAGGGGGTGCAGAGGGGGCGAGTGGGTCGAGGCTCCAGGTAGGAAGACGGGGTGGAAGGTGGGCTGCACACAGCCTCCGGAAATCTCTACTTACTCGAGACACTGAATGCTGCTCCACCCCCTCTTCTGCTCCCCTTCTTTTTTTCTCCTTCTTCTTCGTCTTTACTTGCGAACGTTTTTTTTCTTCTTCTTTCTTTCGTTCGTTCGTGCTTGTTGTTTCTCCGGCCGGTACTCTCCTTTGTGCGGTTATTACCCGGGCGAGGATCGAGGCAAATCGAGGATTAGATCTGATCTACGCGGACCTCTCCTCCGCCTATTTATCCGTCCCGTTCGCCCACCGCTCAGCTCGCTCGAGGGGGTCGGTACTTTGCGGGAACCCCTTTTCTGATCGATCGATTTCCACGGGGCACCGGTAGCGCATTTCTCTTTCTTTCCTTTTTTTGTTTCTCCGATTCCAAAGAAATTTCTCTTTGTTGGCCACGGTACACTCAAGATCCTTGGATCGATGGATCTCCCCGAGATAGCGCTTTCATTCCGGTTCTGCGTCGCGGCTTCTCGGAAGTCCCGTGATCCGGGGTGTTCAAGACTTCCATTTCTCCCCGCCTCGCGGACGCGGATAATCGTCGTGCTTCAACGTTCCGTAGATCCTGCGCCCTTTCCGGCTCGAGATCGCCGCGGAAAATGGAGTTTCCAAATTGAACGCGGTTTTGAGACACCGTGGACGGTACCCATAGGAATCCGTCGGAGCGAAACGCAGGAAAGAAGTGTTTCTCGAGGGAACGAGCGGCGCAGAAGGAACTCGTGCGACTCAAGGCGATTCTACTTCCGCGACGCGCGCGCTCGTAGGGGGTGCGCCCTGTGTTCGGTCCATCTTGATTCGTGACCGATTACGAGGAGTCCCTGCGAAGGGGCGAGGAAACTACGATGGAAAGATAATGACGGTGCGCGTCGAGAGGGTTGCCGAATTTCTCCGTCGATGGAGCTGTTTAATTTACCCTTTGTGCCTCGTCCTCTCCCCGTATCAATGCCGTTGATTTCGTGACCGATTAGGCGCGTCTGATTTTTCAGTACGATAAGAAACCACCTTCGGAATATTTGCTTTAAAAGGGTTGCCGCTACGCGGCGTAATTTGGCGCGCTGAACAGCGGCCAACGGGGGCGAATCGAGGAATCGAAACGCGACTCCCTCTGCGTCGTTCTTGAACGAAAGGGAAACGATCCGGGAATCTTCCGTGAATCGTATATAATTGATTACGCGTCCAGTGTATTCGAATGCATTTTTCTTGTATTCACCTCTTGTTTACCCGTGTCACGCGCGACAAAGACGGAATCTGAGTGGAGTCGAGCGCGACGTCGTCCCTGAGAGAACGCGCGTCATAAATTATCATACTTAATAAAAAGTATGGAGCAGATGCTCCGACGCGAGACGAATTTTTTTCCCCTCGTCCTTGTTTCCTTCCAATCCTCCTGGAACAGAGAAACTTGGACTGTTACAAATGTCCAATGAGTACGCTCGGCTGATCAAATATTCTCGCGACCGTTTACTCGAGGATCGATCGGGAACTCGCGGAGATTACCAGTTTTATCGCGCCAGTAAATTTCTTTCCCCTCGGCGACCGTTTGATTCGTCCTAAACGAAGTTCTTAAAACAGGTTCGTGGGTAGGGCGCGACTGCCCCGTACAAGACCGTCCTCCTAATTGGTCCATTTCGGATAATTAATTGCCCGTTAATTAACGCCGACAGATACATCAGCGTCCTCTCGCAGGTGCTCCATTTCCCCGTGCCCTTTTTGCCCCCAATCTTCCGTCCGCCTTCGCGCACCTACGCGCAGTTTTTCGACGGAGCAACGAGCTCCGACCGATCGAACCGAGTAACAACGAAACCGAAGGATCGCCAACTATTCTCCGGCGAATCGGGGATCTCCAAAGTTTCGTCGAAATCGGGTTCTGTTTAAAAGGCGACCGAAATTGTTCAACGGTCGAAAGGCGGCGAAGCGTTTTCGTACGGAATTCCTTGGGCAATCGGATCAGGCACAACCTCGAGTACTTATTCGTGTTCGAAAGGAAACTTCACCTGCCATTGAACGCGTACCGATCTCTCCTCCTCACCTGTTGCGTATTGTTGCACTCTCGAGGCAACCCGATTTGCACGGTGAATGCACTTACCCGCCGTCTCTATCGAGGGCCGTATGAAAAACGCGACGCGCGGCCCTGTCTTTTTTTGTTTTTTTTCTTTTTTTCGAAAAAAAAAAGCAACAGGGGAAAAAAAGGAGGAGGGCCGAACTCGCGCGCGTGCGTCCTTTTCATCGCGAATTCTATTCACGCCGACGAACTTCATAGAAACGCGCGGCGATTGTTCGCCGCCTCTTAATCTTGATTCCCCCGCCGGTCGAAGTCGACCCGACCTGTCGATCTTTTTTGGTGGAAATTCGTTCGAGCAGCACCTATGACTTTCGTTCCATTGATACTTTCTTTGGCCGCGGACGACGTCGCTGGGTAAATAAACCGTGAGGGGTGTGGGGGGGGGGGCCCCATTTGGAATCGAGTGTTTGTGGTCGAACGACGACTTCAGCAGGCGAACAAATAATCATCGAATGTTTCACTCTCGAGAGTCCGCGGTGCGTGCCGAAGGTGAGCCGACCGAGCGAAATTGTGGGGTGAATTCCATTCGAGGCGAGCCCGTATCGATTCCAAATGATCGCGCGCTAATCCAACGCGCATCGTTCACCGTGAAAATCGAATGACGACGAGTTTATAAACGTTCGCCGTAACGTATTCTACCCTCTAATCTCGTCCACGGGCTCACCCTTCCCCCGTGCGGGGCGAACCCTCTCGCGCGACGATTGCCCCCGCGTTTTACACTTGATTTGGCGAACAGCGCCGGAGGAGCCGCCTGTCCCGCGTGTCCCGTCCCGATGAATTATTATTTGCCAGGAAAGTTTTTTCGCCCTGACTTTCACGGGAATTTCAAGGTGATTTCCTCGTGGAAGTTGGCGGCCCGACCTTTTTTGATCACGAAGTTTCTGACGGATACGGAACTCGGGCGGAAAGATGGGTTCCGCGCGATTCGTTGCACCAGCTCTCGCGTTTCAGGGCCATCGAACGAATTCCCGGAAAGACTTGGTCGAAAATTCGTACGAAATTTCACCGGGGGAAAAAGAGACAAAAACCGCTCCCTTTGTTTGCCACCTTTTCCCGATTGGGTAAATAAAATTAGATCGTAGAAAGGGTAAGGGAGAGTTTTTACTTGAAGATCGATAGAGAACTCTGTGAAATTTTGTCGCAACCGGAGGGGCAAAAAAAAAAGGGGGGTGTAGGGGAACAAGCTGAAAGATGGCGCGACGCAGTCTGGGCTGCTCCGTTCAGGTAAACGCCTGCTGAGAGTGCCAGGTGTGGACCAGGTCGGGCCGAAAATATATAAATTATCCCTCGGGTCTTCCGGGAACTCCCTGGGGTGAAAATTTACGAGCAAATTAATCGTAATATCGACGGGTCGGCGACGCGTTCAGGACTACCGCGCCACTGACTCGCCGTGTTTTCCACCTCGAGTCCAAGATCTCGGATAACGTCCGTTTCTTGTCTCAATTAACGCGCCAGGGCGTTACTCGCCGAGCGAAAATTTCCCCGACGAGATTCCTTCGCGTAAACGCATATAAGCCGCGTATAAACGCCACGGGAAGTTTCCCTGGGGAAGTAATAAAGACATTTTCGAACGACGAACCTCCGAGTGATTTTAGCGCTCGGGACCAACGGAAGTCGAACGTGTAATCGTCTCAGGGTGGGTGCGATCGCTGGTCGAAAGACTGGTCGAAAGACTGGTCGAAAGAACGATATTCCTGGAACACCTCAACAAAGAACATCCGAAACGCATCGTCGAGCGAACCGGCACGGAAAAGTTTCCCGAGTAACCGAGCAATATCGCGCTGCCTGAAAATACCGACGAGCCAGCGAAGTCTTGGACGTTAAATCAAGGGAAAATATTCCCTCCGCGCCGTATTACATCGGTAAGAATCGCAACGAAGAACTGCTTCAAGTTTCCTCCCCCCCATTCGGGCATCGAGTATCCTCGAAGAAGTTGGGCCATCGGACGGAAAGTTCGCGTGCCTCGCGCACAAAGTCCCAAGCGGGCGGAAACATCGGGGGAACCCGGCCGATGCTTTCCCTGCGGGGACCGTGAAATTGCAAGTACAACGAAGGCGTAAGAAGAGGCCGGCCCTCAGAGCCATGAAATTCGGCGGTCGAGACACCTGCAAACCTATCTCTCAGGCCGGGCGAACCCTGCGGGCATGATTTATGCCTTCAGCAGGTGGAACGACGGCAGGAACGAGGAGACAGGGTTCGGCAGAAGAGGAGGAGGTACGGAACGAGAGCGAAACGGAGAACGAAAGCACGCGGTTTTTCGAAAGTACGCGGCGAGTGGCCTTTGTTGGCTGGATTTTGCGATTCGCTAGGCCGACGGGCTCAATATGCCCTGGCAGCGGCCGGGGATCCCTCGAAAGGATCCTCGCGACTAATAGGCTTTTCCCTACCCGAGAGTTCTCGTCCTTCGGGAAAATCTCCGAAGGTGTATCGGAGGAACTTGGCTCGCGGCTAGAGGCTAGCTTTGCGCTGATCTTTTTCTCTTGCTGGCAAGATCTGTACGTGGAACACGAGATCCAGCGGGATAATACGGTTTACCAGGATCGTAGATCCCGCTCGCGTGATCCTTCTCGTCTAAGGAGGGTTGCTGAAAAAATATTCCTCCTGGATACACGCCGGGTTGCCGCATTGTTTGCCTGCTTGTACTAAAAACGCGGCACTGTTGTTTTTATAAAGGGATACCGTTCCTGCGGGTTTCATTCAGAAAGGAATTACCGGGAGAGTTTTGATCTGCGGATTAGTATATAGGTTTTGCGTTTCGTGAATATTCACGAGCAACGTAAATAACGTTGCTTAGTTACTTTCCGGATTTATATTATACATTTAAGCCGGCCGTGTCGCTGTGAAATGTACACGGGCCGTTCCGTAACGAGACGGGCGGATATTTTTCGATCATTGTTCGATTATTTTCGCCGGTCGTATTATTGGATAGTTTGTTGCGTGTCGATTTTTCGTCGAACACCGCGACGTATCGCTGTTCGTCCGCGGAACTATGGAAAAACAGTGGCGAAAGAGCGATCACCTGTTGCTAGGGAATAAAATAATCGACGGACAGTGCGTCACATGGGGAATTATTTTCGTTATACATATTCCCGTTGAATACACACATATATGTATATATACATTCATGTATACGGGCACACGTATATCCACCGGCGTGCCCCAAAAATTTTTCGTCGGCCTGGACGCTCGTCGACGTATCGACGATTACATTATTATACGATATATACGCGTTTGATTTTCCGTGCACGATAAATCATCGACGTGGCCAGGGGTTGAGTGGGTGGTAGTGGAAAGAACGAGAACCGTCGAAACGCGAGATAAACGATCCGTTGAAAATTATACCGGCATATTCGACGGGTATCAACGCTCGCTTTATTGTCCCGAAATATCTGTGCATCAATCAAAATCCTCCGCAAACACCGCGCTACTTTGCTGGAAACGAGTAATCGTACGATCGCCGGCGGACGCGTTTAAAAAAGTAAAGCGACATTATTACGACCGGGAAAATCGAGCGCGACCGACGAAACGCACGCGCCCGTCGAACGAGGAAACGAAACGTCGGTAGCGACAACGAACAAACGCAAGTTCGTTTGCTCGAGGGACGAGAGAGGCTCGCACCGATGATTTAGAGGAGCGTGGGAAAAGAGGGTGTACTGCAAGAGTTAATGAGCCTAATCCCGTCGTCCTGACGAGCCGAGATTAGAAGCGGATCCTGTCCGTGGACGAGCGGATCGTCAACCGGTGCCACCTGTGTCCTGGCCGGCTGCTGGTGTCCTGCGGCGTGGCGCGTCTATTCAGGACGAACCGGAGTTGAGGCTGTGCACGAGGTTGTTTGCGAAGGAATACAGTGCAGAACCAGAAGTGGAAAAGAGAGAGAGAGAGAGTAGCGCGAGTAAGAATAACCGCTTGGCAAACAAAGGGTCCGCCGCGATAACGAACCTGTCGACGCGGGCCTCGAACTCGTTTCGAACTCGTTTTCGTTCTTGCCGAGTGGGGGGGAAAAATCGTTAGCTCGTTGCACCGGGGCTGCAACGCTCGCAGACGCACGCTTCGCAGATTTTCGGCACGCCGGAGCGCGGCCTCGTCTCTCGCGTGGATCGCGTTCCATCGGACGTTCCTCGTTTTTCCGGGGGATCGCGCGACGAACATCGACGAGGATCCCAACCCAGGGGATGTTCCCCGTGAAACCCGGTGTCCGGCGCGGTGTTGCGACCGCGCTTGGTTCGGGCCGCGGCGAACTCAAGATCGGTTCGCCGGAAAATCGATGATTTTCCCGTACGAAGTGGACCAGCGATTTCCGCGCGACCGCCCCCGAATGCGGCCTCCGATCCGGAAAATCAGATTCACCGTGGCAACTCGTTCATTAAACCGTCGGGCTACCTGTGCGCGTGAACTCGAGACAGAAACGAGACCCGACGGACCTTTCGCAGTATTTTCCGTGCGTTTCGCGGTTCGACGGGTGTACCCTTACAGCTCTCGTGTGTCCATCGGTTGAAAAGCGCCGATATCCACGGGCGAAACTCGAGGAGCCGTTCCCCACGACGATTATTTTCTCGTTCCCGGGGCGGTTCTCGGGTGGCACGGCCCAGCGATGTCCCTTCGAGATGACCGCTCCAAGATCATGAATGAAATGCTTCGCCGCCATTCACTTCGACCCCGTCCTGGAAGAGATCGTCGATAAACCTGCCTGCATTTTTGTCCTCGCGCCACCCACTTCCTACTCTTCGCCCACCACGAAAGTACCACCGCGAGCCGAGGTCGAACTTCGAATTTGCCGGCCCCGTGGAATTTGAAACGGACTGGTGGGGCAAACGGCGAAACATCCCCGCCGTGCTTGCCCATCGATTTATAGACAACGGGGATCGACGGGCAACGGGGAAGCGCAGAAATTCCCAGCGAGCGGTGAGAGTCGGCGAGAAAAACTGTCGTCGATTCGTGGCTCGTAAATTCCGTCGAAATCTCGGAGACCTGGTTTCCCGGTACCTCGGCGATCAGGTATGGACGAGTTTTCATTCACAGCTTCCCACCGGCTCTCGTAGTTTCCACGAAAGGCCTCCCGTGGGTTTTTCACGCAGCGGAGAAGGGGGGGTCGCCGGTGTGTGAAACCGGTGGAAATATCAGATCGCCATCGTTTCCATCGTCTTTGTCTCATCGGGTTCCTTTTTTTCTCCTTCCATTTTTTTTTTTTGCCGGAATAACGAGCGATCCCGCGATCGGGGGCACTCTTGGGTTCGAGGGGTCGTCGAACCGAAACGTCCCGCGCGGAGGGTGCATCCCTCGAAATTAAGGAGGAAGAACAAGAGCGAGAGGGACGAAGAGGCGAAGGCGCAGAGAGAGGAAAGAAAAGACATCGGAATGAAACGTTTTCAAGCGGCGGTTCCTCGGTGTCGCGTTACTTCCCCTCCTCCCCCCCCCCTCTCTCTCTCTCTCCTGCCTGAAATTACCTGGAGTCGTAAGGTGATTCCTATGCTCCCGTTTGCCAGGGAAGAACGAAGGGAATCAAAAGATGGTGGATCGAGAGACAAGGGAGGATACGCGATCTGGTCGACGGCCACCAGAAGAAGGATGCCCCTGGAAGGGTGTCACCGTGCTCAATCGTAACTCGTTAACGCGGCTATTGAACGAACGCCGGGCGAAACGTGTCGCCGTTTCGAGAATCGTTGCCGCCGACAGAAAAGTGGAATGTAAACAATTTTCTGGCCCATTCAGAACGGCGATTTCCATTGTGCACGGGCTCGAAAATCCTGCGACGAAACAGGAGAGACCCTTTCTTTTAAACGTTCGCTCTGTTTCTTTGCGTTATTCCGGGCGAAGGGGCGGACGGGCGAAATCGATAGGGTTCCGACGGGGGTTCACGATCAATCGAACGGCCGAGAAGGTAGGGCGATCGATAATTGGCAATTTGTCTTTCGTCTCCGAAGCGACGGAATTCCTGGTCGGACTATCAAAAGTGTCGAATGAAAGGGCCGAGCCATAGAGGCGTTGCAGAGTCAAGGGGAGTCCATTGAGGGACGGCGGTGTCTCGATTGCAAGTTCAACGATTCCGGTGTATCGATCGATCCTTAATGAACAGCCGAATGCTAAATGGATCTAAACAGGAGCTAATCGCACGCCATCCTCTTATGAATCGGCGTGCTGGAATCCATCTCTCGGCGCCATTGAATTCCAGCTAAATGGGAAACGCGACTGTGCACCAGGTGGTAGCGTACCCGGGAACGGTTTGCTGAACCGGCAAAGGACTTCGCAATAATAACAAGAACAATAATAACGATTCACGAAAAGCAAGTGGAACGGTGTGCAACGCAGAAGGGAAACAAGAAATGATGAAAAAATTAGGTTACGGGAAAAAGTAGCGGAGAAGCAAAGGGAGGGAATAGAAGGAATACGGAACGCGGGGGTAAGCAACACCCTCGTCCTCCAACGTATCGCGTTCTCCAAGAGCAGATGTTCCCCAGGACTGCCGAGATTCGGCGCGGCCTGATTGACAGTTGAATAGCCGCGACCAGGTCTACCTGGGCCTCGCGGTGTCCTTACATGCTCCTGCCAGGCTTGCGTGCACGCTTAACCGTATCGCTGGATGTTGTAATAGCGAACCGTTAACCCCCGACGGCCTCCGGTTTCCTCGGTGGATCGCGGAGCGTGCCCCGGCCATCGAGAAGCCAGCCCGGTGCCGTAAAATCATTAGGAGAGTTACGCTGCTGCTCGTCGCGCGTGGAAATTTCCAATTTTCCCGACGGTTTACGATCGCTTGCGGGGAAGCGTGGCCCTTCTTTAATCCGACGTACCCCCGCGACGGGATTTTTCATTGGGGCAATTAACTCCGATTGCCCGAGTTTTAATAGCCCGCCGGAACCGATTGCCGATGGGGTGTTGGGCAACGGGAAACAATGGACGCCGCTTCGAGTTTCGGATCTCTGGTTTTCTTGCCAAAGCGTTGGGAGGGAGGGTGGGGGTTGCGCATAATCCAAGAATGCATTATTCGTCGCGACGCGCGAGGGCGATCCGCTTTGTCCGCGGTTCGATACCGACGATAAACGGACGTAATCGAGGGGTCGATGTTCGGCTGGGTTACGATACGTCTGAGAGCTCATTGGACTGCGGGGCGCTCGATACGCGATAACCGATAAGCCGTGAAGTGCAGCCGGTGTCAGTGGATATACGGACATCGCGATACCTCTATCTTTTCTCGCGATCAATTGCAAACGCTGGTAAACGTCCTTATCTAGCGCTTGGATCCCCGCAACGCTATCCGTCTATCGATTCCGTTAAAATTTCCATACGGGATCCCTCCGCTGTTACACGGACGGTATCGATGCGGACCTGTCCGGCCGGCGTAAAGAACTTTCCGTTGCATCCGGAATCTTCTGCGCCGAGCGAAAAACGATTTAATCCACGGCGCCGTGTATCTCCGCGACGAATCTCTCATATATTATAAACCGACCGCGACGATCCGCGAAACAAAAAGGGGACAATGGCAGCGGAATAATGGGGCGGCGGTGACGGCGTCGGACGGAGAAGTTTCCTCCAGCGAAAGGTGTCCAGAATTCAGGCCGCGGGAACACGGAAAGAAACTCGGACAAAAATCTGCGCCGAGCGATGCAAAAATACGTATATAAAAGGGCGGTCGGAAGGGGGTGGTACACGTGAGCCTTCAAGGAAGACGTTTAACGTGGATGGCCTCGAGAGTATAGTAGACGTTGCTCGGCGATAGCAATGTCACGGTGGCCACCGGAAATAGCCGGCACTATCAGCCACCCCGCCGGAAGAAGCGCCGTCACCGCAGAAAGAGTTCCAATCTTCTATTCAGCACGTTCTTCTTCGCCCTCTTTCCACCCACGGCATTCTCTCTCTCTCTCTCTCTCTCTGTTCTCCGCTGCCCGTCCTCCTTCCACGGTGCGCACAGGGGCCTCGGTGTGTTGGCCCGATACAACGTCCCGACGAGAATGGACCGGAGCCGTTTCCACCCCGAAAAGAAGGACGAAAGGGGTGGTAGAAGATGGCCGGATGCACGAAAGAAAGCAGATGCCCCGACAACCCCGACTTATCTACACTACCCTCTATCCTGTCCTTCTTTTTCTCGTTTCTTCTCGCCCCCTTACTTCCGAGTCGCTCGCACCCCTCCGCCTCGCCACCCTCTATCCACCCTTCGTGTATTTCCGTGCGAGGCCGCGCATTGGCTCCGTCCACGTGGATATTACGCGGAGGGTGTAACTTAGCCGTTCCAGTCAATCGCGATCGGTCCTCCACGGGCAAGAATTCTCCGACGAGTCGTCGCGCTTGCACTTGCGTTCACCGCGACGCGGGCACACCTATCTGACCGTTCGGACGTGGAATTAATTCGCCGCGCGAGTCTCGAGGGGGTTGAGCGTTGGGGGCGGGGAACGACGCGCCACCGCTTCCCTTTTCCGTTCTCCTGGAAGGCCTACAGGCCCATTCCCGGTGGTAAGTAGCCGAGCTACTAGCTGGAAGCTGCGGGTGATACATCATGGGGTGTCAACGAGTGTCCCCGCTGCTGTAATCTCGCATCCATCAACCCCTCCGCAGGACGGAGGGACGTCCGTCCTTGCGACGGTTCCCTGATCGATGTCCACCGTCCTCGAAGCAACCTCGAAAGTCTCACCTACGGCCTCGTTCCCTTACACGAATTTTCTCTCTCTCCCCCCCCCCCTCTCTCTCTCTCTCTCTCGCTCTCTCCGTCTCCCTGGGATCAATCGGTTTTTGTCGGCGGACTCGATTTTCATTTATCTTTTCCTATCAGAGGGCTCGCGTCGTCATCGTGACGCCATCGATTCATGGGGGCGTCCTCTGACCCCTTTCCGCCGCTGATCCTTTCGTTCGCAAACGGCTCGTGACAATTTCTGCTAATATTCCGCTTAAATAATCTGGGTCATCGGAGCGTTGTTTCGTTGTGCGCGCGGCACAACGGGGAAGGATTTTCCGGAAAACAAGTACTTAACATCGACGCGGTAGTCATATTTATTACCGTACTGCGTTCTGTTCCCGTTTAGTGGGAATAATGGAAAATCTTTCGAGCAGGTAACACGTAGTACCACGGCAATAGGTAATTATGTCGATCGTTTGCAATTGATTTATTGCGCCCCGAAGCCGTTACGAGACGGTCGGTTAATCCTTTCCCATATTCGACATGGTGACCATTCGGTTACCTCTCCCAGTCGATATTATTGCGGGCCACCGCCGACCTCTCGACATTCTCGGTCAAGTTTTAAAAGGTAGCCGACTTCGTATAATTACGCATCGGGGGATACGCTGCCTGTGGGTTGTCACTGCAATAAAACGTTTCTCGGTCTATCGGGACCACTGTGACCCTGCTTCCGGGTAAAGAACTGCACGCAGGTGCGCCGCCACGCCTTTCGAAACATACGCCAAGCTTCTAATGCGTAACAAAAGCTAGCAAACCCAATTAGTAATTAAAATTGTGCAACCACAAACAAGCTGGTGCCTTTTCCAGTAAACAAAGGTGCGGCGGGGCTGATTGCCGCGCGTTGATTTACAATTTGAATTTCCGTGGCCATCGAAAAATTAATTACTTAATTGATCCGCCTTCCAAATTTCGAACAATAATGACCGCGAACTGTATCGGAACGAATTAGCGGATATTAATACCGCCTCGAGACTAATAATAAAAAAACAGAAGACAAAACAAAAAGCTCGTTCCGCGTTCAACCCGCACCCTCTTCATCGCGGTTATTTAAACAATTGCCCCAGCAATTAATACGGACCGGTGTACGAAAGAATAATGGGAACCGCATAAAAACCGACGATGCTTCAGAGATAATTATTTTTTAACGAGTGTTAGAAGGTTCGTTATATAATGCCGTTTCGAACGACTCGCCGAGACTTCTTTTTTTTTTTTTTCTTTCTTTCTTCATACGCCGGAAAATATTAGCGAACAACGCGTTCTTTCGGCGAGGGGGGAATGGGGGCAGGAACGAAAGGAACGGACGAAGGTAACGGCGGGAAGCAGAAGGAGAGGGGCAAACAAATTTTTGCGGCGCGGCAAACGGCTCCGCGTGGTTCCCCATTTTATTTCCACCTCGCAACTACTCGACGTACCACGAAATTATTAAAATGGTGGACCGTTCAAGTATCGGACAAGTGGCGCGCACGAGCAGGCCGAGTTTTTCAGCGTGCTCGACCAAAAAAGAAGAAAAAAAAAAAAAAAAAAAATATTCGGTGCGTATTACCTACGGCGAGGCGCGCAGGCGCCGTATTCGCCCACGCCGCTTGACCCTGAATTATTCAAGAACTCGAAGACCCGACGAGGACTTCATAAAAATTGCAGCCACCGTGATTGCCGTGGGTTTCGCCGGGTTGAAAGACAGAGAGAGAGAGAGAGAGAGAGAGGGAGAAAGGGAGAGAGAGAGAGAACGGACGACGACGACGACGTCGGGGCAAGCGAGAACCACCGAGCGATAGGAGAGGGCGAAGGAAAGGGATGACGGACTTTTTCAAATTTACCCTCAGCCTCTGATGATCGAGACGCCATCTTCCTTCTTTCACCGACTATTTCCTTTTCAGCC
This sequence comes from Nomada fucata, assembly GCA_948146005.1. Lineage (NCBI taxonomy): Eukaryota > Metazoa > Arthropoda > Insecta > Hymenoptera > Apidae > Nomada > Nomada fucata. The sequence continues at coordinate 21,093,267 of OX411281.1, read as the reverse complement.
TGGCAAGGCTGGCGTGCGTGGACACAACGAAATAGGGCGATTAAGTGTGTCGCGCGACGGGACGCCGATATGAAACGAGCTTTGTCTATAATTCAACGATAAACACGGGCCGAGCAAACACTCCGGGAAGGGTTGAATGCATACGTGTTTGCGAGACACGAACGACCAAGGGGCCGGTAAACACGGTGTCGAACGTCGCTGCGATTATTCTTCGACTGTAACACATTTATGGCGGAGACCGATACACCGTTGCGTTCCGTTGCGGGTTGATTCCGAGGAAGCGTGGCGAGAATACGGCCGACCGAGTCGTGGACTGTAAAACTTGTCGGACCAAGAAACGCACCGGGTGACGTACAATCGATCAGCTGAAATCCCCTTGTGTCACCAAACCCTTAAACCCCTTAAACCCCTTAAACCCACCCACGGATCGGTTGACGGTATGTAAAGGGTGTGTTTAGAATCCGACAGGGGTTTTAGAGTGGCGATTCGTAACAGTCGTAGCTACGTACCCGGTATAATGCGGAAATCGTGTTTCGTTCCCGGAAGTCACCGAGGCAGGATAAATGCTCGGTTTACTGTACTCTGTTTCGATGAATTTTCTTCTCGCGTCACATTTCGAACTTCGAGCGTTCAAGTTCGACCATTACTTATACGAATTTCGCGTCGAACGACGCAAGTATTGGCGATTATATGTTTGTTGATACAGGTAACGAGTATGCGTATACTTCCAGAGGTTGAAGTTCAACGTTGAATAATCTTGCGCACGCTCGAATAGGGAGCAGGGGGTGGTTGCCCTCGCGCTGCTCCCCCATGGGTAATAAAACGGCAATTTAATTCATACACTTGATAAAGCTGGCCGACTTTAGGAAGCTGGCGAAAGTCAAACGAACAGAAGGGCTTATTTTGCAAATCATCGCCCCGCGATAATAAAGCTTCCTGAGAAGAGACGAAGAGAAGCCAGAACGGAGATGAAACCTGGCGCCCTATCGGCATTATTGTCGCCATAAATCTTCCTTCCGCGTGCACCTCTCCAAATACCTCTTCGACAATACTCCGCCGTCGTTTAAATATTTAATTAACATTACAAAGCCGAAATAGAAATTGTCCGTAATTGTTTATCGACGTCCGCGGTCCACTTGAAACGGGAAAACGTGGTGCGAGCTATGCCCCATGATTCTGGAGCATCGGTAAATCAGCAAGCATCTATCTCGGTAAATTGAGAACCCGTGGTGGCGGGTCCGGCTGGGCCGCTTTGCGCAGGGGTTGAAACGAAGGTGAAGGGGGTTTTCAGGGGTGCTCGCAGGGTGGTTAGTGGCATTCATCGCGATGCAGATGGCTTCCACCCCTCGTCCAGGGGCAACGAGGAGCGTAACGCGCATGGAAGCGAGACAGAAGCAGGGGTTGGTTGCTACATATACGTGCGCGTACTTTTTCCCCCCCGTCTCTCTGTACCTACTCTTTTCCTCGGTCTCCCTTTCTTCTCGTCTTCTCCTTGCTTCCATTCCCCGTCCATTTTCTCCGCTACTCCTGCGGCCCCGTTTCTGTAAACCTTTCGTTCCCTTTCGTTTCTTTCTTTCTCCTTTCTCCTCCCTTCGTCTTGGTCACCTTCTCGCTCCGACCTTTGTCCTCGTTTTCCGCGAAGCCGCGCACGCATCGTTCGGCCACTTCCAATCCCGATTTGTCTGTCTTTCTTTCCTGTCTCTGTTCCACTCGCGTGCGTGCCAGCGCGGGCGAGCATTACGTCCGACAGCGTAATGATGCGTACAAGCCACAGGCGGATTAGCGTGTTCGCGAGGAACAAGAGTAAACGCGAGGAGAAACGCCGGCGGTTCTTGCCAGCGGTTTCCAGCGGCTGCAAACTAATAACCACGCGTCATTTGCTGGATGAACGATCGATTTGTGCAAATTGCGTGTTCTACCGGCGCGGCCATAGAATCGCAGCAGCTCGTGCTCATAAACGGCGTACCCGATTCCTCGATATTTTTCGTTTCTCGAGAAACGAGAATTCCGAATTGTCGAGAAATTAACGATCACAAGTCGTGCGGGGCACCTCAGGTGCAACCCTCGAGTCGTAGGTTCTGCTCGAACCAGGTCGGAACCCGCAGAAGTACACGAGTCAGACCTACCGGACTTCTGCCGCTTTCTGTCGAACTTTTACCAATTATTGTAAATGAGATACATCGTACGCTGGTCGCAATCTTTCAGCCCATATAATCATAACGATTCAGAAGGGTGTTAAGGCTTCCGCGCTTTCGGTCCAGGCACGTCGCAATTACGATCCGTACGTTCTATATTAAGATCGCGAATCATTTTCCGCAAACGCGACGGATTCGCGTTCGCACAATTTCATATCCTTCGCCGGCTTAATCGTCGCGTAATCGTCAATTGAAACCGGGCCGACGTGGTAACGCGCGGCGGTGCACAGGGGTCAGTTTTGCAACAGGTTAACACCGTACGGAATACCCCCTCCTGGTTGCATCACCGTTTCTATTTTCCTACGATGGAAAGTCGAACAATAATAATCGCAGCGCTCGCTTTTACACGCACAATTTCATTTCGGTCACAACAGCGCCGGTCGGTCTCGTACAAACGAGATGCCCTCGGATTTAATCCTCGTTTGCCTGCAAAAACTCCGGGCCCGCCCTTACTACCCCCTACTCGCCCCTAGATCGTCGTCTTGCCGGCGAGTACATATGTACCTTATATACATCCTTGCCACGGGTATATGGAACTCCCCTGTATTTACCTGTCACCTCGATGACGATTCTGACGAGGGTATTTGCCCGTCGACGTGTACCCCTCGTCCTTGACGCAATTTAAGCTACGAGTCGTACGCCGGGCGGTCTCGGCTGGTACACGTGAGTCGTTCGAAACTCGTCCAAGGATCCGCGCATTATGCTCGAGAGCGGCTATTTATTGCGAATTTAAAATTATGCACTCGAGTGGCTGCTGCCTGCTCCGTAGATGGCTACTTTGCCCGTCCGATTTCGGTCGGGCGGAGAACATCGAAGGAGCGGCGCGTGTGCTCGCATCGCGTGGCAACTTCTCCTCGCGGCGATGCTCGCGGAAAAGTGTATCGCGATTACGGTTCCCGGGTGTCCCGATCGAAGCACAACTTCCACGGACGGGGGTTGTAGGAGGGTGCGGAGCGCCCCGCGAATCGCCGGCGAACGAACGAGCGATCGAGCGATCGAGCACCCGGACGAAAAAAGAGGCGAATCCGGCCGTAATTATTTATCATCGATCTCGACCGGCGTGCTCATTAGCGCGGCGCCGTTGCCCGCGGTCTCGCTAAATTATTTCACGCCCGTTCCGCCAGCGAGCCGGCCGGCCGACGGTGGCTCAGAAATCGTCACATTTTTCACGAAGATTAATCGAGTCGACAAACGGGTTCGATCGTTGAATAATCAATCGAGGCGAGGCGGCGCGCGCGAAAATAAATCGGGTACCCCGGATTCCTCCCGTGCGGCGATTTGCATAGCCAGGAACGTGTCGCGACGCCAAGGAGACCCCGTTGCCGCCCCCCCCCCCCCCTCTCAGCCTTCCTTCTTTCGTTTTCTTTTTTCGTCGTTTTTTTTTCTCTTCTCGCGCTCCTTTGCCGCGCAGCCATACACGGCCGATTGTCATGAAAATTCCCCGCCTGGAGAACGTGTCTGACGTGCCAATGACGCGGCCGTGCAGGGGCACGGGCCTGGAAATGGGTTAGGCGGAGGGCTCGAACAGACGCGAAATTGGCATAAATGAGATTGATACGACTTTAAGTTACTCGGCTCGATGCCGGGGAGGGACCGGGCGAGAGCAACTGAAGGATCCTCTCTCGGGCCACTCGTCACGCCACTTTGTGCGTCGCAAAGAGCGACAGGGGAGGCGAGGAGAGATCGCTCGGACGTGGTGCACGCCCATGCCGTTGACCGACGCGACTGCGACGCTCACCTTTCGTTGTGACGCAACCGTGGAACGTGTTTCAGCGGATAATGACGACGGAACGGGAGCTCGCGATTCAATTTTCAGCTGGCCGCCGCTGCAAGTGCCTGCCGATGCTTGGCACCTTGGCGAGCATCGCGATGTTACCTTGCCTCGCTCTTACCTTTCATTGCGCTCGCGTGCGCGCATATCGTAGACTCGTGTTATGTAGCGGCGCGCGAAGCTTCAGATTTTCCCGTCGACGCGTTTCGAGTCTTTCCCTTTCAGCGGACGTTGGAATTTCTGGAAATTTTGTGCGGAGACTTTCGACGACAGGCTTCCAATCGTCCGTCTCGGTCTTGGTTCGTTTCGGCCAGTGCACGCAGCACGATGCTCGCCGCGCGGTCGACGATTGCAGCGGGGAAGTGCCCCATGGAAATGGGAAAAATGCGTGGAAAATTGCGGGATCGATAGAAAGGGGCCTGCACTGCGACGCGACGACCGTCGACCGCGTGCGTCGCCGAAAACGTTACGAAAGCTCGGCGAATTAAAACTTTGCCCCATGCTCCGCATTCCCCGGATCTATCTCTATCGCCCCACGGTTTATCTCCTCCGCGTTCACAGATACCCTGTTTCCCTCGATGCCGCGTTCAACAGTCGAGCCTTCGAAATAGAGGTCCCGGAGAAATACGCGGAGGGGTGCCGACGCGAAATCTGCGAGCGGAGGGCGTGGAACAAGTAATAAAATAATTTTAACGACCCGCTTGAATTATTCCCGCGGTACAAATAATAATATCTGGTCGGCACGCATCCCCGCAATAAATATCGAGCCCTGGGGGCCGCCCCCTTCACCCTTCACGGCCGGTTTCCATCCACCGCTCGCGGAACCCTCGCCTCTACGGTCTACCTCGAAGTCTCACCTCAACTATGTGGAGCAAAACTATGGGGCCCGGTTGCGCCAAGGGGGAGAGCTTGCGAAAGACGGGGCCCGTTCCCCGTCCAGGGACTCTCAACTCGCTGCGGGAAGCGCGAGAGAAACGTGGGAATCGCGCTCGAAGCGTGCCGTTACGGAAAGTCGCTTCCGCGCGATGAAATCTGTCAGATGTATTTCTCCTCTCGCGGATAGCTCTCCGCAACACTTGATGCCGGGACACCGATCGAAACGAGGACGACCGGGGCCGTCTTTGTTGGGCGAAATATTTTTAACGCCTTCGGAGCATCTGTTGGGGCAACATTCGGGGCGCGGAGCGAATCCTGCGAGATCGTACGCAGCCGGCAGAATAGGATCGCGTCCACGGTTTCGTCGATGACAGGTCACGGATTAAGTATAACACGGAGCCGCGCGATTCCCCGCCAGGCGGATCGGCCCGTGCCGAATCCGCAGCGCGATACAGATCTCGAATCGGTTGACGTGGATTAATTCGGAACAAAGCGCCGCCGAGCGTATTCCCTCGGCTCTCTTCGATACGGTTTTTAGTTGTTTTTTTTTTTTATACAGAGCACTCGATTCGGTTACAATTAGAATCGCACGGAAGTGATCCGGAAATGAATGGGGAAAAAAGCCGTCCGCGGTTCGTTCGGCGAAAACGCGAGACCGCGAACGTTGAATCGTTAAATTGGCCTTCGAGACGTTGAGACGGCCGACGATCCCGTCCGCCGCGTTCCGTTGCACGCGCACGAATTCCGTAAGGAAGTACATCCCCGCGGAGGAGGAACAGAAGGAATCGGTAAAAGAGAAACGAGAGGAAAAAGGAAACGAACTATAATCTCGAAGAAAATGAAAGCACGCCGGGCTGGTCGGTGGAGATTACGTCGTCGGAATGGCGCGTATACTCGCGTCGCTCGATGACAGCGCAATGAGATTCTGATTTGCGCGGACGCGCGTATAATCGGCGCGGCTCACGGGCCGCGAGCGAGCGCGAAAGTTCGCGCGACCGGTTGCACTCGCGTCGTTTAGCAATCAGGGAGGATGATGCAGCCAGAACCGGAGGCGAGCCAACGAGCCAATCGGATTCCCGTGCAATTTATTTGTACACCTGTGCCCGCGCAGGGGGACACCCCCTTGGAGCCGCGAGGCCGATCCGGGATGGCCAGCGCGTCGGGCGAGCACCTTCTTCCCAGGGTGAGTTCACGCGCGACGAAACGTCCAGCGAAATCGTTGACGATCGCAATTAGCGGCGAACCCGGAGACGATCGCGTCGATTGCCCGGACAAGCGCGCAGTCAGGAAGCACCATCGAGGTTCTAAGGCGTTGCGGTTCGAGTGCGCACCGTTCCCGGCACGGTTCTCCTCTCGTATATCACCTGGCTCGAACGGTAATCGAAGGAGGATCGCGCTAATAATTATAAATAATCACGAGGAAGTAATATTTATTAGCGGCATCGGTCGATAAACAATGCGCCTCGAACGAGGTGCACGACCGGCTGCGCATTCTTTGTTAATCGTTTCGATCGGCCGCTCTGTAATCAGGTGGCAAACAGTTCATTTCTCGTCATAATGCGATCTGTTTTCAAAGCCTGTTTGCTCGTTGTACGTTTCGAAAGGCTGGCCTAATTATCCTGCCGGCGGATAGCCTCACTACCGAACGGTATTAGGCCGGATTCAATAGGTGCAATAAACACATTTAGATTTCCTGGAGGAGAACCCGACTCCCCGTATCAGACCCGCAGCAGGTAAATTGTTGGAAAAACATTTTATGACTCACTGTCCAATGAATTTTTATAGCCGTACGCTCCAGCTTATATTGTGTCTTGGTTCGAGTAACCCGTGGCAATCATCCGGCCGAACGTGACCCGGATTTACAATGCTGTTTGGAAAAACAAGTGGGGCAACCCTTCTCGAAATTTGTGCAATTGCTCCGGTTTACCGTTTCGGCGTATCCGGTAATCGTCCCGTTAAGCGTGCGGTCGCTTAGCGAAAGCTTGAAAAAAACAAACCAGCGTCGAATAATATTTACAATGGTGGTATCATCGTTAACCCGCCGTAGATTTCCCCGAATGCACGTCCCTCTGCTTACCGGCGATCACATTTTTACGGCGGGCGGGGAAAATTCGATGGGATCGCCGAAAAATTTCTACGGCGGTTCAACAAAAGTAACGCGTGTAAATTTCATCCCCTGTATAGCTGTTAACCGGTAGTCGGACCAAGCGAGATTATTTGGATCCCGAAGAATGGCAACAATCGCGCTTTGTAATCGGTCCTCGAAACGATAAAGACTTTGTTGGCCACCCTTCCGGCACCGCACCACCCCCTTGATTTCCACCCCATTTCTCTCTCCCTTTCTGTTTCCGTCGACACACAGTCGGCCTTTCTCTTATTATTCCGGCTCTAAGAGGAGACCCCCAATGGTATCACCTGTTGGCAATTGCACGCCTACGAATTCCAGCGCCGTTGTTTTTTTTCCCCCCTCCCTCCCTTCCTCACATCGTTCCACGGTCCTCTTTCTCTTCTCCTTCCATCGCTCCTTCGCGTTGCTCGGCCCGCGCGCTGTTCCTCCTTCCAGACAACGGGCTTTTTCTCTTGAAACGATAAAAGTTCGACCGTGGTCGACCGGGAGGTCGACCGCCTTCGCATAAACGCGGTTAATGGGACGAAGATAATGGTAAACGACAATGGCGTACACAACGCCATTGTACCGCGTCTCACCTCGCGGTTTCTCTTTCGATACGCGAAAACGGTATCCTCCCCCGCCTCCACCGCGGTGTCGAGGCCCAGGAATCTCGTTCAAAACCGTCCTCGCTTCTCGTCCGTTCCCGTTTCCCTCGCGGTTCATTTAAATTCTTCCGCGATTTATTTCGAACAGCCTCGATCTTCGTTCGAGCGGAAGTTCCTCCTTCTTTTCCGTCGCGGCGGGATCGTTAAACCGGATCCCCGGTTCGCGCGCCGCGAACGGAACGCGCGAAACATTTAATTACGGTAAATAGGAAAATTCGCGACGCGTTAATTGCACGGCCGTGGAAGAAGCGCAACGGCGAGCGCAAGGCGCGCACTAAAACCCATATTGTTCGGCTGTCCCACTCGAAACGAGCTGCCCGCAAAGCTAATTATGCACGCGTAATAACGTCGCCGCGGCGTCCTCGCGCGACCCGTAACTATTGGGCGAAAAAAGGAGGAGGACAGAGAAGAGAGAGAGAGAGAGAGAAGGAGAGAGAATGGAACGGTTAAGAAAGGAGAGAGAAACGCGCGTACGCGTCGCGGGCACTTCGATATGCATGTACGTACGCGCAGGTACGTATCCGCTTAAACGAAAGCTCGACCGGCACAAAAGCAGCGTGCCATCGAGTATCACAAACATTGATTTGAATCACAAAGACCGCCCGCGGTATTCCGTTGCCGGGGCCCGACTCGTCGTACAGTTTCCCCTGTCTGGCTTCCTCCGCGCAGTTTCTCGATCTTCCCGTCGCTTCCGCGATCCTTTCTGTTCCCCCGCCCGGCCGCTGTCGATCGGCTCGTCGCCGATCGATCCGCTCGCCCGGTCGCGGTCTCGCGCTCGTTTTCGGGCGAGCGTATCGAGCCGCGCTCGCGACGGGAAAACGAACGCCGAGGCGGGCGTTTAATCGTCGACGGGGAACGTTTCGTCGGAGCGACGGTCGAGTTTCGCGCGAGCGTAACACCATTGTTGCGGCGATCGACGCGACGCACGCGTGACGCGATAATTCTCTGCGAAATTTAGAGGCACGACGCCGCTTCATCGCCGTCGATTGGCGATTGTCTTCCGGCGAAATGAGATTGTCAGTCGGCCGCGCCGCGAAACGAGAATTTCGGCTGGGACCTCGTTGCACATTTCTTTTCCCCTTCCGCGTCGTTGACAAGGACGCGTCGAAACGGCCGATCATTGTCGCGCTCGACGCCCGTGGCCCGCGGAACTCGAAGGAGGAGAATGGAATCGATTATCGAGCAATTATTGTCGACCGGTGCCGGCGATGATGGGAATACACTCGAGCGTCACGATCCGAGACGCGCGGATCCGAGTATCGGCTCGCTCAATTTGAAACGCACTCGTTCAATTCGAATCGGAAATCGTAGCTTCCCAAGCGAGGCACCTGCGCCCGCGCAAGTTTTCGATTCCCCGGTCGACGAGCTTCCGCCCCCGTCTCGAAATAATTGAACCCTGTGTGCAACGACCGCAGGGGCAATATAGGCCCGAGAACGGTCGTTTGTTGCCGGCGAGGCGTCGGAACGTTAGTTTTCGCGACTGAGACAAGGAAGGGGCGGCTTGTTGGCCGGCTAATTAGTCGAAGCAGCAAACCCGGCCAGTTCGTACGGGCAGGAGTCGCAGGTACACCTTGGCACGGCTTTATTATTGCCTCGCTCGTTGCGGAAGCAGGTATCCTCTCGGCCGGGATGGCCTCGATGGCGAAACGTTCGCCGAACAAAGGGCGAACGCTCGCCGTCGATACCGGGCGTACCTGAGTGACGCGTCCCGCGGCAGTCACCGGCAATTAGCAATAAATTTTCGTAGGTTCGTTAAGCAGGTGTCAATATTCGGGTAGGCTGCGCACCGTGCCACCGCGACGTCGCAGCTCCGCCCGCGTCACTCGCGCGGTTTTCGTCGCGACGCTCCTCCGATTGCCGTTATCCCGTTTCGACTCGTCGCCCGTCGCCGGCTGCTGGACTCCTCGCGGCCGTCGTGGGACTCTCGTCGCCACGGGATGGACGCGTGGCGAAAGCGCAACCGCGTCCGTCGCGAGCAGGAGATAACGAGAGCCCGCGTCAGTCTCGACGATTAGAAAGATCGATCGGTCGTCGGATTGAGTCACACGGAGACCTTGCACCGCGCTTTATCGTGGCCGATAATCTTATCCGGACGACCTTGCCCACTTATCGAGCAGAGCCACCGTCCTGGCGTCGAGACGCATGATCGCGGGCAGCTTGCGAAATCGAATTCCGCTTCCTCTTCCTGGCGTCGTCGTGGTCGTCGTCGCTTCGCGGACGAACGACGACGGCGGGGCGGACTCCTCGCAGCTCCGCTTCAATCGACGTCTCGGGCGATTCCTCCGTTTGGAAACCGTTTCGCGATCTTGCAAAGGAATTTCGCCGGGGAACTCGCAGGGCCCGTGTATACGGCTAATGAGCGAAAGGTGGAAGGGAGAAAAATATATATATATATAGAGAGAAAGAGAGAGGGAGAGAGGAGAGGGAACAGGCATTCGTCGAAATTGAACGACGGTGAACGTTCCAATGGAACTCCATCCTGCCGCCGTTACTTTCATTGTCGCTGACGCACGAGGCACGCCGGGGTTGCTCTACGATTATCTATGACGCATTCTTTCATTATGCGTTCCGCTCTTTCTCTGCCTTTCCCTCGCGTCGATCCTCTCCCTCTCCGTCTGGCTGGTGCGCGCCGCGGCAACAGGTCCTATGCAGGAGCTGCGCTTAAACGGAGTCGCATCGGCCGATGGAGGTTCTTTCAGGAACGGCTCGTGAGCCTCTTTGTGGATCTCACGAACGGCAGACGGAGAGGAGAGGCCGAAGGAACGGTGATCCTGAATGGAGTGGAAAGCGCGAGAGAGGTGGAGCGAAAAGAAACGGGGAAAGGGGGACGAGGAGACGCGAAGAAAATGGGTCAAGTCGGCCGGATATAATGGGAGATTCGAATAAGACGAAGCGCGACGCGAGCCGATGCCCTCGTGTATGGGATAATTAACTCGGCTGCGTTTCTTGCGAGGGAGGAAACAATCGCGAGGAATGTCTGCTCGATTTGCAGGACGATCGGCATCTCGATTGTAGCGACGATCTCCGGACGGAAATTTGTAAATCGGTCTGGGCGCCGGTGGACGATTTCTTTTCGCGTGGACGAGGCGAAAGGTCGCCGGCCCGCGTTGGAATAAAAATTAACGCCGACGATGAATCGTGACTCTGCCCGGCAAGAATTGCGGAAAGAAAGCGCGATAGCGGAGAGAAATGCGATAAGATAGGAATGCCTGCGCAGTTGGAATGCGCTCGCACGTGCGCCGGAAAATGCAGCACCGAGCGACGCGTGACTTATTTACTTGTATACGTATTTATTTATTTACGGGTACTAACCAATTAGCGGAAGGGTAGCTGCGCAACGGATCAAGGAAAACGGAGTACCGGAACAAAGCATTTAAATATCTAAAGGCGGACAGCGAACGGTTGCAACGTAACGTTCGGCAAAGATATTTCGAGCGAAGCAAGCCGAGCAGGCAAATAATGTGCTGGACGATTCGCGATCGGTGTTGGCGTTGATAAACACTCCGCTGCTAGGATTAAAGTAACCGTGCAATATACGACGAAGTTCGAGACGAAACGGTTGAAAATGCCGTGCACATTCTGAACGGAACGTCGAATTACAAATTTGTTAACGATATCCGGACAGTTCGTCGAACCGTTCAACAACTCTCTTAACGAAATGTATATCCGCTGTCCTCCTTCGTCCGAAGCAGGTATCGCCTGCTAATAAAACGCCGGCGGATCCGATCGCGAACCCCCTGCAACGTCGTTCAACCCCTTACCGTGTTTCGTCTAAACATCCCTAATTCGTTTTGGAGGAGAACGCCGGTCGTAGAAATCAGAGCCGCCCCTGCGAAACGATGCACAAGCCGTTCCATCATCCCCGATCGAGAACCTCGTGTACCGAAACATCGTTCCTCCGCTCGCAGGGGGCTCCGACCCCCGAAACCATCTGTGGAATCGAAAGTATCGAACGTGCGCCCCCCCCGTTGGTCCTCGAAATTCGCGGAGGTCGCCGGATTCGCGCGCGGATACCGGCGCGGTAAAACCTCGACGCGGAAAGACTGACGAGGACGGGGGACGACGAAGAATGGTCGGCGGAGCGGCGAGAAGGTGGAAACGCGGACCGTTCTCGCTCGCGGAGCGTAGGAAAGGTACGCGAGGTCGCCAGGGGAGGAGGAAACTCGCGGAGAAGCCAGAGTCCAGCGTTGGCGAAGCTTCCAACTTCCTCGGGCGAGAAAGGGGTGAGTCTCGGCTGGAAGAACGCGTGGACGAAACACTGGCGACCCGGTGAGGAGGACGAAAGAGAGAGAGAGAGAGAGAGAGAGAGAGGGGGGGGGGGGGAGAGGGGGAGCAAAGATCGCGGGACGCGCGTGGAGAAGCAAAGAGAAAGCCACAACAGAGAAACGGAGCGAGCGCGTCGGTGCGAGAGCGACAGGATCGGGGGTTGAGTGAAGAGAGAGAGAGAGAGAGGGGTAAAAGCGTCGCCGCGAGAGGTCGTCGGGGTTGTTGGAATGACGTCACGGCGCAACGGTGCCGCCTTCGGCGTCGGTGGAAGGGCCGCTATTGGTCGAGAGAAATGATGGCAGGCTTGTGTGCCAATCGATTGCCGTTGGTGAGCTCGGGTCTGGTCCGTCGGTCCGTTGGGTATGGTTGCTGGTGGCGCGGTAGGGTAGGGTAGGGTAGGGTGGGGTAGGGGAGGGGCAGCGAGCGTCGAGCGAGTGAAACGGATGGAGGGGGGCAGCAGCGACGGCAGGAAGTGAGCCCCGAGAGTGGGACCCCAAGGCGAAATCCACAAATGCTCAGACGGTTTCGTTCTTTCGTGGAGAGTAGAAGTCGCAGCTGGTCGTTCTTGTTGTCTATGTTTACCATCGCCGTTGTCGCGCCACGACGATCACGAGCAGAGCACGGCGAATGAAAAGTCGTACTCGTGTTTACGCGCAACAGTACAGAGAGCACGCGTGCACCGGCAGGTGGAAGAGAAACGTCGTCAGAAGTTATCGCCAGTGACAAGAGCAGCAGTGACGGAGTACAATCGTTCGGGTGCGGAGCGTCGTCGATTCGGTTCGACATCGTTCGTATTTGCACGGCTCGTTCGCCGCGCCGCGTTTCCGAGCAGTGATCGAACAGTTCCACGTTCCGGAGTTGCCTCGCTCGGGCTCGGCCGAAAAATCGAGCGAGAAACGGTATCGGGTGTATCGTCGCGATTTGATTCGTCGGGGGTATCGCGAACCCGCGTCCAGTCACGAGTGAGCTGTCGAGCTCGACGGAAGAAAAAAGGCAGGCAAGAGGGAGAGAGCGAGCGAGCGGCAAGAGGGAGAGGATTCGCATCGCGCTAGGGGAAGAAAGTGACAGTGCGTCAGTTCCCGGTCGGACTCTGGCGTGGATCGCGCGCACCGACGTCCTCGAAGCGTACACAACAGCCGAGATACCGACACGAGGTGATCGCGAGGTAAAGTATTTTGTTTTGGTACGGGAATCGTCGAGTGTACAGCGAACGGCGCACGGGACCACGGTGACTCTTAGTGATTACCAAACACGTTACGCCTCGTCGGCGCGAGTACACAGAGAACCTCGGTAGTCCCTTCGGGAATGCCCAGACGCAGATTCGTTAAACGAACGATGCGCGGGGATCGTGCCCTCGATTGACTGACGTATCGCGCGTTAACACACACCCGGTGCGGGTGACGCGTTGCGATCAGAGACGGATAGACACCAATGACAATTCCGGTGCGCACGAGCCCGCACGGTCGATTCGAATCGAGAGACATTGCATAGAAAGTGACCGATATCGTAGGAAGTGAGACAGTGTTCGGTTGTTGTGAGGTACCGAGTGGTGCGGTAAACGAGGAACGAGGCATCTCGTATGACCGAGCGAGGATCACGGGAACCGGCTCGCATGAACGTGAAACATTCTCAGTGACGTTGAGCGAGGCTCGACTCGACGGCAACCATAGTAGCGTTGCGCAGCAATTATCGGCGCCGCGTCGATCTTCTCGTTTCGTCGTTAAGTGCCAGGAAAAAACGGCAAACTGTACGGCCACAGGGAGGAGGACATGCTCACGATGGAGACCGACCTGAAAGGCGGCAGCCTGCACGGTCAGATGCCACCGCATCCGCATCAGGGTGTATCGCCCATGGGACACCACACCGGTGTCTCTCCCTATGGAAGCCTCGGCTCCATCGTGCACAGTCCTGCTCTATCCGGGAGTCCGCCGAGCGCCGGCGGCCTCGGCCTGGGTATACAGCACCATCATCAAACGCAGCATCATTACGCGTCGATGCAGGCGGCCCAGCAGCAGCAACAGCAGCAGCAGCAGCAGCAGCAACAGCAGAGCATGCATTCGTTGGCGCAGCAGCCGGGCGGCCAGCAGCAGCAGCAGCATCTACCCCATCAGCAGCAGCAGCAGCAGCAAGCGCATCACCAGGCGCCGAATAACAACAACAACACCAGCAAGAACAACAACATCGACCGCGTGAAGAGGCCGATGAACGCGTTCATGGTGTGGTCCCGCGGCCAGAGGCGCAAGATGGCCCAGGAGAATCCAAAAATGCACAACTCCGAAATATCGAAGCGATTGGGCGCCGAGTGGAAGCTCCTCAGCGAAACGGAGAAGCGGCCGTTCATCGACGAGGCGAAACGGTTGCGCGCCGTGCACATGAAGGAGCATCCCGACTACAAATACAGGCCGCGACGCAAGACCAAGACTCTCCTCAAAAAGGACAAGTTCCCCCTGGGCGGCGGCGTGGCCGGCGTCGGCGGTATGCTGGGCGTCGATCAGCGGCAGGTCGGCGGCACCGGTGGTCCTCAGCAGACCCAGTTGTCGCGGGACGTGTATCAGATGCCGAACGGTTACATGCCCAACGGGTACATGATGCACGATCCATCGGCTTATCAGCAGCACGTCGCGTACGGCGGTCACATGGGCGGCGCGGCCGCGGCGGCCGCGGCCTCCGCCGCCGGTTATCCGAGGTACGATATGGGCCACCATATGGGAGGTGGCAGCCCGAGCCCTATAAACAGCTACATGAACGGCTACGGTGGTTACGGAAGCACCACCGTGCCCGGCGGATCGCCGTCGCCCTATCACCAAGCTCAACCCGGCTCCCAGATGTCGAGTCACAGTCCCAGCGGTAGCAGTATAAAATCCGAACCAACGAGTCCCGCCAGTGGCGGTATTCACACGCCGACCCCAACGGGGGCATCGTCTACGGGGCCGGCCGGTGGCCAAGTCGTCAAGAGGGAGTACATGGGCCAGCAGCAGTCGCAGCAGTCCCAGGGAGACCTCCGCCAAATGATCTCGATGTATCTACCCCAAGGCGTCGAGCAGGGAGTCGTGCAACACGGCGCCGGAGTATATTCGCCTGGACCGTCGCCGGATCCGCTGGCCCAGCACCACTCCTCGATTCCGCCCCTGACGCATATGTAAGTTCGTTTTCTTCCTTACACCACCTGCCTGCTTGTGGGCGTAGACTTAAGCTTCGGTTCGACGTCCCGCACGATCACGAATCCGCGGCGAGCGTTCGATCGAACGGGAACTTCGATCGACCGGTCGGCCGATTTGTCCTCGAGCGAGACCCGACAGTATCTCTTCCCCTTTACTTCCGGCAGGATAAACCTCGGCTACGCTTGCAATCCGTTCTAACTGCATCTCACCTCGTTTCGTGTCTACTCTTGTGCATTCGTTGTAATTGCATAGTAGTTAGCTGTCGCGAATTAGATGCTCGGTTTATCCTTCTCGTTGGTAAGTCGGCGCGGCCGCGCGCTCGAGTTTCGAACAAAAAGAACTCGCCGCTCTTCTTCCGCGGGGACGCGAAGCGGCGAGGCGATCGCCGCGCGACTTCAATTCGAAGTGATTTAACTCGAGCGCAGGGCGGCTGACCGCGATCCTTTCGGACCCGATCTGAATCGTCCGAAACGATCGTTTTTTCACGCAACTTCTCACCCCCCCCTCTCTCTCTCTCTCTCTCTCTCTCTCTCTCTCTCTCTCTCACACAAAAAAAAAAAGAAAATTAACACACGACGCTTTCCATCCGCAAATTACTTGCCAGCGTTCGCATACTAACACCATCGCGACGACATTTCCACTTCTGGACCCTATAACGATCAATCCTGAGTACGTAACAATTAGCACCGACATCCGACACTTTAGTACCCCATAGTAGTTCGAGCTAGCGGCGAGTAACATTGAGCAGATTGTTACGCAATGAAACAACCGCGAGCAACTCTCGCATGATACAGTTTGCACCTGAAGATCTGTCCGTCGTCTATGCATTCGGCTTGATCCCGATCTAAATAGAAACGTTTGTCCCTCGCCGGGAGGAAGCACTCTGTCCTCCGTCCCGCAGCGATCGGAATTTCCGCTTACTGGAACGGAGAGATCGAATCTGCCGAATCTTTCCACGAGAGAACATAGAAAGGGCGTCGCCGTTCTTCTCTACACCTCTCTGCCTCGAAATCGGTTGACGGAATGAACACGTTCCATTCGAAGGGGGGGGGGGGGGGGGGGGGGGGGAGATGGACGGGTTAGATTCCTGCGACTAGAGACGTTAGGACGCCCCTCCCGATCGAACGCGCCGTCCGACGATGCCAATTTGTCGGCGTGGTGCGATCAGGTGGACCGCGGTACGATATTTAGGAAGCACCGTTGCTCCGACCGTGTCGATCGACGCGGGCAGGTAAACAGAAAAATTCGTTCAACATGGCGGAAGCGTGATGCAAAAGGGACCGTTCGGCCTTATTTGTATACCGGCCGGATCCTCGGCCCCTCCGATTATCCGCCTCCCCTACGGTTCGAACATTTTTCCTCGCCGATGGAATTTCGCGTCACTCTCATTCCTCCCGTTCCGTTCATTTTCATTACCCTCCTCTGCTTCGCATTACTTTTCGTTTTCGAACGTTTAACTTCGAGCCGCGGGCGCGCGCCGTCATCTGCTCTAGGGTCCAGAACGTAGGGAATACCGAGATGTTTTACGCTCGACATTTGCGTCCGGTCGATGACGGACGGGCAAATGTCGAGCCTAAACGTGTCGCGTCTATCGGGTTGAGTCAAGAGAACCTCCACGGCCGCTTTTTCCTCGCCCTCGCGTTCGATCATCGATCATCGATCGTTTTTTTTTTTTCTTCGCCAAGCCTCTCACAATCGCCCCTCGTAACAATTTCTTCAACTATACAGTTGTCGTTTCATCGAGGAACAATCGATCGCCTATTTGCATCTTCATTCGTACAACTCCGATCGCCTCGAGGGAGGAACGAGAAAATTCGGCCACAGCGAGGGCTTCTTCTGACTCATCCTATATGCGAATAGAATAAAACTCCGAAAAAAAAAAACCAAAAGTTAATTATTATTCCCGATATACCTAACGCAAACCAATAACCTCGTAGGATAGCTTAGAGTGACAAGCTTGGATGGCCGACTGTACGCGTGGGACTCCCTTAACGAAAGCAATACAAAAAGGGACATACACGAACGGGGAGAGACTATAATTAACCGAGAGAAAGGAGAGAGTAAGTGGCAGAAAGAGAGCGAAAGATGAGCGCGACAGGGAGCGGGACTGTCGCGCACCTAGAGGCCCAGAGACCGCGTGGGACCGAGACGGGATCGCAAGGAGGTTTCTCGCAAAACCTCGGGAGAACTGTCGTGGACGCAAGGAAGGGAGAAAAGAAAAACAGAAACAAAAAACACGACACCACCGTCGACAACTCGCCACCATTTTGCGCGCAGAAACGCAACCAAGGAACCGAGGAGGCACGAGCGCATTTGAACGCACCAAGGTACATTGAGAACGCGGGGACGCGTGCGAGACGAGAACCGCGGATTGTTAACAGTGTGCATGCGCCAATTGAACATATTTGTGAAATAAACGATCGTTGACACGTGCGTGCTTCGCAACACCGATTCTGCGACAACTCACCCAGCTGTTTCCCCCAAAAAGTTTGCGACGAATCTGCGCTTCTCGCGGCCACCCTCTCGAAACCCACTCCCCCGCAACCCGCAGAGTTCTTTGATTGTACATAGTTTTGTTCGAATCCGTTCTTTTTTCCCCCTTTCTCTCTTTCTCCCTTTTCTACCTGAAACGCGGCGACTCCCGTTCGCGCATTCGGGACGGATCCGACTCGGGACGCGTTTTCTCGGCGAACCGACGGAAATGGATTCGATTCGTTCGTCGACTCGACGAGAGAGCGTCGTCGTTCCCCGGTCCCCGAGGAACGCAACCGGGCGCGTTGCGAAACAGATTCAGGATCGATGAATCATCGATCGGGAAACGGACGACGAACCGCGCGCCCGTTTTCGTCCGACGTCCGGCGAGCTTGGGACGGAGGGAGAGCGAGTGGAAAATATTCGTGGGAGAACGGTGGACGAAAGTGCGCGCGGACCGATCAAACCTCTTACTGTGATAAAACAAATTTGACGTTGCAAAAGAAAAGGGAGAAAATGTATCCGGGGTATAGTAGCGTTGGAGGAGCGTCGAAAGGGGACGACAGGGGTGGAGAGAAGGAGCGTGTTAGATAGCGTGTACAGGAACGACGGACGAGGGAGGGACGAGAATCGTGACGAGATGGAAATATGGATAGACGACGCCGGATACGTTTGGAACTTCGCGCTACTGCGTACGCGCACGCATATTTGCATACGCGTACGCGTATAACATGAAATACCTGTGCACGGTATCGAGAGAGGCGCGTGCACGATATTTTCGACGTTCAGCGATGTTCCCCCTTTTTTTTTTCCTCGTCTTATCCCAACGGCGTCCCGTTCGACGTCCGTCGCGATTTTTCCACGGGAACGCGCGACGTCGGTCCCGATTTGTTGGTAGAAAAATGGAAAAAAAGAGAAACCACGGATAAATGAACTACGAGTAAAAAGTATATTATATATATATGAATATAGTGAGCGTGAGCGGGTACGAACGAGAGCGTGCGTGATGAAAAAAAAATGTGTAACGATAAGATGTGAAAAGTCGGAGAGAACGCAGTTTGTATATTGTGTAGGCTACGAGAGCTCATTAAAGGAAGATAACGAAGAAAATTTGGGATAGTTCTTAGTGCGCATATCGTTTCCGGAAGCTGACCCGCGAACATAACTCACGTAAACGGAAGAAACCCTTTGAATGTTCCCCGGTAACCTGTGTGTTCGTATGCGAGAGTGGGAAATGCTTGTAGATTGGTCGTTGATCGTCAACCCTCCCCCCCCCCCCCGCCAAGTTCTCCTCCTCCTCCTCTTGTACATAAAAAGAAAACCCCTATATACCTTTTCGGTTACGCCAGGGGTTAGGAGGGAGGAGAATTACTTGACCCTGTGTATTTAGATATTTAAGCGAATCGAACTTCCGTGACTCGCAAGGAACATCATAAACGATATTTTATTATTATCAACGTTATGTTTATTTTTATCACTGACCCTAAAACTATAATTATTCGTATTAATATTATTATTGATATTATTATTATTATTGATATGACTTCTTTCTTTTCATTATACTCCTTATTACTATTACGATTCTTATTGTTTTGACTATATTCCTTGCCCGCCGCCCTTTTACCGCTCCGCGTCCACTTTCGTCCCATTATCGCACGAATCTTTCCTCCTCCCCCCAACCCCGAGCAATTCAGCGCGTCCGTTCGAGTATCGACTATTCGCGACCGATCTGCGACGCGAAACCGAACGAAGTACGATTGAAGTTAATCTTGCGATCGAAGAGCCCTCGAAATTTGTGCCGACCTGTACACTTGTAAATTGTAACGCGGTCCGCTCGTTGTAATCGTGGCCCGATCTACGATAAGGGGCTTCCGAAATCCTCGATCGATCAGTGAACGCCGACCGTAAGGAACACGTCGCTCGTTGTGTGTGCGTCGAGGTTTCTTGGAGATCGTCGATCATCGATCGCGCGCTGTTCTGTTTTTTTCTCGAAAGGAAGAATACTTGTTCCTCGTTTCCTCGATCGCGGCTCGAAGAATCGAGCTTCCACATCCCATTCTCGACGGTTTTTGTAGCAAGTTACCGTGCAGCTTGAACTCTGACACTTGTCGACTTTCTGAAACGGCGCGTGTCACAATGATCGAGGATGTTGGACGTTTTTTTCCATTTTTTTCTTTTTTTTTTTTTGTTACGGAACGTCGCGTTACAGCGAGCAAAGAGACACCTAATATGGAAATGGCGACTTTTCTGTTGCAAACGAAAGAGAGGCCTTCGTGAGAAAGAAAAAAAGAAAAATGAGAGGTCGTGTTGCGTTCACCATCGTATACCATTTCGTGCATACGAGCATGCGAAATAAAGTATCATTAAAACGTTGTACAAATTAGTGATAAATCGTAATCGTTGAGTTTTTAAGTGCTAAAATAATGTAATGTAAATATGTTCGCCACGACGACGAATAGTCGTGGTATTTTCGAATATATATATACATATGTATATTGATTAAGAGCAGAAAATATGTGTTTACTTTCTTTAATTTCGATACCCACGTCAAACCAAAAAGTTTAGAAAAAAGCGAATCAGGTAAATCTGTTTTTTTTGTTTGTTTGCTGTTTTGGAGAAATAGTTTGACCCTTGCGTGTACCTTGATAGCGCCACGCTATATGCATGCCCGATTTGCGTGATTTTTCCTCTATACTGTATCTTCATCTCCTTCGAGTTGGATCCGTGACGTTGACAGAGGAGGCAGAAGCGTTCTTTTCACCGAGGCCCGAAAACGGTTGACGATCCGCTACCTTTCTTAACCGTCAGCCCCGTCGCGAGGAAACATCGGCCCGTTCTCCCATCGACATCTTCCCGCACTTCATTCCGCGTTAACATCGCGAGGCAGATGCGTCGTCGGCAGTTAGGCGTCGCGGTGACGCGGAATCCGCGAGGGACGCGTCGATTCCCGGACAGACGTCGAGCTTAACGGGACGCGTGGATTTTTCGGTATCTTTCTCCTCGGTGAACGGCCGTTTTTATTCGCCGGCTCGGATCGTAGCCACCGCGAAATGTCCCAATAAATATAACGCTCGGCACGGACGAGTAGAGACATTAATTCGTGCCAATAAATATTCCCATCGTTCCGGCACATAAACCTGGCGTTTGTCATATACACGCAGTCATTTCGGTTAAAAGGCATTCCCTCTGCCACTGAATGCAAATGCGAGTGCTCGTTGTGCGTGCCGTAGGGTCTCTAAAGTGCTTTCAATTACGTGTTCCACCTAACGTCCTGGCCTGGAGGGCCGTTTTCCTATGTTTTGCATAACCGGGATTTTCAAGTGTTTCACGCCCCACGAGGACGCGACGCGACGCGACGCGACGCGCACGCCGCGGCGCCGGCCCGACACCCGGTCCGCCAGCTACATTTCTATGTCCTGATTCTTTTTTTTTCTTCCCTTTTCTCTCCGGCCGCCTCTGTTTCTGCCTCTAACGAGCCCCCGCAGCTTTCTCGCCTCTTTCGACGATCTTTGCCTACCTTCCCTCGCTTCTGTTCTTTCTGCGCGCCGGTTCCTCGCCGTCGACCGAGCCGGAGGTGCGCGGCGATCGCGGTTCGCAGCTCAAAGAGAGGGGGAAGGGAAACGTAATTACCGGAGGAAAATTGCATTCGATGTATTAAGCTCGTTTGTAACTCTCCTTTCTTGCACGCTCCCCTGGCTACTCTTTTTCTCTCTTTCCTCCTTTTATTACGCAGCGCTCAATGACAGCCGTTCCGTTCGAACGATTAATTTTCGTTGTGTTCTGCATGCACGATCTCGCGTTATCTACTGCGACGTGGTCGCCGCCGGGCGCGTTTTATCGAACGATGCAATATCGTGCCGCTACTTTTCAACATGTAATAAACGTTCGATAAGGAGCACTTGTTTGTTACGGTAATGGGAACGACGATCGAAACAGCTGCGCGCGGAGAAATATTTCGAGCCGTGTCCGGGCCGCTCTCGGCCGACGGTGGCCGCCGTTCGGCGCAGCTCGTTCGGACGGAATCGAATCGTTCGGTTCGAGAGCGAGAGGGAACGCTCGCGACGCGAGTCAACGCCGTCGCGCGAGGAGACGCCGAGCGAGTCGGCCAGGTTGCCCGCTGTCGTAACGCAGAACTCGTTATCGCGGCAACCGACGCGCCCGTAAACACGCCGCGAACTTTGTCGGGACCGAGAGAGCCCAGTGATTCGAACTTTCCGCGGCGAACCGTGCGACGGATTGATTCCTCGCACGGAAAACGCGAAACCTACCGCGAATTCTACCTTCGACCGCGTCGAAAAACCGAGTCGCGGATCTATTTTCGGCGCTGAGAGTAAATCGACAGGAGGAAGAAAAGGAGAAAAAACGCCGTGCAGAATCGCTGACAATTACGCGAACCGCTTGATAGCCATTCGGCCGGAGGCATTCGGACAGCGTCGTCTACGCGACGGCAAAAACTCCGTACGAAATCGTCTGTGATTAAACAAATTTTTCTTCTCCGCGTCACCCCCCCCACACTCCAACCCGCCGCCCACCTCAAATGGAGCAAGATCACGTTCGCAACGACGAGCGCGATTCGAGTTGATAAATCACGGGGAATCCGGTCGAGCGTAGCGATTTTTCCGGCGAGACGGCCATTATCGCGTAAAAACAGCTGTCCGTAAGTGAGCGCATAACTCTTCCCCGCCGACCCCATACGTCACGGCAGAATTCATTTCCCGTCGCGTGTATTTTCCCGGTTCGAAGCCGCAACTTCTGCACGGGTACATCTGAAACCCATAACGCCCACGCCGTGCCCGGTGTCTCGCACCTGACTCTATTCCTCGGCTGATTTACGCCGCTCCTACGGGCTCGCGGCCCGGGGGATGTTTGCGCATACATTAGCGTGGAATTTTCTCGGTTCGCGGCAAACGAGAGACACGGCTCGAAGAGGCAGGGGGGGGGGAGAGAGGATGACGGTGGCACAGGGAAACGGCATTGATAAAGCTATCTCGTGAATAGAGCCGCTCTTGCTAACCCGTGACCATTTAATTAATTGCCGGCCAGCGAGGGACGCTCCGCCACGTGATTAATCTTGACGCTCGACGCCAAGGTCGTAGGCTACTCCCGCGGAATCGAAAAACTGTCTAATTGAAACGTACTGACTCTGCCGCGCGTATTTTCATACGGTCGCGGCGCTACCGGCCCGGCTGGAATCCCGACTTTCTATGGGCTGAATGCTCTCGGACTTGAGCCGCGCACCGGAGAGGGTGCGCATTTTATTGGGTCCGTTGTCTGCAACGACGGAACGTCTCGGGATAATTTAGAGGTTCGCCGGAACGGATTTGCTGGCCGGGTCGATTCGAATATCGCGGGTCGCGTCGAATGTCGCGGCGATTTGCGAAGAGGAAAGGGAAACCAGCGTGTATCAAGAATCGCTCCGGTGGCGCGTGGGTGATCGACGAAAAAACAAAAAAAAGAGGAAGAAACTCCCCTCGCGTGCAGGCTCGAGGTATCGCGGTTTGGTTCTCCCTTTCACGGGCCTCGTCGGCCCGGGTTAACCCCCCGGGTAAGATAATATTCACGGCCAATTACCTAAAACGCACTCCTTACGGAGCTTCGCAGAGTTATTGGCAGGCTGCCACCCTGCAATCGAGTATCCGGTGTGAAACGACCTTGTTATTAACGTTCAAGTAAGCCGAACCAGCCAATAATTCCGTGCGCTTCTGGGCGAAAAGGATTTGTCGATCCTCGTGCGACACCTCGCCACCGGGAACGCTAATTGGTAAATCACCTGACGGATAACCCCGCGCGCGATATCGTTATTATCATCGCGCGTTTAACAAAGCGCCAGCTCGCAAGGGAAAGGAGCGCGAATTGTCCGCGACAGATTTTCTGTACATTTTAGAAATTTTAGAAATATTGTATAACGCGTCGACCGGACTGTACGTTCTGCGCGTTCCCCCGAAAATTAGACGCGCTCGTGTCTACGTTTATTTCCATCGTCCCGAGGCTAAACCTCTCCCCCTCTTCTCGTCTTTCGAATCTGCCCCCGTTTATGGGACGGGCAGGACAGTTATGGCGATGTACGGTCGTCGTCGCGAGTCCGGTCGGGCCATTCCAATTTGTTAATTGGCACTGTAACGTACGTGTGCGATCGTATTTTCTCGGATAGGCCGGTCTCGCGCGCATTATCGCTTCTTTTTTCGTTTCGTGCTCGCCTTGCATTTATTCGCGGCACGCCGCTCGCGCTGATTAAGCTTCTTAATCTGCGGAACGGCTCTGCATGCGCAACCGCGACACTTGCCCATGCAGGAACACGATCGCAACACCAACGGGATACAACAAAGTGCATTCTCTTCTGCGCCATCCGTCGAAGGTTTCCTCGAATTTTCGCAATTTCACCTGCGAGAAATTTGCACGACGATTTCGCCGCGCCGCCCGCGATTACGATCCAACGGGAAATCCAATCCTCCGTCGGCGACATTCCTCCGGTGTCGTTCAAAATGGTCAAGACGACCGGGACGAGAAGGACGAGGGCGGTGGGGTTGGAGGGGCAGCGCAGACAACCGCGAGGAAGGGTGAAACGACGCGGAGGACGGTCGTCGCAGACTGGTTCGACTAGCTCCGGGGTCAGTTTATCGCAAACAAATGGGTTACGCTCGTTCGACGCCGTATTTCACCGAAATTTATTGTATATTATTCCACGGGCCCGGGATGATATAGGGCCATGTTTGCCCGGAGTAGCGTTAATGTCGTTAATAGCACCACCGGTTCGACTGCTAACCACCGGCAGCCGATACAGGGACAAAACCCCCTTGGGACGGGTTTTCTCTCCTCTCTCTATCGTTCCCCGCGGTACGCCTCCTTTCTCCCTTGCCCGTTCCCCCGGCTTTATTTTCGGATCGTCGCGCGTTCCTGCCGAAATTAACCGGGCCCGCCACCCGTTCGAAACGTAGGCGGTAGTGTCTTCCGAGAGCCACGCCGGGTATTTATTGCCCGCCAGGGCACGTCGACCCGGTCGAATCGTTCGGTCTCGGCGTCGCGGCGATCGTATTGAAAGGAGCAAGGAACGGCCGCGATAACAGGACGCTCCGTCTATGCGCGAAGACACTGGGCCAGCGAAAAGAGGGTGGGGGGACAGGTTTTATTGCCATTCTTCTAGGAAAGTTGCGACACTTTTCGCGTCGGCTCGTCAGCTATTCGTCCGACGTTTTATTGCCTTTCCCCGCGGTCGTTGCCGCGTCGAACACCGCTGGCAGCGATTGTCGCTTCGTAACGCGTCGAACGTTTCGATGAAATTATCGACGTTTATATAGAGCTTCGCCTCCGACCGACCGACGCGGAGTCACCGTAATCATCGGCCGAGCTAATTAAACGCTGATCCGGCCGTCGCGATACTAGGAATCGCGTTCGAAATCGGAACCGATTTCCTCGCCCTCGCCGTCCTCTTTTCGTCGTTCCCCGGGCGGGCGCGCGCGACCCGCGGTCGCCCCGCATCGCTGCCCGTGCGTCACGCCGATCGGTTGACCCGCCGCGGACTCGACGCTAATGCGTTCTTGACGCGACGAACTCGCCCGCGGGCAAACAACTGTCGGATAGAAACCCCTTTCTCCCAAGGGGGGCGCCGCGACTTCTTCAATCGACCCTTACAGCCGCACGATCTGTCGCACTTCCGTTAAGACCGTTCCCTTCTCGAGCGAGCCCCGCGATCGTCGAAGGGCCCATCGCCCGAGCGAAACGGGAAGCGCCGTTTCCCCTATATCTTCCCCGTTCCCCGATCGTACCCGTTCGCGTCCACCCGCTACCAAGAGCGCCACACCTTCGCCCGTTCCGTTTATGCTTTCCCGAGCACCAGCTCCGTAAAGACAAACGAGAAATCGAAGAGAAAAAAAACGGCCCCAACGGACAGGGGGGCCATAAATCGTCCGGAAGGATCGGGCCGGCGAGCCCCGCTATCTCCCCCACGGTTTCGCCGTTTCCACGCCTCTGCGGTGGCTCAGCCGAGACCCGCGTTATTGCGCTAATAAAGCACTTAACAATTATTTTCCGGCCGGTGATTTTTCAGGCGGCCACGGGCAGCCACTGATAAACCGGTGTCCCGGCCGATAACCCTACCAGGCACCATCGGCCGTGGCCGAACCCGAGCCCGTCCAACGCGTTACGGCCGCAGAGTTATCGTCCCCGAAACGGAAGCAGAAGGTGCGCGAACGGTGGATCGCGTCGCGGCACCCCCTTAATGCACGATTCGCATGTGACCCGTCTGCGGGCGGCGCGGCGACGAATCGCTGGACGGCGATCCGTCCGAGTTAATTGAGCGCGATCGCAATCGGCGCGCGGCCGATTCGTCTTAATTTCGGTGGCCGGAGAGCGAGCCGTCCTTGCCCCCGTGGGTTCGCCTTCCTCCGCGCTTATCGTCGCGCGCCTACCTGCCCGGTTAGAACGGGAGAGCGTTCTAGCGGCGTCACGCGTTCCCCTTATCGGGCCGGGCAATCGTCATCGGGGTAGATCGCCGTCGCGATTGGGGATTTCGGTGCCATTGAACGCTAATTTCGCCGCTGAACGAGCCTCGCAAGCGATACAACGACCGCGGCGTCTTAATTATTCGTCGACCGGCCGCCCCGTCGTTGGACGTTCGCTGCCGGACACCGTTTCGATTCTCGTGGACTCTCGGGGCGGACTGAGTCGCGCTGGGCCCGAACGGGGCGCCCGGGGTACGCGTGCACGGTGTCACGGCGCGTAATATCGAACGGTCTCGAAGCGATCCGCGGGCGGAATACTCGTCGGTCACAGTTTTTGCCCGCGGAACCGCCATTAGTCGGGCAGCACCGGAATTGGTACTAAACCGATGCGTACTAATCTCCATCGAGTCGGCCGTCGTAATTTAACGAGTTCGTGGCGCGTCTTAATTAGGAGTCGGTTTAATCATCGCGCGGTGCCGCCGGTTGGAAAATTTCGCGATTCGATGCGAGGCTCAACTGGATCGAACGATAATTATCGTTCGCCGCGCGCGCGAGGAGTGAATACGCCCGGCGGTGGCCCGCGAAGAGTGCGGCGCACAGCCGCGAGGAGATATCGGCCGCGCGGCCTGTCGCGGTCCACGGCCAGGAGACGTTTCCAGCGTGACGGGAACGCTTGCGTAAACGTGCTCCCAGACGAGTTTTCCTATGAAAGGCGCGCGTGTTGGTACATTTCGTAGCCGCGGTAACGTCCAACGCCGCCGGGATGAACCGTGACTGTCATCGTATTTAATTAAAATGTCACACGCGTGATAAATGTCGCGTGCGTCGCGCGAAAGAAATCGCCGTGGCCAGCCTCCGCTGACCGTTTCCTTTCGACGAGGGGAGCGGTCGGTGTGTAATAAATGAAATTTGCTATCCGCCTGACATCTGTACCACGAAACCGCTTCGTTGAAAAGGAAGACGATGAAGGGGGGCGGCGAGGGGGGCCGTCGAGAGAAATAACGTGAACGCGCATTTATCTCTGTAGACTTTGCGACCGGCGGTTGCGCAACGCCGTGTATTTTCAATATCTCGGCCACCTTCGTTTCTCGCCTCGCGTCTAGCCGCTTTTTATTCGAACAAAAGTCCTGGCTCTTCCGGGCACGCGAGGCGGAACGACTCCGCAGCGGGACGGGGAACGGCCCTCGGGCTCGCCATCGGTTTTCGGTGCGCCCGGAGCGGATCGCGTCGAAAATTTTAAATTTAGTGCCGTGACGTCGCTTGGAACGTGCGTCATGCGCGAATGATTGCCGTGATATTCTGCGAACGAAGGTCGCGCTCTGTTTGTACACGTAGAGGATCGATAGGTTACCGCTGATACTCGTCTACGATAATCAGCTACCGTCTTGCCGCGATAATTCGACGGAGGCCGGATCCGTGGATCTCGTCGCGGCCGTTTCTTTCTCCCTTCGGTTTCGCGCGTCGAGCGGCCTGACGGGCGCGCGACCGGCAAGAGAAAGAAATCCTCCGGGGAGGACGCGCTCGGAGCGTAAATGCACCGGTGCGCCCGATGCATATTTATCGAGACGGGCCCCGCGCGGTGGGACTGTTGCGCGGGGAATTTTCCATTCCCCGGCTCGTTGCTGATCGCTCGGCGATTCGACGACGTCCGTGTGCACGCGCTCGATCCGCCGCGGAAACGCCGCGCGTAACGCAACGATCGCCTGCCGTCCCGTCCAGGCGCGGATCGGCGGCGATCGTTCCCATCGGAGATTCGTGGAAACTCCCTCGCGGTTTAACGACCAGCTGGCTTGGTTAATTACATCCCGCGAATGTAATTCAACGGACCGCGCCGCGATTATTAAGCGGTACACGCCGCTCGAACGGCCGTGCACTCGTCAGGGTTCAAGATTTATGAATATTTGTTGAGTCAGTAGAGCAACGATAATTGGCAGCTTCGGTTTCATCGCGAGTCCATCGGGATCATGCGCGGATAATTTACGACAGCGTACGCCGTCGTATTTCCATTGATGAAGGAAGCAACGGGCTCGAAGCGTGTCCGCAGATTACTACGACTGGAAAAAGGTGGTGGGAAAAAGAAAGACCGGGAGAAAAATTGATGGCGAGTCGCGTTGTCGTGGAATTTTTTAGACGTCGATCGTGGACCAGGCGACAAATCGTGCAGTCGGTCGACGCGAAGAGAGGACTGTTCGTTCGGTGATTTCAACGATTCCAGGGAACGGAACACGCTCGTCCACGCACGCGAACAGAAATCGTCGGGGCATCGCGCCGCGTTCCCACTCGACTCGCGCGGAACCTGCCGGCCGATGTCTGACGAATGACTTCGCAATTATATTCTCGTCGGCCCCCGCGAGTAATGCGGCCGTTAGACGGACAGGCCCCGTCTCTGCGGGGCGAGAAACGCGGACGATGGTTTCGAAGCTCGCGAATTATTTGCATAATCGTTTCGCGCTGCGATTCCGCGCGGTGTCTCGCCGGTTAAGCACAGCCGGCCCACGGCGCAGGTGATTCCCGGGGCCGAGCGCTCCCGGAACGTCGACGGAACATCGCGACGGAGAAAATATTTTTCTCGACACGGTCGAGGAACGATAACGGCCGCCCAGATATAGCCCGGGACGAGTCTCCGCGCCACGGCGCAAGTTCGAGCGGAGCAGAGTTTTTCGCGTGAAACGTCGCCCCCCCTCGAAGACGGCGAAACGCGAGAATCGGGCGACGCGAGCGCGGCGGCTAATTAAAAATTCGATGATCGATGAGCGAGAGGATCGAAAACACGAGATACGACCGCGCGCCGAGGCAAAGCCGATAACGCAATTAATTCTCGCGCCTCGAATGGAAGAAACGCCGCGGCGATAACGGGATATTTTTCTCCGCGGCGAGAGTCGCCGAGTAGCCGGACGCGTGTCGCGTTCATTTGAACCATTGGAATAATCGTCGCGAGAAAAGGAGAATGCGAGAGTGGCCCGGGGTGGGGAGGAAGGAGAAGGAAGCTGGCACTTGGCAGAAACGGGCGACGTTCACAATTAGTAGAAAGTCGCGCGGGTACGCGTAGCCGTAATTAATGAGACGACGGGGTCCCGCACGAATCTTAATTATTTATCGCTGCATCGTTGATTAATTACAGTCGGTGTCGCGCACCGCGCGCCCGCGTGATGTATCGCTCGCGACGTCCACGGTGACAAATTATGCCATTTCTTTTCTTCTGTCCGGGGCTGAACGGGCCGCTCGCCGGAATCGCGTCGCCGTCGTCCGTGTCATCGTGCGTGGCAGCGTTTAAAAAGGATTCGGTCATCGCGGGGCTCGGGTCGTTTGAATCCGTCGTTTCGGGCCCCACGGATTTCGCGACGAACCTTTCACGAAAGTTGGGTACCTTTGTGCCATTGTTTCGAAACGAATGTTCCATCTCGAAGAGATCAACGGTATATATATATATATGTGTGTGTGTGTGTTTGTGCACGCACGGCGCGCACACCTGCGCGGCGCTTCCTGAAAGCGATGAAAATTGCAAACGTGGCTGACGAGCACTGTGAAATCGCGCGACAGCGTGGCTCGCGATCATCGCCTTGTCGATTGTTTCACGGAAAGCGTCGCCGACGGATGCTACTCGCTTCCTTATCGCCGTCAAGTGTTCGCATGTACACGAGATAACGCAACGTTGGCACAGATGCCGCATATAATTAAGACATCGGCGGTGGAAATATTATTTCGCCCGTGTCCGTTCCAGCCAGTCTTCGTTCTGGCGCGACGAAAATTTTGTTTCACGATCAAGAGTCGAGGTTCGGCGACGTCGATCGAAGAATTTATCCAGCGCGACTAGCGCCTCCTGCTTATCTTCGCGTTAAGATCGACATTGATCGCGGCAGCTTCTGTTCGGCCTGATCTCCTACAAATTTTCCAGCGTCGCGATCTTTTTCGTCCCGATCGTTCGCCGTCGTTTCGTCCCCTCCATTGATCGCCTCTCGCACTTTTCGTCGTTCCTCTCGCGTTCGGCGCCGTCCTTCTGGCGAACGAAGTTCGCGCCGCGTTTCTTTTTTCTTCCCTTTCGGCAGCGCGGGAGAAGGCTCGCTCGGCAAAAGAGGGATGAAGGGGGGAAACAGAAGAGGAGAAGAAAATACTTTTCATCCATTCGACACAATCGCGGCTCGGCGCACGGCCGGGCTGGCTGAGAAAGAACGAAACAAGAAAGTGCAGAGCACTTCGAACCCAGTCAGATCCGATAAACCGGAATGATCGTCAGGCTCACCTAATTACCGCAATAAATGCGTGACTGCTCGCGCTGGATGCACAGGGTGTCGCTGCTAATTACTAATTACTCATTAGAGCACGTGGGCGCGGGACCCGCCTCCTCCCCTCTTTCCCTTTCATTTCCACCACCTTCTCCCCTACCTCTGTCATTTTCCCTTTCTTTCCGTCGAACTGAAACGCGAAAAAAAGCGCGCATTATCCGAGAGAGCGTGGAGAGAGCAGCGGCGTGCAAGCACGATAAATAGAGAGAAACCGGGGGGCCCCGGTTTTTCACGTGGCGCTCGTACTCGGTGACGTATAAGCTCGTCGACGTGTGACGTCGAGACCCCCTCTTCCTGGCGCCGTGCGCCCGTTGCACGCCACTGTAATTTTTTGCAATTATTTTATGGTAATGAGGCTAATTAAAAGGTAGAATGCCTCGAGGATATTCCGCGTTCACAGAGAGCCACGTGAATTGCGAGCGAGTATATATATATGTATAAATATATATTGCGAGAGGCCGCGATACGGCCTCGCGTTTGCCTTTTGTCGACCTCGCCGGGGACACGGGGGTGGTTTCGAAAAAAGGGGCGCGCGAGTCCCGAGCTCGCCTGCGCGCCTCGTGCCGCTCTCTTTCGTTTTGTTCGTCGCGGATCGATCTTCGACCGTCGACGCTCTGGGAACCGTTGTTCGTCGATCATCGGTACTCGGAGCGCAATTGATCTCGATAGCGAGGCTCCCACCGGTCGAACGAAAATCGCCGGACGGAGGCGTTGACGCCTTAGCCAGCTTTCTTTGACCGATCTCGAGCGACCGCGTTCCGCAAACGATCTTTTAACGTCTCCGACTCCTCCGTTCCGGATGTTGAAAGGTGGATGTTGAGGTTTGCGAGCGGCTGGGCCGGCATCGCAAGCGTCGGAGCGACGCGCTTAAAACCCGCGGCTTGCTCATTACACGTCCCAATACTTGACATAACGGGCACTCCTGTTCCTCTTCAGCGTCACCTCACGATGGTCCTTCTTTCTCTGAGACGCGGCAGGGACGTCCGAAATACCATTTTATAATTACAATCCGTCGTCGCAATTATTCGCCGGGCCGCGTAAGAAAAGCAACCCTGTTACCGCTGCGGCGTCGCTGCTTGGAGAATCCTCTAGAAACTGGAAATGAGAAAAAAAACACACGAGAAAGAGGACGGCAAGGGGGGGAAGGGGTGGAGCAGAGAGAGAGAGAGAGAGAAATAAAGGGCTTGGTCGTGCTCGCGGAAGCGAGCGAACGAGCGAGGACGAGCGACGCGTTCCCAGCTCGCGTACTAATTACTTAAACTCGCAATTAAGTGCACCCTCGCGGCGCCGGAGAAAGGATTCGCGGGAGCGTGATTCGCACCTTCCCCCTTCTTTTTTTTGCGCGCTTCTCTTGCCTTCCTCTCTCTCTCTCTCTCTCTCTCTCTCTCTCTCTCTCTCTCTCGCCCTCCTCCCTGTTCCTCGCACTATTCGCCTTTGCGCGTTCGCTCATACGTGCACAGGTGCGCGCCGAGATTTCCCTCCTACCTCTTTTCTTCCGACTTTCTTCTCGCGCGTCCTCTGTGCTGGCTTCTTTTGACGCGTTCACGCCGCGCGGCCGTCAGAGTTTCGTTTTCTTTTTTTTAGGAAGCTGCAGCTCCCGAGACCAAAGGGAAATCCTTTGACGAATTTCATGCCGGTCGCGCCCTTTCTCCGTTGACCTATTACGTTTCGAGGTCCGGCGGCCCTCGGGTTCCGCGATCGTCGAGTAATACCCGCGACCGTGCTCCGGACGAGAATTATTCGAACGACGGACGGGACGGGTTTAGAATTGTGCGGCACGGGGATCGAACAGATGCCCGGCCGTCCCCGTTTTATTGGCGCTCACGAGGTTTACGAGGCAACACCGTTATCTCCGACGATCGTTCACCGGTGTGGCCTCGTCGGTGCATCCGATGCACCGCGGCGTCTGCGCGTTCGCATCGTGCGCGATAACAATTCGTGCGCGCATACGTACGTACTTGCTGGTGCGCGTGAACGCGGCGCTAAATGCGCGGTCACGCATGCGCCTCCGGTGGAGCCACTCGAATCCGGATTCGTGGCCGATCGGCTAGCGATGGAGGTGCGACGGCCCTCGTTCCTCGAATCCGAGCGACGCCGGCTCGATGACAGGAACCGCGAGACGCGAGAAATTCTCGCTCGCTTCTCGTTTAACGAATATCGGGGGCGTCGAGCGGGCAGGGAATCGTCGGATCGAGAAGTAAAAAGGAACGAGCGGCGAGGGCCAGAGGTAGACGGCGCGTGAACCTCTGCGACCACCCCCGCTTTGGAAAATATGATATAACGTGTTCGTCGGCGGCGCGTTACCGCGAAGCCCTCCCTCCGAACAATTTAAACCCGGATCCTCTTCTGCCGGCAAATGATCCGTACGCGTCACGCGCAATTGCAAACGTCCCCGTAAAGGCGTCTCGTTACCGGCCTGGACCGAGAGCGACGCTACTTCGGGAAGGGGTTGGGAACGTCGACGTTATTAACTTCCCGTTCCGGTCGTCGGTTCGTTCCGCCGCGACAGATGGTAAAAAGAAGAGGGAAAAGACGAAGGGGTGGGCATGGCAGGAGGGTGGGAGGGAAAATCGGATGCCGCGTCTGGGCCAAGCCGGCGTAAAGGCGAGTTTTCAGCGATCTCATTGTCCGCGCGGGCGGCACAAAGGGCCGCGCGACATCAAAGACGAGTCAAAGTTATCGCCGCGGGCTGTACATCCCCGATATTAGCCGTGCGCGCGGCTAATAAACCTTTTCGCCTGTTCGACACACGCGATTCCGTGTTTCGCGCGTATTGGCACGCGAGCCGCCAGCCGGAAGAAAGGAATCGCTGTCGAATTGGCGGCTGGCTGGAAATTAATGCCGCTTTTTTCCTTTTCCTCCCCGCCGCGGAAGAGGTATCGGGGAAACGCGGACGGTCGGTCAAAGGGTTTTTCCGCGGTTCGCCGAGCGAATCGACGATTGGTCTAAACGAATTAGCCGGAAGCGGACGCGCGATTATCGAAGACGAAGAGAGCTGTCCTACGAGTGGGAACGTTTCGATGCGATCTCGGGACCGCGAGGAATCCCGGGTCCCACGCGAAATGATTGATCGATCGGTCGAGGCTGAAACGTTAATCGACACCTGGGACGCGCCTGAAGGGAGGGTTCAGTGATTTAAATTAGCTTTCCAATTGATTAAGATCGTTCCAGCCTGTCTAGTCCTAGCCACAGATTCGCGATTACTAGATTCAATTAGAACAGCCCGAGGTTTCCGTGCACGCGCGTGCACGCGTTTACCCTTGGCGATTGGTGCGCCCCCGTCGTATCGCCGGTCGTTGATAAGAAACGTGAACGATAGAAACGACGCTGTGGCGGAGGCATACGGGGGAGTCGCGGCGGCGAAAAATTGACAGGAATGCGCGGAGCCGAGCGACGCGGAACGTAATTGCTTCCCTCTGTTCTCCTCGCCGCGGATAATAATTCGTGACGCGACTCGAAAAATGTCGATGACTCGACGATCGCGGACCTCCCGCTCTCGCTCTCGCAAACTTCGCGCCTCGAGCCGGCGCTAATTAATCTCATTATCGGCTTAATCTCCCGGAGATGCGTATCAATTAATAACACCGCGTCGATGAGTTGCAGCTGCGGGATCGTGGTTCCGCGCGCGGCTTAAAACAGCCGTGGAAAAAGAGCAACGGAAGAAACGGTGGACGGTGTTCGGCGGGGCGCAAAAAGAACCTCGAGGGACCTGCATTTTTTTACCTGTCGAACGGCCAGTCTCCGTTGGTCTCATAATTTCGGATTACGTCGCGATGATTTGTGCGGAAATTAAAGGAATTCCGAGCTAAACACTTCGGAGATTCGCTGCGCCCTATGCCGCGCTACAGATACCGTTTCTGTGCAGCAGAAATTTGAAGGAAAAAGAAACAGCGTCTTAATCCTCAGCCGCGTCTATTTTTGTGCACTTTAATCATATTAATTAGCGTCTGTCAAATCCTTCTCAATGAAAATATTCCGCGAGACTCGAGGCCGGGGAGGACCCGTTTTCTAAATCGGCTCGATGCGAGCGCGTGAAAAGAAAGGTGGAACTGGGGGCATTGGGTGGCGGCAGGAGGGACAGGGGGGCCGTGTCACAAATCATCCTCGGCGAAATCTAATTTACGGGCGCACACATCTTAGGTCTGGCCTAGAGGCTCGGTCCGACTAAACGTGGGAAGTTGAGAAATGCGAATGCCCATTAAAGATTCGGTGACGTCCTTCGTTGGCCCCCGATTTACCGGTTACCGGTTCCCCGGTTCAGCCCGATCGTGGTAATTTACCGGTCAGCTTGGCGCGATTAGCCGGCTCCTTTGTCACTATTAACCTGACGGTGCGCGCCAAGCGGTGTTGACTCAGGATCGCTGGCGAATCGAAAGTGCAGCACGACTGCCGGGGCGCACGATCCATGGGTACGTTTCGATGCACTCGTCGATGCAACCTCGATGCACTACTTTCCTGCGATCTTTCTCGTTCACGGAGGAAGACGGCAAACGACGAGGAACGAGGGAACGGAATCTTCGCAGTTGTCGTTACCCTAATACGACATGCTTAAAAGTGATCAACAGCCTCCCGTTGGGACCCAGGATCTTTATATAGTATTTCTACCTGGTGTCCTCGACTGGTCGGTCCACGCAGGGCCGCATTCAGATATTTTTAACCCGATACGCGTGTACACGTATACGCGCCGAAGTGTTACCACTGCCGTCCCTTCGAACGGTGAAATTTAGACGCGGCAGAATTATGATCCACCGGTGCTCGGGCATCGAATCGATGGTAGACGACGAAAGAAAATTTCAGAGAGGCCATCGTCCTGATCGTGACGCGGCAATTACTAAATTGTTCAGGAACGAGTCTCTGCCTCGTAGAATCTCGTTGGTTGAGTCAAGCCGGTCCAGAACGATCTAAGAGATATCGCGATCGTAGATCGTGATAACGATAGGACACGATAGGAGCGAGCCTGTTTCCATTGGATCGGGAGAAAAATGCGTCCAGCATGGGGCGCGGTGGTCGCGAGCGTGGAATCGCTCACGCGTGGCCAGCGACAGGTGAGAAGCAATAAGAAGGAAGAAATAGTGGCCTCTAAACGTACACGGCATTACATCGTCCCCTTTAACGCCTATTTATTATTTCGCACGGTGCACACTGGATGATCATCGTTAATAAATGGCGGCGCGTTCGTGGCAGAGGGCTAGAGGAAACGCGGTCCCGGTGTCTGATATACGAGGCCGTGTCACCGGGCGACGGGAAACGCGTCAGAAAAAATTTATTAGCCCGCGGACCCGATCGATCGATTAAATATTCTAATTAACCCATCCTGTACCCAACCCTCGATAACAGTTTTTATCGAAGTTCGCGTCGCGTCTTTCGCTCTCTCTGTCCTTTTCCCGTTCCTCCCTTTTCCGCTCGTGTAACATCTAGATCGAACAATACCGGGACCGACGCGGGTCCCTCCGATGTCACGCAACGGATCGTATTGAAATGCCCGAGCGATTGACGTCGGTGGTAACGGGAGAGAAGACGAGAGTTCGCGAACGATCGGAAAAGATATATCTCGCTGGATCGGGAAGATCGCGAGTACCTCCTATAAATTAGCATCATTGAAACGTGTTCCGATGGGAACTCCGTGCTCTCCGCGGGGCCAGTTCGCCGTGGGGTTGTCGCTGGTGAAAAAGAAAGAAATAATTAATCCGCGTTAATTCAGCGGACGCGGCCGGTGTAAATCTATCGGAAATTTCAACGAACGCGGGGCCGGCCTGGCAAAATAGTAGGAAACATTCCAGCATAATTCCCGGCGCTCTTCCTGCGAGGACAGCGCTCGCTGGCTCTCGGGTGGGCCGATATTATTTTTGAAAATCTCGCGCAAACGACGGCATTCCAGGGTGGGGCAGCCCCAGCATTAAATCATTCTGCTCGCGCGCCAGCAACGGCAGCAACGGTGGCTGTTGCTCGAGAGCCGAGCGGACCGAGAGAACCGTGGCTGTCTGGCTGCTAGTTGCCAGCATCGCCATAACCAACCTCACACCGTGGCCATACCCATGACATACGGTTTATTGCGAATGTACTCCAGCGCCGCTAATAAATTCCTTTTTGGCCAGCCACCGACCTATTTGAACAGTCGCTCGTTGTACCGCCGGTCCCGTTCACCCCATTTCTGTCTCGCTGCTTTTTTCCTTTTTCA
This sequence comes from Nomada fucata, assembly GCA_948146005.1. Lineage (NCBI taxonomy): Eukaryota > Metazoa > Arthropoda > Insecta > Hymenoptera > Apidae > Nomada > Nomada fucata. Next base: position 21,056,852 of record OX411281.1, on the reverse strand, counting down.
TTCGCCCGCGATTTACTGGTCGGCGTACAGCGTTGTTTTTCAGCTTAATTTGTCCCCGTCGAGAGACCGGCCTCGTCGATAAGGTGAAAAATCTCGTTGGGTTCTCCATTTTTCCCTTCATGGCGGGTATCATCGGCCGGATAATCGAAACCGGCACGAAATTCAGCCGCGACAGAATTGCCTCGACCGTGGGCACCCATTTCAAAGTTATTTAAACTGCCCGCGAGCGTGCTGCACGGTGGCGCTAATAAATTCCTGTTTGAACAGTCAAATAGGTGGGTCCTATCGCTGGGATAGGATCGGCTCTCGTAACCCCTTCTCCGGCTCTTCTTCCCTTTTTTTCTTCATCCCCTCGCGATTTACCGGTCGCGCATCGCGTCGCTTTCCAACTTAATTTTCCCCTGTCGGACCTGTCCGTTGATAAGGTGAAAAATCTCGCGGCGGCCCGTTCGGCCGTCCCGTTTTTCTCGATTTCGACCAACGCGTCCCTGATCATTTTCATCGATCCTTTGTACACGTTTCGACGGTGAATGCCGCGTCGACCGCTGTCTATTTCGTTCGTTAGAGAGCATTTTGTCGGGTTTCAATGGTAATTCGAGCCCGTCCGTTCCCGCTGATGGTTTATCGGATGTGTCCTTTTTAGGTGACGATCCGTTTGAATATCGATGCGTTTTCGGTGACCCTTCATTCGGCTTTTACCGGACTCTGCCCATTGACTCCTCCACCCCCGCGCGCCGAGCTCGCTGACATTTTTGTCTTTTGCCCGTTTTTCGTTGCTGCAACTGTTCTTTCGCCGGTGCCAAGTTGATTTCCAGCGTCGCTCGGAAAAAATAGGCAGCGCTCGTTATCGAAATGTCCCAAGGCATTCAATAAATTAGCTCGGTTTCTATGATCCATTCAACGTTATCGCCGCGCGTAACGCCCTCCTCTATCGGGACTTTTCCGTTCGTGCTTATGGCGCCGTTGAAAGAGGAATCGCGCCTCGATCCAATGGATAATGCAGTCGCTGTACGCTCCGCAAACAAGCGAACCAATTTTTGTTTCGGTCGAAAGCACGCAGAATCTTGTGAAAAACCCCTGCCATCCGATTAATATTTCTCGAAGCTCGGCCGCTACGCAGCGAAACGAATTTCCGCCAGAAGTGGGACCCGTTCCTCGGTTCGAACGAGAGCAAACACTCCGCCCTCGAAGGCAGAGACGATCAAACACCGGTGAATTGTACGCGGGAGCGTGTTGCAACACGAAACGAACGGCAAACACTCCCGTGGACATTGGACGAGGTTTGGCCAGGTCGTACGCGGCGCGAGAAAACGCACGTGGCACGGTGCATCGACCAACCCCGGGCCCGGTGTACCCCTAATTAAGCTCGGTGTACAGGCTTTTAAGCGTTCTCGAGTGGTTCGTCGTCGTGGTTGCGCGTGTGCGTTCGGTTCGCACGTGTTTGCTCGCGAGCGTCCTCGCAGGTTTCGTCCGGCACATTCGTGGCCGGGGGCCGCTCGAGTAGCTTTCGAGGATCCTCGAAACGCAGTAGTCGGATGGGAATCGGCCTGGGGGGGACGCTTAAATGGAACCGTAGACTCGCGTTCCTCGGCTGAAAATTTCTTCCCCTTCGATCTCTTTCTTCTTGGCGAATAGAACGCGCGGCCCGCGGGGAACGTTAGATGTTTCGTTGGAAAGTTGATAACCGGAACTCGCGATTTTTCTGCGCGATTTTCCGCGAGGAGCGGCGAATCGTTCGGCGAACGGCGGAGCGACGAAGGGCCCGCGAACTTCCAGGACGCTAAATTATCTGTTCCGGAGCACGATACCGCTTTTGAATAAGCGTGTAGGGTAGTAAATTTCGCGGCGTCCGCCACGGTACGTGGGTGGAGTTTGCTCGAGTAGCTCCGTAGGATGCTCGAAACGCGGTAGTCGACCGTGGATTTACATATATACGTAGGGAAACGTTCAAACGTCGAAGATAGACGGGGGTTTCTTTAATTATTCACGAAATCCAGCAACATTTCCGTCCGCGCTTGAAGAAAACGTCAGAATGGGATTTCATTTCTCTCTTAATTGCGTTCCCGTGAAACGACTGCACGTTCAAACGGTCCGCGAAAAAGGCTGATAATATTTCAATTGTGCGTCAACAATCTAATCGGCGGAAAGAAGAATTCGTCGTTCTGTTTTTCGACGAATGATTATCTTTTTTTTTCTTTTGCCGCTCCATACCCTCTCAAACGAAAACTTCATTCTTTCCAGGCTATTGATCTCGAGGAGACAAAAAGCAGGAATCAGATTGTTCATTGTTTCCATTGGATCGATGCTTATGGTCGATCGTTTCTCTTTCCTCCGCGAATTCGTTCCTCCTTCTCTTTTGTATTCGTGGGCGGAGAACATTTTTACAGGTGGCTATCCGCGATGTGAAAAGAATTTCGGCTTACGTGACACGCGCACCACGTGAACCGGCGGGATTTGAATTTGTAATTCCGTTGCCTTTGTCGATCCCGTAGAAACCGTACGCGTCTCTCATCGATGCTATATGATGGCACGTTTGCACCTATATACGTAAAAGAAAAAAGAAAGGAAGATTCCGCATCGATTATTGAAACGTAGTTAAAACGAATGCTTAAACACTCGCGGAAAATTGCGCCTGAAACGGAACAGATGGAAGGAAGAAGCTGCACGAAACTTTTTAGTCTAGTCGATTCGACCTTAATTCCTCGATTGCTCTCGAGGCAACGGCAAAGGGGGACGGGGAAAACGTTCACGGCAATTTCCGTGACAATCGGAGAAAAGTCGATCCGGGACGCTGCATTGAATACTCTTTTTCCCGTGCATTAAACAAACTCGCGACGAGATCGACCGGCACTCGAGGCCCTCTCTCTTTTCGAGGCTTCTCCGCTCGAACGGGTCGTACCGATGCGAGAAACAAGGCACGGCTGGCAGGTGTACACGCGTACACTCCCGATGAAATCACCGAGTAACAAGTGTCACCGTCGCTTCTAATTAATTAACGAAGCCACCGCCGCGTCTGCTGTTCCGCTCCCGTTCGAGGGAGCGATATCCTGTGCTCGTCTTCGTCGTCTCTCTGCGTCTCGCAATCGGCCCACCAGCCACGGTTTTAGTCTGCCGTTTTCCGTCAGCTCCATTCCGTTCCCCCCGCACTCGCCCCGACGACAGGAAACTCGCGCTCGCATTCAGACGTGAAGTGCCGCGAGGGAGAAGTTACCGGAACGAATTAACGTTGCTTAATGCTTGAATAGCGGCTGAGAATTAATCCGACGCGCCGTGTAAATCGCGAACGATCGTCGCTCTCTCGATGCTGAAGCTTCGACGAGCTTCGAGAGGAGACGGGAAAAAGAACGATCGTTCGCACCCTTTTCCCTTTGCCGAATCGTTCGCTAAATCGAGCCGAGCCTCTCGCGCAACATCTTCCGGCGACGCCGGCGAAACGGATCGCCGCGTTTCCATCCCCGTTTCGGAGGACGACGTATCTGCACAGGTTTTCCCCGGTTTGCACGCGAAAAAAGGATTCGAGATGTTTCCACTGTCAGGGCAAGTTAGCGTTGAGCGCCTTCCACTTGTCATACCAAAGTGATAGTGACATTAAATGGGATGCGACAAGTCACGTAATGTTCTTGCAACTCGATATCGGCACGGCCCGGACGGCACCGGAGCTAATGGTTCGTCCATTACTTAACGTCTAAGATTTCCAGCCAGTGGGACAGATGAATTTTTGGATTATACCCGGGCGGCCGACCCTTTGCCCTTCGCCAAACGATCACCCCGGGCACAAAAATGATTCATCCCCTGCGGTGTTTTAATTCCACCGCTCGTGCATGCCGAATCCGTTGGCCTTGCCCGTTGCGCCGCGTGTCCGCGTTGATTACCGCGATCCTCCGGTTAAACGTTCGCGTACGTAATCCCCGCCGAGGATACGACGCCGAACCCGTGAACGAAAGCAACGCTGTTGGTTCTGTTAGGAAAGCGAGGTAGCGACATCAGAGACGACGCGGGGAGTTTCGAGTTTCACTGGACAAGGTTCTCGCTTCTGCTCCTCGATTACATGCTCGAAGCACCGCAAGACACTAGTAGTATTCGGTCCATTCCTTCTTTTTTCCCACCCCGGGACAGACCCAACGAATTTGTCAGACCGCGCGGGGATTCTTTCGGAAAATCACGAGGGATCGTTTCGAGCGTTGATTAAAATCTGGGATCGCGACGAACGCGCGGCACCACGCGGTTCCATTAAAAGGGAAGGGGTTGACGCGGCGACGAAGGGACTAGGTTCCTCGAGGCTGGCCAAGATTCGGGGCCGAGGGCGTCAAACCCCGAGGAAAGTACATTTCGGCCGGCACTTGGCCTCGCAGAGGGATCGATTCCACGGTTCATCGATGACTCAGGAGGCTCTTCGTCGTCGAGGTGTTAACTGCCCAGTCACGATGCACATGTTCGGCCAACAAAACGTGGCGTGTTCTTCGGCGCGCGCGTGAACACGCGCGCAGGGACGCGAAGTGTCGAGTGTCGTGCGCGAGGTTATTGACATTGTTCACCAAATATTGGCCCCCTCGAAAAAATCCGGCTCCGTAATGTCCCTCGGCCGAATGGCCGCGCGCTCGCGCAGGCTCGAAAGATCGAGCTCCGAGAAACGGAAGGTAGAGTCCGGTGGAAAGTTCGTCCCGTTTCTTGGACGGAAAAGTGGAAACGGCGCGGCGCGTGTAGCCGAACGCTGAAACTTGGCAAGTTCCGTGGGAACGCACGGTGGAGGGTAAAATTACGAGCAATTCACGACGGCGGAGTATCGATTGCTCGGCGGCAGACCATTGTGCATCCGTGATTTTACGGAAACCGGTGCGAAAGGAAGCGAGAAGGTATCGGTGACGCGACGACGGCCGTCCTAGGAGAGCGGGCACACCCACGCGCGTATAAATTCACGCGTGTGTCCGAGCGGAGACACGGTGGGTGCTCCATATACCGTCGCGCGAGCAGCGTGACCGAATCTGAATCTGTGAAACACCGCGACACCGTCGGCGTCGCGCGTTGCCAGCGAGTCCCTCGATCCTCAGATCTGTAGGAAAGGAAGAGTAAGCGAGATAGTTTGGTAAACGATTATTAATCGACGATTAATTTCGTGACGAACCGCGTGTAAATTCGGATACTTACGCTCGGCCCCGCGGCGAAGCGCGATTTTTATTAAGAGACAAAAGTCGGAACCGAAATGGAAACGCAGTCGCGGGTGAAATGCGTTAACTTGGAACGGGAACGCAAGGGGCGGTTCACCTGTTCGCACCTGCACAAGCGCCACCGCGCGTTGCATTTACACGGAGCCGCGTAAGTGTTGCAAGTACGGGAACGTAATCGTGGTACGTTCGTGTCGGCTCGCGACGTGTCCATTGTGTAACTGGAACTCGCCGTGTTTTCGCAGGAAACGGAACAGGTGTACGCAGGTATACGACACTGCATATGCAGTTACATCGGTTTCCGTGCTGCGCCTAGGCCCCGTGGAACGCTTTCGAACGATGCAATTACGAGCTGCATCGGGGGAAGGACGTGGTTGCGGGGTTTAGGGTTTCGTGGTCACGTGTATCGTGTTTAATCGTTGCACTTTTCGAGGCAGCCTTGCTCTCGGGCCCCTCCGCCCTCCGATTAATTATAATCCGGCGGCGATACGACGGCTAAGTGCATCGCCGTAATCGTGTGCAATTAATTGGCAAAATATGTAACAACATTCCCTTCGTTCCGCCTCGGTTCCGCTTCGTTGCGCTTCGCTGCCCGTCCGTTCGCGCGTCGCCCCTTTGATTCGAAGGTATCCAGCTTAACGACAAGGGGCAGAACACCGGCGGCGGTACGCGAAGAGGGTAATCGAAGAGTGCGCGCAACTTCCATTCGCGACCCGGCGATCCCCGAAAGTTATCGGCGCGGTTCGTTCGCGGGATTCTTGCAATTGCAGCAACGGTCTCGTTAATGGCTCGCGACTATTTCCCGGCCGGCGAGAAGTCGGGGCAGAAGTTTCCTAGGGGACGGGAAGGGGCGACGGGACGGGGATGGCGGCAACAGGGACGGCGGTGGCCGGAATTTCAATGGGAGGAAAATCTTGGAGGTGAGACGGAATAAACTGGAGCGCGCGTAACTCACGCTCGCTTTTGCCGCTTTCCGCCGCTATAAATTCATAAACTACAAGTTCGTTCCTCGGCCTGGCCGCCCCCCTCGCCTCCCCCCCCCCCCCTCGCCCCGTCGCCGGTCCCGCAACCCTCGCCGTTGCCGCGGGTGAAACTGTTGGAAAGTTTCCTCCGGTTACCTTGCCGCGCTCGTACGATCGCGGGGGCGAGAAGGGGACGGCGAGAAGCAGGCGAGAAACTCGAGTCTCGGTGCCTCGATAAATTCACGAGTAGTTAGTTACGGCAAGAAACTCTGCCGGTTTTGACGCACCGCCCGGTTAGGACGGGGGTGAGCCGACGTGGGCGTCTCCCCCCGGTGTGCACGCGACGACCGGGGCTCCTAGTGAATTCGGAACCGCGGAAGTCGAGTTCCGTTAAGTTCCTCCTCGATGCGTCGACCCGTTTCGTAATTGATTCGTCTTCGCCTAACGTTCGGTTTTCCTTCGCGGAAAAACGGATCGCCGTTGATTCGTGGTTAGAGCGAAGGTTCCGTCGACGTCGAAGTCGTCCGTACGATCCACCGATATCCCGGCCGAGGCCCCTTGAAATTCTGACAGGCCGCCGACGCGACTTTTGTCGGCACCGTGCCGCGTATCGTCGATACTTCAGGTTTGTTAAGCGAGGCTCGATCCTCCTGGAATCACGCACGTCAGGTTATTCAGCGTGCATAGCGAAGGAGCCGTGTTCTCCCTCGGGTGTAGTCGAATGAGTAAGTGCGCGTGGTCGGCATTTTCCCCCTCATTTCGAATTATCGAGAGGAAGGTATTGATGCGCGTGAGACGAAAGCCAAAGCGTGCCACGTGGCGCGGCGCATTAATTAAACGATCGTAAGTGATCGTCGGGCATCGAGCACGTAGGTGAGCGGCTGCCTGCGAAGGGAAATTACACGAAAACGGCCACGTGCCATCGTACAGGAAAAGGGAGTCCATGATTACAGGGAAATCGGGTCCCTTCGTAGACCCGTCACGTAATTTTCACGTGGGCGGCTCACCGTGCATTACGACGACGACAACGACGACGACGACGACGACGACGACGACGACGCGTGGCGTTCCAAGAACCGTGAACACGCCGCCCGAAGTGGCTTTCTTTCGTTCGAATTTCTCTCCGCTGCGAGGAACGCAATTTGCGAGACGTTTATTCGTCTTCGCAGGGGGAGGTTTTGGTTTCTCGGATCCTTCGACAAGCTTTCGCGTTCGAAATGCCACGGCGTCGAGCTCTCGACCTTTTTACCGTTTCCCGTCGTCCCAGCCGCCTTGCGTAATGAACTTTAAACCGCGCTCGTAATTGGCGTGTCCCGGCGCGAGGCACACGCTCTCCGCGCACGAATCGCTCGTGCTTCCTCTCCCTGCGGCGGTAAACCATCGCCGCGAACCTCGTGTTCCGCGAAGCTTCTCCTACCACGTAGAGAAACTCCTGCTGGCGACAAAGTCGACTGGTTGCCCGGAACGTTATCGCGGTAGCTGTCTCCTCGGTTATCAGATTTTCTAGGAGCAAGGAAAATCGTGGTAACCGTGGAATGACTCGAGACCGGTTAACAGAATCTGAGAACGAGACGATTCCCCGAACAGGCTAGGCAAGTCGAGACACGAGGTTGGCTGTGACAGCCTGGAAATTACTACTCCGCCGCGAGACGTATCTCTCGTGCTCTTTATCTTCCGCACCACCCACGTCTGCTTACGCGCGACTGCGTCGCGCTGCGCCAGGCGCGTTTACCCTCGCGCGTGCACACCCCCGCAGAATTAAAGAATCGCCGAATATTCACCGATCTGTGGCGGTGGCCGCGTTTCACTCCGGTAAATAAAATGCCCGAGAGCTGGCCGAACCCGGAGGAGAAGAAATTTTCGAACACCCCGGCATTGAAATCCACGCGTCGCCGCGGCGGTCCCGACCGTTTTGCGCCCCGTCGAACACGAACGTGGGTCGACGTGGCCGTGGCTACCGGATTTCACCCCTGGCTACACACTCTCTTCCCTGTCCACGATATTTCTTCCCGCCTCGTCCCGACGGTTCTTAGACCGCCATTTGATCTGGCCCACGATAGGCAGAGGAGGAGGCGCAACTCAGCCGGAATATCTTCGTCTCTGGATGTTAGCCCTGGGACGGCGAAATCAAGGGAAAAAGGAAATCAAGGGAGGCACCAGAGAGCGAGGGGAGAGGGAAACGTAGGTGGACGTGGACGAGCCAAAGAGGAGTGGGGGGGGGAGCGTGCAATCTTTGACGGTTCCTTTTCTCTGTTTCTGTTAGGTGGTCGTGCGAGTTTAAAAAGAGACCACGGTTCCCCTTTGCCCGCCGGGTTTCTCTTGGTTTATCGGTTTCGACAGGTTTCGCGTTTCGTACGGCGTGCTCTTTTTTCCTCAAACCGCCGGGGTTCCCCTTTGATTTCCTCTTTCTTCGGTCCCGGCTTTTCCTGCAAATTGCGCGGCTAACGCGGTTTTGTTTCTGCGAAACGAGCTTCAACGTCGAACTGGCGAATTCCCCTTTGACGCCGCCTCGCGGTACTTTGTCTGCCGTCCGTTGCGCTATCGACGCTGTTTCCGCCAACTCTAACGAATTCAGTTCTCCCGACTGCGAAACGCTCTGCGCCGGCACAGGCGATTGACCATCGTTCGTCGCGAAACAGCCATCTTACTTTCCTCGCCGTGGACGCGTATCTCGGCGCTCCTTTGAAAACTGTTCACCGCAAATTTTCCACCACCCATGGATCATCGTGCGTGGATCTATAAGCGGAAATCTGTATCGCGGAAAGCGCATGCGTTGCTCGCGCGATTCTGGGCGAGGCCAGATCCGCGGCGGAGGCTCGCGACGCTTTATTTCAGTAGGCGGAGGACTGTCGCAGAGGCTGGAGCTTTCCGATCTCTTGTAATCGAGAAAAATGAGAGAACCGGAGAGAAAGAACGATAGAGAGGAAGAGAGAGAGAGAGAGAGAGAGAGAGAGAGAGAAAGAGTGAGAGATGGGCCGAGCTAGTTGAAGAGGGGGCAGATGGGTTCGCGCGCTTGCGTGCCTCCGCTTTTGATTATGCTGCTCCACGATAGGATCTGACACCGGGCCATTTGCATGGCTATCAAGATACCGGCCGTTCACGGGACACGCACACTGAAGCACCGCCGCTACGTGTGCGTGGCGTGCCCGTTTTTCATTCCATAGCCGTGCTAGTTACACGAATGATCGGTCTGTTTCCCGGAAAGATTGCCCCGGAGGAAGCTACACCATCGCGAAGATGAGATCCCGACGAGAACCTCGTTGATCGGCCGCTTCGTTTCCTTCCCTCGCCGTTGATTTCCCCACGGATCGATTCTCCCTTTCGAACCGTTTCGTTGCGGAATCATTCGGGACGCGAGCATCGGCCGATGACCGGCCAGCGATTTGAATTTTCCGCGGGGCGAAATGGTTCGCCTCCGGGCGAGGAAGCGGAGTTCCCCGGGCGCTCGCGTACGCGCGATTAGCAGGACAAGTGGAAAGCAATTGTTCGCCGTAGACGACCCGCAGACGAGTCGCGGTTCGACCCGCTGGAGACCCCCGTGGTCCCTGAATCGAGACAAAGTTTCCTTTTCAGTAGCCGCCGGGCTCGATTCCAGGCTGGCCGATTAATTAATTCGATTGCCGTCCGCGTTACCACGAGCGTACGAAAAATTGATCTTGCCCAATTATTCGGCGTTCACGAACACCCTCCGCGAACGGACGCACGCGTATCGTACTTATGGACGAGAACGATCATTCTACGGGGTAATCGGAATCGTTCATCGATCACGGGGAGCAACAAGTGTCTCCGAGTTTCTTTTTTCGTGACGACCAGAGACGGGCTCGAAAATCGATTACCAGGCTTATCGATCCGAAGGCGTATTCCGGAAGAGACGTGCCTAGGCAGAGGGGCAAGGGAGGGACGGTTATGCAGCCCAGATTTGATTCGAATCTGAGATCATTGTGCCAGACACGATGCCCCGTGGCAGAAGAAGAGAGACAGCCTGGAATTCTGTGATTTCCATACAGGAAGTTCTGTAACGAGAAACCAGCGGTCCTCCCCCTTTCTCTTTCTTACTCCCTGCCGCCCCTATAGCGTTTCTCGTACGCGCAATCCCGCCCGGGAACGAGGCTGCCGGGTCCTTGGTTCGCCCCGGTGTATGATTACCAATTTCAGGTTACCAGGTACGGGCAGAGCGCCGGCGTGGCGTCACCCGCGGCCACGTCACTCCGATAAACTCGTCCCGAGGGAAGATAATTGATGAATCCTCCACGGGCACGCCGGTCCCGACGTCGATTCACGCCGAACATTATCAATTTCGTATCGCGCGCGGCGAGCAGCTCGAACATCATCATTTAAGAATCTCCATTCAACGCGACCGACGTCCCCTCGCCACGTTTTCCTACGCGAACCCGCCGGGAACACACCCCGGTGTTCCTGCGACAATTTAACGCAGACTACCGTGATCGTCGTGCCCGTGAACCGTTGCGCAACGCTTCACGGAACCATCGGGACGAGAAATCGACGCGATAGGTCCGTGTCTATCGAGAGCGGAAAATCAGACGAGAGGAAGAGAATCGGGTCCGAGCATCCTGCGGGCCCTGACCAGGATCAGCCAGCGACCAGGTGCGCTCGTTGTCGAGAAGAGCCGAGGGGAGGAACAGATCGGGGTGCTCGTGGATCGGCAAGGGGCTCCCCCCTCGCCTCACCCTCACTCTCTCTCTCTCTCTCCACGGTTCAAACTGTGAAGATCCACGCAGGAGGGGACCGGGAACGAAGGTAGGGCACGGCTACCTGAGGTCCTCGCGCCTGGACCTTCCCGGTACAAGCTTTGGGCGCCCAACTGTCTGCCGATCTTTCTCTGGTACGCGTCGGCGGAGCGGCGATTTTTTCCAGGATCCGAACGGGTACCTGATCGGCCTCTGCGACGGCTGAACCTTGAACGGTTGACGCTTGGAGTGCCGTCGAGATTTCCGTCGAGGTCTGAGAGATCTCCGATCGCTACTGCTTCGAACGTTCGCGCTCCGTTGAAACCGAATTCGACGTTCGGTCTTAGCTTCCGAACGATCGATTCGCAACCGCTCTTCGAATCGCGTGGCCGATGCTTCTCGTAACGGAGCGTGATGTAACCGCGCGGCCGTCTGCAAACCCATCTGCGTGGGTGCTGGCTGTAAGTTACACGCACGCTACGAGGTGTCGGCAAACACGAGTACAGATAACCTCGGGGTAAACGTGTAAACTTGGCTACCGGTGTTACGAAACCGAGCAAGGTCTGGGAATCTCCTCTGTTTTCCGTGTTAATATTTGAACAGAGCTGTTTCGTGCACGGTCGATCGCGGCCAGCTACGCAGCGACTTCGCGACGGCAGCCACGAGGAGGAAAGATAACGGCCTCGCGCTTCCCGTTTTTCCTCGTTTTCCACGTTATTAGGACTCTATTCCGAAGTAACTTTGACACTTCCGTGCGCGCGGCCACGGGTAGCCGACTTAACCGGAATTTAAACGAACTGTTACATCGCGATAAGAAAGGGGCCCGTGCCTTTCCCGAATTTCCCTTCCTTCCCGGCTGGTCAGGAAACTCTTTCGCGGTGGATTTTCGAGAGACCAGTAATTGTTCCCGGCTCAGAGTCCCGTGGGAAGATAATCCTGCCGGTGGTGGAAGGGAAAAAAGGAAAGTTGCTTCTCTGGCTGAAATTCTCGGAAGTAGGATTTCTTCTTGCGAAGGTTGTAGCCACGGAGAGGTGTAGCTGGCTCAGCGGTTTCGCCGTTCATGCTCCCAGGATTTACCAGTTCCTTTCATTCAGCCGGCCGTTGTAGCCTGTCTTTCTCTGCGACCCATTTTTTTCCTTTTTTCCTTCTCGAAAATAATTCTTCCCCGTTCCATCGAGATAGTAACAGTTTCGGATTATTCGCCGACGGTGAAATTGTCCCGGGCAGCACCGCGCGTTTCCCGTGGAAAATTTGTCGCGCCGCGTGTTTGCGTAGAAAAACGTAAAGCCGATCTTCCCCCGAAGTTTCATTGGGAAGGACCCAATGAAAATTCCGTTTCGAGTCTATGAATATTTATCCGTTGAGGGGACGACCGGGATTCGTCAGGGATTTCCACGGGACGCGACGACGGCGACGACGACGACGACGTTGCGTCTGGCAGAACGTACTCCCGAAGGTGAAGGCAGGCTTTTCTACGAGTCCTTCGCTACGTTTCTGTGGCCACCCGCAACTCCCCCCCCCCTCCCCTTTCAGAGGGATTATTTTCTATTAATATGCATTACGCCACGGACGACAAAAGGAGCGAGAGACGGAACCTGGCTCTGTAATGTAAATAAACTTAGGCTTCCGGGTCTTCACCCTCGAGGCGGACACGCTTCTTCTTTTCTAATTACTGCTCCTTTGTCTCTAGACTAATGCCCGGACCTCCGGGATGCGTCAAGCTACCGGCAAACATTTTTCATCCCTCGCCTTTCACGGCGCAGCCACCGAATGATAATTGCTCGAATGAGATCGCGATGAGCCTCTCGAGGTGGCAATTGTTATATAAGCATTCCGATACAGAAAAAGTGTATAAAAGTTTCGAACTCTTCTGTTGCTTATCGTGAGAACGTGAAACGTTCAGGTGCTCCCTGCTGATAAGATATCGAATGTCGCGTCTCGCGGAACGTTCGCGACGAGCCACGTGGACGTATAACCGCGGGGAACATTTTCTCCATATTCTCGCGATCCACCGATTCGAGTTCGGTGCTCGATTATTTCGCCGGCGAGCGTTTCGAGCGACGCGTGCACGCGGTAGCGGATGATTTTGAAACGACTATGACGTAGGCAGGAGGAGGATAATGCGAATCAACCTGTCCCGGTGGTTCACTCCACGGGAAATCCTCTCGTCGCGGACGGGTTTCATCGTCGAACATCCTCGAAAGACGGCGCACCGGCATTTATAAACAAATTCTCGAATCGTACATCACGGTCATTGTTCCGGGCCCGCCCCTTCTGAGGCGGCTGTACAAAAGGATCGTAACGCGGATGACAAAGGAGGGAAAAAAGTGAGGCAGAAGTGCCAGAGCCGCCGTGTCGATGAGTGCCATCCTTCTGAATTGATCGGCATTTGAATAAATTCACCTGCACTATGGTAGTCGCGGCCGGATAGGCCGAGAGAGACCCGAGAGGACGTTCGCGTCGATTAAGGGATGCACGATTAGGTAGAACCGATTCCATTAACGCGATCGAGCCTCGTTTTCTGCGCCACTCCTATACGGAAGCTGCTCAAACAGAAACGCGAGGGCGGTCCACGTTTATTTCAATATCGATTCGCGCGAAACGAAACGAAGACGCGTCTGGTTGCCGCGATAATGTAAAGGGAGTCTGTCAATTTACCGAATAACAGTTGAATAACAAAATTTCATTGGCATTTCCTCGAGCGGATACCAGTTTCATCGAATTCTCCGACATCGGAATGCACGGGGAAGCAAGAAGGCAACGCCTGCACACTTTTGCGAGCACGACGGAATCGAAAAATCGTTGTCGAGCGGACGCGTAACTGAAATCACAGCATCCAGACCAACCTTCCCCCCCCCCGCCCCTCGAAACGAGCCAGTGGGACCCGTGATGCCCCGCAACGACCCTACGGTGCGTTCGTTTTTCCCTCCCCCTTTTCATCCCCCTGTCGGTGACGGGGGGGCTGTAGCTGCAGCTGCAGCCTCGGCCAGGTGTGCTCTCTCGCAATGTTGCCGCAAGGGTGAATTTCTCTTGTCCTCTTTCTCTCTTTCAGCCCTGTCTCTGTCTCCATTCTCCCTTCTATCACCCTGTCCGTGGCTGTTTCTCCGTTGGAGAGGCGCCCGAGCCCGATCAAAAGGACAATTTTGCGTCGAAACGTTTGCCGTGCGCGTTCGTCGCCGTGTTTTCTAACAGAAGTCCCTCGGAATTTCCAGCGGCCGCCACGGAGAAGGAGGAATGTTCCTTCAGGCGAGTTCGGATACCGTTCGAAGATCGCAGGAAAATAAATGCAACTCATCTCCCGCGACTCTCGAACGGCGCGGCGCTCGTAGCTACCGTTCAACCGCAGGCTTATCATTATTGCACGCTAAACGACTTAATTAATCTAACTGTACGCGAATTCATTATGCTGCCGAACGGATTAATGTTCGTTAATTCGACGGGGGCCGTCAGTAACCGTGAAAAATATGGACTTTAAAGTATGATATATCGTGTTCGCAACTTTGGGCGAAGCGATAAAAAAAATACGAGCGTGCTACTGCGCGACACGGTTCAACGAGGAGCGAACAGTCTGGAATAAATGATTCTACGCCAGCGAGCGTTTTAAGCAACGGATGTAACGTCTAGGAATTCCGGTCGATACCGCGGACAGATTTCGGGGGGAGCCCGTCGAAATATATTTTTATTGGCGGCCGTGCGAAGCCAGGGCAGATAGGAAATTGCGGAAACGAGAAACCGGCGATATCTCGATAAGAGCCACGCCGGGCAACGCTCTCATTGCCTCAATTTCCACTTCCAGCTCCACTTCCGGCCGCGATCGCTTTTTCCCATCGGCCGAGCCTAAAAAAAAAAAAAAAAAAAACACGCTCCCCATTGTCGCGTGAATCCGTGGGGCAATAAAAATGAGCCCGAAACGGGGATAAGTGTCGAACATGGTTGCTCGGGGGCTTATTGAAAGATATTTCTGAACTTTTTTTTTTTTTTTTCTTTTGTCGGAACGTCGTTCAGGCGAGATTCGCGCCCGCGCAATTCCACTATCACCGCTACGATCGGAAATTTATTCTGCGCTGTTGTGCACTTTCGTCGAGCAATCCATTTGCATCGTTTTCACCGCAACGTTGCCACGGCTGGGCTCGCATAATTTTTACAATATACCGCCAGCGCCAGGGGCGTACCTAATGACGACCCTGGGCGAAGTCAACGAGCCGGTACGTTTCATCAGCGAGCAATCAGTGCGAGCCGGTACTGTCCGGCACGTCGTCGGTCGCCTAGGCTCCGCACCCTTCCGGTTCCGGTGTTCCGGTAGACTTGCCTCCTCTCTCTCTCCGCAGGGGAACCCCGGTTTCCGGTTTTCAGGTGGGATACACGCTCAGCCGAGCGCCGTCACGTTTCGGATCCATGGATCCATGGATCCTCCTTCCTCTGTTTGTCCCTTTCGCTCGTTTCCCATCTCTCTTCCGCAGGATCAATCGGCCCTCAGATTCGTTTTCGTTCGGACTTCCGCTACCGACACGATTTGATTCACGATTAACCGCGCTCGCCGCGCCGCGCGCGACATATTCGGAACGATAATCGACTTTCCGGCATTCGAAATTTTCCCCACGGCCGTGGCCGAGGGTTCGGTTACGCTTCCGGTCGAATTTTCGAGCTCGTCGAGCGGCCGCGTCTCGATCTTCGAGAGCGATCCTACCGTTCGAGGGGTGACCCGATATCGGTGCACCCCGATGCGTACCGGTGACTAATGGCCGACTGGAGGCTCAAACGAAACGTTGAATCGGTCGAGCCCGGGGTGAAATTGGCCGGTAACCTACCGCACTGCGGCGCGGCGACCAAACAACGGTCCCCTCCATTAGACGAGACGACTCGGAGGCAGCGAGCCACTCGTGATTAAAAGGTCGATTTGTTACGCGAGGCCGTCGCGACTCGAGCGTCGAAGGAAGTCGTGCTTCCCCGGGTTCGACTACTCGATGCGGAACACACGAGGTCGCTTCGTTTCCACTTTGCTACGTGGACGGGGGCCGTTCCGATTCCGGTATAATTAATTACTTCCTACGCGCGATTAACATCTACGCGATAGCCGCGCCACGCTTTCCCGAAACGGATTACACGAATAAAAGGAGGGGGCGAGAACGAAACTCGTTCGGCCCCGGGAGATAGCATCGTCGCAACTGCATGGGAATTTTCGCGGGGGAGCGCAATTAAGTAACGTAACTGTTGAGTCGTGGTTTTATGGGAAATCTGTGAACAGGCCACCTGCCAAAACGGTCGGCCGATCGCATGGGACAGGAGGCCGACGTGATTCGCCTGGTCGTTTAATGATGGCGAGGTTGTGGGAACCCGGTCACGGGTGGAGCGAGCACTCCCCTTAAGTACAGTGATTATGTGACTGGGGACACGGTACTTGCGTAGCACTCGGACGATTATTAACGTGGATCGATTCGTGTCTCTCTTTTCGAAAAGAAGGAAATTCCTGTAGAAATTCGGCTGCGCCGTGACACCATTCTTGCCCGCCGTCGATGGTGAGATTTCTCATCCGGGTATCCACGTTTCGCGGCGGAGAGACGACGCGAGAACGCAGGGCTCGGAATTTTTATACGGATTTATGAAGTTCTACGTATCTGGTGGCTCATTTTTTTTTTTATTCTTTATTTTTTATTTTTTATTTTTCGCCGTCGAGTTAATGGAAGTAGAGGCGTTTGCCGTTTAGCTGGATGAAGCAACCACTCTTCCTGAGTGTAACGATTACGTCGCGAGGGATACGATACTTGAAGTCGACGACTTTTAGCCGGATTGCCGGTAGATTGGTCCGAACCATCCTCCGTTCCACAATCTCCCTGAAACCGTGGATCCTTTTTTTTTGGGGAGGGAGGGGGACAGAAGAAATTGTCCCCTCGCCCTTTCCGGACGAATTTAATTTTACTCGTTCCCCCTCAAATGTAGCGCGGAAAAATTCTTTGGTGGAGAAAGAAAAAAATATCTCGTGGCACGAACGGCGAACCGTCCAATCTTCGAATAACTTTGATCGATGACACTGGTTTCACTGGCGAACGAATTCGCGCAGCTTGGAGGGGGGGGGGGGCTGATAGCGCAGAGGGGTGAGATTGCCTTGTCACCTTGACAAATGGTTGGCGAACGAGAGGTACCAGGCAACGTAGACACCGCGCCGCAACCATCCAGTCCCTCGAAATTTTCGTTCCTTCTCCCTTCGGCCACGAGGTGTTTCGCCCTTCCTGCCTCTTCTTCCACCTGCTCGTCTCTCACGAGGTGCTCGAAGACAGGAGGACGAACGTTTCCGCTGACGATTAGTCATTAAGCATCGACAGGCCTGACAAATAGCCGCGGCTCGGCGTTATTAAAAGTGCCGCGAGGGCGATCTCGAAACACCGTCGAGGATACAGCGGACGCCCCGCGAGAAAAATGTCACCGGACGTCGGAAGAGTGAACACCATCGGAAGGAGTGTTCCGAAATCTTCCGCGAAATTCAACGCCGATATCCGACGACGCAATCGCGACGTTTATTTGTCAATCCTCTTTCGCTTGCCAGGTGCCGTCGTCGATTCGTTTAATCGTGCATCGTCCAATTACGTTTCCCCCGTGAAAGGAACGCGATTGTTACTCGATTTGTGCTCGGGCTAGGATCTCGTCGGGTCGTTCGGCTCGCGTTCGCCCGAATTTCGGCGGCAGGTGAATATTTTATTCGAATCCGTCAGGCGGACGATGGGCTGCATAATTGAAGACGACGCCGCTCGCGAAGCGTTTCGCGTGCGATTCGGCCGCTAGCATAATTCGCAACCTGTCGACGAGTTGAAACACGATCCGGTTGGGCCGTGTAAACTCGATGTTCCTATCGGAGTGCGGCGATCGTTCTCCGGTTACGTGAATTAAGAGCGACTCGTCACGTTCCGCGGTATTCCGCGAACATCGTCCGAACCTATCGTATCAGCGATTATTCGCCTTTCTCTTTCTTTTTTTCTTTTTTTTTTCAAATCCTAGACGAAATTCGACAATCACAAGCCACGCGAATACGATGCGAACGCGAACTCGCGGCGAGGTGTGTCGCTCGTCGCCGTCGTTCGAAATGTTCCCCGACAGGTTGTCTGAAAAACGAAATCAGCAATTCGGCGCAAGGATTAATGAAACTTCGATCGAGGGTAGAGGAGAAAGTTGCATAAGAAATTCCGGGCTTCCGTTGTACGCAACGCTTTCGTGGAACGGCTCTCCACCGTTACGATTTGTCACGCGTTAATCCTACGAAGGATGAACTTGCATCATTTCTCTTTGCTTTCGTTATTGCGATTCACGATTTTCACGGTGAGCAGTCCCGTGGGGGGTGAAGTGTCACGACGAGTGGAAATAAAAAAACCGCAAGGAATCGGTTGGTTCGAAGGTCACGCGTAAACCGCATTGCCGTTAGGGGGCGGTTCACCCTCGTGGCCAAAAATCACATTCCTTCCGACCCCTCGGATTACCGCGTGGTACCGCGTCGAAATCGCATTCCCATACGCGGGCCACCCTGCGTACAGTCCCCTGCAATAATTGCATATCATTCTGCGGAAGGGAAAGTCCCGATTCAGAAAGGAAACGAAGAATTTCTTTCAACTGTGCACGGTCGGCCTGTCGTTCGCGAATGAATATTCAAATACCCCGTTGCAGAAATTCTGTGCAAACTCGCAGGCGTCGTCGTTCAAGAATCTTTTCGTAATCTAGAACGGCGCGGCAAGTAAAATACGCGCGGGCAATTAATCGGGGAACCGAATGCGGAATTGTAGAATCGATCTAGATCGTCACTGCGAGGAAACATTTTTCGTGCCGACTGTATGCGAAGACACGAGTTACGCAAATCACGAGAATAGTCACGCGAGCTGCGTGCATGAATGCGTAATGCCAGCCAACAGTGATTTCCACCCTCGATGACCGCCACCGCCGCCCCCTTTCCACGGCCAGATGGGGTTCTCACGAGTCACCCTTAACACCGCTCATAATCGGACCCGATAATGCTCGCTGTCACAACACGCAAATAATGGCCCGCGGCCAATTGAAAAATCAACGGACTACTCGCGATCTTCTCGGCTCCCGGAAGGTGGGGGTGTTGTCTCGTCGCCGACCGAAAGACATCCCCCGACGTTCAACACGATCGCACGAAAAATTTGCGTCCCACCGAAAAATGTGTCCGGCTAATTCAATTCTCGCCCGGTCGACCGCGAACGACAAGAGGCGAGAGTTAACGCGTCGACGCCAACAGAAACGATACCGTCGGCCCCGTTGTGCGTCGAAATATCGGGCCTAGAATTTCCCCGCGAACGCGACTCGCGGGTAAGGACAGTCGTCACGTTTTTATCTCTCCCGGTGGCGCAGCGCGGAAATGTTCTGCCCCCTTTCTGAAAGAGAGTGTCGCTTGACACGCGGTTCAATCGACGACACACAGATGACAATGACGGCGAAACTCGCCGCGCGCGGGGATTTGTTAAATAAAACGCCGGCCGGGGGAGGTGGGAAAAAAGGAGAAGGAGAACAAGGCGATAGGGGGAGGAACGAGGAAGGGAAAAAAGGAAGACGGAGAAGAATCAAAGTGGTGGCGGGCGGTGTCGAATAAATTTCCCTCGTCCCGCGGATAATGTATCGTCCAGCGTGAATGGCCGACGAAAGCAGCGGCTCGTTTTATTATAAAACCACCGCGATGCAAATAAATTTATCGACACACGTCCCGCGGGACGACAAGCGCGCCGCGTTACACCTTGTCACCGGTCCGCCTGCGTTTCTTTGTCTTCCATTCGATGTCCACTCGACTTGGACGGTTCGATAGTAGCCAATTGTAACGGGCCGGCCGCTATCGCAAATAAATACCCTTTTTCAGAGGCCACCTGAAATCTCGGGTATTACTTCTGCGCCGGGGAGACGCGTTCGTTTGTTAATAAGTCGGCGAAATTTGCAACGGCGGCGCGTTCGCGATGAGAACGACGGTAAACGGACAATTAAGGATAGCGATTTACGCGAAAGAAATCGACTCACCGCGTTGAGTTATCACCGAATGGAATTGCACGGATATTATATCGGGGTGTGGTTCCCTTGGCGTAAACCGGGTCGTGCGAAAATCGGACAACACGTGGGTCACGATATTAATTCGCACCGAAACTAGTTAATAACTTGGATATTTATATTATGCACGCAGGGTTACGTACGCGCGTGTGTTTATACCTACGAGTGATGCACTCGGTGTACATTTAGTTTTTACAAAACCAACATTACTGTTCATTGTAATTAAAATATTCCATAAAAATTTTTATCCATTCTTCCACCTTTCTCAAAATAAACGTCTTACAAACATTGCAGGGTACAACGATTAATATCGTCCGCAATTTCGTACTTATTCTCTAACGAATACGATTTCTTGCATGTTTCAGGTCGGAGAGTGACCGCAAAATGTTGAATCCAGAGACCGGCTGTTACTCGGAGTCCGTTCGGGCATGGTGAGTAACGCAATCAGATAAAAGAAATATAAAGAAATTGGCATTAGGGATTAATCTGCGGGACGCACAAGCGCGACCAGGCCGCGGCCGTAAGAATGTGTCTACGTTCGAATCGGCCGTGGCTTGGTTCTAATCTACCTGGAGTATCTTGGCTCGCGTGCCGCGCTTGTTCTCATCAACGCGTAATCTTAATTAAGTACAAATTGCTTCGTGTACGAACGACGCTCCGCGCGTCCAGTATCGGGTATACCCTTAAATAATCGACCGTTTAACATCCCTCCCGTTTCTGATCCTCTCGTTCGCGAGATTTTAGCAAATTAATCCTCCTCCCGCTATTACGACCACGACGCAGTTGTCGTCGGTTCGATTCGGGTGGCGTCGCGCCTGTTGAGAGGCCGATCTCTCCGATAGTCGAACCACTTCCCTAATTAATCGTTTCTTCGTTCATTAGTTACACCGGCGTAGGAACGTTCTCTGTGCCAGGCGAAGTCGGGGTGGCTGAACTTCAGGCCGAGCCAGGCGTAAATCGATTCTTCGTAAATTCACATGCGTCTGACCCGGGTTTGCTGGCTACTTAAAGTCGATGGTCGGCGGGGAAATTATAAGAATCGCGACTGTCAGCGAAGGAACGCGAAACGCGTATGCACGCTCGTCGGGAGTAGTCGCGTGCACCGTGGCTACAACAGCAAAATCATGGACCACCCGTCAGTACTGACAGCGTAATTGAAACCGTACACGTTTAACACCATCGTTAAGAGCGTACGATTTTTTACGCATCGTAATGCCAGAAAATCTCGTGTGATTGATAGTAATGAATAGGAGTTAAAAAAGCGTGCGTGATCTTGCAAGGATTCTTTAATGCAGGCTTGTTAGCGATTGAACGAGGTCCGAAAGGTGTGTCACGCGAGGATTAATTTACCGTCGAACGTTGTCTTACCACATTCTTCTCCGGTCTTGATAATAACGTGCGGGCATCTCCGCTTCTGCAGGAGGATTTCTCTGAACCCATTATTCCGTTGCGATGTCTCGAGGCCCGCGAAAGAGGACCCGACGATTCGTTATTTCCGCTGTAATCATTAGCGGGCCGGATCGCGCTCGAAATTTTCGCCGGTTTCGACTTAATTGAACGATAATTCGCGGGATATCGCGTCGGCGATAAAATACAAAGCAAAAAAAGGAAAAAAAAAAAGCAAACAAAAAAGGAACAATAAAAATGAGGGAGGCGCGGTTCCGCGCGGTGCGCCGAAACCGGCTGGACCAGCCGTAAATATGCTGGCAAGGAAACAAACAGGGCCACGATTCAGTCCAAATTGCGCGCATGAATTTTAACGAACGGTGGTCGGGGCCGATTTTACGCGGTCGCCTCGAAATATCGAGCCGATTTTTCATAATTCAGCTCGCGGCCAGGCGCAAAATTCAATCGGCGCCCACCTGCCCCCGCCGCCGCCACCGCCGCCGCCGCCCAGCCCCCGTCCCCGTCCCCGCCGCCGCCTGTTAATTCCGCGCTGCTTTTCGTGTTTTTGCCCATTATGCCGGCAAAGGTAATTTCCCGGGCCCGACCGACGCTGATGTATTTATAACGAAACGAATTAAACTCGCCGGCCAACGAATAGGTAACAAAACGCGGCCGCCGGTTCGACAAACCCCTCCGCCGGAAATAAAATACCCAAATATTTGCGCGTTTAATTTGAATCGCGCTTGTCTCGAAACCGCCGCGCTAATGAAATGTCGCTTTGCGAGTGGAAGGGTTGCGCGATACTATCCCGCTGCTCTGTTCCCTGATTTATAACGGAGGGGACGGGTTCGCGCCGGTGCAACGGTCCGCGAATGACAAGAATTTTGACGCTTCCGGGTGCGCGCGACTTTCCGTCGCAAACGAGGAATTGAAGGAAGAATTCGTTGACGATCCGAGACAGCAGGCGAAACGGAACGCAAAGGGATACGTTTAGTCGTAGCTCGCCGTGGTCGATTTATCCGCAATCGCGGCGCGTCGCTTTTCCTCGAGACATTAAGGACACGATCACCGCTTGGAAAAGGATCGCCGTCTGGTGGCGTTCCGGGGGGAGTTGGGCCTTAACGCGATTAAGGTCGTTATCAGATGTCGCTGGCGTTTCTTGCGCGATGACGTCGTCGCGCTCGTTTGTCATCGCGCGACGTCGTCACGGGGGTTGCACGATTTACTTCCGCCTCCCTTCTTTCGCGCCCTTCGTTTCCTGTCGCCGATTTTCTTGCCGGGCTCGCGCCTCGCCGTGTGATTCAATTTTACACGCGAGCATTTCGCTTGAAATTTCTCACGGCTCCTTGGCGTTACGAGAAATTTTACAATAATTAGAAAGAAAGAGAAGGGAAGAAAAAAACGACGAACGAAGTAGCCCCGTGCTTGAGAAATATGAACCGTTAAGTAACGAAGTTTTAATGAGTGGGGTGTGGGAAAAGAAAAAAAAGAAAAAAAAGAAAAAAAAAAGCGGAGCCCCGGACAGGCGACAAGGAATCGATTTAAAGCGGGTCGCGTGCGACACGCGGCCGGACATACGTGTCAGAAGGCATTTCAAGATTCGTTAGGCCCCGTCGTCAACACCCACCCTGTCGTAACATCGGCTGAACGTCGCATTAGCTCCGAAGAATGGGACGAGAGTCGTCGAACAGAGAGCAGGCTGGGAAGAGCCGTGTTCGCTCGCGTGCGTTGAAGAGAGCGAGAACGAGAAAAGGAGAAGAAGAAAAGATGGTTCTTCGTGGTCAGGTTGCGAGACGAGGGTGTGGCCAGGAGATAGGGATGATTAGAAGCTACACCCCCAAGGCACGAGCCGAGGGTGCTGGAGGAAAATTCATGGAGTTACTTAGCAGTCTTCCAGGCTTACTCGTTTATCTTGCCACCGGGGAAGAAGGAAGTCGTTACGTCGTCGAGAGGCCGCCGGGGTCGAGGCTGTAATCCTAATTAATAATTAATTACCACGGGAGGGGAATAAATGGCCGATTGAATTCTTCCTGCATTAAGGGAGGCGCTTGATTTATCGGGACGATTCTCTTCCACCGGTCGGGAACTTGGGAACAACAAAGGGCTCGTTTCATTGAATACATCGGCCCGGCGTATTCCCCGCGAATCGGATCAAGGATCGATTAAATATAGCCGCGCGTGAAAACGCATCGGAACTTCGTGGAAGACATCAATCCCCGGGAAATCGACGAACTCACCGCGCGAGCTGTTCGTTCCGCTCGCAACGAGAATGAGCCGAGGAGAAGCGACGAGCGACGGGAGCGCTGGGAAATATTTCGGGGACGATTCCTAGCAGGAAACTATCAACGGCAATAAATTCCACGCCGACGTCGCGATAAATAACTATGCTTCCTGAGCTTTCCCGGTCCTCTTCGTGGAAAAAAGTTGGTCAAGTTTTACGAGGGTCCACGGGGAGAGGATAGACAGGGACGGGTAGAGAGCGGCGTCTCCTTTTTGGTCTTGTAGGACCGAAAAGATCGTTCGGTTACTCGGTCGAAAGTTGTCCGCGTGTGTCCTTACATGGCCGGCTCCTCCCAGGAGCACCCCAGTTTGTCAAGACGGACCCTCCGGTGTCGCTTACAAGACAGCAAATTTGTCCGAGATAAGCAAAACAAACAGAGTGAACGAGCCTCTCCCTTTCGGTCCTCCTTTTTCTTTGTTCGTGTCTCCGATCCTTTGGCGGATACCTTTGAGGCGAACGACGCGACCGGAAGGGTTTAATTGGTGGCACGTTTGATCAGAGGATTTCGCGTTCGACGAATTCATATTCGACGCATCTGGTTTTATTAGCTGCGCTTCCGTCTTTGGACGATTGTTCGTGGAGCGTTCCATGGCGGAAGAACGAAATCGCAGACGCGGTAATTAACTGTTAATAATATTACGAATATGTGCGAGAAAAAAGATAGGGCTTATTTTAATTTCGCAAATGCCACGCGTGAATTAGACAGAATGAAAGAATTCTAAATCGCCCGTCGATTCTGCGAAACCTCTGTTTCAGCAGCCGTCTCGAACTCCGTCCAGTGCAGGGATTTGCATACATTAGATTTGATCCTTCCGAGAAGGTTCGTCTTCGACTTACACGTATCTCCGATAGTTCCACGCACAGTAGGAAGAAATTTAAGGTAGCACGCTCGCGGCAACATCATTATTGCTGCGCCCCGAACGATTAATTTCAATCTCAGTGAACATTTCGCCAGTCCAAAATCCTCCCCGCAATGTCGTATATTAAAAAGTTCCACCGCTCGATCCTCTTGTCGGCCGTCCGCTGGCAAGATTCTATTTTCCCCGATCGGCTACGGTTCACCCTCTCGTTCTAACGACAATTTAATACACCCCCGATAAAGTGCAGAGCGAATTCGATCGAGAAAGGATTACATGCGAGCCTAGGACGATAAAAATCGAGAGGTCTACGTGGCTCGATTAGCTTCGGGTGAGGGGATGCTATTGCGCGAAGGTTCCGTGGCACAGCTGCACGGAAAAGGGGGTCTGGCTGGTCCCACCAGCTGCGGACAGGGTCGTCGATGCCGTCGAGGATCTAGGAACGATCGCGCTCCCGTCGAAGGAAACATTGATCGGGCCTTCGATTCGACCCGGGGTCGGCCTTCGATCGTCTTGTCCCCGGATCGAATCGTTCCATCGTTTTAACAGGTGAAAGGAAAACAGAAGCAAAAAAATTCCTGCCGTGCTCCGTCGAACAGTGGTCCGAATCTCCGCTTGAACTTCTGCAAATCTCGATTCGCGCGAGCAACAGATACTCGTCCACGCCTTATACCAGTACGCATCACGATTCCGCGTCGAGGCGTTCCTAGATCCAGCAGGGCAAGTCGTGCCCAGGATAATTCGTACGGCTTCGTCTCGCGACCGACGACACAATCGCGCGAGTCGCGCGAGGAAAGCAACGGAGGCTGGGCTGATCGCGATCGCTGAATAGGACATTCCTCGACGCCTGCGTCGCATCGGTGGGATTATTAATTCGCCCTTCTCGTCCGCTTAGCACGCGCCCCGGCGTGCTTCGACACTTCGGGCGACGGGAAGGAAAAATTGCCCGCAACTGGGAGGATCGAAATCACGGAGAGACGGGAGTGGAAACGAGAGAAGAAGGTCTCGAAGAGATACCGGCGAGAGTACGAGAAGGCACGGAGCAAGCAACATGACGATGGAGAAAAACAGATGCTGGTGGAGTGACAGGGCGGGTACCCGAGAGAGATAAAAATGTAGTGGCAAGGAGAAACAGATAGAGAGAGAGAGAGAGAGAGGGGGGGGGAGAGAGAGAGAGAGAAGCGTTAATCGGACCACCACGCTGGGGGATTCGATCGAAGAGAATTCCCCGCGTTCCTCCTGGTGCAATATAATGCACGTGTAGACGCATACATAGGTATACGCGAGAACGCAGAGGCAGTTCTCTAGGGGTTCGCCGAGGGTTAA
Organism: Nomada fucata; assembly: GCA_948146005.1. Taxonomy (NCBI): domain Eukaryota; kingdom Metazoa; phylum Arthropoda; class Insecta; order Hymenoptera; family Apidae; genus Nomada; species Nomada fucata. The sequence goes on along the minus strand of OX411281.1, from coordinate 21,031,157 downwards.
ACATCGTGTAACCATTGGGGAAACAGCCAGAGGGGTTTGAGGCCGATTGTGCCGCACGGGGCTTGCATACGATTCCATAAATATTTTATTGGCTCGTCATTCGATTTTATTACGGCCGCCAATCGAATGACACGCCGGATTACGCCCGGGATCGTTCCTCGCGCGGAGCCCTGAGCTAACGATCACCGGGGCCGCTTTAAACGCCGCCGCGTTTTTCTCTCCTCTCCTTTACGATTTCGCCCGCCCACGAAAACGCCTGGCGTCTCGCCAGTTTTCACCGTCAAATAATTTACAAGCGGGCCATCCCAGTGTCAAGCGTAACACAAGACGCTCGTTCACGCGGAAAAACTGGCGGGCAATTTTCCGAATCTGTTCGCGTCTCGTCAACGAGACAAAGGGGAACGAAGCGACCGGTGATTTCCTTTGACGCGGGGCCCCGCTTTCCCGAAACCTTTCGGCGGCGAAGAAGGAAAAGAGGAGACGGGCGAGCGTAGAAAATGCAGAGCGGAGAGGATAGTGTGGTCGAGTACCAGAGGGGCGGAGGGGGGGATGGTGGGGGGGGGGGGGGGGCTAGATGGGGGGAAAATTTCAAAGAAAAGCCGGCCGCTGTCTAGGCGATTTTCCGCGAGATCGCACCGCGCCGCAGACTCGCCGAGGAAAACATATTTTTCAGAATGCAACGAGCCGTCCATCGGAACGTCCTGCAATTTCCTTGCCCTCCCCCCCTCCCCCATCCCCCTACAACCGCCCCTCCTCCTCCTCTCCAGCGTCTGGTCCGTGCGCGCTTAATTAAGCCGAGCCACTTAGTACCGTTGAATGCTTCTTGATTGGCAGACGAGGTAGCCGACGACGAGCGAAACTCAGGTACATAGCTATCCGCGCCTCTGGCAGCCGCGAGTCGGCCACTCAGTCAACATCAGACGAATGCTGAGTTATGTCGAGGGTCCGAGCTCTTTTAAACTCGCCAATAAATCGGCTGCTTCTTCTCTACGAAGCTTCTTCTTCTTCTTCTTCTTCTTCTTCTTCTTCTACCTCTTCTTCTTCTTCTTCTTCTGCCTCCTCTTCGTCTTCTTCTTCTACTACAGCTTCTGCTGCTGCCGCTCATTCTACTCCCCCTTCTCGGTACTTCGCATCCTTCTTCCAGATGGTCTTGCCCGTTCTTTTTCTGCGGGCCTCGTGTCGTTGCACCTTGGGCCACTGTTTTTTTTCATAATTTCTTGTCGATTAGACGGTACACTTCGTACCGTTCTTTATCTTCATTTGCGGGCTCCTTTCGCGTTAGCGTGATTACTGGTTTGTTCCGCTTCTTTAATCAATACATCTGTTTGCTTTTGTTTTCAATGTTCCTTCTTCTCGCGTTCATCAGGGGTATCCCCTTTTCTTTTTTCTTTTTTTTTTTGTCCAACCGACACCCGAGGGAGGCGAGAGAATTTGTTCAGTGTCGCTCTCTCAGTTTGTTTCCGTTTATGGATTTCGCTGTTTCCCCGTTGTAACTTGTCCCCTCGGATAGTTTTACCGCCGTCTGCCGGTCTCAAGGCACTTCTGGCCGGTGCCGGTCGTCAGGTAGCACGGGTCTCGTTGCAGGACGCCTACCTGAATCATTCGACGGAGGAAGGTGCGAAAATATCGGGCCCGTTTCTCCGATGACTCGACCGCTTCCCTTTTCCCTTCTGTTTTCCTTTCTTTTTTCCCGGGGCCAGCCGCGCGCTGTTACCATCCTCGCGGCGTTCGTCGCTGGATCGATTATCATTTCTGCGCGGAGATCGGAGGCCGAGCTGTGTGGCCGGCATCGAGGCCGATACTAATTACACCGGCCGCCACTTCGATTAATATCTCGCCCGGGCAGCCACGAGACGCTAAACGTCTTCCGTTCTCGTTGCGGGTAAAATCGTTTAGGGGCGAGAAAAAAAGTAGCACAGAACTCACCGACAAGAATTCGCTTCGATTCCGTTCAATCGGCGTCGAGCTTCAATACACTTCGCGCGCAGCCGAAGCGAAATCCATGAAACCCGATCGATACGACGGAAATTCCAACGTCGATCGCGACACGCTGGGTTTTCGTGTCGAGAGGTAACGCGCGTAGGCATCGGGAATCTTGGCGCGGCGTCATCACCGATTAATAATTACGACATTGTCGCCGTCGCTAAACGCTTTAATCAATGTCATCGGGCCAATTTCCGATCGCCGTTGGCTTCCAGCCTGTCCCTCTCTTCCCCCATCGTGGCCGGCTGCTCCGCAGGAAATTACGCGGCACGATCGAAACGCAGGCGGAAGTCGCAATTTATCAGTTTCCAGGCTGGACGCCGCGCTACGCCGGAGATCGCGATTCCGATTTCGCGTAGGCGCGGACGTGCCTTGGCGCCGCTCGAAAATCGATCGAACCCAGGGCTTCGCGTGACTCCGCGCGGTGTCTGTTTCTGGCCTGTCATTGGCATGAACGATGACGGCCGTCCGCGGACGCGACTTCGACCCGATAGAGCCCGAGAGCGGAACGTATCGGCGGGCAGTTTTAATGGACGGCTAATTAAATCGAAATCGTCCGGCAATTGCGGCTGCGACGATACTCGTTTGTCGCTCGAAGCACGCCGACCGATCTCGTCTCTCGATTTTCCGCCGCGACGGTCCGGAGATTTTCGACGGTTTCACCGGAGGAAACAAACCGACCGCCGCCGATTGCTCGAGATATCTCGAGCGTCGTTTTTTCCTCGGCTCTTTCGTATCCGGACAACGAGGTTTACTCTCAACGGTCGCGTGGGCGACTGATAATTATCGCGCACGCTGCCGTGTCCCAGCCGCGTCGGTGTTCTCTTGCCCCCGTATTCCGTTTATCTCGCGAGGCCTGGCGAGACAGCGAATGTTCGATTCCGATCGGAACCGCCGCGATTGCGTAAACACGGAGGGAAAAACGATGAAAAGATTGGTAATAATTGGTATCCCTCGCACGAGATTCGACCGAACAGTTTTCCGTCCGAACCTCGGTATCTCCTTTCTTGAGTTATTTTTCTCCGTTGATTACACGTTGCGCGGGTTAAACGTGTTTAATTGCGGTGAACGGAGCCCGGGCCTTGATCGATCGAACGGCAGCGCTTTCGCGATTCATGATACGGAAGAATCGGCACGATCGGCGGGCGATATTTTCGCGGCGGGTCGATGGAATATAAAGAAGAGGGGAGGGGAGAGGGAGAGAGAGAGAGAGAGAGAGGAGTAAAAAGGAGAAAAAGCGTGCTCTCGACCTTCCATGCATGCGCATACGTTGGAATATCGCCAGTTCCGCTGGTTTCGAGTGGCCGACGGCTTATTCGAGTGCCCGGTCGCTTGTGCTCGTGAATATTGCCGGCCCTCTTATGCGAAACTCTCCGCGAGTGTCTACGATTCAGTGCATCCTACGTGCAGTTTTGCACGGCGGTCGCATTTACCGAATGGTAAATGGCCGGCGGCGGATGTGTCGTTCGGGGTTTCTCTTGATAAAATCTTGCGAACGATTTTCTTCCGCGCGCGATCAATGGGAGAAAAATAAAGGAACGTTGAGCGACGCACGAAACTCCGGGGCGCATTCCCGTCGGCACGTGAAAGGTAGGTCCGTCGAGAACGATTCCCAGGAATGACGCGGACCGCGGGTCGCAACGAGATACGGTTCGACGTTCCGGCAGCAATGTTCATCAATTGAGTCATCGGTACGTCGACGGGAAAAAATCGACGTCGTAGACCTCGAACATCGCGTTGGCGAGATCGTCGACGGTATTCCGCGATGAAGACGCGTTGCACCGCGAATCATTATCCGGGGGCGGAGTGTGGATAGAACGAAGTGGGTCGAACCGGAAAATCGACGATTTTTACCCGTGACTTATAGAGATTGAGAGGGCCTCCGTTCATTGTTTCGACGCGGAGAAAAACAGGTACACTTGCGTTGATTCTCCGGGAACGCCTCGTTTCTATAAGCAAACGAGACCATGAAGCCGCCGCGACCGGTCCTACCCTTAGTGCCGCCGCGTCATCGTGCCAGAGGTGCGAAGATTTTTCACGGAATTGCACGCCGTCTTAAAAGCTCGTTACGATCGGCCGTTCCTCAAAGTTCGATGTTGACTTGCGGATTCGGGAAGGGCGCGATTCTCAACGGGCATTGAACGGACAATGGGGTAGAAACGCGGCGATTCAGGTAAGGCACCAGCTGCTGGTGTCGCGGAGATGATTCGAGGCGTTGAAATTAACGAAAATCAAAAGAACACCGAGCTACTGCGCGCTCCCGGTGGTAGCGCGGCGTTTAGAAGCGGTTGGTACTATTCGCGACGGTGGTGGCAACGCTGGCAACGAACGGGAACTGGCGCGATGTTCTCTATTCGTCCCGGTGGGTCGTATTGCAGTGCAAATACTCGAGGGCTACCTGTCGCAGGTGCCAAAATCGAGTACACCGTTTTCGTTCCAAGAACGCTACCCTCTTCAAGGGACGAACCACCTTATCCCGTAAGCCCTTTCGGGGCTACAGGTGGCTGCTAAGCCGATTAGATGCAGCGCCAGGGAACAATTTGTTGTTGACGAAACTTAACCCTTGTTTCGCGCCGGCCATGTTCCTGCGATTCCCTTGCCCCAGAGAGAATCCTAATTCCGATCTACCGACGAACCGGTGACAGCTGCGGCTCGTTCGCAATCGTGTACCGGATCCCCGCGAATCATCGGTCGATTGTAAATGAAGGAACGTCGTGAAATGATTTGAAACGCGGTTCAATGGTTAGCGGGGTCGCGTTCCGTGCACGCGCGCTGGGTAAAAGGTGAAACCGCGGCAATTAGATCTCGAACAATGCTCGAAGTATCGCGTATTTCATGCCGATATAATGGCGAGGCTGTTGCAAATGGGTTAACGATTAAACGGTTTACGAGCAACCACAGGATTTCACGTTCGTAAGAGCCGGCCAACAGGTTGTTCCTCGACCGGCCGACTTCCGGCGAGTCTTCTGCCGAGAAAGACGAGCATGGAGGGGAGAGAAACGACGCCTCTCAATTGCGAACGATTTAAAGCCACCATTTGCCCCGACCTCCGTTCGTCTGCAAATGAAAACTTTCCCCATCTTCTTCTTCTTCTTCCACCACGTCGTCCTCTGCTTCTTCTCCTCCTTCTTCTTTTTCTTCCTCTTCTTCTTCGTCCTCCTCGTCTCCGCCGCCTTCGTGTACCTCGAACGAGGAGCACTCGCGGTACAACTTCCTCGTCTACCCCTTAACTTCTGCTCGGTTTCCTTATTTCCGCGTGCGAGTTGCGGTTCGACGAGCAATTACGTTCTAGGAAGTCTTCGGTTCGAAACTCTCGCGAGAGAAGCGACCGAAGTCGCGGCGAAGCGGTCGAGAAACGGTTGGAGAAAATTGCGTGGCGGGCTTCAAATGACGCCTTTCAACTTTCCGCCTTGACACCGTCTTATGCTTCACGGAATTTCGTACAGTTCGCCAATCTTATTCCCCTTTGCATTTAACCTATTGTGTAATAAATTATCGCCGCTGTACAATAAAGTGAACGGGTTGGAAAAAGTTCCACGACATCGTCCGCCGCGCGGCGGATTCGTGCCGGCGCGGCGCGGCGCGGCGCGGCGCGGCGCGGCGCGCGGAACGATCGTGTTTCGAAGAGGAACGTGTCAAGGTGTTTCGACGCGGTTGCGACACCGACGAATCTCGAACGTGTTCGAGAAGCACGGGAGGGAGCCGTCGAAGATCGATGTATCTATAATCACGCCGGCGAAGGTCGCGGGCGGAGCGCGAGAGGAGAGGACGAGGAAATAAGAATACGAGAAGAACGGTGGAAGCGTCTAATCTGTCGGCAGTGATCAGGACCCAGTATCGATGATGAAGTCTCCGGCTTCTTTGAGGTTCGCCGTGCCTCGCAACGGGGGATCGGGCCGCCCGAGTCCCTCGATTCCTCCTGATCCTGATCCTGCGCCGGCAGGACCATTCGGTCTGTCCGGGCCCATCAGTCCCGTCTGTCTTAATGCCCGTCAGAAATTAAGCCCAGGGAACGGATCGATCGGAATGCTAATGACATCGATACTCGTCGATATCTCTGGCGGAAGAATAAAACGAGTCGCGGGAATTTCGGCGAGGAGGAGGACGCGACGCGACCCGCTGCCGATATACCGATGCCTCGCGTATCCCGGGGCGCAGGGGGTGTACCCGCGCACGTGGATACCCAAAGAATTCTCGGTCGAATTTTTAACCACCGTTTCGACGATTCGTGGTATTCGTCGTTTAGCGCTTTCGACCGCGGCGAGCAACTCTTTTTTCTCCATATTATATTCTCGGGAGTAGAATTCGCGACACCTAGGGCGAACTCGAGAATCGTCCGAGGTATCTTTTACGAGCTGGGTGGGGGTTGGACGGCTGTGCACCGTTCACGGGAAGGTTCCGAAAAAAAGCAGTGGGTGATCGATTGGGGCAATCGAGCCGGTTGGTGGAAACGTTATGCGCTCCTTCGTTTCGTTTCTTCCACCCTCCTGGTGCCCAGCAGTATCCTCGCAATGTCCTGGTAGCCCTGTGGTGCGCGTTGCCCTTTCCGTCGTCCGCTTCACCTCTCGCCCTGCGAAAGGCTATATTGCGAGGATACTACGACCATAACGTGGCCTGACCGTAGCTAGACAAAGCTGCCGACCATAAAAGTGTCCACCCCGATGCTCGATGCTTGGTTTATGGCCACCGTGGCAGGAACACCCGGGGGAACGAGCAGGTAATCTGCAAGGACTCGTTCGTTCCTCCGCCACTCTGGACACTGTCCTTCCTCCTTCCACCTTTTACTCGGCTGGTCGTCTCCACTCCGTCCTCTCGCCTCGCGTCTCTTTTGCGTCGCGTTTTGTTCCGAACGGTTGCTCGTCGCCTTCGTCGTTGCCGCGAACGTGACGACAGGAGACGCCACGCCTACGATCCCTCGGGCCCTGACTAATTGCCGTTAATCCTCTGCAATGGATTGCCCTTCCGTCGTCACTTTTCTGCGGAATCGGTGCCGCGTGATTTTATCAGGCCGATACGAATCGCCTCGTAGATCACGGACACCGGCCGGCCCTCCGCACCTCGCCGATCGTTAATTCGTTCCGCTGGTAATTACACTTTGTAGGCGTAAACGAGCGGTCCAGTTTCGACGATTAGAATTTTCCACGGCGTCGCCGATGTTCCGTCGAGCGAGGTAGAAAATTCATGCTAGTAAAAACGTCGACGATTGTACGACCGCGGCGAGTATTTTAGAAATTCGAGTTGGCTCGCGCTACGGGCAGCCAGGCGGACGAGCCTCCGATTAGCCGGGTCGTTAGAAATCGGTGTGAATTTTCTAAGAACGTGGGACCGCAGCCGCCGCGGGGGCAGTCAAATTTGTCCAAACGGATATCGGCGACAAGACGAGGGAAAGGGGCCGGAAGATGAATGGGCTTGCGTTTTGTTTTCCGGGACATCTGACGCTCTTTGTCGTTTCTCGCAGGCTAAAATGTCGATCGGAAGTCGATGGGCGTTCTGTCTGCGGGACCGCAACGATACTTAGCCGGCCAAAGACAATAGGCCGGGCTAACGAGAGGATGAGATTGTTTTGAGTAAAGTGGTGGAAACAGAGAACCCTTGAACGCGACAGGGATGCTCAACCGTATGTACGGGTCAACCCTCGGACACGCATAAATTTTCCAACTTTCCTCTACGCTTTTAACCCGACCGGCGGTTCCTCGCGCGAGAGCCGGATGGCTGTTCGCTCGAATCCCGCGGCACTGAAATTTACGACGGCGCATTTGCATTTCCGGCCTCGCGCGAATCTCGCGCCCGACGCGCGTACGAAAATCCGAACGGTCGAGGATTCCGCGGCTGGACGCTCCTTTTCGGGCGCGCGGTCGTTAAGTTATGGAATTGTAATTCGGGGAAGAACGATGGGGGAATTTCGTTGAACGGCCGAGCACGAACGACGAAGCGAAAATTCGCGAGGACGGTCGACGTCGCGTCCGAACGAGCGAAATAAAATTCGCAGCGAAAGCGCTGCGCGGTTCTGTTAACGATTCGCCTCGATACCGATCGCGACGGCTGTAAACCAGTCGCGGACCGGCCCTCGTATCTAGTCCTGAAACTGACGTAAACTGTTCCTATTCCCTGCGAGCGAGCATCGTATCTCCGCGAGCGGATACGCCGCAATTTCGAGGACGCTTCCTATCTGTATCGTCGATTTCCTGCCCGTCGTTCGCGCCGTTATCGATTTTTCCCGAGCCCGTCCAATTATTTAATGGAACGTTACACACCGCGCGGCGCAAAAATACCCGGAAACATATAATAAACGGACCGTCGAAAAATACGCGAAATTCTCAATATCTGGCGTCGGCGGGCTCCGTCCAGCGAAATTCCAACGGTGGAAATCGAAATCCCCCTACGCGACGCCGAACGAATATCGGGCCGGCAAGTACATATTCAGAGGCTAGCGGTGGCCAACTTCCGGCGATCGATACTCGCAGTGGCCGTGCACATGGCGAACAGAGGGAACCGCGTGCAAACGAAGACAGAGAAACGAGGAGGAACGGGGGCGAGCGTGCGGTACACGCGGGAGGAGAAGAGAGGACGGTCTACGTAATTTTACGCGGTCCATTGTATCGCGAGGAATCAGATAGAAGCTACACTGGACACGAACAATTCACCAGCGCGGAAAGTGTCCTCATCTGGCTCCTCCGTTGCTCTCTGAAAGCCGAGCACCGCGTTCCTGGTGCGGCCCATCCGGTATCGCCCTCTCAGACGACGCGGCGAACGCGCTATCTGCCCGGCGAAATCGGCGAGATCGACGAGCTGGATGGACATCGGAAAGTTTGCGCTTGCTCGTGTCTGACGAGCGCTGGTTTGCAGGCACCGCGGACCAGATATCGCGCCGATGCCTCTTTATCGAATGCGTTTCCACGCTCGCCTGTCGCTATACGTCCGTGCTCGTGCAACGCGCACCGTCGTAAAAACGCCACCCGATTCCCCGCTGGAACCGCGGCGGAAAGGATATTTTCGAGGCAGCGATTTCTTTTCACGGGAACGCTCTGTGCAGTCGTTCCCCGCCGTCGACGAATCCGTCGCGAATTATCGCCGCTTTATTTCTCGCGCGACGTAATCATCGCGCGGGCATGGAATTCACAGCGGCGACGAGTGACGCGTTTCCAGCGTACAGGCGACGCGCGTTCTCGCGAAATCACCAGCCAGCCCCGGTCGAGCAAGCGAGCGCCGGACAACGAGGAAATAATTCCACCGCGTTCAGAAGCAGCTGCTCGCCGATGGAGAACGCGGCGGAATTATCGAAGCCCATTCACCGCATCAATCGCGCGGAATGAAGTCCGGTAACAAGCGTTCCGCCCGGGCTTTCCGCTCGACCGCGACGGACGTAGTCTTTTCGCCCGTGTAACGTTTTTAATTATTCGCTCGAGGACGACCGACGCTTCGCTCGCGCGGCCACGGAAACGAAGTGAGCGATCGCGAAAATCGTGCGCGCGGCCGATCGGCGATGCCTTCTTAAAACGCTGACACCGTCCCGGCCTCTGTTCGCGGCAGAAGCGAATTCGTCGCGGAAACATTTTCTGTTCAGAAAGGCGAGAGATTTTCCGGAATGCAGAGTGTCGTGAATCGCGGCGTCCAGTGGCGGCGTGCAACACGAGGACGCGGAATACGAGGATCGTGCACGTGTAGTTCGTACGTAGAATCGGCGGATCGCGCACGTGCAGTGGTCGCGCGACGCGAAACGCCACGGGCAGTGACGTTTCGCGAAACGACAGCTTCCTGGAACCTATTCGTAAGTGGATATTCGCAAGCCGACCGCCATGAAATTCCCTCCGCGTCCTTAACTGTCGCTCCGGCACAATGTAGGATTTCGCTTTGGTCGCGGACGCGGTCCGCCTCGCGATTTCTGCCATCGGCGAGGACTACGCGGGGGGCGCCTTGTCTTCGCGACGAACGAAGAAATTCGTGTGGACTTCCGACGATTTTCGATGGTTCGCTCGACAATTTGTTTCGCGGAGTCGTACCGGGCATGGAGCCGCAGCTTTTTCATGGTCGAAGCGCTAGAAATAGTGTCGCCTATAACGTCCGGCTACGAGGGTTTAATTTATGCACCGTGCGGGACTCCGATTCGAAAACGGCAGGGATATTTCTTCTCACGGGAATGCCGTCCCGAAGGCTTCACCGTGAAACGTGAATTGGACGTCCTCGAGGCAGCGGACGAACGCGTTGCCTATTGCGTGTATAATATCTACTGTTAAAACACGTACATTTTTTTTTATTGCCTACAGGGGTAGAAAGCGGTGGCGTGTGAACCACGTGGACAGTTTTGCTGGAAGTGTGTCGCAAACCCCGTGGAAATTTCGGCGCATGTGTCAGGCATGCGAGGCAGATGCTTAAACCTTTCTAGCGCGCGCGCGTCCTCCTCGATTTTCATGGTTGCGCAAAAGTACCGTGAGACGTTCCCCGAAACCTTGGAGAAATTAACCGGGTCGTGAAACGCCGAGCGTACTTCCTCCGCTGCGCCAGAGGGGAAGCGCATAATCGGACGAAGGAGAGAGAGAGGAAATAATTGGATCAGCCCCCGTCGAATTTCGTCGCTCTCGCCGGGCGCAGCACGCGACATTCCACGCTCGCGAGGCCTCCGTGGCGACTCACACAGGTCCGCAGCTCCGAGAAATCGTAACTTGGCGTGTTTATCACCGGCGGACCGTGCCCGGCCGGCGGCGTTAGCGCGAGGAACGACTTCTTGCGTGGGGCGTTAAAATCATGTGGGACTTTTTTAAAGGCCCGCGGCCACAAGGACCTCCCGTCCTGTTTGTCCCCGTCGACGACTGTTCCCTTTCGACCTACCACCGCCCACGTCATCGCGAGCTTCGCAGAAAATCGTGTCACGGTTCCGCGCCGTTTCGTAATTCGAGAGACGGCGTAACAATTGCGATCCCGAGCTCGAGCCCCGCGCGAGCTGAATCGCGATGGCAACGCGCGCGTAGCGACCTTCGCGTAAAGGGTTCGACGTAATCCTTCGCGGGCGATTGACGGCCGTTAAATGGTCGGGGGTGGTTGGACGAAGAAATTGGAGCGAAAGGGGGGCGATGAAAGTCGCGGGAAAAGTTCCAAGGAAATCTGGAGGAAGGGCCAAGGACGAAGTGGAGAGGTAAGGACTCTCCAGTCTCGTCCTTCTCCGCCTTCTTCGTTCGTATCCTCGAGGAGGGCCAAGAGTTCGCGGTGGGGCCGTTCATCAGCGGCAACTTGTCACGCCGCTGGGCATCGGACATAAATTCCACTCCGTAATGTGACAGGTCCTCGCTCCTACCCCCGAGAAAACCATCCTGCAGCGCTACGCTGCCATCCACCGGGTGTCTTGGAATTTTTTCCCCGCGCGCTCCTACGAGATGCGCGGACGTTTCACGGGGTACGCTGTTCCGGCGTTGCGGCACGAACCGGGTCAAGTTCTACGGCATCTTGGAGCCATTTGCTCCAATTTCTTTCTGCAAAAAAAAATTCCATAAAAACGGGAGACCTTGACAATGCTGAAGAAAATTCTTCGAGGGAAGTTCCGTGCACTGTTCGATTTTTGCGACAGTTTCGTCCGCGGGAACTGCGATGTCGCTGCTTCGAATCGACGGCGATACTTGCGTTCGTGTAATGTCGTCGCCAGAGCTTCCAGCAGGAAAGATAGATCAGGGAGGACGACCGGGTGACTCGACGCGGCGCTTCCTCCTTTCCGCCGGAACTCGATAGCAATCGGATAGCCACTGTAGCGTCCGGCGTGGCCACGGACACGCGCACCTTCCATTTCGATATAAATCAGTCGCGAACAGAAAATCACGCAGCGCTGATGAAGCATCGCATGAAATTCTCTGCTTGTTCGTTGTCGACGCTCGTTGAAGCATCCCGATGATTGATATCGAAGCGGCTTCGAAGCTTGCCCTCGCCGATTTTTCTCCCCCGCTTTCGATCCCGCCTCGAAGATGCCTCGAGGATCGCGCCGGAGGATCGGCCGCGGATGTCGCGGTGGACGGAGGCGCGGCTCGCGCGGCGTAGTGGGCGAAACGTATCCAGAAATCGCGGACACGTGGACGGGAAGGAAACGGACGGGGTCGAGTGGCGCATAGAACTCCGGTAGCTCTGGTACCGGGTCGCAAAAGCGACTTAATGTCCCCATTTGTCCTGCGGCTCTCCGGAGGCGATTCATCCTCGCCCTTTGTGCGTTCGCAGGACATAGCGTCCCGTATAAGCGACACACCGTATCACCTCCGCCCGTGCCGTGGCCGCCCTTTCATCCTGGAAACTGTAACTCGGAAGAAATTAACCGACTGGACGCGCCGTACTTTTTCGCGGTCGTCTGATTTATTCGTCAGCGTTTCTGGAACGAACGAAGGACCGCTTGGAGCTTCGACGAATCGAACGACAAATTTATTAGCGCTTTGAAAGGGCCGATGATGCTCCTCGATGGAATTGTTCGAGGCGTCGCTGGCCTAAGGCGGAAGTCACTTCGGTGGTCGTGAAATTGTAAGCTGGCGACACGGTTCTAGGGGATAAAGGGGGAGGGGTTACGGCGTAATTTTAATACCGCTGGAATTATATTATTTGTTTACCGTTGAACGACACCTGTCGTCGTAATAGCCACGGTGAACGTGTCCATTATGCGACCAGATACGTGGACATTAAGTCTCACCGCGTGGCGAACACGCGAATCGCTCATCAGGAGGATTAGATCGGTAATCTGGCATTAAGACCCGACATTCATTAGCTGCAGAGACAAATCATTAAGTGTTGGCCGGGTAATCGTTGGCCCGTTAGGCGCTAGGCCAACCTGTCGACAGTTAGTAATCGTCTTTAAGCTAATTCCCTTTTGCAACTTTATCGTCCCTTCGGCCCCTTGACACCGAGATTACCCCCGGCGCGGTGCAACGAAACGGCCCAAGTATATTCGGATCAACCAATTAACCATTTCAACTGGGCTCGGCTTATACAGAGATACCTTCTTTAATCGCAGCACCTTTCCTTATAATCCCGCGGAGAACGTCGAAACGTCGACGGCCAAGAGACTCCTCCCGAATAGGTAATTGAATAACGAACAAGAGGAGCGGGTAATTGTTCCTGTTAAGCGGGAGGGAAAAGCACGAGGAGCTCGGAACGTGGAACGGCCCGAACGAGGGCGAAACGAAAGTGAACTGTACGCATTAATCTTCGGACGTTACAATGTGGCGACCTCTGATCCCAGCGTCGTCTCGTTCCTCGGCTAGCTCCTCATCGCTCTCCGGACCGAGCCGTGACCAATCCGGAATAAATATTGCCGATTATTAACGGGGCACGCCGCGCCGCGCGGAGAACAGCTCCAAGATGGACCACAGGATGCTACGTGTCTTCGTGAGATGGTTGAGACGTTAAGTGGGCCCATTAGCTACGTTCCTAGGTGGACCGCGGGCCGGACGATGGAATTCCTTCGTGCTCCACGGATCCCTTTCTGCCTCCGCCATCGAATGGGTTTCTCTCACGGTGCCACGTGTACCTGCTTGAAGGAATCCGCGTCGACATTGTCCGCTCGTTCGATGAGTTTATCCAGCGAACGTTGCGCGGTACCCTGTCAGTTCGAAGGCTGTCCCCCTGAATAGTACAATTTAGAGTGGACTCGAATCGATCGGTTATCGGAGGAAATAATCGTGTGAAAATCGTGGCGCATCGGAGGAATCAGAATCGTACGGTCGTTTGCAATCCTAGCTTCACCTGCAGCGCCGTTCGAGGATTAATTGCCTCCCCCGTGGCCACTAATCACATCGCCGTATCGAACTGCAAGGGAGGAGCGTCCGCATAGACAAACACTATTCAGGCGTACGATCGATCATTCATGAACCCCGTCAGCCACGAGAGTGTCAAAGGGATAAAGTCGTCATCGGGGATCAACCACAGAGGAATTCGCTGACTCGCTTCGGAGGTCACCGCTTCACCGCTTCACCGCTTCACCGCGGCTCGCCAAGGTGACATCTTCATCTTCTTCTCCCTCCACCGTGAGCCGAGTCGAAAAAGGCCAAGTCCTTCCACCTCGCGTCCCTTCGTGCCGGAATGACTCTGCCGACACGTCTCCGGTCAGTTTCGATGCGTGGCTCTCTTCGAACCACGGCCCTTTGTCGACCGATCACGAGACACCTGGACACTGGCTCGGTTATCTTCTTCTTCTTCTTCTTCTTCTTCGTCTTCGTCTTCCTCCTCTTCTGGTTCGGGGTCATTGAAAGGGTATCCTCGATCTCAACTTTAAACGAACGCGGAGAAACCACGGGCCAGTTAACACCGCGGTGTCACTCTTTGCTTGACGTGTTTGACCGATGCTTTAGGGCCAGTTAACACCGCAGGCGGCACTTCTGAAGTCGTCGAACGTGATCCAGTCTAGCTGGTTCTTATCGGTATCTTTGGGTTTTCAGGTTAGGCGGATGCTTCGGCGAGCGAGTCGAACGAGAGAACGCCGCTGTAGATTTCCTCTGACCTCCTTCGGACGCTTATTCTCGGTCGGATCGACGGGGCATAGAATAAGGAACTTATTGTCCGGCGAGATACAGCGGGGTTACACTTTTACACCATTGCCACGCGCGACAGTTTAACCGGAAGGCACGGGCAAAAGGGCGGCCGCAAATATTTTTGGAACGATCGCAGAAACGTGTTCGTCGGGGGTCGCTCCCCGTGCACGTGCACCCGCGTAACGCAGCTCTGCTTATTTTCGGGGCTCCTCGGAAGATTAAATTTACACATTGTAGCGCCGTGAAACAATGCCCGGGACCGTTTGCACGCTCCTGCAAATATTTGAGTGCCGGTGTTTGCCTTCTATTCGCGGTGGCCACAAGGGCTCGACGTGTACACCGATTCCCCCTCGTGCACTCTTCCTGATCGATGTTTGCCCCAGCCACTTCGCTTTAATTGCTCGCGAATCACGCCGTAATGACTGCGGAACGAGAAGGCCTGCACGCAGGATGCTACTGGAGTGGCGTCGAGGCGCTCGGCGTCCACGTATCCTACCCTCCCTATCGCAGCTCGGCTGGAAAATCTACGAATCAACGGCTCCACCTTTCCGCGCGGCGTTTCTCCGAGGAAAACGAAGGAAATCGTTTAGCGCGAGCGAGCTCGAACCGCACGAGCCGCTTCGCTCGGTAAATTCGAGGGCAATAAAATGAGTTCGATATGGATTGAACAGGAACGGGAACGACGGGGCAGGGCGATAACGGCGAACCTGTACAACGAGACGATCGACGCTGTCTGGATAGGTAAAAAGTATCGCGGGACGACAAGCGGGATTAGCAGAAAATAGAGGGGAGATGATGGATCGATGGCTATAAAAACGCGGCGACGAGTAACGTGGTCAGTTATTAATGTAGCTCGGCGATGTCACGGCCGATCGGGAATCGACGGAGGTCGAGCTCGGAAAAACGGAGTAAAAACGTGACCGGTAGAAGGGGTGGTTTGGAGATGAGATCGCTCGCCGGAAGTTCCGTCGCACCGGAATTCATAAAAACTAGAGGCCCGGCCGATCGTTCGTGGACGTTCCTTTCTCTGTCTCTTTTCCCCTTGGACCTCCCCGTTGCTACCCTCTCTCGCCCTCCCCGGGGAAGGGGTGAGTTTGAAAAGCACCGGCGAAGAACAGCGCGGAGGAAACGCCGCTCGTTCGCGATCCCCCGTTTTCGGGAACAGAATTAATTAGAGACGAGGCCAATTATTGCTTAGCTTGTCTAGGAATGAGCGTAGAATTTTTATGCAGAATCGTTGAGGAATTTTCTCGCGGTTTAAAAAACCGACAATCCCCCCTTCTTTTCATCCGAGATATTCCGTCGAATTTGCCAGAATACTTCGCGCTCCGGAGTAGGCAACATTTCTCGCCGATGAACAACGGTGCCCTCCGTTTCGTTCACGAGGGGAGATGTAAATTTCGCGATCGATCGGTCGTCGTCTCGTCAGGGTCAGAAGCACGAGCTCGAGCGCGGACCGGCAGGGTAGTAAATAAAAGTCCGGAGTTAATTTTTGTCGAACAATGGACCGGGCTGTTGTGGTCGCCCGAGGAGGGTAGACACCCCCGCTTTTTTTACACTGGTCAGTCCCACCCAGCTAGACGCAATTCCGTGTCGCCTTATAAATCGAGAGTTAATGGGATTCGCGAGCTGGACGGTTGGCCCGAAACAATTTTCGAACGACGACCAATGTTTCGAGCGTCCCCCGTCGTTCTCGTTCATCCGACGCAAGCGAAACGACACCCGGGGACTGTTCCGATTCGAAAGAGGAAGAGAAAAATCCCCGACGACATCTTCCCTCGCATTGCGACGACGAGCGTTAAGAAAATCGCGAGCGCAGGGTTGCGACGAGGCTCGAGCACGACTTCGGTCGGCTCTAATTAACGCGGTGGCGAATCAAAGACGGGGGAAAAACGAATAAGATCGCGGGTTAAGCCGAAAACGTCACGGCAGACGTCATCAAGATGCAGCGCCGCCAAGGATTCCGTAATTAGGGGAAGCTGATTTTTCATTTGTCGGGTATCATTGAGGTTCTGCTCATTAGCCGTCGGCGTCGGCGTCGGCGTCGGCGTCGGCGGCGTCTACGGCGCGCGTTGCTCGTACCAGCTGAGCATTCGTAGCTGAAGGATGCCTCTGGTTGGTTAGCTTGGCCCCAGTCTGGTTGGTCTTTGGGCTGGCTGATAAAGGCGCATCCTCCTCTCTTCTGCTCTCCTTTTCTCTCTCGTTCTCTCCGACCGCTCCGCCGCCTCGTTTCTCGCGTTTATATTTGCCTCTCCACCCCCCCACCCACCCTCTCCCCCACCCACCCCTCCGCCCTTCCGTCTCGCCCTGTTTCTCCGTTACTCTCTGCTCCACTTTTAACCATCCCGTGGCTTCTTCAGCCGTGCGCGTGTACACCTTTTCGCCGGTATCTCGGTTCTTTTGCGAAGACGCGGGGAAAAATTTCCGAATCCAGTTCGCTCCGTTTCGTCGGGCCGAATTTTACGGACGCCTCGAAACTGTCCGCGCGACGTCGTCCGCAAGAATGTTAATGAACGTTAACTACGCGTGCTCGAACGATCCTCCGGCAGTCGGCCGCGGTATGGCCGCGGGGCCCGGAATCGTGGCTCGATGTTCTCGAAGCGTACCGCGCGGAATGATGTACGAGTCGTGTTAACGAAGCGGGATCGTTATTCGCTGTCACGCCGACGCAGCTGTCATCCTTCTCCCGGGATGAACCGGGCTGAAATTCGACAGGGAAGGCAGTGTCCATCCGACATTCGTCAAGCGTCCTAATATCTTTGGCGAGGGGCGGGGTGTCGGGCAAGAGGACGTTGCTCGATCGGCAACTCGAACAACGCCTGACCGTAGTCCGACCGCGCAGAGATTCCTTCGGCGAAACGATCATTCCTGACAGAGACGCAGCCGAGCGAGATGAATTCGAACCCATATCTCACGGTGGCCGATTTTGTTTTCGCGTCGTCCCGACGACGCCCGGTCGGATCACTTCGCGGACAAATTTATTAGCCGCGGCCGGATTTGCGCTGACGGAGAGAGAAGGATATCGACCGCGACCGTTCGAAAACGCGGCTTCAGTTATTTCCCCGGGCCAATGGAACGGTGACAACGCGCCGACGTAACTGTCACACTCGAATCAATCCGGCCCCCTCGGAGTTATTTCGCGCGTGGGCGCGAAGCGACTCGCGCGGCGTTAAGTAACGAAGCCGGCTCGTTACTTCTTCTCGCGTGACGTTCGGGCGCGGGGAGCAAATGAAAGGAGGCGAGGTGAAAAGGAGTCTCCGCCGTGGCTCTTTCGTATCGTTACGGCCATCCGTCATTTTCACGCCTCGACGAAGATCTATGACATGGGGGGCCACGTGTGCGATCTTGATCCCGCGTGCCAAGAGTTTTCGGACTCGAGCGTTTTTCACCGAGATCCACGTGTTCGATGCGACTTCCCATTTGTCTACGGCTTTATCAGCGCGACACGCGCGAAATCGTACGGTTGATGGAGCAAAAGAGTTGAATCTGGTTGGCACTGTAGCGATCCTGCGAATGGTACCACTAATTGTCGCCAGACAACAGTCTCTCGATCACGCTGATTATCCGCAAGGATTCGACTGATCGCTCAGACGTGTTCGTGGTGTGTGTTTCAGGGATTGGAACGCGACGAGCAACGTACGCGTGCAAGAGTCCTGGCCAACGTGAGCGTCCTTCGGCACGGCGAACTCGAACCTCATCAGCACCGAAGGATCAGACTCCTTGATTGTTTCGCGCCTGACGGTGAGTCCCTTATTCTCCATCACGAGATTAGATAAGTCACGAATTTATGCACACCCCGGCACGACGATTTCCCCCCGGTAATTGCACCCGACAAACTCGTTTCGCGTTGCCGATCCTCCCCTACGGTGGTTCGCCTTTTCAAGCTTTCAACGCGGCGATTTCTATCGACATCGTCGCCCGACGATAATTAATAGACGCGTCGACGCGTCGTCGCGTGATTTTTCGTTTTAAAACCTATTATTTTTCTCCTATTTTCTTTTTGAGGTAGAAATTAGGGGATCGATTGGACGACGCGAGGGTGCGCACCGCGAGAGAAACGACGCGGAGTACTGCACGCGCCGTCTGTAGCAACAGACCGAGCGGAGCTGTTAATCGCGGAATTCTTTTCCTCGATAAACAAGCGGCGAATAGCTGGCCCAATCGTGGAAGCAATTACGCGAGAACGAATTAATTCAAGATAGAAGTTCGGGGGCCCCGTTTCGACATCGCCGTGACGCGACCGCGATGCTTGGAGGTTTCGTGCGATCGGAGATCTCGTCGACGGCAAAGAAGTCTCTCTCACGCCGTGACCGATTCCCCAAGTCCGATTGAACTTGCCGATCAAACGTTTTACCCCAGTTCCGGTTGACAGGCCGATCCGCACGGTCGATCCGTTCCGCTCAGCTTAGTTGGGCGACGTTTCGATGCCCGATCGATCGATAGGCCGATCGAAAACCGGTGAATTCGTGCACGATCGTCGCGGGGAGATGGTAAAAATGACCGGCCCGAACGACTGATAATCGTCGGGACGTCCACGACCGCTGGAGTCGCGTGAGATTCTTAATCAATAGGTTTCAAGAACTTAGCCTTGCCTCGGGCTTAATTAAAAATTAAAACGTCAGGTGGAATAATAGGCCGGCTCATAGGGGAAGGTGTCATCCCGAATTTTTTCGAAAGGGAAAGCACGAAGGGTGAGACGAGAATGCGCCTCGTCATTCCATTGGTCCCCGTTCGATGCCACGGGAACCTTGAAACAGGCATCCGAAGCTTCCAGTATAGGAGACAGCTATGAAATCGCCGGTGATTGCTCTTCCCGTCTCGTATCCCCGGCCGTAGTTTTTCCCCCACGTCTTCTGAAAATTACGCGCTCGATCGATTTTTTAAACGTCACGAATTTCTGTTCTCTAACAACCATTTCAAGTTTCAATTGGACTTCTATCGCCCCTAACGTCGTCTTTCTTTCCCGATCCTCCAAAGAATTATATTTAAATTACACGATACTCGCCTCTAATCGATTCGCACGTACGGCCGGTGGAAGGTTCGATTCACGACGCCGATTTTCCTCGGTCCGGTCGCGGGTTTCCGCTGATTCATGAAAACAGCACGGTGCGAGCGGAGAAGCGAAAAGAACGCACCCGGTTCCTGGACAAGATTGACTCGTCATACATGACGCTTCTATCCCCGCGCTTCGCTCTTTCCCTCATAATTTCTCGTGTACACAGGGCTAATGGGTTATTTCAGGTAATTACCTTCGGGCCCCGTTTCTTCTCCCGACCGGCAAAAAGTTTTCGATCCAGTTTCACCGCGATTTCGCGCGTACACCTCCCCATTTGCCTGCGCCGTTGCGATTTCTTCGTCCCCCGTCCTTCTCTTTCCTCGCGACGTTGCTGCTCGAACTCGTCCACGTCTCCCGTCGTGATGTCGAAGCGCGTGCAAAATACCCCCGGACGATTCTGATCCAGCAGGCAATTCAGTTTCGCTCGCGGATTCATTTGGCGGAATTCCCGTCGAAAGGAACCGATCAAACTAATTCCCGTCCGTCGCGACGCTCAAATATCGAAGTACCCCCGATCGCGAACGATCCATCGACGCCACCTCGAGCAACAGCCAATTAATTATCTCGTCGCGATCTTATATAATCCAGCAAACAGTCGTCGAAGGCTGACGGTATCGAACTCGATCGAGCGCCGTCCCGAACGACGAGCAACGTTTATCGAAAGAAGCGATCGCGATCCCCGGACTGGAGGTGGTGGGGGTGGGGTGTGAACGGGGCGGGTGGGGGCACTATGTAATCGGCCGATTAAGCGCAACCGTGGGCCCCGGGGCCCGTGAATTTGGCAATTACGAGCCACTGCTAATGACGAGCGACCCGGCGCGAGGTAAAAAGGTGTCGAAGGTGGCGGGGAGGACTGGCACCTTCGAGAAGCCGTCTCTGCCGAGTCACGGCGTGTAACGAACTTGAGCTGGAGCCTCCTGCAGCCAGCTCGAGGTTTCTTCCTTTTATCGGCCATGCCAAATCCCCGGCCGGCCGTTTCCCTGTCACAGGATGAGGCGTCATTAACAGCCGATACCGGGCCTGGCTGGTCAGGGAACGAGGTTACACGTCGATCCGTCGATTATTTTGTTTCTGGCCCGAAAAAAGTGTCCCCTCCCCCACCCCCCTCCTCGATCGACCAACAGCCGTTCGAACGTTCGCCTCGATTGGCCGGCTTCGCGTCGTTGCGATTTTCCAAATTAGCGTCGTCGACGCGTCGCTCGAACGCCGATAGAATTGCGACGGACACGCGATATCCAACGGCGCGGTGCGAACGCGACGATTCCCGCGACGGTGGCGTCGAAGGTTCGGCCGTTTCTCTTCCATTTCGCGTGTTACGGCGTTAAATCAATTACGACGCGGGCAGAATCGCGGACGAATCGGCGAACGATTAAAGACGAGTGGCGAAAACGGCGGCGGCGAATCCGTGGAAGGGGGAACGGTAGGAGGGCGGAGTGCGAAAGGTGGCCGGTTCGTTAATTACTGATTTTCCTCGGTCCGCGTCACTTTTTAATTGACGCCAGAAATTGAACCGGTGAACGGGCACATCGCGGTCGATGGCTGGAGCGGTCGTCTCTCGCCGAGTCATTCTTCGTCCAACCCCCCACCGCCCCCCGCCCCCGCCCCCTCCTCGCCCCTGTTTCTTCTGACCGAATCATCTTGCCGGGGATCGAAATAAACGCGCCTTCCAGCCGGATTCTAACGAGTTTAATATTCCCTACAGCGAGTCGACGAGAATTCAGCCGGTCCCCGACGTCCCTTCGAACGGGGTTACAATTAACGAAAGCGAAACTGTATTATGTCTCACGGAATTAGATCGGCCCACGTCGTCCGTACTGCCGCCGATTGAACTCTCTCGGGCGCACGTGCAATCGATTCCCCCATTGTTTCGCGGATTTAGAATAGCCGGCCTCCAAGAAATTCCAGAAACCATGCCGCCCCGAACGTGGCGAACTGCTTGGCGGCCGGCACGCGAGTCGTCCGCGAAACAGCCGGGCACGTTTTCCAGCTTCTGGACAGGTGTTCCGGCCACGTGTCCCGGCTGTCAGTTCCCGGCTGGCCGAGACACTGCCAGTGACACGAATCTTTGTCTCCGCGGCTCTCCTTTTCCACCCCCGCCTTCGAAGGAGCGGAGCGTAAAAACCGTAGAAAGGGGTGGGACCGTTTCTCTACCTGTTTCACCGGTTCGTGTCTCTATTTGACGGAACGGTCGGTTGGTTCTGGCTTCATCCTCGTCGTGTCTCCGTCAGCCAGTTCTCCACCTCCGGGGCCGCGAGCCTGTCAGCGGCAGCCAGCTTCTCACCCTCGTAAAAATAATTACAGAGGGTGGGCGAGGTTAGGGGCGGAGGGCATCCCGATATTACCGGTCTCGTTCGTTCGGCGCTATTGTGCCAATCGAATTGGTCGATAAGCCGCGAAGAACGGGGCTTAATAAAAATTTATTTGTCACGGCCCTTCGGAGACGACGCTCGTGCCTTCTCGGAACGTTCCCTTCGTCCGTCGTCCTCATTCCTCGCCTATTTAATCGGGAACGTCCGAACGTTTCTAAGAGACAACGGACGCGCGCACTTTTCCAATCGCGCCGCAGCGCGCAGCACGCAGCGCGTAGAATATTTCCGTCGAGGGAAATCAGAGGGCGGAATGAGTACCCCTCGCGAAATCAAAGTGTACCTCCGTGGGGCAAGACGGGGGCAATTACTCGCAATTATTAATTGCGTGACGTGCGCGCTGCTTGCGCGTGAAAGGGGTACGCGAAAGAGGCGAGAACTCCCCGCGGGACAGACAGGGGCAATAATAGTTCTGAGATCGTTCTAACCCGACGCCCCGGAACAATCGATGATCGTCGATCCGCAGAATCGACGAAGACTGGCGTTTCTCTTTTTTTCGTTTTGTTTTGTTGTTTTTTTTTTTTTCATTCCTTCCACTCGAGTCCCGAAGGATCGGCGGGCATTGCGAGGAATAAATTAATATTGCCACTTCGACGGTGGCACTGAAGGCTGATCACCGATCGAGCGATTGCCTCCCGTTTGTCCGCTCCACAAAAGTGGAACCCCTGCGATCCCCTTTCGCTCTCGTTCCTTTTTCACTCCGTCCCTTTCGTTGCCGCTCTTTATTGTTCGCGGCTCTCGTCGCGCAAAGCCGCTCCGGTTATTTAAAACATTACATGCCCGTCAGATCTCGAGCCAGTCTGAGAAACGATATAGTTTAGTGGCACGTATGAATTCTAACGGCGTGTAATAAAATGTTTGTTCTTTCTGTTTTAGAACGGGAACACCGTGCACCGAAACGCGACGCGATGCTGCCCCAGCCCGGAACCAGTTATGAACATATGATTAAGCTCGTTTTAATAAGTTTTTATGTAGATCTTACGCGTAAGGATGTATGATAAAAGTAAGTGTTGAATAAACGAGATACGTTAAAACGGTTGGTGGTCGATTATTTTCCTATCAATGTTGACCAACCGTTTCTGGGCTTTTTTTCCCTCCTCGTCACAGTTCGTCACGGCGGATCAATCGAACGACACACGGGACAGATTTGCACGTTAGTCCGTTCACACCGACAATTAAGTACCCCCGATTTTCTTCCCTTCCGCACTATTTTCGAGCTGCTCGGCTTCACCATTTTCAAGGCGTTTCCCTGCAAGACAAACACGAGGAAAGCAGACACAAATATAGACAGAGCCATAGGCGTAGACACAGACGGGAAACGGGCAGAGAAGCCGTCTTCGCCATCGAGTCGTAACCCTGGCGACGAGACACCCTGGCCATCCTCGTTCTCCGAGTTCCTCTCTTACGGGGATGAGCAAACTCTCTCCCCGTGGTGTAACCCACCCTCGGCGGATAGCAAGTTGCAAGGACGAGGGTTGCTGGCGAGGTCTCGCCTGATTGGCGGCCGTGGACTATCGACCAACCCGCGACCGGCCCTTTGTTTTAGCCACCACCCTTCGTTATATCGAAGGTACCTAACCCGAAGCCGAGGAAGACGAGCACGCTCTCGAGAGGAGATTTCTTTCCTGGCTGCGCTTAGAGAAAATCGAGTTGGCTCGCCGGAACTCCGCCAGCGATGATCCGTATTTTTGAATAGAAAATTCCTTTCAATCCGTTTCCAGGATAATTATTTAGGGCCGAACGCGAAAACGTTCCGATGGAGAACGGAGCGGAGTCGAACATCGAGCGGACGTGTTTTAGTAATTATTATTATTGATTGAAAATAGCGACGGGGTGGTAAGAGTGGAATGGCGCCAGGTATCACTGTTTCTACGTTTCTCGTTACTTCCCTTCGAAAGGATGCAGGAGACCCGCAACAAATACGAGCATGCGAATTGAAACAACACCGTACGGAAAAGATCGTAGATTGAAAAACGTGAAAGCTGTCGTCCCAAAGGACAAGATAGTTACGTTATAAGGGATGTTGCGCGTCGCCCGACCATCATACCCCCGCGGAACTTAAATAGCGGGAGAGTTGCCCAACAATAAACAAAAACAGCCCCGCGAAGCGAAGAGGGTGGGGAAAAGGCGAGGAATCTCCAGCGACATTAAGGAATGATTAAAGAATCATTAGGAGCGTAGTTAGAGCAACGAAATCTTCATCCTCCCCCTCCGTCCCTCTCCAATTACGGAGGCGTCGATGCGCTCTCATCCCCTGTCGCTGACCAGCATTCCCTGGAGTCCCCATTTTTTTAATTAATAGAGCGTGCTACAACGAGCCGGGAATGCCTACCGGGTATACCGCACACGTACACACAACGAAACGCACGAAGACAGAAGAGCGCAGAGCCGCTCGTCGTGCAGTTTCCAGCGTCGGTGTTTGGCTCCGTGTTACCAACACGGGGACACCGAGTCGTCTCTTGGTGCACGAAGAGAGGGCTGCGATTCGAGCCGAACGAAGGAGAAGAGGAACAGAAGAGGAAGAGGAACGAGCTGCCGGCAGGAAGAAGGGGGGTGTGGTGGGGGGGCGGTTGGGGGGCCGCGAAGGGTTTTAATGAGGATGAGCGAGATAAACCCACCTCCGGCTCCGTTTCGCATCATCCACCCGCGTTCTTTTTCTTCCTCGCAGCTTTCCTTTGCACCCTTGTTTCTCATTCACCTCGAATTTCTCTCCCTTTCTCTCGCGTTCCACGGTTTACCTTATTCTCCCCGAGTTCAGCCAGCCCCGGCGTTACCGATTTCTCGAATGTTTTTCGTCTCGCGAGAATTCGCGAGAAATTAAAGGTCGGAGGCCGCTGAAGTCCAGTAGGTGCGACCCCAGAGTCCGACCCCGGGCTCGTGCTCCCTGGACCTCCACCGTTTCTCGGCCAACTTTCACGAATTATTACAAACGAGATTTGTAATCATTTTCTTCGATTTAATTTACCCGAGATATATTGCGATCTCTCGGGAATCGAGAAATGAACAATCATAAAGTTTCTCGGGAAATTCTCGCGATGGACCACTGCCCACCACGAGTATCCCTTTATCGCTTTATTCTTTTCCCATCGCGTTCTACGAATTTCATTCTTTCTTCCTGTTAACATTTCCACGGATTCCCGTCCGTTTATTTTATTCTTTTCCGCGCGCAGCGCGATTCTCCTTCGCTCTTCGTCGAATTGAATTTTTCTACACCACTGCGAAATGAGAGTTGCGGAACGCAGGTTGAACTACGCGCGATATAATTAGCAATCAATAATTTTAACAAACCGCGAGCATCGATATATCATCTAGATGGCTACTGGATTAATTAATTTCCCTTCGATCTGGTTGCTTTTTCCACCAGATACGGCTGACGCTGCAGTGATTTGTACGGGCGCATATTTAAGCCGAGATATCACGTATCTTCCATTCATACGATATTAATATTTCCACTGATGCCTCGGCCATTATCCCGGAACAAAAGGGGGATCATATTATTTGCCGGTGTCGTCGCGATATTTTTGTCAAAGTTATTGTCCGGCTGGTAAATTGTGCCCCCGAATCGTACGTACCGTTGGGGGCACAAATTTCCGTCACCGCCACGAAACGAAAAGCTCCGCGTGGCAAAGAAGAAACCGTGCACACGTGCAGCGTTTTAATTAGCCGCCGCGAGTGCCATCGATCTACGGTTCGAGCCGAGCGCGAAAATCAATAAGCAACTATCGAACCGTCACTGTTAATTAGGGTAGTCGTTTGCCCCGCGGAAAAATCCGCGTCGAACGTTCGATAAATTGATGCCGAACAGTTGCATTTTGTGCGGCGTTAATTGCTTGTACAATCAATAATTTAGCGGGCATTATCCGGCGGACGCGCAGCGCAGCTGGCAGAAAAAAAGAAAACGAGATGAGACGCGCATCGCCGACGCGCGAACTTTAATTAAACGTGTGTGGCCGGAACAGGCTCGCCGCTCCGTCATCTTCGACACGCTTTCCTCTTGCCGCAGCGTCGAAATGATCGAAGAATCGCCGGGTCGTAAAAGGGTCGAGCCGATCTCGCGTCACGTCCACGCTGCGTGTCCAATGAAATGAATCGAGCGTGTGGCATTACACGTGCAACTTTATGTCCCATCTAAATCACTTTCTATCTCCGCGGCGACGACGAGTACGAGCGAGGTCCTCGCATCTCGTTCCCTTTGCGAGAGCGCGCATTAATCGTCGACGGATAATAGAAATGGGGGACCGGCGGAGGGAACGTTCCGCGGAAACGTCCAGCGAGTATCGAGGCGAGTGCAATTTGATAACGGGCAAGTATTTTGCTGCGAGACGGCTGGTGCGCTCGGGAGCCAAGACAAGGTATCGATTTGCCCTAATTAACAGCGCCGAAACTGGAAACTTATCGGGGATATCGGGATACGGTGTTGTACGTGTTCGCGAGGCATCGTTCCGCGCCGGGTCCGTATTGTTGCCGCGGACGAAAAAGACGGAAAGCGAACGGAGAAAGCGCAGGAGGAACGGCTCCGAGCAAAGTTGCCCGTCAATCAGCCCCCACTCCCCTGCCAAATTACTGTCAAACGCAATTAGAATTGACGGGGTAGGCCCGGGCTAAATCAGAATCGCGAGGCAGACCCTCGCTAACGATTTCAACCCCGGGGCCTATCCTCGCTCGCTATTTTCTCCTCCGCCGCTAATTAATACACCTCCCTCTCTGGCGCACGTCAGTTTTACTGTTCCACTTTGCTTCCGACCCTCCTTCCTGCGCCCTCGCCCTCGCCCCCCTCGGGAGTGTATTTCGAAAATTTTCAACTCCGCCATCGATACTGGAGAGGGGGAGAGCGCGATTCGTCGAGCGACAAAAATCTCTGAACGGAAGCGGACGCGTCGCGGGAAGTATAATTCGTCGTTAAATTCGCGTTCCGACCGGAGGGCTCGCGGGGAAGTTGCCGGACGGCGTAGGACAGGGAAATAGAGAAACCAGTCTGCGAGCCGAAAGAATACTGAATGTCGAGTGTTATTAATGCACGTGTCTAACGGCACTCCTGTCCGCGTGGTCGTTTTGCAATCGCTGTTGATACTCGACGGTCTGTCGCACCGACATCGAATGAAGGGGGGGGAGAAAAAAAAACCAACACTGTACCCTTCTATCCGTCAAACGTGGTCTAGAGCCGCCCGCCCAGTCGAAACATGATCGACATTCATTAATCTCGAACGTTCCGATTCATCCCCGTAACGAGTTCACCTTTTGCACAAAGCGGGCGCGACCGTTATAACATGCGACGCGATTAGAGCGGATCCTCGACGGTGTCGGGGGCGAGGGACGTGGTGACTCGGCGGACTTTGTTAACGTTACACCGAACTTTATGCGACGCTTATTTATGCGACAAGTGTCTAAGGAGCCTCGGGACGCTCCCGGCAAAAAAGAAGTCCCGATCCATTCGTTTCGTTTTCACGCCGCCTCGACCCTGTTCTTACCACTTTTTTATTCGAACAGAACGATCCACCGTCGCAGAGGCGATGATATATATTAAAGAGATGCTTTTCGGCAATAAACAATCGCGAGCTACGGTCGCAGGCAGTTAGCAGGAGCATTAGGGTGAATTATTCCGACCACCCAGCGTAAAAAGTCCCATGAATCACAGGAATCATGGGCTTTTTGCCCTCGCCGGCGTAGGATCTTGTTCCACGCTAGGAAGTCCCTGAAATTACACCTTCATTTCGCGCAACCCAACAATTTCAACCGTATTCCATGCATTCCTACAATTTCCCCCCGCGGCGGTTGCGCGCACAATTAAAATAAATCGCGAATATTGTAATCGTTGCATAACAAAAAAAAAAAAAAAAAAAAAAAGAAAAATGTAATCACGTATCAGAACAGACGAGGGATCCCAACGATCATCCTCGAAGGATAAGAACGATTACGGAGATCATTCGAATCCGGCATAAATCCTCAAAGTCGCGGATATCCTCAAAGGCGACAGCTGCAATTGCAGCGAGCGTATAGGGTACATCGTACCCTTAACCTCGGCGCGCATACATCCGCGATAAAAAACAGAGCGAATCCACAAGGACAGAGGGGTGGCGCACGTACACACGCGTGGACAGTGTGACGGGACCGTAGTACTCGTTCGAATTACCCAGGGTCGGCACTTTTTCATTACGGTAAGAGCCGATTGCATTTTTTTGCGTCCCTCCGCGACTCAGGGGGTGTCCAATCTGGAGAATCGCGTGGAAGGAGGGCCATCTAATCACGTGTTCCTGGCAATCGTGTCCTGCTTCCACCCCCGAACGCTCCGCGGCCCCGCGGCCCCTCCATTTTGGACACAATCCGACTAGAGAAAGAGGCGAACGCGGGGCTGTCCCTTCTATTCGAGGACCGCAGGGACACGGCCGCCTCCGTCTCTTCTTTCTCTTTACACTTCCTCATTTCTTCTCCGTCCTCCTTTCGTTCTCTCCCATTTGTTTTTCTTTTTTTCCTCTTCGCCTTTTCCTCGGGCACAGACCCGACCTTTCACCAACCCCGGGACGCCTCTTCAATCGGGCTTAGCCGGCTGGCGTAATTAAGCCACGATTGAAAATTAATCATCGCGGATCGATTTCGCGCATCGCCGTGCCCGAGAAAAACGGTGAAAAGGAGTTCGTCTACGGGAGTTGGAGTTGAAGGGCCCTCCTTTGATGTAACTGCCACCCTCGCGTACCTTTTTTTTCTCTCTCTCCTCTTCTGTTCCGTCCGCTGTCTTGCTCGGCCGCGGCGGGCTCGTTATGCCAATTATCTCACGGATCATTATTTTCGCGACTCGATTTTCCGCGTCGCGCGCGATACGCCCTCGGTTCCCCTGCCGCCGTTTGGCGAGCGAGACCGCGCCGAAACGATACCCGGTCACCCCGGTGCAGAGTCGCCGTTTCGAAGAAATCCCCGCAATTACGGAACAAGACGGAATTAAAAAATCCTGCTGTCGGGGCTTCCGTGTCTCTCCCCGGAAAGAAGGAAGGGACCAGGGACCGCGGAGGTCTCGAACGTCCAGGAACCTGGTGCCACTTACCGGGCAGAGCATGGAGCTCAGCGTAAATTGTCAGCCGGGGGACAATTCGACGAAATCACCGATCAGCGGAGCTCCTTATTTCGGCTGGAAACGAACCGGCCCTCGAATAGTTCACGGGGAAAAGAATTAAAGGCTCGCGCTGGTCAACCGGATCTCCTTTTCTCTCTCCTAGCCGCTCCTTCTTCTCTCGCCCCCCTGGCCGACCCCCCCGGCGCAGACAGTCGAGGCAAGCAGCCAGCCGGCTTCCACTCTCCTTCCCGACGAAATCCCAATAATCCACGATGAGACACAGATTGAGTCTCCGGGAGACGGCGGAAAAAAGCGGGCAGAAGAAGCGGTCGCCGACGGCGGTGCTGGATAAGGGGGCCAGGAGGGGCGGCGTAACGGGAGAAGAAAATTGGAATCCTTCCGGGACGGAGGATGATAAAATTGCGGATGGCCAGGTGTTACCGTAATCCGGATCGAGTCGGGCGACGGACCATCCGAGAGTTAGATGCACGTACACCTGCGTCACTTTGTGCGGAACTCTATACCCGCGTCTCCTTGTCCGCGCGTGGTTCGCGTTCCTTTCCGGCCACGGGGGATTAGAATCGTCTCGGTTTCCACGGGAAAGAGGGTTGCAAGGGGGTTAGCGCACCAAAACCGCGCCGGCAAGCTTCCTCGCGGTAGCCGGCATTGAAGCCGAATTGAACTCCGCTTGCATTCAAGCTGCCGTTGACGCGTTCCAACGGAATTGGCACTTTTAACCGGGTCGAGCGTAAATCACTGTTATCCCCGGCTCGAAACAAATTGTCGCGCGCTGTCCAGTCTCCGGGGAGTTGCAAAACGTGAAATTAATAAACGAAAAAATAAGGAAGTCCCGCGAGATGATGCTCGTGGCCGGACTTCGATCGTTATCGGAACGAACTGGTACCGTGCGTGGAACTTTAATTCCGAGGGAACTTATTACTTTGCCGGCCCATAAATCCCGACCGTGCTCCGATGTGTAAAGAGAGAGAGAGAGAGAGAGAGAGAGAGAGAGCGAGAGAGGGAAAGGGGGGAGGGGAGAGAAGACAGGAGAGCGCGCGTCGATTTAAAAAGGCGCGATCTCACTCGTCCCGTTAACGGGCAGCGATTATTCCGATCCAGCTGCGAAGGACGAGCAAACGGCCGCAGGACAGCGCGAGCAGCGTTCGTAATTTGTTTCGAGATCGTATCTTCGGGGCTGTCCCCGTGTCAATGGGGGGGAGGAAACACTCTATCGAACCCGAGGAAGAATGTAGACCAGGGGCCCGTAACGTAATCGGCGTGGACTTCCTGGCTTTAATTTATTCCTCGTATTTTCACCGCAGCGTTGCGCTGCCAAAGGGGAATCGCGAAGGAATTCGGAATAATAAATTCGCGAATAAAACTGTCCATGAAACGGAGGACCGCAAGGAGGTTCGGGTATGCGTGGCCCTTTTCGCGAGCGAGCCAGCGGGATCGGGTCCACGTTCCTGTATCGTATATCGCACATATCGCATCGAAGGATCGGTGTAAGCCGGTAGCAGTCAGTCCTCTCCGTGGCACTGAAGCGGAGGCAGCAGCAGCAGCAGCAGCAGCAGCAGCGGCGGCAGAAGCAGCGGCAGCAGCAGCAGCAGCAGTACCGCCACACTCGATGCGCACAATTAATATCGGGCCGTATCTCTGATCTCTCATTATTACCTGGTGGCTGCCGGTGTGTGAGGGTGTAGCCGTTCCCGCAGGAACGAGCCTCTCTCGGATGTTCAGCTAGAGATGTGTTGGTATCGGCTACCGTACACCCCGGGACACCAGAGTTGGCCATGCATCACCCTAACGAGCGGGGCATCGCGTGCCGATCTGTATTAAGGATTTATAATCCTCCGGACGCCGGGGAACTCCTAATGTCCCGGCTGAGCGGGAGATATTTGCCTATAGGCTCGCAGGATCGTGCTGGACGCTACCCTCGGCCACGGGGAATCGGTGTCTAACTCTCTCGGGGATAAATAGGCACACCCACGATGACTCCTTTTTTGTGCGGCTCGCGCGCTATTTCGTGCACAGGTATCGATGTACCGCGGCAATATCCGAATCGCGACCCGAAGGTAAACGATCCGCGTCCTTAAACTTCGCATGGATCCGTAATCCATCGGACGCGCCCTCGTCGCGCACGAATTCGATAGCGTGGATCTACACGGGAAGGGAACGTCGCGTTCCTGGGATACCGGATTGCATCCAGCAGGTATATACACCGTCCCTGCCTAAACACATATTAATTAGCCCCGCCGCCAGCAGGAAGACATAACTCGTTGAGGGATGGGGTCGAGGACGACGTGGTCGCGGCGCAGTTTCCGAGTGTCGTGTTACGTCTGTGGTGTGTGCCGCTTCCCTGGGTACCCCACTCGGTCTGTAGGCCTCGCCGTTCGCGATCGAGGGCCCTCGCGGAGCAGGGAGGACCCGCGGGTGGCCCCAACCCAGCTACAGGATCGTAGGCACCGTACGTGGGCTCGGAAGAAACCGAGCACGACGCTACCGGCGCATTAATAACACTGGTAGCCGGTCATATGTTAAACGTCCACCCTGTTATGCGCGCCGCTACTGCCACCGTCGGTGGGTCAGATCCACGGGAAGGGCAGGAAAAAGGTGGAGGGAGGGAAGGGCAGGATGCCGTAGGTACGTTCTACCTACAGCGACGCGCACCTCCGCGCAACGTGGCCGCGGCGCAGATCACCTTCAATCTACCTGGACCTTTTCTTCCGCCTCGATTCCAGCCGCTCTTTCTTTTTCTTCGCTTCGCATTTTAATTTCCGTCAAAAGCGGCCGAGATTCGTTGGGAAACATAACGCGGCGAAAACGAAGAGCTCCGCCGCTGTACGGCGGCGCGATTCT
This sequence comes from Nomada fucata, assembly GCA_948146005.1. Lineage (NCBI taxonomy): Eukaryota > Metazoa > Arthropoda > Insecta > Hymenoptera > Apidae > Nomada > Nomada fucata. The sequence continues at coordinate 20,999,357 of OX411281.1, read as the reverse complement.
TCACGGCTGCGATACAGGTGTGCATCGGACGGGGTGGAAGATATTACAAATGATCGTTCTGTGTTTCAGGTATCGGTACATGTGGAAGAGATACGAGGATCAGCATCCGAACGCCGCGCCATGGGACCTTCATTACCCGGAAAAGTAGAATCGAGCGGAACAGCACGTGTCCAGGGCCGTCTTGAGAATTAATCAACGGCACCCGCGGCCCATCGTTCGGCTATCGCTGTGTGCGATTAGCGTCGCTATTATTGTGATCCGTTGGACGAGTGAGATCGACGAACTGTTATCATTACCGGGGATCCACGATTATCATTATCAACGGCGCGGCAAACGAGAGCTACCGGTTGAATAATTCATGCGCCACTCACGACTCGCCTGTTCCTCTTTCTCCTCCTTTCCTTCCTTTCCTTCTCTTCTTCCTTTTCGGTGGGTTCCCCTGGGCGCAAATGAGAGAAAGCACGTACAAATGGGAGAGCCGAGACGCCGCGTCGCGCGGTAGTCACTGTACGCATCGTTATAAATCACGCGTGCGCGAGGATAAATCGCGGCGTTACCGCGCGCCGTTCTGTCGTACGCCCGCGTTTCCTCTCCTATTGTCCTCCCTGTTTGCCCCCGGTATCCGCGAACGTCGCTGATTTTTTTTTCGGGGAAATAACGAGACCCTCGATCCCGTGACGCGTGTCGCGAAGTCGCGGGGCCGAACCGATACCTGCCGGCGATGTAACGGCGCGAAACGAAGGATTGCTCGATAGAAAATATATAATATGATCAGGCGCGATGGAGATGCGCCGTTTCGATGTATCTGCCCGAAAGGGTAGGCTCGAGTCGAGTTTAACATTCAGGAGAAGAAACGTGTAACGCCGGGAGAAGGTTCCTGACAGGTTACGGGATTCCCGTTCCACCCGCAGCCGTTCTTCCCATTTCCAGCGTTTTCTCGTTAATTATTCCAAGCGTGCGCGTATGCCACTGGAATATACATGATCGTAGATATATACGCCGGCGTCTCTGGCGCAGCGTGACGCCCGTTCATAAAACAGAGACGCTGGAGGCGCGCAGAAAAATTGCGATTTTGCGCAGATTGAGACGGTCGGGTGAATAAAGTATTAGTAAAACACACGTGCCTTTGATTTATTGACCCTATGAGCTCCTTCTGCGTGAAGGATTAACTGTATATTCCACAGATATTCCGGACCGTGAGGAATCGACAAAAATTTCAGTCGAGGTAAGATGGCACGGGGATGCCTAGCCCCGCTGACGTTGGAACCGTCGTTAGGCGTGAACGAACCAGATATAATTAATAGTCGCGGTCGAATCGCGTTTTGGAGGAACGGTGGACATTCCTGGACCCCCCGAGCTTCTTGGATCCAGGAACATAAATAACAGGACGACGGTACCCGCGGTGGGTCCTCACGCACCAGGAGGAGTCCTTAAAATCCGACGTGCTCCTCCCTCGATTAATTGCAGGAGATCCCTCCCTGCCACGGCTAACCCCTCGCCATATTCACCGGCATTCCTGATACACTGCACTGTCTTCCGATCGTTCGCATTTCTCTTATTCCCCCTTGACGCAACAATTGCAACCGTTCGACAGTAGAATCGTTGAAAATTTGGGAATTCCGTAGACCGAAAATACGGGGGCTGCGGTGTTTCAAATTGAATTTCGAGACGGCCGGACAGGCGCATAAATCCGCGGAGCGCTGGCGGCGCGTGCTATTTTTGCAGCTGACACTGATAGCGTTATCGTGCAACGAAACGCGGAGAGGAGAGTTCCAAAAAATTGCCGGAAATATCGTGAAATATACAGCGATGTCCCGACGTTCTTTCTGCCGCTGAATGGAGAACGGAAGTCGGGAAACTTATACTCTAGAATTCGTTTACATGCACGAGCATCCATTCGATCCCTTCGCCGAGATAAGGTGGAAATTTGAAAGGTAGTTATCCTCCGACAGCGTGGCAACCTTCAACGCTCGAGGAATTATTTACTAACCGGGAAAACAAAGCCGGACGTCGATGATCGTTCAATTCAGAGGGGAAAAGTCCGCGTCCACGTGATACGTTCGCGTACGCAGCGAACGAAAAACGCGGAACCCCGCGCGAGTGTCACTCGTTCCAAAGGAATTTTTCAATTTTGTCGCAACAGTTCAGCCGGGAACGAACGGATGGGCGCGTGGAAAGTCCATGTACCAACAGGCGGAAATAAATCGTCGGTGGTTAATAAGCTGACGCGTTGTCTTTCTGATTTATGTAGCCCGACGCCTCCTCTTCGGCCAGTAAATTGCTACACGTGTGTATGCGTGTACGTTCAGCGTAAACGCGTCCCGTAAGGATAACGCGGCGGGGGACACGTGGAGCGTGATCAGAACACCGGTGTCCTGGATGCTGTTACGTTGACACGATCCGGTTCGCCTCGTAAATAACGTTAGATCGATATCTGATAAATACGAGTGTCGTGCGCGTGACAGTTTTTGATTTAAGGAAATCCCGCCGCGCCAATTAACCGGCTGCGAATCGTTTATTTGCCGCGGGCATCTTCGCTCGCCTGTTCCCGGCCGTACTTTATCACGAACTGATCGATTCGTAAACACTTAACGACAGCGAAACGTATACGCCAGCGGTGTATCAACGAATTCTCGAAAATTGATCGCGGCGTTACGGTGGTTCTTCGTCGACGATTATTATCGTCGAGCTAACCGTTAGACGAAACGAGAACAAAGTTGTACGGGGACCAGGGGAACTACGAGCACAGCGTAATACACTTCCCGGCACCGCTAGACAATCGTTAACCGTGAAATTAATAACCCCGCATATTTCACGGTTTTATCTACACATCCCCCATTTATTAGCGGCGCAAGAAGTCGCCGGGTGCATCGGAGGTTGATCAACTTAACGAGTTTGTTGATGGACCACCCCGTGGACTTCGATAAGTTCGCTAATGGTTCGCGCGACGCTCCTTCGCCACAGTCAATTGAGCCCGCAGGATCGTTCTCGTATCTTCGCGTTCGCGACGGGGTAACAGGGATGACTTTTTCCCCACCGATTTCCACGAGTCTATGGGGCGCGCGGTCGATTGCTCGATCGGCCGGTGGCCGAGGAGGATAACGGTCGGAAAGAACGATAGGTGTGCCAAAGTGGACGGACACAGGATTGCGAAAATCGCACGGAGATTTCGCGAACGATAAACAGAGCAAACACAACGCGTGGCGAACACAGGGGTCCCGCGTCGTTCGATCGATCCAACGATCGACATTCGACGCCATGAGCCAGCAAACGTGGCCGATCGTGGTTCTCCCTGGCACCGAGACGAAGGTGTCGATAATTGCTTAATTGACGGCGGTCGCCGATAACCATCGGCTGCGAATGGTAACTATAGTAAGGCAGGACTCGCACGGAGGAGCGAAGGAAACGTAGTCATGAGAACGAAAGATGGGATCCACGTCGTCGTATCGATGGCCCCGAAGAGACGAGGTGCATACGCGGTCTGACGTGTCTTTTCTCCTGGTGAACAAGGCCTCGTTGTGGAAAGGTGTCTCGGAGCAAAGAGCCTCTCTCTCTCTCTCTCTCTCTCTCTCCCCTTTCCTTCTCTCTTATTTCGAGTTCTATGCAGCTTTCGACATCAAGACCTTCTCTATCTGTTCTTTCCCCTTCTCGCGCCCACATCTTATCGGCGATCCTCTTCTACCACGCGGACGCGGATGCTCCATCCTCCCTCTTCGTCGCGCCACCTCCCCCGCCAACATAGACGGAGAAACCGGAGGAGAGATATTAGAGATGCCAGATAGCTTTATTAAAGGTGAGACGATGCCAACGAGTCGGTTGCTTTGATCACACGAATTATCGTGACTCCTCGACTCTGTTCTTTCCGTCGCGACGCATCCACGTTCGGAGCCCCGGTTTCGTTTTCTCGTTCGTTCCGTCTGGAAGCTCGCGAAGCAGAAACGCACGCCCCGAGCCGAATGATGAATTCAAAGCGGCCCCTGAATTCCGGTAATCAAGGCCGGGCACGATCGAGCCGCGCGACCGGAGCGCGCCGGATCGAGAGGGATCGAGGACGATCTCGACGTGGCCCGCGGTTACCGTCACTAACTCCGGATCGTCCTTAGCGGAGAACGATCCACTCCGGCGTCTAAACACTTAAATCGTTTTTTGCCACTCGGACCGTTCCTAATTTAATCGGAGGCGTGTCCGGAGATCCGATCGTGGTATTTATGTCCACGCACCATTGTCCGCGCGTCATCGCCATTATGGGCATCGCCTATAACGTTCGCCTCGCGTTCATGTCCGTCCGGGTGTCAGAGTCCTCGGCGAAATTAGATTCCCTTCGTTCGACGCCGTTCTGTCCTTCCGCCGGGCCACGGTTAATTATGCCACGTTATCGCGTGAAGCTGTCCCGCGAGACGCGTATCCGCGCGTTTGTCTAATATCGTCGGACACGGATCGAACCCACGACGGTCGTCCGTTGCGAGCATTCTTTTTACAGCGTTTTCACTCGCCGAACGGGGAAAACGAATTAATCCTTCCTCCTCCTCCTCCTCCTCCTCCTCCTCCTCCACCTCCAGCCGTCCTCCATCGTTCGCATTTCATCTCAACGATATTTCACTTTTCCCGGGTTTTGTCAGTTTTATTCTCCCCCGATCCTCTTTCCGTCTACGTTATTGGTCCCTCTGTATCTCGGTCCTTCGCATCTTCCTGACAATGCCGCGCACCGATCGTTTCGTGGCTCGAATCGTGCTGCCTCGCCTCGCGGTCTGACAGCCGACACGTCATTACACGATGACTCGGCGATCGTGGGCCACGGCGAGAAACAGAGACCAGGCGTGAAGAGGGAAAAGAATCGAGCGCGGAGAGGGAGGAGAACGGATGATAGGTATGGCATGCACGAAGTTCGGTGCCTTCTTCTCCGCAGCCTCGAAGGGGATTCGAGAAACGTACCACGTAATCGTGATCCCCGAGGAGCGTGTCCGGGAAGAACAACTTTTTTTCTTCCTCTTTTTTTTTTACGGCGTTCGTGTGTCAATAACATTATCGCGCAATTAATGCACGATCTCGTCGCCAAAGGGGACCGGTTAATGTACCCCAGCGGCGAGACGAGGCTTTCTCGACGGACGGTGTCGCCCGGTGATATCAATGTTTTGACATCCTATTGGCCAGCTATTTCGAAGGCGCCTAATCTCCGCGAAAATGTGCTCGACGTAAATTTGCGACGCTGTGCGTCCGTTTGGAAACAGGTCACCGGCGAATGAAAATTCGCGGACCACGGTTGCAGGTGTGACCGTTTCAGGTGCAGGTGTAAAACAGTTTTACTGGACCCATCTTCCGGCAGGGAATAATGAACTAAATATAATGCGAGGGATTGCTAGGGGTGCAATTACAAGTGTCCGTGGAACTTTATTTCATTTACGAGGGGCACCGGTGCACCTGATCCTGCGAAGTCATCGGCTACCTGGATGGAACTTCGCAGGAACCGGCAACGGGGTGCGAAGCCCAGCGGGTAAGCCAATCAAAACATCTTATTAGGAAAACGAATTGGAAAGGGGAGGGGGATAGGAGATATCCACGGTGCAACCTCATGCTATTTTAAAGGATTGCCGAGAAATGAAGTTACAGATTACCTATGAATTCTCCAGCCTCGAGGAACGGTCAAGTAAATACGGACGCTGACGAATGGGAGTTTTTGGCGACGACTACGTGCCGAGTAATCGGTGATCGATGTTGGCGGAAGTTCATTTTTTCACCGCGACAGGCATCGAAACTTCGTAAACGATAACGAAAACTGCTGAGACCTGTTTTAACCGACGAAACTTCGAGGAACTGCGGAGTTCCGTCGCGAGGAACTTCCGAAGATAAGGCGGCCGGACATTTTCGTAAATTAATAACTCCGCTAATGGGAAGCCGGTTTCCACCGACATAAATCATTGACTCCTCGTCTGGTCGTCCGGTTTCCGACACGATCCTCGCGATAAAAAAAAAACAGAACGCGAAACTTTGTCGGTCAGTTGCATTTCGTGGCGAGCATTCCGCTTCGGCCGATCGGCATTCCTCGTCGAGCGGTATCAAGCGAGCGAGTTTCGGAAAAATTCGCAAAACTTGCGAGCGCAGCCGGTATCTGCCTCCCTGCGGATAAAGGAGCACCGAGTCTCGACAAATAATGAGAACGGCGAAAACGTGGAACGGTCTGAAAGATTCGTGAAAAGAAGGCGGTGCAGCGGGGGAGGGGGCGGTGGCGGCGGCGGACGTTATTCGATGAAACTGGGAGCAGTTTGCCACGTCCAGGCGGGTTCGTATTTTCTCTCCTCTCGCGAACGTTACTAATTAATTACTGTGATTAATCAGAAAAGTTAGTAATTAGAAAGTTTCTTGGCGAAATTAAAATGGCGGGGAGTGACTGAGCGAGTAGTCTTAAACCGCTCGCTGCTCTGCCCTCCGGGCTTGCCGTTGCCCGGGACCGGCATCGCTAGAGTTTCCAATAAACTCATTAATTAAGGTGGATCGCCTCGCAGCGCTCGCAAGAATGGAGGCGAACATGTAAAACACGATAAAAAGGGGCGAGCGTCGGATGTGAATGGATGTCTCGAGCGCGTTCGTGGTTCGTGAGCGACTTTTAAGAACTCCGCAGCGGTTTTCCTTTTTGCCCCATTCGCCCTTTCTGGCGAAAACTATTGACACGAAGGATAGGAGCATTGCCGGGATATCCAGCGACGTTTCTCGAAAGCTCGGGGCTTCGTTAAAATCAACGCCATGGGCCGGCGAAGTGGCCCGCGGACATATCGTCGCAACGACCGCACATTTTTTACTCGTTTATTTGTTTACTCACGTGTGAAAGGATGTCGTGGTTAAACAGGAGCGTTTTCGTAACACGCGAGCGTCACTAGCTCGGTCATTGCTTTTGTACCGGCAGGAAATTCGGCGGTGAACGTGGTCACGCGATTTACAGCCCTTGGCTACCGCGCCGGAATTGCCTAGGTGTACCGTATGTTCGCTAAACAATTTTTACGCTAAAGGAGGGAACAGAAAACCCCAGTCGATAATTAGCACGCGCGTGCATCGAGGACTTATCGTGGACGGGTCGTAAATTTTCATTTACGCCCGTGCGGAAATCTCTGCGCACGTCCGGCGGCATCGGTTGTATCAAAAACGTTTGAATGAACGAATTTGGAAGTCGGCACGGAAGGCTGCGAGGAGCAGAAATGCAAATGCAGCTTGTCAGCGTGCAACAGGCCAGTTGGTCCCCTCTGATAGCTCGTATCATTGTGACCAGCCAAGTCGGGTCCATTCTTTTCCTTCCATCGCTCCATTTTCCACGGATTTTCGACCAACCCGCGTCGCGACACGTTCGTTAAATAATAACGGGATCGCCATGAAAATAGTTGGTCTGCAACTATCCCGATACTGAAGTGAAATATAGATTGCGATTTATACGAGGCGCGGTTAATCCTGCGTTATCTTCGCGGTGAATTGAAGAAGATCAAGTCGACTGTGCGAGATTGATCTGTCGATTAGCTTTTGCATTGACAGATCGGTTTGGTGGCGGCTGCTGGATCATTTTTTAAGTTGATCCCGCCGTCCGTGGAGAAGGGTGCAATGAAATCACGTCGCACCCCAGAGGGACACGCGAAGGGGGTTGTCTCTCTATCCACCCTTCATCGCTACCCTCCTGACCGCAGATTGAAATTCTTAGGCTCTCGAACGACCACGCAGAGGGTCGAAACGAACTCTGTTACCGTTCGAGATTTCATTATTTAGCATCGTGAATTCACCAGTCGCCGGCTGGACGTTAATGCCCTTTGACTCGGCTTCCATTCGTTCTGTTGCACGGGTAATTCAATGTTTCGCATGCAATCGCTGGCAAAAACAAAGTATACGATTCGCAGACCGATTTCTCCGACGATAGTACCGTTGGGAATTTTTAGCGCAACCCGACGGAGAATTCCTGAAACTTTACGGACATTCGTGGATTACTTTCGAATTATTGAATTGAAAACTGTACTCCCGGACATAGTTTATTTTCGCGCGAACTGAGGGAATTCTGTCGGGCGTGAATTTCTTGCCAGCTCGATGCGTTTCCACGGAACAGCAAAGATATTCGTCCACTCTCGTTCCATTTTGCTCCTCCCAATTCTATCTTTACCTTTGTCCGTTGTACACGTTGTAACGCGAATGATTTGCGATACTGCCGGCGCGTTTTAATTTTGGGATATTGGTAGCATTAAACAGGTGAATACGCCTGGTAGTTGGCCTCCGGCACGCTGGCCTCCAATCTACAGGGTGTGTATGAAATATCCTTTCATAAAGGCCAACACGAGAACTCCCTTTAAAGTAGAAAATTAAAACTGCCACGAAACATCGTCAAACCTTTATCGCTTCATTATTCCAGGAAACATACATTTGCAGCTACGCAACTGCAGGTCTACGCGATGCAATAAAATAGCGTTGCGCGTTCAATTGAAATGGTATCGAATTGAAATGATTCCGCGACCAGGAAAAGAAGAAAATACATCGGAATATTTGCCATTCGGAAAATAATAAACAGGATTGTGCAAATATTAATCCAGCGGACGTCGCAGACTTTCGCAGACACCCCGTGTATAGATTATAGTAGGTCGCAGTTCGGGAACGTATCTACCCCTCGTGCGACGAGATTTCATTCGGCGCTCCGGCTGAGATCTTTTAATTTGAGGCCAAATTCCTCTCGAGGATGAAATGCGGGGAGCCACCGAAGTGGTCGTATTGCAAGGAGGGTGGCACGTCTGATGGTTGTTTGCTACCCAGCCACAACCACGGTTCGAATTCTAAAACACCCCCTGTTCACGGGGGCTTTCTTCGCCAATACTGCTGGTTTTGATCTGGTCCAGGCTCTCCGCGTCGTTACAGAACCTACACCATTGCGATTTCGCAAGTTTTACGTTTGCCCGTCGCAGTGCGCGATAAAAGCGGAAAACGAAATATAGACACTTTTAACGCGACAAATAATAGCCGATCGAATTCTCGAAACCATCCGGTTCCCATCGAATGCGATATCGACGAATTTGTTGCGGCAATTAAAAGGAAAGTTTCGTCCACGGCCTCGCACACGTCGCGCGTTAAAACACGAAAATTATAAATATCGGGGCAGAACGTTCGGGAGAGCGCAGTGAACGTTGGTGTCCTTAAAATAAGCATCGATAAACGTCGCGGTAAAATAGAAAGTAAAATCCTTTCGACCGCATTCCTGGAGGCCTGGTGCGAGCGGAGGAAAGAAAAATATGAGAAGAGGCCCTCATAGGTGGCCCCGTGGCCTCACACTTTGCCAAGATCGCCTACGACTTCTTGCGTTCATGCAGGTGCGTTAAGGCCCGCGATATATCGCGCCAGGCCGGCCGCTTTTCGGCATAACGGAGCAACGAACACTTTGCATTTTTCCGTTCTTTCTCGCCATTCGATTTGAACGGCGGCAGGTTAATAAGATCGCGGCGAACTTTTCCGAGGGCGTTCGCGGGCAAGGATCGGCCGACAAATTCGCCAATTCTAATCGAAGGGCGCGCCTCGAAGTCGTAGCTCTCTCGCCGGGGGACGAAAATATTGCCGACGCCCGATGGTTAACGCGCGACACAA